>JAEBUQ010000005.1:2400000-3600000 GCA_023014435.1 Amanita fuliginea
TTGTGGAAGCACAGAAAACAAAGCTTGGACCAACCACACAATCTACTCTAATATGATACAAATAAAGCTTCTACAAGTCATTATCCTCACTACTACTTATTAGACATGCTTGGACCAGACCATCCACATATTCCACTCTAATATTTTACAAATTCATTACATTCACTACTATTATCACTACTACTATCAGACAAGCTTGGACCAGATCCACCTAATATGATACAAAAACAGCTTCTACAAGTCATTACTCTCACTACTACTACTGTCAGATACTGAACTATTAACCTTGGCTATCTTCTTGCAAACATGGATTGTATGATATGTTAGCATTGTGTGCAAAAACCAATGAAAGTTCCCAGCAGTCATCCTTCTGAGGATTGAATCAAAACCTCCCAACCATGCATTCAGCTGTTCACAAGCCTGTGTGTTGAATGCACTTTTCTTGTATAACTGCCCATCCCTTGCTCTGCCTGTCACTACAAGATTTGGGGCAGAACCATCCCTTGGTGTAGGATTGCACCATACTCGGCATAGATAATCATCAACAGAGTGGTTTGTGTAGTGGTATGAATCCACAATAAATCGACTTGTTTTACTCCATGTTTGGTCCCAGCTACCATTGGAAATACTGGTCCTCAGTACTTGGCAGGCCTTATCAATGCAAATATAATCTGGCCTGGACTCTTCTGTTGGGAATACTTTCTCCAAGAAGTCTAGTATGTTAGAAGGTGACTCAGCAATTGCAAACTTGGCCCAACCCACAACAACTCCACATGGAGCACATATTGTTTCCACACAATAAGTTCTAGAGGGTATGAAGTGATCTTTGTCAATCTGCACGCCTAACTGCTCTCCTATACCCACTTAACTGCTTTGTTTGGTGGTTTCTGATAAACCTTTGCCACTTTGCCTGGTGTCCTTGACATGCTAATGTCCCGTCTACTTTCTGCCTTGTGCAACGAGACACATGGCACTGACTACCATACAGATCTTCATGTAATGCACAATAAACTCCACCACATGCATTTAAAAGGTCTGATGCACATTCCCCATATGCACATCTTGTATGCCCTATCACAATTCCATCAACCACTACCATCTTCACAGGTGATCTGATATTCTCATCCTCATCTTCTGATCCACTGTCTGATAAAGTTTGTGATCTCCTGTGCTTCTGGGTGCATTCTTTACATGAATGACCATCTGCAGCTCTTATTATACCATTTTCACCCAAAACATGGTATGCTTCCTTTGTCACTTCCTCAATTGGGAGATTGTCTCTAATAGTCAGATTCTGATTTGACAAGGATCCAGTCATTCTAATAGATTCTTGAACAAATGCCTGCCATATTTGTCTTCTGCTGACCTTTCCCACATTTAAATTTTGATCTTGTGAGACACAGAATGCATCATTCCAGAATTCAGTGTAGGCTGAAGTAGATGCATGGAAATTGTATACACCACTCAGGACAGCAGAGGTAAATGATCGATCAACCCACAAACTTTGTCCAATTTTGACATATTTGGCAGAGTTAAGGTAGGTTCTTTCTGGTTGGTCCAGAAAGCCAGTAGGTGACCTCTCATGGTCTGCATAATAAATGGTATTGCATGTGTCACAAGAGCCTGCTAAAACTGGAACATTTTCATAGGCTTTGAAACCTTTGATCAGAGTGACATATGGTATATCCCTTTGCTTGGTGTTCAGGACCAATGAGCGTGGATTACATTTCTGTGTCTGGCATACAACAGCATCAGGACATATGACATGGATAGGCTCTATGGCTTTGTGGGACACAGGCTTTGTTTTTCTATCAAGTTTTAAAAGCTTGGCCAATCTATCAAGCTTCATGGCCAATGCAATTGTAACTTGCTCTTGCATTCCAAATGCCATATCATCCTCCCTTAGCAAACATGCATCCCCTGGTTCCTCCAATTTTTTTCTCAATGATCTTGCAAGGACTCTGATCCAAGCACTGGAATTTGTGGACCTCTCTTCTCTGTACTTCTTCACTTGCTGGCGTCTATGCAGTTTTAACAGCTGCACATTTTCTGTCAAACTCAATAGTATGACAAGGACACTGGACAATGAGATGGTTGAGTTAAAGTTTTGCATGACAAAATTGCTAAATTGTTGGAAGGTTATATCTGGGAATGGGCTTTCAGTCAATCCTGAGGCACCAACTCTTGGTATACATGCAAGCAAAACAAATGCTCCCAACCAAGTCTGTGTCAAGTACACAATCCTGAAAATGGACATGAAAAACAAACTGCATATTTCAAAACAAGTTCAGATGATAATACATTTCAAGCCTTACTAATTTTTCTTCTTCTTGGATTTCTTTCCTTTGACTTCTTCTTCTTTAGCATCATCCTTCTTTCCCTTCTTTCCCTTCTTTCCATCCTTTGCCTCCTTCCCCTTTTTTCCTTTATTATTCTTGCCTTTTCCATCCCTATCCTCATACCACTGTGCTAAGTCATGAAATTGATATGATACCCCCTCCCCCCCCCCAAACTTCAGAATCAGTAGGAGAGTCCAGATCATTCTGCAACCATTTTTGCATATCAGGGTAGTTGGAGACCTTAGGAAACAACTTCTTGTAGTGTGAGTACCACATGGATTTAGAAACCACCATGTCAATAATATCTTGACCTGCAGGTTTCCTACCTTTCCACTGCCCAGCTTGAACCAAGTTTGTAAGAGTTGAGAAGGCCCTGATGATGGTTTGGTATTTCAAGTAAGCAACCCTCACACCATCATGCTCAGATGAAACATCAGGATCCCTTAACAGATGACCAGGGATTCCAAGCAGTGTTGCTATCTCTCTCCTTGAAAAGGTCCCAGATTGTGTCATGGCCTGACTTACAGGACCCACAGCAACACTAGGAGTGTGGGAATGTAAAACATTTGATGGATTGTCATCCTCCTACAGGTTTTTCAGTATGGCCAAAATAAAGATCAATCAGAAACTTTACTAGAGCTATGACAAGGGAATATTCCCCATTGTCATTGGACCAGGCAGCTGAGTCATTAATCTGGATAGCCTTCTGGTACCTTCCTTTCAGGCTCCAGTTGCCTTCTTCAAAGACATAAATCCTCTGGTTGTTGTCTGGAATATTGTCAGATTTACTTGGAGAAAAATGGTCAACTCACTCTTGACAGGGGAGTATCTGTCAGCCAGGTCTGTAAGGACAGGAGTCATGGTCTTATTAGCTTCAATTTTGATGACCATCTTAGGCTTGGTGGATGATGGGCTCTCCCCAAGCTGATAAACTTTCACTTTCCCAACCAATGGCCCAATCTCCATCTCTGTTACTTTCTCTGCATCAGCCAAGTTGAAAACATTTCCTTCAGCTCTCCCACGCAAAATCCCCTTGGTAGTAGATGAAGATCCATGTGGGGGAGGACTACCCATGTGGATATCTATAACTTTGTTATCAGTCCAGGTAGAATAAATGTGAAACTTCCATCACCATGGTCATTAAACACATTTCCAGGAATATTATCATTGTTCTCCAGTGTCTGGTTATGAGTCAAATATTAGCCCTCAATCAAGTACAGGGCAAGATTGACCCTACCTGTTGTTCTGTTTCATCAATATATTCTAATGCCTCCTCCTCTAACTCATCAACAGCTCCAAGGCTCTATTTTTGTTTAGCAGCTAGTCCAAATGTGACAAATTGCAACACACCTCTTTCTCCTTCCCTTTTCCTAACTTATTCTCACTGCTCTTATTTGTTTTCTCCACATCCCCAACATTATCAATGCCTTCTCTTTCATTCTTGTCAAGATCCTGTTATTGTAAAACTAAGATCCAGGCAATAAGGTTTGTATTATCATAACTCACCTCCACTGATTTATCTGTACTATCCTCCTCCTCAATCTCATCCTCACTGGTGGTCCTTTCCTCCTGTTCATATTCACTCCCTGAATCATCTGATTCAATCACAGAATCCCTACGAGCACGTGTGACTTGTTGCTTGGGCTTGCTTTGTAACAGTAGGTGGCCTGAGCGTGGACGTGCTGGAGGGGCAATAGGTAAACCACTGGCTTCAAGAATTTCTTCAGAACTGTCAGTTGTCAAGGTAGGGTGGTGAACAAATACAAGTATATTACAGGTATATTAAATACATATAGAGATGTAGATAAGTTAACAAGGGTGTGGCATGGACATGGGTGCGAGGATGAATCACCGAGGGTGGGGATGGGTGGATAAGGGTGTGGGGTGGGTGTGGGTGGTGTGGATGAGGATGGGGATGGGTCGACAAGGGTGTGGGGTGGGCGTGGGCAGTGCGGGTGAGTCGTCGAAGGTGGGGATGTGTCAATGAGGGGTGTGCGGTGGGTGCGGGTGGTGTGAATGAAATACGGATGAGGAGGGTGGGTTTATGACAGTGGGCGTGGGTGGACAAGGGTGCGGGGCAGGCGTGGGCAGTGCGAATGTGTTACCGAGGGTGGGTGTGGGTTGGCAAGGGCACGAGGTGGGCGTGGATGAGTTACCGGGGGTGGGCGTTGGTCAACAATGGTGCAGGGTGGGCGTGGGCATTGTGGGCGAGTCGTCGAAGGCGGTGATGGGTTGTAGGTGTAGTTGGTGTGAATGAAATATGGATGAGGGGGGTGGGTTTACAACGGTGGACGTGGGTGGACAAGGGTGTGGGGCGTGAGCGGTGCAAATGAGTTACCGAGGGTGGGCGTGGGTCGACAAGGGCGTGAGGTGGGCGTGGATGAGTTACCGGGGGTGGGCGTTGGTCGACAATGGTGCAGGATGGGCGTGGGCATTGCGGGCGAGTCGTCAAAGGCGGGGATGGGTCATAGGTGGTGTAGTTGGTGTGAATGAAATACAGATGAGGGGGGTGGGTTTACAACGGTGGGCGTGGGTGGACAAGGGTGCGGGGTGGGCGTGAGCGGTGCGAATGTGTTACCAAGGGTGGGCGTGGGTCGACAAGGGCGCGAGGTGGGTGGACAAGGGTGCGGGGCGGGTGTGAGTGGTGTGAATGTGTTACCAAGGGTGGGCGTGGGTCGACAAGGGCGTGAGGTGGGCGTGGATGAGTTAGTGGGTGGGCGTTGGTCGACAATGGTGCAGGGTGGGCATGGGCATTGAGGGTGAGTCGTCGAAGGTGGGCATGGGTTTAGGGTGGTGTAGTTGAGTGGCGGTAAGTTGACAAGAGCACGGGGTAGGCGTTGACGATGCGAGTGTGTTGAGGAGTGCACGGGTGAGTTTTCGATGGTGGGGCATTGAGGGTGAGTCGTCGAAGGTGGGGATGGGTCATAGGTGGTGTAGTTGAGTGGTGGTGAGTTGACAAGAGCCGGGGTAGGCGTTGACGATGCGAGTGTGTTGAGGAGGGCGCGGGTGAGTTTTCGATGGTGAGTAAGTCGTCGAGGGGAAACAGCGAGGATGGGGAGGGGAGAACCTGGTCAGTACTCGTAAGAAGAACAAATACAACCACTGACGGTTTTAGATGTTCTCTGACGGCGGGTAAAAGGGTGGCAGGCACGGGCGTCGTGGTTGTGAGGGTGGGTAATGGAGAAAGTGGGCGCATTTGGGCGCATTTGGGCGCATTTGTGTGCGAGGTTGTTGGTGGGGCGTGGCGCAATGGAAAAATGCGGTGTGGGTGGTGGATTGAGTCAGAAAAGTGAGGGAGAGGGGAGGAGGTACATACCTTGGGGTGTTGGCAGCTGCTGCATCCTCTTTTGCTCGAGCGGCTGAAGTCTTCCTGTTGAAACATCATTCAAGTGGTGCATAATGGAAATCGGGGGGCCATACCTGTTCCCCTTGCCTCGTTTGCTCATCGTCACCTTGTCAATAGCATCATCTGATGCGTCGTCATCCCTCTTCTTCCTCCCTTTCGTCTTCCTCTTGTGCTCAGGGCTGGCTTGAGCAGAGATGGTCGATATTGTCCTCTTGCGACCTTTTCGCAATGGCGAGGTGGTGGCAGTGGCGGCGGCGGGTGCGTTGGCTGATGAGCGAGTGGTGGGCATGCTGTGTGAATGGTTGTGACAATGTGTCACATGAGTGACGCATAAGCTAGTGCCGTCACACGAGTGACATGCCCATGACACACATGTGGCATCACATTAACTGAATGTAGCACTGCCAAATAAATAGAAATATATGTAAATAAGGCCAAGGGTTACATTTATGTACATTTCTTATAATACTTTCTAATGTATGTGATATATTCCTATCAGACTCCGATTAGTCTGATTTGACTCCGCTCCTAGTCCATCGGACTGTGTCCGATATCGTCCAATTTGGCTCCTATGAAATGGTCGGACTGGGATCAGAGTCAAATCGGAGTGCAATAGGAATTTCACTGCCATTCTATTAATGAGTTTTTTTCATCGGAGTCCTATCGGACTCCGATAAGACTCTGTCGGACTCCATCGGACTCCGATCGGAATGGGGGGGGGACAGTAAAGAGCTCGGGGGGAGGGTAAATTACTGACCACCACCACCATCGACGACTACCTCTTCCCGAATTGGCCTGCCTCTCCTTCCTCCACCGTCGCCGACCTTCATCAGCATCCAGATGAGCTCGCAGATTTCATTATTGAAGAAGAGGCACCTTTACCTGCTCCGCCTGCACCACCTCTCGCCCGGACCCCTAACGCCACTCTTCTTCGGGCTCAGGAAGCCCTCACCACCTTCATTGTCGACTACCAACTCTTCGCCGGACCTCTTGACGCCATGCTCAACACCGCCCTCACCACCGATCCCCACACTGTCACGGATGAAGAACGCGACGCAATTCTCGAGCAAACGGTCCAACTAGATTATACATATTACGAGGACTCTGCAATGGCGGTTTGAAACCGCTAACCATGATATCAATACCATCACTGAATGGTTGAAATCACGAAGGGATCATGGGTGGACAAATGGTGGAAACCATGGTTGGGGAACAGGTTAAGAAGTTGGTGACTTCTTGCATACGAAGGGGGTAATGTTACAATTTCTTTCCCTTTCGTTAACGGACTTACTTTATTATATAATCATCGTTATGCGTTTCATGGACGCTCATCTCCTTTAGCTACTTTACCTTCACATTTCCTTTCTTAGGTATTTAGCTGTACGTTTCCTTTTATATTTCTCTTGTTCTTTTACATACATATATAAACCGTCTTGTAAAGTAGCTAGACTTCAGTTCCAACTTAATTGAATTCTTCTCTCAACTTCTGAACGAAACTCCTCGCTCTCATCTCTTTGAGCTCGTCGTTTGTTTGACCTTTGTTGTCATTTGACTTAGTGTCCAGAACTTGTCCAGTAGGCTGGGAGCAGACTGAGACTCTGCTCGTCACTGTTGACTTAGAACAGATTGCGTTGAGAGTATCGATCTTAACAGAAGATGCCTGGGGTTGCTAGGGGGCCAAACGAACAGTGGGCGACAACTGGGAGCTGCTGACAAGGGAACAAGGCTTGATCAAAGGTCTTGAACATCTTGGATGGCTTCAAATGGCTAAAGCACTGCACGCTCTGGAACGCTCTGGGTCTGTGGACTGCTACTAGATCTTGGGATGTCTCCTGGGCTGCTAATTGAATGTGGTACTGGGGCTGCTGGGCTTGGACAAGTGGATCGAAGTTATGAATTGTTTTGAATGTGTCTCTGAGCTTTGTGGCTGCTTCAAATGTCTCCTGCAATTGTCGCAAACACTGCCTAGACTTGCTGGATGCTCATCATCCTCCTCTGACTGAAATCCTGACTGTCCCCAGTCAGTTGCAAGTAAAGACCGAGGTGCGATGTAACCGTGGGAGCTGTCTTCTAAGTGTGGGAACTGGTCTGCAAGTCGTGAGAACTCTTCTGCTGCTGCTGATCCAAACTGGGCTGTGACAAGTAACGCATAACGCCGCGCAAGAGGAACACTAGGCTGCTTCTGCTTTCAACAACACCGTCAAGAAATCGCTGAGGAACGACCAACTCCGGGGTAACGCAAACTGATCTGTAGGCAACACGCGCAAACAAGGACGAATGAGGACGGCGACGGATGATGACGAGGGCGACGACAACGACCAAGGCGCAGGTGAGGATACTGACACTGATAACGGCGCTGACGCAACACCAAATGCATCAAGGTAACGATCTGCACTGGGAATTCTGCGCGCAAAGCTAGGCTGGGCGAAAGGCTGGAATTGCGGGGGAAATGCAGGCGCTGAGATACAAGCAAGGCCGAGGGCTTCTACATCAACGGGCAAGGGCAAGGCACGAAGGACTTGACAAGGACTCGACTGGACGGAACGCAGAGGACAAGGCGCACGGTGCGTCTTCCTGACTTGCTCTCTTCTTGACGATGCTTGGCGCAGAAACAATGAAAAATATATCCAACAAATGTGTAGCTACTATCATAAAATAGAAAACGTGGTGACGCAAACTGCTCGAGGAACGCATAAGCGCCCTGAAACAAAGGTAACACAAAATAAGACGAAACAATGGTGAAACCGACGGCGCGGAATAAAGAGACGAAGGGTAAGAGACGAACGACAAAGGATAAATCGGGACAGAAAAACTGAGCGGAAAAATGGAGCGGAGCGCGGGACGGATCTGTCTTTCTGCTTGCTAACATCTTGCTAGACTCTCGTTGTGCGCTATCGGTGTAACTAACTCCTGCGCAGGTCCTATGGCTAAACGGGGCGCGATAAACTGTTGATGGCACAAAAAGGGACGGAACGTGGGCACGGTGTGGGGTTTCTCGACGGCAAGTCTATTGTTTTCTTTTGTAGGCGCGGGGCTGACTTTTGCAAGCTGCTGGTTGATTCTCGGAACGCTTCAAAATCTTCTGTACCACACACGCGTGGAGACAAGGCTCTCAAAGCAAAGACGACGGCTACCACCACGAGTAGCATGGCAACGACACAACGCGGGTTCAACGACGACGACTGGGGAGCGCTAGGGCGAACTCGGGGCTGCATTGGGGGCGGGCTCGGATGCTTGACGCATACACGAACGGACTGCTGGGCGACAGACAAAGGCTTGGGCGCGCAAACAAAAGGGACGCTGAGGATGCTGAGTGGCTCGACGCGGGACTCTGGACAAGTGAAACTGGGACCGACAAGGTACGTGGGCACGGCAATGTGTGCTTTGGGCGCGGGACCGACGACTTTCGTAGGACGCTGGGCTCCTCCTATGCCAATACGATTCCACGCTATCGCAGGATGCACAAGGGGCAGGAACGGCGAACTCAATGTAGGCTGACGCATGCTGGGACCAACAAAGGACAAAGCGGACAAGGGGACGGCAAAGACGAGCCGTTTTCTACTCGGGGAGATGGGGACTCGGTGGGGCAACAATAGAACGCGGATAGACGCAAACAAGACGCAGAGGGACGCAATAGAAACGCAGAACGATGCGGGCGAGACACAAGGGGAGGCAACTGGGACACTAGACAAGACGCGGGGTGATACAACTGAAACGCAGGACGACGCGGGCGAAACGCAGGGAGACGCAATGGGAACTGGGCTGGGTGACTGGGCGCAAGGTGACTTTTTCTTCGTTTTCACGGGCTCTGGCTGGCAAACGGAAACGCTGACGAGACTTCTGGTAGGTGGTGTGCTGGGAATGCGGACGAGTTGGGGAAATACGGGTACTGAGGGACTGTTTGACGACAGGACTATGTCTGGGGGACTAGATATCTTCGACGTGGGACATGCATGCACGACTACGGGGCACGGCAGGGTTTTCTGAGGCAACGGGACTACTTTCAGGGGCTGGAACGAGATCGACGACTGGCTACATGCAGATACGACTGGCGACGGCAGCGGTGAGACTGGCGGCACTATCTCGGGGCAACATGACTCCTTCAATGCGGCTACGGCTGGTTTATCATCAAAGCGTTCAGGCGCAGGCACGGCTTGGGCTCTGGGACAGTTGACAACCGACCTTGGCTTAACCTTCTCAGGCTCCAGGGCTAGGACTCGGCTTGGCAACGCTCGGGACATCTGCGGAGACTCCTTCACAGGCTGAGGGCACTTAGGTGACGGCTGTACAATGGACGGCTGACGATACTCGACTGGCAACTTAGACGATGGCGTGACACTAGGCAACAGAGGCACAACGGAACACCGCGGGGGACCACTTGCAGGACGAGGCTTCGACGGCAACAGAGACGACGACGCAGGACAAGGCGATGCAAGACTTGGTGACAGGAAACTAGGCAACGCAGATGCTACGGCAAGCTTTGACGGTTGTGCTACGTGGAACTGGACGCCTGATCTTTGCGACGGATGGGCCGGACGGTACAACTGCTCTGGGGCGTTCTGGCTAGCTGGGAGGACTCTTCGGGGAACCTGAGACACTATCTGCGGTCGCGGGGCAAGGCCTGGAGGCGGGGCAACACTGCTCAGGAGTACAGGCAAACTAGGGACTGTCTTGGCTGGATACGATGGCTGCGACATGCTGATGACTGCTGCTGGCTGCTGAGGGGGCGTGCTGCGCACTGGAGGGTCTCGCAAAGGCACGGAACGACTGGGCGCGCACGCAAAAGGCTCGGGACGGCTTGGCCTATAGACGGCTATCTCTGGTACTGCGCGGGGCTGCGGGCTGGCTACTGGGTGCGCGCAAGGTGAAGTGCAAGTCGGCGAGGTGCTAGACATGCTCGGCTGGAAAAACGAAGACTCCTGAAGGCGCAAAACTGCTAGTCCTGCGTGATAGACTTCCTCTACTGCATAAGTTGTGTCTGAATCGTCGTCGGGGTGCAATGCTCAGATTCTGCACGCGACTAGGGCCAATAATTCTCGAGGGAAGCCGGAAACGAACATGCGGCGCTGCTCTGGTTCTCCAATTCGACGCTGTTTGACGAGGAAAGTGCTGACAACTAAGTATTCGCGGAAATATTCGCCAAGTTTGCTCGTGCTGCTGATGCCACGCTGGCTCTGCTTCTTGACAAGTCTAACAAGGTCTGAATATCTGTACTTGTGCCTAGGATCGACTTCTGGATAGCTCTCGACAATGGACTGCTTGAACTCTTCGTACGAATATGGTTCTCTGGCTTCGGGGAAGCTCTCCCAAAGGTCGTAGGCTCGCTCGTCAAGGTAACGCAAGACCTGTTCTTTCTTGGCTTGGGGCTCGAAGATCTGGGCTGATTCAAGGAGGAATTCGACGGTGTCAAAGTATCTAAGGAGCTCATGGGGTTTCGAGGAGTCAAACTTCGGCGCAGAGGGGCAAAAGCAAGGCGGCATGGCTGTGGAGGGACTCTGGCTGGCTGGCAATGTATGGACGACAACTGGTGCTGGCTGAACGAAGGGAGTGTGATGGCTGTGACTGGCAATGGACTGCATGATGGTTCGTGTTGACTTCGTAGGGCTACGCTGAGTGGCTAAACTGCTGTTCAAAGGGTGCTGCAAGTGGCGCAAGGCTGAGTCGAAGGCTAGGCGACAAGGGAAATGGTACGAAAGTGGCTCGAATGCTGAAAACGATTATCGAAGGCAAATGACGAGGCTTAATCTGCTTGGGGGCTTGGATATATTTTTCCAAGCAAGGGTGGGGGTGGCTGTGAGTGCCAGATATGTTTGTAGAATAGTAAATGAGTGTTGTATAGTGAGTTCGAAGGAAAACTCCAGTGGATTCTTGACAGAACAAGAAGATCCCCTCGTGGTGGGCTCCAGAATATGATGCGCAACTAGGTGGGAACTCTATCACCAAACCCTAAAAACCAACACCAGGGCAACACCTTCAGTGGTTGATCAAATCGAAGTTTGAAAGGAGGAATAGAGGGGATCAAGAGGGCCTAGAGCGACTGCTGCGAGTGGAGAGACCTGTAGAACTGCACTATGAAGCTGGGAGTGCCAGGAGGCACTGAGACGACAAAGGGACAAAGGCAAACGAAGGCGGGGACGACTAGACAAGGTTTCAAATGTGGTTCAAAGGTGCAAGGCAAGATTCGACTAGGTGGCTGGGATGCTGGAATGACTCTAGGGGTGCAAGGGCAAGACAAGGGAACAAAGGGCGACGCTTAGATCATGACTCTGAGGGGGAACACAACTGGGGGCTTGTTGAATTAATAATGATCTGGAGCTAAGGGGATTGAACCCACAGCTTCATGTATTATAATATCATTATTAATGAGACACTAAATAATCCCTTATTATAATCATTGACAGAAATTATAGAGTTTGACAGAAATTATAGAGTTCATACTCAGAGTAGAGACGCCAGCAAAGCGCCACCTGGCGCTACCCATAGTGCCACCTGGCGCTACACCCAGTTGCCACCTGGCGCTACCTTCAGTAGCGCTCTGCTGGCATTACCTTAGGTAGTCTTAATGTACTCTGGCCCACATGTATATAAGGAGGGCCTTATGCCCTCGTTTCAATAACATTGTATCGCCTCTGTTATCTGTTAGTTGAGCCTCTAGCTCCTAAACAGCCTTCAATAACTACAAACAGTATTAAGTAAGTCTCCCGCTTACTAAGCCTTGGTCTGCGCCGCCGTCATTAGATTTCAACAGGTTATGGGCCCCGCTGGGACAAATGGCCTTGTCGCTGGCATAGACATTAGTCAGCAACCTCTTGTCATAACAAAGGTAAACAAGGAAGGTCGTACATAGCGTATATGCCTGTAGTACTGTTATTTGTACCTGTTTACTGACGTTTGTTCCTGCTAATGCGCTACTCTTGGGCTATGACAGGAATAGTCTTCACTCCCTTTTTGGGTTGAGTGACCACCTTGGATGGTGTGACAATAATCACCAGTGTGACACACTCTACTAGTCCCCAGTTTTGCGATATCTGGGTTAATAATAGAAACGCTTCTTGATTGGTGGATCAATAAACCACTCGGTCTGGTGAACCGATTAAATCACTCAGGTTTAGGGCTGCCCCATGGCAGATAACGAGTTATGACATCATAGTCTAGACTTGGAAAGGTTTCGCACCCCCCTATTGGCCGTGAATAATTAAGTGCTTATATCATTATACGAGTTTTCGTCTCGTTCTTCACATCTATTTATAAAACTATTCTGTATAAGGGTCGTGCTGCTTGGACCTTGTTCCATGGTACACGCAGACCATCAATGGGCACTGATTAGCATCCCATTTAGAGTAGGAACGCTTCTTAGCGTCATAAATAGCTTAATATCTAAATATAGCTGGTGGATATTTTTAACTGGCTGTGGGGAACTTGATGGAGCCCCCAAGTCAATAGAAGTGTGGAAACGCTTCTGACGATGAATTATAAAGCGCATTTATGACAAAGAGCAAACTGAAATGTCTATGAAGCACTTGGAATTACCCAGATGGAGGAAAAATCGTTCTATCCTTAGAGCGATCCCAAACCTAGTTTGGCTATTTATAGCGTTGATCGATTTGCAAGGATCGTCGCTTACCCAATCTATTTTAGACTCGCTCCAACTCAATCAATCTATTTTTACAAATGTCTTCGATCACCAACTCCGCATCTTCGACTGCCACTTCTGGCAATACCACCCCTGGAACCCTCAGTTCCAAAAATAATTCTAGCTCTGATCTTCAGGGCAAAATCACCAGGGCTGGATTTTCCAGCACTATCTTCATCAACTCACTCAAAAGCACGACCGCTCGTCGCGCTACCATTCCCACTGCTCCCATTGGGGAGATTATCAAGACCAATTCTGCGGAAGCGCAGAAGGTTCACCGCTGCCTGGAGGAACGTCGCGCTCGCATTGCAGGAGCGCAACAGCGCATGGAGGAGCGCCGCCTTGCGCTGGAAAAAGAGAAGGCGCTATTAGACCAAGAAGGTCAGGAGATTCTCGATATCCTCGAGGATGTTCGTCGATGGGAGGCTGACTGCCTTTCAAAAGTTCGAGGGGCTTACTCCGTCGAAATTGGGACTGGGAGGAAGATTCCCAATCCACCCATATCAGTGTCATACACTGATAAAGCAAAAGCGGGCCTGTCCGCTGCCCAGGCAGGCAAAACTATTTCACCCTTTAATCCACGACTCACCTACTGCCCCACCTCTGCAGACATCCAACGATGGGGTGGGAAACTTGGAGGAGAGGCGAAGGACTGGGAGGAGAAGGCAGTTCCGGTACCGCCCGTATCGACATCCAATTTCGCGTCGAGAACTGGTGGATCTAGAACTGAACCCTGGTATTCGGTTAAGGAGTGGGAAAAAGTTGGACGAACTAAAATAGTACCAGCTAGAAAGCGGGGGAATCGTACCCCTGCTACTTTATCTAATAAACCTCCATCCGTCTCTGCATATCCACAGTCTGATAAGACACCGATAGAGAAGATGAGAGAGGATATTCAGGTTATGATGAAGAAACTGAATATTGAAGCGGCTAAGGAGAAAGCTGCTAAAAAGGCTAACAAGAAGTTGCGCCAAAAACAGAAACACCAAGAAGCCTGGAAGGCATTTGAGGATTTGAATCGTCCTCCTACACACAGAAAAGACATCATTCATCACGATATCTTTGAAACGGACAACTCACACACAGAGTTGGATGATGATACCTATAGCACACTTTTGCGTGCTAACGACGATTCAGAACTTGAACCAGGCGAAATCATGTATGTCAGGCTTGACACCATGATAGATCCCTTCGTACATTCCAGAAACACCCCAGTATGGGAAGTACGCAGATACTGTTATTTGGCAGCAATCAAAACAAGAACACTTCCTTGTTATCAATGGCAGCCTTTTATTAAAATCAAGGCGTTGGCATCCTACTCCAAGTTGATTAGGAAGAATGTGGCCTTTGATCTTATGAAAACTGAGATTCGCGACAACTATCATCTCCAATTAAATCCACGATCTACTTCTGGATGGAAGGAAATTGATAGCATTGCTAGCGGTAGCAATGCTCGCCTATCACTTGGTGGAGATGAGGATGTCGGCAAAATTCCAACTTTAACAGGATTAAATTGGAATGAGTGGTCTGTAGCCATGATCGCCTATCTTCGTTATAAAGGTCTTTGGCTATATGTCAAAGGATCTAAAGCAGCGATTACAAATCTGACCGATTCGGAGAAAGTACTTTACAATGCGGCAGATACTAAAAAGGAAGAAAGGGATAAGCTACAAACCAAGCTAGAACTTTGGGAAGAATTTCTCGAATATGACGACAAAACACTTGGGTTAATTACACTCAAATTGGCACCATCATTACGTCACTATGTTGACTCTACTGCATTAAGAACATGGGACGCATTAGAAAAAGCTTTTGGGCAACCAGGAGCTGCAGGAATCTTCGTCGATTTTTCAAAAGCAATTCATTGGAAAGTCAATGTCAACAAAGTCACTGAGTCAGTTAATGAATTATTAACTACTACTCAACGACTCCATACCAATGGATTCACATTTCCTGATAATATGGTTGCCATGTTAGTGCTGGCATCACTTCCACAAGGATGGGATGGTGTCTCGTCCAGCATTCTTCTCACTACGAAAGCAAGTGATTTAAAACTTGCTGATGTCCTTCCTAAGATAGAGGAAGAACAGCAAAGACATAGAACGTCTTCATCATCAGGGGGGGCTGTTAACACAGCTCGCATCACTAGAGGCCCTATGAGACCTCAATGGCAAAACTCTGGTTCGGCCGGTCCTAGCAATAGGACCAATTTTCAACGACAGTCTGGAAATTTCCAAAATAACAAAGGAAAATCCAGAGATCAGAATCAACCGCCTGCAGGACCATCCAGGCAGTTTAGTTCTAATCAGGAACGCAACCGCTTCAATCGCGCAAATAAGAAGAAGAAGCGTGCTTTCTTGTTGCAACAAGAACAATCTGCTGGGTCCAGTAGATCTAAAGGAAAAGCGAAGGCACCTACCTTTGCTAGTGCAGCGTTGATTGATAGGCTCGGATCTCAACCCCTGATTGACAGGGTTGAACCAGCCTTATTACCTGATAATCTCAAAATGCTACAAGACCAAGGCTTTTGTGTGGCAGATGAGATTGAATGGCCGGTTAAAACGGGAGGGAATGCAGAAAATTGCTTTATTCCAAAAAGCGATGACATGGATGTGGATAAAGATGATGCATCAGATACAGTCTCTCTAGGAGAATTTGAAGATGCAGAATCTTGGTATCAGTGCATATATTTCACTAATTTAAAGTCTGATACTGATAATAAATCAGTGAGGACTATGCTACAGAAGACTTCGGAGAATTCGAAGCTTCTTAATTTTAAAGGTAATAATAGTAGTAATCAATGTACTGCTGTAGATAGCGATAATGTAATCGCTGAAATTACCTGCTATAATAGTGAGATTAAGGCGTGCTATTGTAATAATTGCCTTAAAATGGCACTTAAAGGAAAGTCATGGATGATAGACTCTGGAGCGTCTGTACATGTAACTCATGACTTAGAAGACTTTGCTGACTATCAACCGTTTGATAATCCAAAACCTATTTATACTGCTGATAAAAAATCAAAAGTTTCTTTATTAGGTGAAGGGACTGTGTTCCTTCAAATAGAAAATTCCAAAGCGCTTAGACATTTCATTAAACTTGAGAAAGTTTGCTACATGCCTGAAGCTAGTCATAGACTTATATCGTCTGGACAGTTAAAGCTTCAAGGCTGGCAGGAACAATCAGATAAACATGGGACAATTTTTTCGCTAAAATCTGGTCAACATGTTCTACGAGCATATCCTAGACATGACAATGAACCTATTCATTGGGTCTTGACTCAGATAGTCAAGCCAGATAGACAAATAATGGACCATGCTGTGTATGTTGTCAATTATGACACTTGGCATAGACGATTGGGACATCCTTCAAAGAATGTTCTTAAACATACTTTTGAACATACTAAAGGATTTGATGAGAAAATCACATTCCCATCCACAAATCCTATATGTCCTGGTTGTGCTCAAGGAAAAATGCACAATAAATCTTTCCCTATTTCTAATAAGCGTGCTTCTAAACCGCTTGAATTAATTCATGCTGATTTATTTGAACTACCAATGGAATCATATCATCGAAAAAAGTGGTGTTTAATGCTACTGGATGATTATTCTTCATTTGCTCATATGGCACTTCTTCGATCAAAATCAGAAACCTTTACTGCTGTCCAAAGTTACATAGAACTTATGGAAAATCAGCACAATATTAAAGTAAAACGTTTCAGATCGGATCGAGGGGGGGAATTTAAGTCACATGAATTTAACAAATATCTTGCATCTAAAGGGATATTTAGGGAACAGAGTGCACCACACATACATCAGCAAAATGGTCGTGCAGAACGTCTTAATGACACTATACTTGAGAAAGCAGAAAGCATGAGACTTGAGTCTTCCTGTCCAAAATCATGGTGGGAATTTGCTTTTGAAACTGCTATTCATGTATACAATCGTACTCCATTAAGAAGAACAAACTGGAAAACACCTTATGAAAATCTGACTGATAAAAAGCCAGATGTAAGCTACTTTAAAATATTTGGTTGTCTTGCATGGGTTCTTATACCCAAAGAAATGAGAAAAGATAAGCTAGCGCCAAGATCTGAACCAATGACCTTCATAGGTTATGAACAAGGATCTAAAGCTTATAAATTTATGAGAAAAGACAACACAATATTTATAGGTGTCCAATCACTGTTTGATGAATCAGTGTTTCCACGAAAAAGCGAAAATTACAACAAAGATAGAATATTTGAACGTCCACCAGGTATTGATCAATGGGATCAATATGGACAAGAATCTGACTCCGATTCCCAAAGTGATTATCTCGATGATAGTGATAATGATGATCCCACATCAAAAAGGAAATCATATAGAAATCATGATTCTACACATGACGATCAGCAGACATCGTCTCATGATAAAGATGATATGGATAAAGAGCTTGATAAAGAGGTTGAAGAACAGGAACCACCAGTGGAACCTCCTGTTGATCCTGATGTTCGAGGACCAAGTGAAAACAGGTCTGTTGAGAACCCTAGTGAACGGCCTAGGACACAACATCAGATTGTACCTCCTAGCATTAAGAAAACACGAAAAGAGAAAAAGGATTCCAAACGTGCTGAACAAAGAATACCACATAAAGAGCCTATTCAATTTCCTCTTCGCAGGGGAATAAGAGATAGAAAACCAGTCTATAGAGAGGGAAATATATATGGTCAAAAGACTCCTCTTGAAATTGAAAAAGACTTGGGTAATGACTCTGATCCTTTTGGCTCAGATCAGGATGATAATAATAATAATCCTGATAAAACTATTTATGAAGATGCACCAGAAGGGCCAAATCCTGGTTCTAGTCAGGATATTCAGAATACTCTTGATAGTTTAAGACTGCTCAAGAAATTACAAAAAGAAGGAGGCACAAAATTTGTGAACTTCTTATTATCAAAAGCAGTTGAAGTAAAATCAGAGGTACCTGTGCACTTTAGAGACGTGTTGAAAATTAGAAATCTCAATCCAAAAGCTTTCCAAGAATGGGTTACAGCTATGGAAGAAGAGATACAAGCTTTATGTGATCGAGATGTCTGGGAGTTAGTGGAATGTCCCAAAAATCGTAAACCTGTTAAGTGTAGATGGGTTTACAATATTAAAAGTGATGGTCGAAAACGTGCTCGATTAGTTGCTAAAGGTTTTTCACAAATACCTGGTATTGATTATGATGACACATTTTCTCCTGTTGCACACTTTGAGACAGTGAGATTACTTTTGGCTTCTGCAGCACTCGAAGATTGGGATATCGAGGCGCTGGATGTTAAAACAGCATTCTTATATGGAAATCTCAATGAAGAGATTTACATGGAACAGCCAGAAGGTTTTGTCACAAAAGGACAAGAAGGGAAAGTCTATCGTCTTAAAAAGGCCTTGTATGGTCTTAAACAAGCATCTTATGCTTGGAATAAACAAGCTGATAAAAGCTTGAAATCCTTAGGATTCCATAGATGTCTTTCAGACACAGGAGTTTATATCTTAAGAGAAAATTCATCAATTTTAGTAGTTATCTTATATGTAGATGATGTTTTATGGATGGGCAATAACTCTGAACTGCTACAAACTCTTAAAAGCAAGTTCATGAAAATATGGGAATGCAGAGATTTAGGAAAAGTCTCTGAATATCTTGGAATGAAAATTGTCCGAGATAGACAAAATCGATTATTAACTATCGATCAAATAGATTATGCTATGAAAGTTGTTAAATGTTTTGGTCAAGAAAATGCCAAACCTGCTAGAACACCTTTACCAGCAGGCTATGTTCCTAAACCAAATAATGGAACAGCAACTTCTCAGCAGAGAAGCTATTATCAATCCATAATTGGATCCTTATTATATCTGACACTTGGAACTCGTCCAGATATTGCTTATGCAGTAATCATGATGTCACAATTCATGGTTAATCCTTCTGAAGAACACATTCAGAAAGCATTATATATTGTCAAATATGTTGCCACTAATCCTAATGGCAAAATAATATATAATGGTAAACAAAAAGAAGGATTTGTTGCATATTGTGATGCAGATTGGGCAGGTGACCAGATTAATAGAAAATCAGTCACTGGTTACATTGTAAAGTTAGCTGGAGGACCAGTTAGCTGGGTTTCAAGAAAACAGAAAACTGTTGCTTTGTCTTCAACAGAAGCAGAGTATATGAGTTTGTCAGATACATCTAGACAGTTAGTCTGGATAGAATCCTTATTTTATGAAATAGGGATATATTTAAGAAACATCCAATTAGGTGTTGATAATCAAGGAGCTATATTTTTAGCATCCAATCCTGCTCAAGAGCATAGATCTAAACATATTGATATCCGCTACCACTATGTGAGAAATTGCGTAGAGGAAGGAAAAGTGGAATTAATATATATTCCCACAGATGAGCAACTTGCTGATATCTTAACTAAAAACTTGTCTTTTGATAAGTTCGCACAGTTAAGATCTAAAATTGGATTAGTGATTTATTAGCGAGGGGGAGTGTTGAATTAATAATGATCTGGAGCTAAGGGGATTGAACCCACAGCTTCATGTATTATAATATCATTATTAATGAGACGCTAAATAATCCCTTATTATAATCATTGACAGAAATTATAGAGTTTGACAGAAATTATAGAGTTCATACTCAGAGTAGAGACGCCAGCAAAGCGCCACCTGGCGCTACCCATAGTGCCACCTGGCGCTACACCCAGTTGCCACCTGGCGCTACCTTCAGTAGCGCTCTGCTGGCATTACCTTAGGTAGTCTTAATGTACTCTGGCCCACATGTATATAAGGAGGGCCTTATGCCCTCGTTTCAATAACATTGTATCGCCTCTGTTATCTGTTAGTTGAGCCTCTAGCTCCTAAACAGCCTTCAATAACTACAAACAGTATTAAGTAAGTCTCCCGCTTACTAAGCCTCGGTCTGCGCCGCCGTCATTAGATTTCAACAGGGCTGACTCTCTTTTTGTATCTATACAGGGGATGTCCTATATAAGTAAAAAGGGGGGGAAACGATGAAAGGGGGTGCCTGATGCTAAAAATAGTCTAAAATCGAACTGGCAACGAAACAAAAGATGTGGAGCAAGTGAAACATATGCTGTGCAAACCATGACAACACAATCCTGATGACAACTGGGCTTCGTGCAATGTTCTAGAAGATGCCTGGGGTTGCTAGGGGGCCAAACGAACAGTGGGCGACAACTGGGAGCTGCTGACAAGGGAACAAGGCTTGATCAAAGGTCTTGAACATCTTGGATGGCTTCAAATGGCTAAAGCACTGCACGCTCTGGAACGCTCTGGGTCTGTGGACTGCTACTAGATCTTGGGATGTCTCCTGGGCTGCTAATCGAATGTGGTACTGGGGCTGCTGGGCTTGGACAAGTGGATTGAAGTTACGAATCGTTTCGAATGTGTCTCTGAGCTTTGTGGCTGCTTCAAATGTCTCCTGCAATTGTCGCAAACACTGCCTAGACTCGCTGGATGCTCATCAGCGCATCAGCGTTATCCATTTTATCTTGGTACTCCTGATCTGCCTCCAACGCTTGTTTGAGCTGTACTCCTGCCCAATCTCCTGCTCGGTTATCCTTGCCCTTCCAGATCCAGTATAGACACAGCAAGATCTTCCTGTCAGCTCGCATTTCCCTAGCCAATTGAAAATAGATTTCCATCTGTCTCAGCCATCCATCAACCATGTGGGGATCTCCTTTGTAGTGATCTGGCATCTCGGCCTTCATGAGAGGTTGCGGCTCTGGCCTTGGGTTCGCACGGTGGTATTCGTTAATCAAATCTGCAATAGCCCCACCAATTGCCGCTGCTGCATCAAGCTGCTGTTCATTTTGTAGAATAGTGGCGTTCTCGTGTGCATTTAATGCAGCCTGATCTGCATTTGGTGCCAGCAGCGGTATGTCTTGGCTATTCTGTAGGTTTCACCATCCCCATATACCGTGCAACAGCCGAGTTATTGTATTGGCCGTATACTGAAACGCTCCCACACTCATATGTCCTGCGCCTTGTGTGACCAAGATTGCCATTCAATCCCAGCCCATCTCTCCCCATGGAGTAGCAATGACATGAAGGCAACCCTTCTTTCTGTACTTGGATCTCAAAATGATCCGAACCTCTGTGTTCCGAAGTTCCAAATCCCACTCCATTATTTCTTGCACCTGGGGGTATTGTGGCCATGCATACTCAGACCAATATTGTTGTTGGATCAGATGCAAATAGCAATAGCCCAGCATAGATGGATTGATGGTGCCTATGACACTAGCTGGTCTAGGGTATGGGTAAGGAACATCCACTTCCCTCCCCACTGTTCGCCGCCACTGATCGATCTCCATGCGCTTGTGATCCAACTCTCCTTTATTGGGTATTGTGGGGACTGTCGCAATCCAATCTTCTGTGCATTGCACAGATCCACCCCACCAAGTCATGTCCGCACCCTGAGTCCTCATCTTAGCTTTACTGGGACCCGCCGCTTTTGCGATGACCTGTGCATAGGACCCTTTCGTGACTGTGACTAATGACGGGTTTTTTGAGGGTCCTTGAATGAATGAGGAGATCGTGGGAGCTGGCGATTGTTTAAGTTTAGATTTCCCATGTCCCCCAAACTCCGCCTGGAGTCGATGATCAGGGAGGCGTTCCAACCAGATCAGCTCTTCCCAGGTGTAGATCTCGTCATCGAATTCTCTGATGGCTGATTCCTCAATCACGTGGAACTTTCGAGGGTCCCTATTGTCCTGTAGCGCGAACCGAGCTGACAAATCCCTGAGCTCAGGGTCCCAACTAAGAATATCCAAAACGTGCGGCCAATGCAGCCAACAGTATTTGTCATGGTATTCTTGTTTAAACAACACCATGTAACACAGCCCGTCCTCGCGCCAAGGGTATTTCTTGCCCTTGCCTTTTGTAGCTGGTCCCAGCATTACCGCTCGTCCACATGGCACATTCTCTCTCCAAGAGTTCAATCACTTGGCATGATCTCTCAGGGTCTCATCTCCTCCACATTCTTCCAATAGCGTTTCCAACTCTATCTTGCTGAGCTCATGGAATATGTCGTTTACATATGTCATTCCATTTGCCAATGATAGAGTTAGTGTCCCCGCTCCTGCCTTTCTTGACGTGCACGTGCACATATATGGATCATAGCGGATCCCTTGACGATGCTGCTCATCTTCTAGTTGCCATTGTCCACGCTGATAGGATGTGAATTTGATATTCCCATTAAGCGCGTGCATTAGCGCGTTCCAATCTTGGTGTGACATCTGCATCCCCTCATTTGAATACAGAGTCCGTGCCCCTGCCTCATAATCTATTGCGGCAACATCAATGTGATATTTCTCGAGTGCCTTTGTCGCGTCCTCCACTACAAGGAGATACTGATTATAGGGTACTGCCAGTATTGCCTTGACAACTGCATTGTCAGGCAGTCCTCTGTATGCTTTTTCAATTAGACCCACCAGGGTCTTCTTATCTCTGCCCACTCAGATCAAAGCCTTATCCAGGTGCCTCTGTTTGAGAAGGGCTTGCCAAGCCTCCTCTTGTTCACGGATCTGATCCGCCTCCCTGACTTTGAGCTCGTTTACGATCCTCTGTTGTTGGTGAGCTGCTACCACCTTTAGATGTTTGCGCCACAACCTGATGTGGTTGTCATGATGCCTGATGACCGAATCACCAATGAATGCTGCTGGTCTCAATTGAACCGACTCCGCATCGAAGATCTGTCCTCTCTGCCAGTGTCATGTGGGCGTAGGGTAATACGTAACTGAATACTGATGTCATGATAAAAATATCTTCAACCGAGCCAAGTGCTCCTGACTTGCACCTTGGTCCATTCCTGCAGCCTTTGTCGCCTAAGATCCTTGTCAGATGACAAGGACTGTTGTCTGTTTGTCGCAGACTACCCTTCCCGGCGTAGTCAGAGTACAATGCAGTCAACAACACACCCGCACTTGTATTTTCGATTTAATTCCATCAAAAGACCAAATGGGGTGGTGCCCGGCTGTTCACTAGAGTGTCCTCATGCTCAGGTAACTAAGACCTGATACATAATTGGTATCTCTAGACTGTAGGCCTTGATACACATCACGCCACCTGATTGTCTTTGACGGTTCCACCGCCTATTCCGCAAGCACTAGTGTTGGTGCCAGTAAGACCCTGCCTGGTCTACTACTGCATGCCCCAACTCTCGTCTAGCACCTGTTTGTTGACTAGTATGGTCCCAACGTCAGTTGTGACGCTGTTGCTGCCAATCGATGTCGATAGTGAGAGAAAATGAAAAGATTCGTTCGACGCTGTGAGCAACAGCGAGCAAGGCGTGCCCAGCGCTGTGTGCAACGACGAAGAGTGTGGTTGAAAGACTCTAGATTATGTTAGGACGGATCCCACCACAACCACAAGCCTCGTGAAAAGATGATAGAATAGAATAGAGATGAAAACACAGTAGACTAGTGACCTGGTAAGAGGAAACTATCTAGAGTCTTAGAGACTCGTACCTACGAGACACCCTCCTTATATACCCCAACGCCTGGTCTGTGCACGCACGGCTACAAGACCTAGGCCTACCATCTAGAACCGCCCGGACTCGCCCAGAGTCTTCGCCCCTATAGCCCCATATGCCGCGGTACAGCCACTTGCTGATCTAAGCCCTCGGAGTATCCCGTTAGGGGTGGGAGTTGTTGTCCATATTCAGAGAAGTGTCAATAGAGCCCCAAGGAAAATAGATAAAATATAGAAAAATCCGTAGAAAATCGTAAGGTCGTAACACTAGCTAAGTAATGTTTCAATAACTTACATTTCTTAGTTAGAGTGCTTATCTGCCTATGTGTTAGGTGGAAAAACTGAGGGGCTTAGCGTCCAAAACGCCCTCCTTATATACATTTCAGTAACCCTAATCTAGGTACAAAATATAATAATAAAAATACTATTAAACGAGTTTCTTTTATTATTATCTATTTTTAATCATTCTATGATGTTCTAAATGACTCATGTGCACAGCTATATGACTCATGCACAGCAGTCTGAGTCATTGCGCAGTCATTGCACAGCAATGCACAGTCATATGAGTCATTTCTGAGTCATGTTCTAAATATAAATGATTCTTATCAACTATTCAATTCAGTTGATAATCATCCCATCAAACTCTATAATATCTGTCAAACTCTATAATATCTGTCAAAGATATAAATATCTCTGAACTCTATAATTTCATACACAAGTATAAATAAGAGTTTATTATTACTAATCAGAGTCTAGATGAGCCTATAGACACGTGACTAATCACATGACTAATCATGTGATATCACATAATCTAAATAGATATTTAGTTAAATATAAAACACTAATTAATTCTAATTCTAATTGTCTAATTAATTCTTAATTATCTAATCTAACTTTTAACACATTGTTTCAATACTGCGCCTTGCCTCGGGTCTGTTTCCACATGATGAACACCATCAACGCCTCCACAGGATTCTCTGGTTTCCATTTAAAATGGGTCACTCCCCACGCGTGCTTCCCCCTTTGGCTGATCCTGGTTTCCATCACGCTGACGTGGACACTAAGCACGCCATACTGGCACTTAAAACTCTGGAGTTGGACATGCTCAAAGCACACGATAATCTTCAAAACACTAAAATCCTGCAGGCTTTTCATGCCAATACCACCCGAACTCGACAGCTCAAATTTCACGTAGGCGATCGAGTCTGGTTATCAACTCTTAATCGTTGGCGTGAATACAAGGCTAAAGGCGAAACCCGTGTCGCAAAACTCATGCCACGCTACGATGGTCCTTACAAGATTCTTGCAGCCCATCCTGACTTTTCTACATATACGCTGGAGTTACCCAATAACAAAATATTTCCTACCTTTCACGTCTCTCATCTCTTGCCTTTTCACCCTTCTGATGCTTCCTTGTTTCCAGATCGTGTCCCTCCATGGCCTGCACCCGTCATAGTTGATGGAGTTGAAGAATGGCCCGTTGAAGACATTATTGACGAACGGCGGTGCGGGCGGGGGATGAAATACTTGGTCCGGTTCGTGAACCAACCGCCATCTGAAGACCGGTGGCTCACTGGTTCTTTGTTGCGAGAAAACGTGGCTCTCGATCGCTGGCTTGCACGACCGCGTTAAAACCTGGCCGGTGGAGATGAAGGAGGTCGTCGGAATTTTTTTTTCCTTTCTTCTTCCGTCTTTCGCCACCGGTAGCTTTTCCCCACTGGGTTTTTTGATGCACCCGTGTGAGCGCTATGATATTTACTTACCTTTTTTCTTTTTGGGTGGGGGAGGGTGTAATGGAATTACCGCAAACAGCAATGACAACGTCATCAGATGACATCAGGAGAGCGGAAGGACAAACAACGGAGTACAACGTCGACAGGTATATATAGGGAAGAGGGAACTCGAGTCGACTTCAGTTTTTCCTTTCTTCCTTTCCTTGATCTACTTTACTCGTGTCACACTTCGTATTCAAACAAACACGCATTGATCTTGCTTTCTGTCGACTCGGACGCTAAGTGGTTTATCTCGGCGTTGTTAGCCGTCGAGAGTTTACATTGACCTTGCGAACGATAGTCCGTAAATGCGTACGCTGCATAACATACTCAAACAACAAACAACTGCATCCTTTTTTTTCGTTACTTACTATTCAATACATTACCTTGCTTAGCGAGGTCTCTCCATGCCCTTAATCATACATCTCCTATAAATCATTTAAATACTGAGCACTTACTGAATGTTCAAATTATGCCAAGCAAGGTCGCAGTCGGCGTCAGCCGACGCTTATCTCGTATAATCTGTTCTTGAAATAATTCCATCAAGGGACGTGACAGGTCCAGCTCAGGGTTAGCAAGGTATCTCCAATGCAATGTGTCATATGGAAAATTGAAAATTGAAGGCTGAGTGCTGAATGCCGCGACCCACGTGGCCATCCCGTCAATCGGTGACTTGTCTAGAAGCAGTCCGCGGAACCCAAGGCGTAAGGTGCAGGGGTCGATTGCTTTGAGTTGGGAGTCTTGGGAAGCTCGTCTTCGTCTCCCCTCTCATGTCAACTGTGTGGACTGTAGTCGCTCCAGGGTTAATATTGTCGAGGTTGTATTAAACATGTTCACAACTGGGCCCACGATGCCGCCCAAAATTATCGTGTGAAAAGCCATCAAACTACGTATCTTCGCTGCATCAGTTACCATGTCCCCAATCAAGGAGCTTGCCAACATCCTGGGGAAACGCCTGTGACCATCACATTAGTAAGGATGAACGCAGACATCCAACACAACGAGACCGCCCCTCTTCTCTCGTCGGACAGAACTACACGCGATGAAACGATTACCAGTGACTCAGAAAGCCGAACAGAGCTAACAACGGCACGGAATATGTCATACTTTACCTATGTCTTAATTTCCCTTCTTTTAGTTGATCATTACCTCTGACAACTCCAGACCGTGCCAATGGCAATTGGTCTCTTGCTTGTTGCAATGGACGAGGGCATTCATGTGGCATGTACGAGTCAAATATTCTAATGATGCGGAACGTTATCGGGTCTGATGCATAGTATACAACAGCATACACCTCTATAGCGAGCGAACTGAACCAATTACAGAGCGCTAGCTGGATACCGACGGCTCACACGATGGCCCAAATTAGTTTTCAGTGCGCCAGTCTCTTCTAGCATTCGTTGATGATGTAGAATTACAGCATGCTTCTAGACCATTATGCGCAAAGCTCAGTGACATTTTTGGTCGCAAAACATCTCTGTTGGCATGCTATGCAATATATGTCTTTGGATCCCTGTTGTTTGGCCTATCAATGACGATGACGCAGCTTATCTTGGCGAGAGTGATCGTGGGCATCGGTGCAGGAGGGGTTATAATGTACGTCTGAAGGATGTACAATTTGGTTTCTTATTCCTACGGAGCCAATTAGATTGGCCAAGATCATCATAGCCGATATCATACCATTGCGTGTTCGGGGCACTTGGCAAGGTACATCGGCATATGACCAAGTCTTTGTTTCTTCACTTAACATACTATAGGGATGTCCGACATAGTTTCTGCTACAGGGGCGATAATTGGCGCTCACCTTGGTGGGTACTTTGCGGACTTTGTCGGTTGGCGATGGTAGGCACAACGACACTTTTTTTCATTTGATTCTGCATGACGCTTCTCTAAACAAGGGCATTCCTGATGCAAGTTCCGCTCGGCATCATCGCATTTTTTGCTGTATTCTTAACCCTCCATCTACCACAAACGAAAGATTCTGCCTCATCTAAAAATATCAAGCGCATAGACTTTGGAGGCGCCATCACGCTCTTCTTGGCCGTTGCATGCCTTCTGACTGGCCTAGACCGTGGTGGCGACATCTCCTTGTTTGACTGGCTCACCATTGCCTCGTTCATCGGTTTTACCATTTTTGCCGCCCTGTTTGTTCTCACCGAGCTGTTTATTGCATTGGAACCATTCGCCCCGGCAAGAATAGTCTATAACTTTTCTCTCCTGCCGTGCTATATTCCAGGCTTTTTTCAAGGCGCAGTAACGACAACACAAATATCCTGCGTACCGCTGTTTTACCGGGTAGTTGAAGGAAAGACAACCTCAGAGACGAGCGTCTGGTTGACTGTTGCAGTTACTTCTGTAATGGTTGGCTCACTCTCAAGTGGTTTTATCATGCAGTGCACTGGTAAATATTATGCATTGGTGGTACTCAGTTACTTCCTAGGGGTTGTGGGGACGAGCATCGTCTTCTTCTCCACTGGTATTATCGCTCTTTCTACGATTTGTGTTGGTGTTGGTGCGGTCTCTGTTCTCTACCTACTTACACAAATGCTCATGAAAAGAACCACTAGGAATGGCCATAACTGAAATGAGCAGAGGTACGTGGAAATTTACTCTCACATGATGAGTCATTTATCCCACGACTAGCTAGCGGAAACAATACCGCCTTGATTGCCGTGACGGCTCATGCTGAGCGAGCAGATCAAGCTGCTGCAATTGCTGGTAGGTACAATGACCGTATTCCTTGTCCATATATTAACCATCTTATAGTTGCTTCTCTCTTCCAGTCTTTAGGAGGTATTCTTGGCTTTTCCATGAGCAGCACGCTCATTCAGAACCTTCTTCGGTATGTATTGCATAAGAGATTGCCAGGCGACAATGTACAGGAGGTGAGCCAAACATGCCATAAGTATTAGACACATTTCTTATTATTATTTATGGCAGATCGTGAAACGTGTCAGGCATTCACTGAGCTATCTGAACAAGTTGGATCCCGTTACTAAAGCGATTGTCGTCCAATCTTATGGGGACGCTATCCAGGTGGCCTTGCTGGTCACGATCGCTTTGACGACCCTCGCAACACTATCATCGTTGTTCATCAGAGAAAAGGCACTGACTCATGCATGTTCATGACATTGCTATATATACGTATTTGCGGTCCTTATCTAATTCGAAGTGGACGGGAGCCACGAGCGCTCTGTTGGAGTACTATGACAATGCAAGGAGCGGTGGTGCTGTGCGTCACAGGTCAACTTTGAGATTACTAGAATATTTTGTAGTTTGTACAAAAGTGTATCATCAATGTGATCCCAACAAAATGTGAAAACGACGACTTGGCACCTCTCATCTTAGTAGCGGCTGTCGCTAGCAACAGACGCATCATACCCATCACACTGTCTCCCATGCCCATTTATCCCGGTTTAGGGCTTGCCAGCTGGGCGCTCTCCTCTCCATCCGACCTTCGAGCTGGTAGGACGACGACGAAGGATGTCGAGCAACGCACTGAAGGAGGGCGTCAAGTTGCTGTATAGACGCTCGACTGGTTGCTAGTTCAAGACGGGATATACCAGGCCCATTGGTCTGCGCCATGGTAGCCCATGTAGAAGGCCTAGAAAAAAATAGAAAAGTTAGCCGGATATCCCTGCACAGTACAACAAAGTCTCAGAGATCTTGGTGGAAAATCGTCTCATTGGGAATTCACCCTCTGGAGTAGCAAATATTGAAATTCTGACATCATAGATGGATGTCGTGAATTAAGAATGACTGACTCACACGATATAGGCGTTGAACAGCAACGGTTCGGTCAGCCCTCGCAGTGGCAGAGGTCTGTGAATGATAAGCATGTTAGATACTCGCCCCACTTACCACATGTGCGAGGATTTCTTTGATGTGACGCCATCTTTGAAATTGGCGAATGTCCCTTTTTCCCCAAACAAATTGTGTCTAATAGAAACGCACGAGTCATGTGGGCTCGTGCAACACAGCATTGACGAGTGTAGAGCCGTTCCATTCCAAAAGAGAAAAAAAATTCTGCTCGTGATATATCAGTGAATTGAACTGGAAGGTAATCGGAAGGACCATACATTATCACTGCCGAAACTTTCCTGTGTAACCCGACAATGACCAAGCGTTTGCCCTCGCGCGAAGAGGGATGCGAACAATCCAGAATTGCATTGGAATGACTATTCGGTTTGGTGTAGAATCCGGAGACCGAAACAAAGTGGCTGAAAAGGCGTTCGAATAGGTGATGGCTAATGGAGAGTATCTGAGGAACATTAATAATTAAACTTTATCCTTTGTACGCTGTTCAACGTTCAAGAGTCATCCTGCGAGCGAAGCGCAAACGAGGCGGGGAACTCTACGGGTATATGGACAGCGTGGGAATTCACCGCAACGCGGCCTCCCATCACACAATAGATCCTAGATCGATTGTGAACACATTTGAGGTACCCGAGAGCGATCGATCCCTGCATTGATATTGAGTCCCGCACACTCCTCGATTTGGTTTTGGACGAGTCACAGAATTGCCGCTTTGGTCATATGGAAAGCGATCGATATCTGAAGACTCAATATTGGCAGTAACCCTGGACTTGAGCCACAAAATGAATGGTACCTGCCATATGTAAAACCAGAATGCCTCCACAACCCTCAAAGGCTCGGCGGCAGGAATTAAATTTCCTTTTAGAACACTTAAAGTAATCCGAGGTACAAAGATTTCTTGCTCGCTATAGCGAGTGAGGCGGTGAAGGGGCTCAGAATATAATGGAAGATGCGGCAAGGACAAGCCCATTCAAAAAATTAGTGTGGTAACCGGTCTCCAGTAACAATTTCTGGCTTATCTGAAACAGCATATGAACAGGAACATCATCCCGTGCACAATCGAACCCCTCCCAAGGTCTTCTGGAATTTTTTGGCAGGTGATAACGATCAGCGGAATATTTTACACCCAAAGATTGGCGATTTTATTTCTATGCCTCACAACAGCCGTTGGGCCTCTACTTATCAGAATCGACAGCCAGTGAACGATTAAGCCGCTTCCATCGGACGGTACGGTAGGCGGCTTTAGATCCAACCTTGACGCACAACGGGTGTATGGATTCTGGATGGCGAGAGCTGGGTGAATGGAGAAATGATTAGGCACACTAGGAACTTGTCATTTGACTAGGTTCGGTAGAAATACTCCCAATCATTGATCTCTTGTCCTAGTGTCGCTGTTGTATCACTGCGAATCTTATTCCCATCCGTCAGAGAACAGGAGGAGATTTCGTGGAACTGCTGCAGCGGCCCACGTATTTGAGGACACAGAAAGAATTGGACAAATAGACGTGTCGCGAACACAAGCGGGAGTAGTTACGAGCGAAGAGCGAAGGATGAGCCTGCGAGGGTTGAGGCTATTCAGATGTTATTGATGTTATTGATGCCGTTGCACATGCTGAGGCCAAACCGCGGGAAAATCTGTAGACAAGATGTCAACCTAACACGGACAAGATTTGGCTTGATTGAGTTTGCCACGAACGATAAAAGGACCTGCGTTGCTCTGCATTGCTCAGCACCCTCCTAAACTCAAGCCCCACTCCCTCCCATCTGCTCTATCATCATGCTTCCAGGTGGCTTCGATCTCGTTGCTGGGTACGTCGGCGATGACGTCGAGCGTATTCTCACTCGTGGCGAGAAGTAAGTTCTAGCATCCATTTGATGATGCACTAGCACTTACGCGAATCAGAATCTGTTGAATACCGGCAAGCCACTTGATATCGATGCGGGTAACTGGACTAACTTGAATGCAGTGACATTGCGAGTTGACAATATCGCACCAGAAGTAGGGGCTTGAGTTCTGTGATGAAGGTCTCGGCTAACAAATTGCATTTCCAAGACGGCGCATTTTTTTTCGCGGATCCGTTTTCTCACATTTGTAAACTTATAAAACCGACGTCGATGATGTAAAACCAATATACTAGTGTCTTAGTCGATTTTGGAGCCAAGGATGAGCCGTGTCATCAAATGGGAAAACTGAAAGAAAGCGACATACGTGACCAGTCGCCGTTGGTGGCTGTATCTTTGCATGAATAATTTGGTTTTGCCGCGAACGGTGTTAAAGGAGCGAGGATATGCAAAAGACGGCTCCAAGTTCAGTGCTAATACTGCAAGAGCACCACTTTGCCCCCGCCGCGGGAGAGCCTAATCAGCACCAGATCCTTGCTAGGGATGAGCGATTCCGCACATGCAGTTTGCTGGTAACATAAGAGGGGTGATGCGTTTGGGATGCAGCATGTGATTTTTAACCGGTACTTGGACATGTCTGGTCCCTCGCCTTCATGAATGAGGGCATGAGAGGCACAGTGGAGGAAGGGTTATGAAAATAAACATGACTTGCCTGGCACGCGTGCTTGGCCCATTGTAACAGCTCGTTACGCCGCTGTATGCATTTGGGACCGCTTGCAGTTTTGGCTGCCTGGATCGCCGTGTTCAATAACTATTCTTTTATAGTCTGCCATTTCGGGCGAGCAATGCCAGAATCGTTATTGCAAAGTTTTGCACGTGACCACTACTTCCTGGTATGTATTCCAATCATTTGAGCCCGAGACAGGGAAAGACCTTATTTCATCACTCCATGGCCTCCTCAAAACCAACTTCAATATCGTATCCAAGTAGAGACTAAAGCCTGATTAATATCAGGTCAGCATCGGCAATAAGTCTGCTCCATACTGAACTCCTTCCAGAAATCTTCGTGCACTACATCCCCATGTCATTTCAAATCTGAAGGCCCGAGGCACCCAGCGATGACGAATTAAAATTGCTTCCCAGCTACATCCGCACTTGGCTGGGTAGGGCGGGAGCGCTTCCTTTAAACACACGATTCTCTTTACACATGAAAAATGCCCTTGTTAACAACGCCCTCAAGGCTTTGTGGGAAAGCATATCTATAAAGGTCTCTCGCGGCGTATCCCCTCTGAATCGCTCAGCTTTGGATATGGGTCGAAGGCAGCGTGTGTATTCCTTGGAGCTGGACCCCTGTGGCGGACGAGTAGCTACTCTTGCGGCGTTAGCATGGGAGTTGGAGCGATGCTGATCCACTGAACTTGGAGTCGTAGCATCCGCAGATTGTTGGCTGATGATTAAAAACAAAGAGATTATTCGTGGAAAGGTAGGGACATAACATGTTGAGTGTGCTATTCCATTCTTTCAGTTTTTGACATGTCTCACAGCTCAAGGGCTCAAGCCGCAACCTCGCCTGCAAAATTGAGACACAAGTTACACAAGTATATTGATTTTCACGGTACGACGTAGGTTTTACTAATGCGAGAAAACAGATCCACGGAAATGCATAATAAGTGAAAAAGTGAGTTATCTGGAAACGATCTGTTAGCCAAGTGCTTCACCACAAAACTAATGCCTCTACTTCTGATGCAGGCTCAAAGGTCCAAGCCCGACATTGTTAACCGTACTGATCGTCACTACATTTAAATGAGTACAGTTACCCGCATCATTGTTAAGTGGCTTGCCGATATTCAACAAATTCTGATTAACATGAGTGTTAGTAGTACATCAGATAGATGCTAGACTCACTTCTCGCCACGGACGAGAATACTATCGACATCATCGCCGACGAATGCAACAATGCTGTTACCGGGAAGCATGGTAATAGAGCAGATGGGTTTGTAAGAAGTTTAGGACTCGAGTTTAGGAGGGTGCTGGGCAATGCTGGGTCCTCGACGTCTTATATCACGGTTTGTGGCAAAATCAATCAAACCGTTGAGATTATTTATGGAAAGATAAGAGTATCTTCTTGGTATCTTATCCTATCTTGTCCGCGGACTTTCTCGCGACTTCGCCTTGTCGGCCCAGTAATCCGTTGGCTACTACCCAGCAATGCAAGACATCTGCAACGGTACATAACTTGCAATACCATCTGAACGGGCTCAGACTTTTCACCTCAAGTACATCTACCTGCCTCGCTCGTTGCTTCTACTGATTGTGCTCGCAACACGCCTAAACCATGAGTCAACAATCTGAGATCTGCTTCTTTGCTATCAAGTACGCAGGCCAACTGCAGCAGTTCCACAGAATATAGAATCTTCTCCCGTTTTCTGTATACAAATTGGGATAAGGTGGTGTGGTAATACAACGGCGACACTCGGGCCAGAGATTGGACAATATAATACGAGACTGGGAAATTTTCTGTGAGTGGGATTAACCCGTTTTCTTCGCAGTGGGTGGGATATCCAAGAATGACATTGCATACCAGCTCTTTCACATGGATCGCCGATTTATGCCGAAGCGAGCTGAATGGATTTAAAGCGGTCATGTTGCGCGATAGTCAGAGAACTCAATTAATGTCTCCAATGGCAACACAAGCCTTGGTCGCGTTTCTACTATCTACTTTGGTCTATTATGCTCCCACCATTTACCGACATATTGTCAACAACATAAAGGTAATCTAGAATGCAATGTGGTTTGATGCTCCGTTTAAACATACCTTTCAGCTTCGTTCAATCCCAACCGTTGGTTGCTCTGGCTTTTTAACTTCATATTTCGGCGCGCATCGATTTTTGACAAATGCCAAATCTATAATCCAAGAGGGCTATGATGAGGTATCTGTCCACCGAGTTATTATACCTGCAATCTAATCCAAGACTCACAGTATCGCGGATCTATCTTCAAAGTCTCGACGATGCGACAGTGGATTATAGTCGTTTCTGGCTCGGACAAGATATATGATATTCGTCATGCCTCTGACGAATATCTTTCATTCAGCGAAGCTGAGAATGACGTAAATTTCATGTTTTTGATTTGGTTCATGCCCATGCTTGACTATAAATGTGTAGGTCATGCATCTGGATGTGAGCTTCGGTTCCAATGTGTTCAACGACCCGGTACAGACCGAGGCCATCAGAAATCCGCTGACACGAAATATTGGGGCCAAATATGATGACGTCCGTGAGGAGATACTCGCAGCCTTTGACGATCATATCCTTATTAAGGATGGCGGTAATTATATGATTTCGTCTCTGAAATCGTTCTGACGGGCGGGCTTCAGAGTGGGTCGAGGTCACTGTGTTTCCAACCATGAGGGAAATTGTTTGTAGGGCAGGCAACAGGATGTTAGTCGGCTTACCACTCTGTGGGTCAGTTGTTTTCTAAGCGGTATAAGCTCAACTCGGTTTGTAGGCCGCGATCCAGAATATCTAGACATTAGTAAGAATATTGCCATTGATGTCGTGGCAGCAAGTGTAACTCTCAACAACATTCCGCCCGTGTTGAAACCGTGCGTATAACCGCCTGGTTTCGGGCAGGGCGTAGAACGTAATCATTGATTTATATCTAGCATTGTCTCCCAATTCATGCAAGTGGCTCGAACTATTCAACGCGCGATGAAACACGTGGGACCTTTCGTTAAAGAACGTCTAGAACAGGAGGAAATTCACGGAAAGGACTGGCCCGACAGACCCGTCGGTATTTGGATGATTTCATCTGATTTAATATTCACTTCGTCACAGAATGACATGCTTACCTGGATGACTGACGTCTCAGATGGAAAGCAGTGGAGTTTGAAGCACATAACATCCTGCCTACTTTTGGTCAATTTGACTGCTGTTCATACGACGACTAACGTACGCATGTTCCTGTTCAATGCTAATATTACGAATCCCACTTCTATATGTACAGTCACTTACAAATGTCCTATTCGACCTGGCAACATATCCGGAATATGTGCAGCCTTTGCGTAAAGAAATTGAAGAAATTGTCCAGCAGGAAGGCTGGTCCAAGGTTGCCATGGGTAAACTGAATAAACTGGACAGCTTTGTTAAGGAATCGATGCGGTTAGCAACCAACGCCTGTGCGAAGTCTTCCGAATCCCATTATATACTCTGCAATCTGATTTTTCTCTCTAGTTGGATTAATGCGTAAAGTGATGAAGGATTTTGCCTTCTCGGATGGTACGACAATTCCCGCAGGTAACACCATATGCGTCCCTGTCCTATCCATGCACACTGACCCAGTAAATGTGCTCGCTGGAACTGTATTCTTTAAAGTACTAATGAATTGATGCAGGACATTTACCCCGATCCTGATATCTTTGATGGCTTTCGCTTTGAGAAGTTGCGTAAAAAGCAGGGAGAGAATAACAAGCATCAATTTGTTTCCATTGAACTTGACTATCTATTGTTTGGTCAAGGCCGTCATGCATGGTACCAGTTTTACAAAATGTGTTTGAACGATGTAAAACTGTCGTTTTCTAGCCCCGGTCGATTCTTTGCGGCCAACGAATTGAAGACACTACTAGCCCACGTTCTGATGAATTATGATGTTAAATTAAGCGACGGCGGTGGGCGTCCTGAACCTATTTGGTCTGCAGCAAGTGCGATCACAAACCCAATGGCAAAGCTCTTGTTTCGGAAGCGGGTTTGAGATTAGCGTACAGAGCTACTACTAATGTGACTTGATAGTTACTACAGATGCCCCTGCACCTCGTCCCTCTGCTCACCTCCACTGGTTCCTCACAAATGTCACGAGTGCCTCAGCAACACGTGCAGTTCGTGCTCGTTTGAGTTGAGCCGAGCAGAAGCAGTGCCATCGTCTGGTCACGCCTTGGCCTACTCAGAAAATCAGCACCCGGTTAAAGAACGAGGCTGTCCCGATCCTCGGGATATGTTGAAAGACGATGTGTGAGAGCTTGGTGGCCAGGCCGACGCGGTCTGACGTTATCGGCTCCCACGCTTCCTCGAGCCCATCCTTGGCGTCTAAAATGCCAGCTTCTACTCCCTCTTGTCCAATCCTCACCTGTGACTCGTTTCTGTGAACGCGATGTCCTTTAATAAACACAGTGGCGTCTGCGCAAGGCATTAATGACTTCTTGAACAATATATCAGATTTGTAATCAAGGCTAGGATTGGTCAAGCGAGGCCCAAACGGGGCTATCAGCCTCCCCAGCCACGATAGCTGGCACCCATATTCAACTATTTGTGATGCTATCTCACCGAAGAGTGGCCGCCGATGTCAGTGATCAGAGGACGCTATCAGCTCATCTTTGTCTGAAGGTGCTGAACCCTCGAAGTCATCCAAACCCGCAGGCTCTGTACGTTGCAGTACACCTACGGCAACTGGCCATGTGTCCCTTTCTTTTTTTCAGTTTGTTTTCCTCAGTTGATAACATGGCTAGGCTCAAGGCGCAACCTTGCCTGCCAAAATTGAGTCGCAAGACACAAATATATTGATTTAATACAACGATCATCGACGTAGATTTTACTAAGGTGAGAAAACGGATCTACGGAAATGCATAAAATGTGAAAAAAGTGAGTTATCTGGAAACAATCTGTTAGCCAAGTACTTCGTCACAATTAGTGGCCTTGCTTCTGATGCAGGCTCAAAGGTCCAGCCTGATATGGCCAACTCCGGTACTAATCATCACTACATCCAAGTAAGTACAGTTACCCGCATCATTATTAAGTGGCTTGCCGATATTCAACAAATTCTGATTGACATGAGCGCTAGTAGGACATCATCAGCTGGATGCTGTACTTACTTCTCGCCACGAATGAGGATACTATCGACATCATCCCCGACGAATGCAACAATGCTGTTACCAGGAAGCATGGTAATAGAGCAGATGAGCTTGTAAGAAGTTTAGGGATTGAGTATAGGATGGTGTTAGGGAATGCTGGGTTCTCAATGCCTTTTATCACGGTTTGTGGCAAAATCAATCAAACCGTTGAGATTATTCATGGAAAGATAAGAGTATCTTCTTGACATCTTATCCTATCTTGTCCGCGGACTTTCTTGCGGCTTCGCCTTGTCGGGCCAGCAATCCGTTGGCTGCTCTTCCCTTGGCTGCAACCGTGCTTCACATCGGTGGGATATACCCAAGAATGGCGTCACCAGCTCTCACACGGATCGCCGATTTAGGCCGGAGCGGGCCGAATGGGTTTAAAGTGGTCGTGTTGCGCGATAATCAGAGAACTCAATTAATGTCTCCAATTGCAACACAAGCCTTGGTCGCGTTTCTACTATCCACCTTGATCTATTATGCTCCCATCATTTATCGAAATATTGTCAACAACATAAAGGTAATCTAAAATGCAACGTGGTTTGATGCTCCATTTAGTAAACATATCTCCCAGCTTCGTTCAATCCCAACCGTTGGTTGCTCTGGCTTGTTAACTTCATATCTTGGCGCGCATCGATTTTTGAAAAATGCCAAATCTATAGTCCAAGAGGGCTATGATAAAGTATTTGTACACCAAGTCATTGTGACTGGGATCTAACCAAAGGATCGTACTAGTATCGTGGATCTATCTTCAAAGTATCGACGATGCGAAAGTGGATTATAGTCGTTTCTGGGTCAGACAAAATAGATGACATTCGTCGTGCCTCTGATGAATATCTTTCATTAAATGAAGCTGAGAACGACGTAAATGCTATGTTTTCGTTTGGGTTATATCCATGCCTGACTGCAAATACGTAGGCCATGCACCTAGATGTGAGCTTCGGTTCCAACGTGTTCAACAACCCGGTACAGACAGAGACCATCAGAAACCCCCTGACGCGAAACATTGCGGCAAAATATAATGACGTCCGCGAAGAAATACTCGCAGCTTTCGACGATCATATCCCTATCAGGGGTGAAGGTACCAATGAGTTTATCTCTGAAATCGTTCCGAGTCTGACGAACTAGCTGCAGAATGGGTCAAGATTACTGTATTTCCAACCATGAGGGAAATTGTTTGCAGGGCGGGCAACAGGATGCTAGTCGGCCTACCCCTTTGTAGGTTAGCTGTTTTTAAAACAGCACATATGTTCACCCACTGGTCTAGGCCGTGATCCGGAATATCTAGACCTTAGTAAGAATATTGCTATCGATATCGTGGCAGCAAGTGTGACTCTCAACAATCTTCCGCCCTTCTTGAAACCGTGCGTACACCTGCCAGGATGTAGAACGTGGTTGCTCATATCCATCCAGCATTGCCTCCCGATTCCTGCAAGTGTCTCGAACTATTCAACGCGCGATGAACCACGTGGAACCTTTCGTAAAAGAACGTCTAGAACAGGAGGAAATTCACGGGAAGGTCTGGGCTGACAAACCTGTCGGTATTCTCATGGTTTCGTCTGATCCAAAATATTCATTTCGCCACAGAACGACGTTTTTACCTGGCTTGCCGAGGTCTCAAACGGAAAGCAGAGTTTGAAGTATATAACATCCTGCCTGCTTTTGGTCAATTTGGCCGCTGTTGAGGCGACGACAAACGTGCGCATTCCCTCTCGCTAATATACAACCTACACTTATTTTTCTACATAGTCGTTTACAAATGCACTGTTTGACCTGGCAACATATCCGGAATATGTACAGCCTTTGCGTAAAGAAGTTGAAGAAATTGTCCAGCAGGAAGGCTGGTCCAAGGCTTCTATGGGAAAGATGAGCAAACTAGACAGCTTTGCCAAGGAGTCGATGCGGTTAACAACCAGCGTCTGTTCGCAGTTATCTGAATCCCGCTAAATGGCCTGCAAACTAATATTTTTCTAGTTGGACTAATACGGAAAGTGATGAAGGACTTTACCTTCTCGGATGGTACGACAATACCCGCTGGTAATACCATATCCGTCCCCGCGCTATGCATGCACACTGACCCGGTATACATGATCACTGGACGGTATCCTTCAAAGTACTAATGATGATACAGGATATTTACCCCTATCCCAATACCTTCGATGGCTTTCGCTTCGAGAAGTTGCGTGAAAAGGAGGGAGAGAATAGCAAGCATCAATTCGTTTCTATAGAACTTGACTATCTATTGTTCGGCCAAGGCCGTCACGCATGGTATCAGTGTTGAGACATGCATTTGAACGATGGCTAACTGTCATTTCTAGCCCCGGTCGATTCTTCGCCGCCAATGAATTGAAGACACTGCTAGCACACGTTCTGATGAATTACGATGTTAAATTAGCGGACGGTGGTGGACGTCCTCAGCCTATTTCGTCTGGAGCAAGTGCGCTCATAGATCCATTAGCAAAGCTCTTATTCAGGAAGCGGGTTTGAACTTTGGGAGTCAGTGGAAGGCTGTCTGAATCGCAAATACATTGAAACTTGGAGTGGTAATTTGAGGGGGTAACTAGGTACTTAGTCATGTCAATAGACACAATGTATAGTAATATTATGAGCATGCGTGAGTCAGTGCCTTCTCTCTGATGAACAACGATGATAATGTTGCGAGGGTCGTCAAAGCTATCGTGACCAACAAGGCCACCTGGATGACGTCCCCATAAGATTGGACGACAATTGCTTTAGTGACAGGATCCAACTTGTTCAGAAAGCTCAGTGAATGCCTGACACGTTTCACAATCTGCCATAGGAATAAGAAATGTGCCTAATACTCATGCGTGTTTGACTCACCTCCTGTACATTGTCACCTGGCAATCTCTTATGCAATACATACCGAAGAAGGTTCTGAATGAGCGTGCTGCTCATGGAAAAGCCAAGAATACCTCCCAAGGACTGGAAGAGAGAAGCAACTAGAAGATGGTTAATATATGGACAAGGAATATGGTCATTATACCTACCAGCAATTGCAGCAGCTTGATCTGCTCGCTCAGCATGAGCCGTCACGGCAATCAAGGCGGTATTGTTTCCGCCAGCTAGTCGCGGGATAAATGACTCATCATGTGAGAGTAAATTCCCACGTACCTCTGCTCATTTCAGTTATGGCCATTCCTAGTGGTTCTTTTCATGAGTATTTGTGTAAGTAGGTAGAGAACAGAGACCGACCAATGCCAACACCGATCGTAGAAAGAGCGATAATACCGGTGGAGAAGAAGACGATGCTCGTCCCCACAACCCCTAGGAAGTAACTGGCTACCACCAGCGCATAATATTTACCAGTGCACTGCATGATAAAACCACTTGAGAGTGAGCCAACCATTACAGCGGTAATTGCAACAGTCAACCAGACGCTCGTCTCTGAGGCTGTCTTTCCTTCGACTGCCCGGTAAAACAGCGGAACGCAGAATATTTGTGTCGTTGTTACTGCAACTTGAAAAAAGCCTGGAATATAGCAGGACAGGAGAGAACGGTTACAGACTATTCTTGCTGGGGCAAATGGTTCCAATGCAATAAACAGCTCGGTGAAAACAAACAGGGCGGCAAAAATGGTAAAACCGATGAACGAGCCGATGGTGAGCCAGTCAAACAAGGAGATGTCGCCACCACGGTCTAGGCCAATCAGCAGGCAGGCGACGGCCAAGAAGAGCGTGATGGCGCCTCCAAAGTCTATGCGCTTGATATTTTTAGATGAGGCAGAATCTTTCGTTTGTGGTAGATGGAGGGTTAATAATACAGCAAAAAATGCGATGATGCCGAGCGGAACTTGCATCAGGAATGCCCTTGTTTAGAGAAGCGTCATGCAGAATCAAATGAAAAAAGTGTCGTTGTGCCTACCATCGCCAACCGACAAAGTCCGCAAAGTACCCACCAAGGTGAGCGCCAATTATCGCCCCTGTAGCAGAAACTATGTCGGACATCCCTATAGCATGTTAAGTGAAGAAACAAAGACTTGGTCGTAAGCCGATGTACCTTGCCAAGTGCCCCGAACACGCAATGGTATGATATCGGCTATGATGATCTTGACCAATCTAATCGGCTCCATAGGAATGTCAGACAAAATTATGTCCTTTAGACGTACATTATCACCCCCGCTGCACCGACACCCACGATAGCCCTCGCCAAGATAAGCTGTGTCATTGTCATCGACAGGCCAAACAACAGGGATCCAAAGGTATAGACTACATAGGATGTTAGTAGGCATGCTTTGCGACCAAAGATGTCACTGAGTTTTGCGCATAATGGTCTGGAAGCGTGCTGTAATTTTTTTTCATCTAAGAATGCTGGAAGAAACTGGCGCACTGGAAACTAATTTGAGCCATCATATGAGCCGTCGGTATCCAGCTCGCACTCTGTAATTGGTTTAGCTCGCTCGCTATAGAGGTGTAGGCTGTTGTATACTAGGCATCAAGCCTGATAATGATCCATGTGGGGTATTTGACTCGTACATGCCACATGAATGCCCTCGTCGATCGAGACAAGCAGGAGACCAATCGCCATTGGCATGATCTGGAATCTCGTCAGGCGGCATCAAAACTAAAGGAAGGGAAATTAAGACATAGGTTAAATACGACTCATTCTGTCCAGTCGTGATAAAAGTATGTTCTGTTCTGCTCTCCGAGCCACTGAGGATCGTTTCATCGCCTGTCGTTCTGCCCGATGAGAGAAGAGGCGCAGTCTCGTGGTGTTGGATACTTGCATTCATCCTCGCGTGTGATGGTCACAGGTGTTTCCCCTGGATATTGACAAGCTGATTGGGGACATGGCAACGGAGCAAAGTCTTTTCCCACGAGAATTTTCGGCGGATCCATATTCGATGCCACGGTCCACCACAGCCTCGGCAAATTAACCCTGGAGCGACTACAGTCCACAGAGTCTTGCTGGCAACACGAAAGGAAAAGAAGGGAAGACGACGATGAGCCTCCAGTACAGCACGATCAATCCCTGTATCTTGAACTCCCGGACTCCTTTTGGAACGAACTAGGTACCATTGATGAGATGGCGGCTTTGGTCATCTAGCGTTCGATTTTCGCAATGGTTTGTTGGATATGGAAAGTGATTGGTGCTTGCATGGTCATCAGTGGACTACACCCTGAGCGGGCAATGTCTGCCGTATGTAAAATCGAAATGTCCGCGCTCCACGTCCCTCAAAGGCTCAACAGCGGCAATTAAATTTCCTTTAGGAAATGACTACCTGTCCCAAAAAACTGGAAGACTTTTTTGCTGGCGGTGGCGGGGGAGGGTGAACCAGTAATGCACCTTCTCAAGGCTCAGAATATAGCGGTATGCGCCAGAGCACGAGCAAGCACGATGAGAGGTTCGATATGGCTGCCCGAAGACGCTCATCACTGGCATTTGATCGTTACTGGAGGTCCGTTGCGGTTTACCTCACTAACATGTGTTTTGCATGAGAACCGGAAATGAGGACAGAGTCGTACGTGCCAAACACCCGGGCCTCTCAGGCTCCAACCCCTACCTGGTGCGCACCCCTTTCCCCTTGACTCTTCCACGCCCACGCGTCTCCTTTTTCACTACCCAGCGGAAGCGCATCAGGCAACCGGATATTGTTGCCCCATGTCCAACGTCGTCGGGTCATGGTTGCGCGCAATCATTCCGGGCGCGTGGTCATCTGCATAGTATCCACACCTGCGCCCTTAGTGAATGAGAATGGGAAGGGACATCTGCAGCGCTCGTGATCGTCCTGAGTGCGTCCTTTGTTACGAGGGATGTTTTGAGGTTCGTGAACTGGTCGCTCAAATACGATTGGTCGACGCAAGTTCTGAACCGAGGAGGCAACCTAACTATGATTATGTAAGAGGTACTTAATCCCCGCCCTATGTGATCCAGTAAATATGCTCATTTTTTAAAAAGAGAATGCCAAGCTTCCATCGAACTTGATTGGTATCTGATTTAAACTCCCTAACCCTGTTCTTCGCTCCCAACGAATTGAAGACATCTTCTGATATTAAATTAACAACGGTGGACGTCTTCCACCCGCTCATAAATTCAAATTTGGGATTTAAAGTGAGTCATAATGATTATGCCGCCGCCACGATGTCTGGCAGGCCTCAAAAGCGAGACGTGTAAGTTCACAGGACACACAACAAGTATATTGACTTTCACAACACAACGATCAATGATATGGGTTTTTTAAGTTTATAAACGTCAGAAGTCGAATCCACGGAAAATGCGAAAAAAATGAGTCGTCTGGAAAACAATCTGTTAGATGAATGCCTCGTCACAAAAATTCAAACCCTACTTCGACTGCAGCTCAGCGGTCCAAGCCTGATATTCTCGACTCATATTGTCCCGCGCCGTCACTGTATCTAAGTCAGTGTATGTTACCTTTCATCATTATAAAGTCGCTTGCCAGTATTCAACAAAGTCTAATTCATAGCACATGAGTGTTGTAGTACATCAACAGATGAATGCTAGACTCACTTCTCGGCACGAGTATGGATAAATTCGGCGTCATCGCCGACGTACGACCAAATCAGAGGGGCAGGGAGATTTGTGGGATGCATTGCGATAGAGCAGGTAGGTGCTTGGTTTCTGAGAAGTTTAGAACTCGAGCTTGAGCAATGGCCCTCAACTCAACGTCCTTTATAGCCGTGGCAAGATTATTAATTATTTTTGCAAAGTTACTCACGGCTCTTGGGACGATGAGGTTTTTTTTTCCCGCTTACCATGTTAGGTGACAGGCGAGGCAAAGCCGAACAATTGCTCAGGTGGTTAATGTCGGCTGTCACTCGGTTAAGCTCGTTTGTCGTTGAAGCGAAAAGGAAGACGAGACCGGAAGCGAACTGTGGCCACTGTATGATACACGAGGCGGCGGAGTTGAGGGCAACGATCATTTTCTGGAACGGAATTCTAGTTGTCATAGGAAGAACTCTTTCTAGCTACGAAGAACCGGTGACGCAGCTTCTCTCGCCTCAGGGCGTAGAACCGACGTACAGTGCAGTCGCAGATAGGGGTGCGAGAAACACTATTCGGCATTCGATCGTTACCGGAGACCGGTTACTAGAGAGCGCTGAGCATGTTGTACATGCCGTACCATGAATTGTAATTTGCATGTATAGAGCTAGACTGAAATCTTCTGCGACTGGGGGAATATTCTGATTTTACAGAATGCTGGGTGACCAATGTGGCCGTCCCGTGATCCAATCGAAGAGTCTGTGGAGCTCAATATCAATGCAGGGAAGGGATCTTTATTGATTGCCCGAGGCAGGAGTCTTGGGAAGGTCATCACCGTTGCCATTCTTCCCCACCTTTTCGTCAGCCTGTAGTCGCTCCAAGTTCAATCTGTCGAGGTTGTGGTGGCCCGACCCCAAATGTGACCGACTCTCGAGCAAGTCCTCGCACATGTGGTAGGTGATCACTCCTGACAACATGGGTGAGTGTCCAACATGCCCAGCGTGACGCGATGTCATGGCGTCCTCTGCCAATGCTCGTTGATACGTAGAGTACACGTTCGATGCTGTGAGAGTTGACCGAACCGTCGCTGTTCAACGCCCAGTTGGTCATTTTCAATTAACCACGATGTCAATGAGATGATTTTCCAAAGATCTCTCAGACTACTGTCTTCTGTGCGGGTCTTGAATGCAGCTTCTACGACACACTAGGATGGGCTACGCAGACCAATGTGGCGGGACTGTAAGCCTCCTCGCAACGAGAGGCTAGAGATCTCCAGTGCTGTTCCGACTATCTCATGCCACCATGTAGAGCACATACTCACCCACTTTGAAGGCATCAAAGATCTTAGGGTTCACCACAGTCGTATAATATAGCGCCTTGAACAATATCCTTGTTTCGTTCCACATACGTATTTCAATGACCAACAACATCCCGTGGTGTATATGGTTCCTCGAGGTACTTGATCTCCTCCGGTGTGAGTTGAACGTGGACCGAAGCTTACAATCCATTAGTCATGGCTCATGCGCTCATGGGGCCCCAATAATGACCCACCGATGATATCCGTCAAGTGAGTGACAGACGTCGACCCGATGATTGGTGCCGTCACATGGTCTTTGGCCATGATCCATGCTAAAGACACTTGGGCCATGGATATACCTCGTTTCTTGGCGATTTCTTCGACACGGCTGACGATGACGGAAGTGGTGTCAAATTTGGAGAAAAGCTGGATGAACCTATTTTTGTGCGGTTAGTAGGGTGGGAGATGAATAAACGACTTGCGGGTCATTTTGGCTGCGCTTCGTGCCTTCGGACAAGGGGCGTGTGAGCAGGCCGCGTCCAAGGGGAGACCAGGGGATGGAGCCGACGCCAAAGTACTTGAAATCAATCAATTAATAAATGGACTAATTTTACTAGGGAAACGCACCTTGAGGGTTGGGAACATTTCTCGTTCTTCCTCCCGATAAACCAAGTTGTAGTGGTTTTGCATGGAGATAAAAGGCGTTAGCTTGTTTGTGATGGCGTAATCTGCCAAAAGAAACTTTCAAGTAAATGCATGAGATGATAGGTATTGACCACGTACTCTGCATAGCATGGACTAAGAACCACAGCTCAACTATTGACATCGTGACAGCATAATAAGGATGATATCACGCACATTGCCATGCCCAGCATGAAGACATCCCAATGTAGCGAACGTATCCAGCATTAACTACATCGTGAAGCGCCTGCATTGTCTCTTCAATCGGCGTCTCATTGTCGAAGCGATGACCTGTCATCACACAGTTCTTCATAGATCTGACATAATCGAGGGTATTGAAACGAGCATACATTGCAAAACATCGATATAGTCCAACTGAAGCCGCTTCAAGCTGGCCTTGACCGAGTCAAATATATGCTAGATGCGACAACGATCAGAGAAGACGACGAAATGATCGTGGCAACGTTTTCTTCTACCTTGCGGCTTAATCCGTGCTGGTTGACGTAGCCCAGTTCGTCAACATTGGAGCCGAGGTTTTCACTTTTGTTACGTGGAACGGTACCATAAAGCTAAAAACAGTAAGCGTGTGTGCGGATAATCTGGAACAAATGCGGCCAACCTTGGTCATAATAACGATTTCTTCTCTGGGAAGTTTGAACTGCTTGATCGCTTTCCCGAGAATGGTCTCAGAGTCTCCGTAAGAGTATACCTAGCGCTGGGTAAGAAATTAGCAGATCCCGATGGAGATACATGCATTTGCGGTATCAAATGTGTTGATGCCAGCCTCATAGCTAGCACGATCCGTGGCTGGCGTTAGGTGGAATGTTAGAAAGAGGGGATACACCGTACGCAGCCTGGATATGCTTCATGGATTCGTCTTCTGGCAAAACCCAGGGCAGCCATTCCGGCGATCCGTAGGACATGCATCCTAGGATGATCTTGGAAACTTTGAGGCCTGAATTGCCCAACCTGACTAATATGATGGTGTGACTATGATGATCTCGTGCAGAGTGTCAAAATTACCGTAGGGCATTCCCTTCTTGGCGTCCATAGCGAAAAAAAACGTTTGTCAGAATGTTCACGGCGTATCTTATCTGATCGCTCAACGAACCATGTCCACGTGACAAGGCAACCAAATTGGACAAACGTGGCGTGGCAAAACGGGTGCTGTTCCTTCCTGCACACGGTACTCGTCCAGACCAGGCGCATGCAGACGAGCACTGAGGGCCCCAAGATCCAGCGCCGGAGGGCAGGAGTAAGAACGCGAAAAAAGTACATTGTTGCACCAAACATTACATACATAAATAAGAACGACCCGGCAGTTTTTATCTTCCTAAAACCAACTTGTAATTGAATGCTATAACAAGTGCAGCAGCAATACGCACTTCTGAGTGCCCCTTTCTTTTTTTCTGCTGTCATACGCCGAGTTCTTTAAGTAAACAAGATAGGTTAATTTATCATTATTGATAAAGGTAACACGAACATACACTCTGCGAGTAGTCTTTTGATCCGTTTTCTTAGCGGCAACAGTCGTCTTTTGCTTCTTGAGTCTGGGAGATTGCCGGGTTCTATAAAACAAGATGGGTTTACCACTATTTATGGAAAAGGTGATACCACCATACGTTCTGTCAGCAGTAGACTCCTTTGAATCCATCTTCTTGCCCTTCTTTTTGGCAGATTCAATCAATCTATAAGTGACATGTTAAGTCATCATTCGTCCAAATACCGTCAATACAAACTCATTCTGGCGATCATATCCGTCACTTAATGCTGGAGCCCCCCTGGAAATAGTGAACTTGGAATAGGACGGCGGATGAATTAGCAGCTCACATGGCGATCATAGCTTCACCAAATCGTGCCTCTGCCAAACAATTTTGAGCCGTTCTTGTAATCCAATTGCCACAAATCATCGCTGTAAGTTCCCCGGAGACTCCGTGCTGAACATTGTGCTCGAGTTTGGCGTCAAACGCCTGCGCCATCGCCTTCAACTTGGTGTCGTCGTTATAGTCGTAGTCCCCAATACCGCGATAGCCAATAGTGTATTCCGTGCTTCCTGGCGCAAAAAGGATGAACCAGACTTCTTTGAGAGCGAACATGTAAAAGCGGGGGCCGACGGTCATCACGGGCCCATCGCCGGTCGGGCGCGCAGATTCGAGCCCAAACTTGCTGACGTCCATCAAAGCGGTGACAATTTGAGACTCCAAGTACCCAAAGAATTTTTTTTCGTGGAAGAATTTCGCGAGACGCTCAATCGTCTTTGGGAGAGCCACGAGCCTGTCCTTCTTCCAATCATAAGCATACATTTTGGTGATACACTCTTTTGATTTCTCTGGAACACGAGTCCAATCGATTCGTATGTCTGCAACAGAGTCAGGAACGAAGAGAAGGTAGGACATGATGATGATCTATGAAGAACGTAGGGGCGAGACATGATTACATAAGTAAGCCATATCGCGCCTACGCACGCCGCACAGCACCCCAGCGATGCAGATCATCGCGGGAAACATGCCGTAGTAATACGAGGAATGTAATAAATTTTATTTATCTGTTAGGAAACTCTTGACAGTTTTTTTTTGCAATAAGTACAGCCAAGCGCTCACTTCCGGGAGCCACTCGCTTTCTTTTTCTCTGCTGTCATACGCCGAGTTCTTTAAACAAGATAGGTTAATCTATCATTATTTATAAAGGTAACACGAACGTACACTCTGCGAGTAATCTTCTGATCCGTCTTCTTAGCAGCAGCATTCATCTTTTGTTTCTTGAGTCTGGGAGATTGCCGAGTTCTATAAAACAAAACAAGATAGGTTTATCGTTATTTATGGAAAAGGCAACGCCACCATACTTTCTGTTAGCAGTAGACTCCTTTGCATCCCTCTTCTTAACCTTCTTTTTGGTCTGTGCAGATCTATAATCAAGTCCATCATTTGATCAGTTATTTATTCCAAGAACGGCAAAACGTACTCAGCCACCCCCTCCCGAATATTCAGATCTTCAGGTGTTTCTGATGGCTCCCCCCTGGAAAAGTAGGAGTGATGAAATTGGAATAAGACGGCAGATGCACGGCTGCTCACATTCCTCTGAGTCCAATAGGATGAGGGAAGAGCGATTTAATCATAGCTAGACCAAATCGTGCAAATCTCAAACAGGTTCGAGCCTCTGTTGTAGTCCAACCGTTACTCGTTGTCGCCGCGAGTTCCCCCCTGATTCCTCGCTGAGCATTATGCTCGAGTTTGGCGTCAAATTCCTGCGCTATCGCCTTGACCTTGGTGTCGTCCTCAAAGTAGTTGTAGTCCCTCAGGCTTTCACGACCGCTATGGCCTATGATATATTCCGTGCTTCCTGGCGCAAAGAGGATGAACCAAACTTCAGCGAGAGCGTACATGTAGAAGCGGGGGGCGAGCGTCACGGACCCACCGCCACTGCCGGTCGGGCGCGCAGGTTCGAACCCAAACTTGCTGATATCCATCAAAGCGGTGATAAGCTCAGGCTCCAAATATCCAAAGAATTTGGTTTCGTGGAAGAATTTCGCGAAATCCTCAATCGTCTTTGGGAAAGCTCTGTGCCTTTTCCTATTCCAATCATATCCATACTCTTGCCTGAGATACTCTTTTGTTTTCTCTGGAACACGAGTCCAATCAATTTGTATGGCTGCCACAGAGTCAGGAACGAAGAGAACGTAGGACGGGTCAGGCATGATGATAGGGATGTTCAGGAATTGGGAAAGGGCGACCTTACGACCTTATGATTTGAGACATGATTAAGTAAACCCCCTGTCAGCCACTTCGCTGTTACATATGTTCATGTCTAATTACTATGAGCTGTGGTTATAATTTATCATTCAAAAAAATCAACTCCCACCGATAGCACCTCGAAATACCCTCCTCACCCACCCCACCACCCTACGCGCCCCCCCCCCCCACACGCCTATCAGCACCCCAGCATCCACCACCCCAAGGTGCACCACCGCCGCCATAAACCGCGGGGCAAACACCTTCCACACCATCAAATGTCGCCGGAGCACCGCCGCACTCGTCGCCGAGCCCAACAAGAGCGCGCTAAAGTAGATCATGACGCCCACCCCTGCTCTGACGGCGTCCGCACTGACTTTGTCCGCAGTCCCTTCAGATTCTTCGTCCAAATTAGAAGAAGAAGAACACGAGAGCGAGGGCGCTCGATTCCACAGGGCGACGAGCGGCGCGGCCAACCCGGCCATCAGCGCCACGGGTCCGACAGAATTGGCCACGACCGTGAACGGAGAGGCAGGGTACTGCACCGTGTCCGAGAGGAGAAATGCGGATTTCCATTGGATGCTGGAGACGGTCGATTGATGACCCGTGGCGAAAAAGGTGAGGAGCGCGAGCAGAGAGAGCAAAGCAGTGTCAGAGAACCGAAACCGCGTAATGGTGTTGGTGTTGGTGTTGGTGCTGGTGAGGAGCCGCGCGTCCCCGACGTTATCCACCACCTCCACAAACGCCAACAACGCAAGAAGCGCGCCGGCCAACGCTAGCTGTGCGGTCAGCTGCACCGACGCATGCACGACGCAATAAAAGAGAAGCCAGAACACGAGATAAGGCGCTCCATACGCGTTGGCAAATCCCAACACACTCGCCTCCTTCTTCTCCTTCTCCTTCTCCTTTTCTTCGTTCGACTCGGAGGACTTTATAATGGTGAGACACACCGGAAAGAGGTACCACACTCCCAACCCCACCACCATCGGCCACCCAATAGCGAACCGCGCCAACCCCGTCCGGATCCTTCTCAAAAACATCAACATCCACATCTGTTGACCTTCTCCATGCACCCCCCCAAACGATTCCACCCACTCTACGACCCAAAACAGCGTCCCAGCGATCAAGGACGGCGTCACCACTCCTCCTAACACAATCGGTGCAACCCCTCCGCCCGACTTTGATCTCCGCAGCACGCGCCGCACTGCCGCGGGCACAGCCACGGCCACGACCACTGGGATGACGAAGAGCACGCTCGCAAGGACAAGGGGTGGTGACCCCGTGCGGGACTCGGACGATGACGCAAAAAAGTAAAACGTGGCGTGGCAATACGGATGCTGTTCTTCCCTACACACGGTGCTCATCGAGACGAGACGGACAGAGACGAGGACCGTCGTCGCGAGGCCCAAGATGCGGCGCCGAAGAGCGGGGGTAGGGGCGGTGAGCGCGTAGGGGAAGAGGTGGCATGTGAGTAGGAGCGAGGAGAAAAAGTAGGGAACGATGCGGTCTTCCCAGAACGTGAACGAGTTGGAGAAGAGGGCGGTGGTGTGGAGGAGGAGGATGAGGATGGCGGGGAGGGAGGAAAGAGTCCAGGTTGGGGTTAGGTTTGGAGAGACGACGATGACGGGAGCGGTCGAAGCTAGGCTGGAAAAGACGAGGATCCAATCGGTTGCGTGGGTCCCGCCGATAGCGGGGATGTAAAGAATGGTCGCCGTGTAATAGGTAGCGAATCCCAAAAGGGCACCGATGGCTGCGAACCTAGCGCACCGACGGATATTCGGGTGGGCGGCCTCATCGGGGCGAGCATACATGAGACAAGCGGCCACCCATGCGCAGGCTAGGATGGCCAGGCCGAACGCCATCAGGAGGGGATTGAATTGGGCCCACATCGCTCGACACGCTGCGAGGGCGAGGCGGTTAAATTGGTACAATGCGATGAGGTGGGCATCGCCAGAAAAAGAGGAGGAGGAGGAGGAGGAGGAGGAGGAGAGGGTGTCGTCCCAGGCGGATTGGATATCGAGCCACGCGTCGTCGAGCTCGCGCCCGGACGCACTAGCGCGGTAAGTGTCTAGGAACGTGCGGATCTGGTTAGCGTTCAGCTCCAGAGCGTGCCTCAGCAGATCCTTCCTGTTATCGACAGACCTCCAAAAGATCTCGGGAATGACGGATCCGAGGTTGTTAAAAGGGATAGGGAGGCCAAGGAGAAGGGATATCGTCGGCAGGATATCTATCTGTTGGATGGCGCGGTGCGAGGTGGAGCTTCCCGGGAAGGTCTTGAGGGGCAGCAAGGCGGACGGCAAGGGAGGTACAGAGTCTAGGGAAGAAGTAAGCTGAGGACCTTTGCTGTAGATCCAGAGCGCCGAGGAGGTTTCGAGGTCACCGTCACCTCCGTGGTCGCCAGAGCGGTCCATGCCATGATCGCCGAGCACGACCAAGAGGGTGTCGTCATCCATGACGTCGACGACGCGTTCGAGGACCGAGTTCATCTCTTGCAGTTTGGCGGTCATGCTTGGATGGTCAGGGCCGAGTCTGTGCCCGACGTGGTCGACGCCCAGAAAGTGGCCGATGAGGATGTCGAATGGTTTCGAGGGATCGTGGAGGAGGGGGAAGAGGTGGGAGATGACGCCCCGGTCGACGGTGTGGAGGTCCTCGACGTTGAACGAATCGAATGGAAAGGTCAAGTTGCGGTGAAACGCGTCTGGAAAGAGACCTATCCAAGTATCGTCTCCCATGAAGCTCGCTGTTTTTCCTGCGAGATGTGCCTGGGTGAGAAGGGAGTCCTCAGAAACAGTAGAAGCACCAAAATTGTTGCCAATGTCGATAAACGTGGGGAGGGAGCCGGTGGTGATGGCTTTGATGCGCTGGAGGGTGGCAGTGGGGGGGTCCGCGTAGGCATTGAAGAGGAGAGAATGGGTAGGGTGTTGTGCAGAGAGTTTGGCGGGAAGAGAGAGAGCCTTGTGAGGGCTGGCGATAAAGTCGAAGCGGAGAGCGTCGATGATGAGGAGAACGGCGCGTTTGTGAGTGTGTGGCAGATTGGACGAGGGCGGTGAGGCTCTGTTGGGCAGGGCAAGGCGAGCGAGCAGGAAACCGCGCGCAAAAAGAGAGACGCCGACGATGTGAAGCGCAATGAGCCAGACGACCGTCCAAACTTGCATGGGTCCGAGTCTCAGGGTCGCTTAGGCTGACATGTTTATCACCATGATTGGCCTGAGGCAACTTCGTTCTCCTTCAATGGCTCGCGCATGTCATTTTGAATCCTTGTTCAAAGGAAACCAAGAATACAAGACCCGTCACCCAATTCTTCTGCAACATTTAGCAAACGAGGGTCAATGTAGGTCCTCCACGTCTTCAAGTTTATTGCCATTGACACGTCGACTACTACTAGTTCCCCCATTTGCCATGCTACTATGCTCAGACAGCAGGTTCATTTTATCAATGTCACTGTCATGGAAAAAAATAATGATTCTCTGACCGGGACCTCTTTACCAGGATAAGTGAACAGGCCATCTTTAGCACTGAACCAGGGACCATATTCACCACGCGCAATATCGCCAATGTGTTTATCGAGGATGACCTCACATCGTCTGCCATTATTCCTCTCCACAACGCACTCATATTGATGGCTAAGCCATTTCACAGCACCTCAGTCCTCGGCTATGCTGTTGAGAAACTCAAGGTCAAACACGTCATCGTAATGGGACACTACGGATGCGGTGGTGTCGCCGCTTCCATGGTCCCACCTTCGCCTCCGCCTCTCGAACCCTCCGATGCCGCCATTTCAACATGGATATCGCCCATCCGCGAGCTCTTTGCCACATCGACCCGGTGCCATTGTTCTTTCGAGTTGTCCTAGTCCTCTTCAACTTACCGTTTGCACGCCAGGCCAGAGATAGTGGCTTATCGACAACGTCAAAGTAGTAGGTTGCCAAGCATGCCCAAGCTCCACGATCGTATGTCTCGAGTTCCTCGTGGTTAGACAAATGTTGTCCCAACCCCTCCTAGCTGCATTTAGAGCACTGGTCGAGGAGAATGTGAAAATGTCCGTCCAACGGATTACAGCTTCAGAGATTATGAGAAAGGTATGCGCCTTTGACGAAAAAATGTATAAAGTTTTCTTTTTTTTTTTCTTACACTGTTATGCTCAGAATTACACCGCCTTTGGAAACAGTGACCCGGTTTTCATTCATGGCTGGGTAACAGACATTGAGAATGGTTCTGTATCGGATCTCGGCGTTTCTGTGGGACCTCCAGGTGCACCAATCCCCAAGACCCCTTTCTAGACTGATTAGATAAGAATGTGTCCATTGAATTACGTAATGCGATTCCACTTGTCTGATTACCTTGTCGTGTCAGTTGGCACTACACCACCATGCAGACTGAACACACATCTTCTCCCGATAGCTGGTTCCAAGGTCGCATCGAGAAACTCCATAGCGCTCCTGAAGGCTCAGATCTCCGCACAGAACTCCATGACCTCTTTACAGATCATCCTCACATCGTTCTCAACCACTAACCCATCTCCGTTAGCGATTTCCGTGCCCACTTTGCTAGCCGCCGTTTCGCGGTCGTCGGCGAGACGGTGGATTGGAAGCATGTCGTGCATGCAGCTAGGGTAGACACGGTGGAGGAAGAGAATAAGGAAGAAGAGGTGGTGGAGGAGGAGGAGGAAACGGTGGCTGGAAGTTATATCGTGACCCGATCCCTCAAATTCCGAATCCGTGCTGCCCCTGCGCAGCGAGAGAGCCACGTCGTGTTCAGTGCAAAGTAAGCCACCTATCCGATTCAGACTTGCCAACCTCACTTATATTGCTTTTCAATGGTTCAGAGTAAAGGCACGACCAGGAAGAGAGGGTCGGAGAATTTCCGAGTTGTACATGACGATGGTGGACAAGGCAGTTCCTGTTAGCCTGACATTACCCACTGCTGCGTAAAATACTGAGCGCTGAGATGCCAAGCTTAGAAATTCTTTCAATTCAGTGACGCCGCCAAGACGATTTCCCAGACCACCAATCTCAAATATCGCCCCCATCCATTCCCATATCACTCACCCAACATGATTATCCATCCTTCATCATGCTTCTCGCTGCCCGTTCGCCTACCACCACCTCCTGTGAGTCCCCTATTTATCGCTCACTGATACTCACACCTCAAAACCTTTTTGCAGGTTCCTACCCAACATCCAATGACGGAAACCCACCTTGGCTCTCGTCCAACTCCACCACCAACTACTGTGACGACATCTCCAACGAGGGCGTCCTAGTCCTCACACTATGCATCGCTGGCCCCTTACTCCTCTTGCTCATCGTCTCCATCGGTTACCTCCTAATCCAGACCCTCCGTCGCCCTAGTCCTAGTTCTAGTCGTCGTCGTCGTGGTCCAAATTCAGATTCGGATCCTGCAGCAGACCAGTCCACGATCAACAAGATCAATTTTGACGGAAAAGGAGGTGGCGACGACGACGGGTCAGCCACCTGCGTGAACGTGAATAATAACCCCAGAACGCTCGCTGGGGAGGTTGACATCTCTTCTTCCTCCCTCTCCGACAATCATCCTGTCATGCCGTTCCTCCGCAAAGGCTTGATCCGCGCCGCTTCCTTCTCCTCGTCCTCTTCCTCGTCTGGGGCAAGAAACACCCAAGGTCCTACACCGCCCCCACCCGCCTACACTTTCCAAGCGACGATGCCAGCCTCTTTTAGATCTGGCAGACTCCGGTCTTTATCAGAGAGCAGCATCGTTATCCCAGACTTTGACCACCCGGGATCGCGCGCGCTGTCGACCTCTCTCCCGTCCTCGCCCTCCATCCTGCCGCCGCCGCCCACAGGAACAGGAACAGGAACGGGAACAGGAACGGGAACGTTTCCTACTCCTACCAGTTCCACCTTTTCGCTCTCGCTCTCGGAAAAGCTCGAGAGGCTGAACAAGCAAATGATGAAAAAGACTTCGATTTCGAGCTTGAGAGGGATGATGATGATGACGACGATGACGATATGGCCTGGAAAGTTCAGCCTATTTACTCACATAATGCACACAGGTACGTCCTCCAGCACTCGTAACTCGTTGTTGAAATCCAAAAAAGTGAAAGGTCTTTCATCATCTCTTCTTCACGGAGCGTCGGCCTTGATCGTCATGGTGAATGTCGTCTATCATCCACCAGACATGAGCGCTGAGCGCTTGAGCCATCAGCAGCGAAGGATGATTCCGAGTGGTTTCAGTGGTTACCACCCTCCGAACAATATACATTGACGTGCGTTCTAAAAGGTGGGCCTGTATCTCCGCTGCTCCAACGGCCTCTCTCTAAATCCGTTGATCTCATCCCTAGTGATACGTTTCATAGTCTCCGTACTGCTACTAATTCTCACAGTCCGAGGTAGAACACTAATCCAAGGCTGGGCTGGGCAAAGCCCAACCGTGACTGCCCGTAACCTCAATGCATTGTGATCATGCCAAGAGGTTCATACATAGTCCAAGGTCAGAATAAAGCCCCTTCATAACTATTGAAATGGTGGGCAGCAAAGTGCTGTAAACAGCTTAGTAAGCTTTCAATGGACCTACTGTATTAGTCAGCTGTTTGGGAAGGTTTGTCTAATGTTATGACATGTTAGTATATCACACTGATGAAATGATCGGAAAATTCCATGGGGACAGACAGTCAGAATGCCCTCCTTTTATACATTTCAGGAACCCTAACCTAATTACAAAATATAATAATAAAAATACTATTAAACGAGTTTTATTTATTATTATCTATTTTTAGTTATTCTATGATGTTCTTTATGACATCATTTCCTTCTTTATGAGTCATTGTACAGCCACTCTGAGTCATTTCACAGCCACTCTGAGTCATTGCACAGCCACTCTGAGTCATGCACAGCATAGTGAGTCATAATCTAATAATAGATGCTCTAGACCGGTCCATATGATGTCATGCTCAGACATCTGAGTCATTATCTAAATATAAATGATTCTTATCAACTATTCAATATAACCATCAAACTCTATAATATCTGTCAAACTCTATAATTTCGTACACAAGTACAAATAAGAGTTTATTATTACTAATCAGAGTCTAGATGAGTCTATATGACTAATCATATGACTAATCAAGTCTAGACAAGCCTATGTGACTTTTATGTAATATGTCACATAATGTCACATACTGTGACATAGTCTGACTAATAGATATTTAGTTAAATATGAAACACTTAATTAATCTAATTTTAATTATCTAATCAGCTTATTGTAATGATTAGATTAATAATGTAATGATCATTAGATTCATTAGATTAATCATTAGTTATTAGATTAATAATGTAATGACCATTAGATTCATTACATTAGTTATTAGTTATTAACTTTTGTTACAATAACTTTGTTACTTTATTACAATAACTAATCTAACTTTCAACACTCCCCCTTGTTGAATATTTTACTAAATGTGTATTTCACATAATTGAAGCATATAGAATGCTTATTCAACAATAAGGTTATGTCAGCAGCTTGATCATTATTATATAATGCAGATCAACTAAATCATCTTTGACATATTGTCTTTTATAATGATATCTGATATCTATATATTTATTCTTGAGCTGGATTTGAAGTAGTGTAGATAGCTACTTGATTATCCATTATTAAAGGAATGGATCTCATGTTATATCCTGACTTTCAAATAAATATTTATGCATCTGCATGTGTCTAATGCAGCCATACATTCAGTTCCTGTTAAAGATAATGCAATGGTTTTTTGTTTTACAGTATACTGATGTTCCTGCTAATTTTATGACTATCCCATTTGTTGATTTATAATCAATGGAATTTGATGTCCAATCAGCATCAGCATAACATATTAAACCATATTTGTCTTTTCCTTTATAGTAATCCAATGTACTTCCAACATATTAGATTTTATATAATATCTATCCATTAAAGGATTATGACATTAGAATTGTTGCATAAACAATATCTAATCTTGTATACCATAGCAATAATTAATAATGATCTTATCAGTTGTTGATAGTACATGATCATTTTTGTATTGCTTAATCCTTACTTATTGGATTTGAAGTTTTCAATATTGTTATCATCATAACAAATAAATCTTTTATTCATATTCAATATTTATGAATATTTACAATAGTTGAATGTATTGTCAATTTTTTCATATAATGAATTCATAATGTAATCTTCTTAAAGATTATAAGTTATGATATTAGAATTGTAATATATACAATGTCTAATTTATCACATGTAATGTATAATTCATTATTCCTTATATAATTATTTCTTCTATTTGTTTGATAGAAATGCAACTAGTTGTTAAAGGCTTGTTTAACTAGTTTAATCATTCATTGATCTAAACCTGTTTAACTATCTCTGTAGTATGTTTTGGTTAATCAATGATAATGGTATGATTGATAAAATTAATCATAATGTTTATTTCTTAAATATTCATTTTAGGTTTCTTAATCTTCTATTCCTTATTTATTCATAAATCATTAACAGTATTGTTGATTATTGCTCATGGATATTATGTCATGAACATATAAGATGATTATGATTATATCATCTTCTTATTCTTTTTAAAGACATATATCAGCATATAATACTTTCATAATAATACTGTTATGAGCTTAAGTCTTTGTTTCAAAACATATGAACTCTAGTTTGAGTTTATAGACTTTGAATTATAGTCTATAGTTTTGAAATGTCCAGTTATATTATGTGAATTCATATTTTTTCTAATTGATCAGGTTAGAAAAAGAATTCTCAACACAAGTGCTTTGAGCACCCATCTCTCTACAGCTTGCTGGTGTTGATAAGATTCTGACAGTTTAGAATCTTTGAAACTAGATATGGTTTCAAAGTCTATTCCTGGTACTTTGATAAACCATTATTAACAACTGATTGTGCACAGTTTATGTTGCTTTGTATACATTCTATGAATGTATTTCTTTTAAGGTCTTTTTAACTTATTCCCAAAATTCAATTCTTTCTTTGCATAGCATCATCATCCTATATGATATATGATATAGGATTATTCTTTTTCTAAAGAATCTTTATACAAATAAGTATATTCTTCAATTTATATAGAAGAATATTTGTTTACAATGATTAGTCATCATTTGTTTCAGAATTTCAATTTACCATATAGTTCTTAATTCAACTATAGTTCAGTCATTAATTATGAATCTATCTGATTAATCAGAAGTAAGAATTTGTTATTCTTGATTGATTAATTCATAATTGGATGATTATCTATGTTGATTTTTATTTTTGTAATCAACATTTTATCCCTAATTGTATTAATCTTGATTGATTTCGCTTTTTTTATTTATTAAGCTTTTTCTCTTAAGCTTATAAGGTTATAAGTTTATTGTTCTGAATACTAGAAGATTTGTAAATATATTCATATCTTCTGGTATGTATAACCTCATTTGAAATCAACTGAATAAGATTATAATATAAGTCTTCTAGTTATTAAGTTTGTCTCTTAATATTAATTGAAGATCTTAATATGATTATAATTTTCTTTATGATCAGTAGAAGTTGTATCATGTAGAAAATTGTTTCATTAAGACTTTTAATCTTTTTGGATTTGTTTATCACTTGTTTAAAGTTTTAACAAACATCAAAGATTTAATCATCAAGTGACTTATTAACAATCAATGAATTATCTTATTAATTGTTTTATAAATCTATTCTGATTTAATATAATCAGATTCCATTATATGATTCTAAGCTATGATATGAAAGATAACTGTCTTTCAAATGAGTGTCTAATCTCTCTATCAGACTTATGATCATCAGTAACCGACAAATCATCATCATTTGAATCATTGATATCATGAAATGATTGCCTTTTATCATTAACTTGTAGTGTCATGATTGTAATGATTTTATTTTGTGTGAATTGTTTTTAGATCTTAAAGTTGGGTATGTTTCTTTTATGAATAAGTTTGATTTGAGAAAAATATGATTTCAACATCATACTTAATGAATATAATTAACTTTGGTATATCCAAATATAGTAAGTCTTTCTTTTGATACATGGTGAAAACTTTTTGTACTCAAGATATTATAAGTACCCATGTTCAAATTCAAAAGAATTATTTGACTTCATTTCAACTGAATAAATGTTTTCAATTCAGTTTCATTCTCCCCCTCAATCTGAATGCACACTTTAAAACTGTTTAGCTTTATTAAGTATCATATTAAGATTGAACTACTGCCATATATAGGCAAAATGAAGAATATCAATTAATAAACATATTGTTAAGCATTTTTGAGATATCATTATGTATCAACTCAAGTAAACGAGTGACTTTGATTAAATGATAAGTTTACTAATACTGTATATGGTTTATTAATGTTGGAACTTTTTCCTTTTTCATTATTATTTGGATTTATTTATTTGATAATATCAAACAAAATAATCAATGATTGATTGTATTATAGAAGGTCATTATATATTAATTAATAACCAATATGCAAAATTGGTTCTAATATAATTTCCAATCAATGTTATGTTTCCCATTGTGTATTTTTGATATTATGGACATATTGTCCAAACTGGTTATGTTGTGGTACAGAAATAATTCTGTGTTTTTAATATTGGCATTTTTATAGCATGTATTGTGGGTCAAGATAAGTTTGTTATTATAAAACATACTTTTGCTTTTCCCTTTACAAGTTTCCAAGTTTATTTATTTGCATTAATCACTTTGTGTGTTATCTTTAATGATATTATCCACATTGGATGATGGAAAATGATATATTGTTAATGTATTTCAACATGTTGTTAATTTAACATGTTTATTATTATTTGTAGATATATCTTGATATGATATGTTTAACAAACATTTATTGTATCAAGATTATTACAAAATTTCATCATTTTGTCCAATTTTATCCAATATTCAACATGTTGTCATCATAAATTTAATACATTTGATACTTTCAATCACCTTTGTTTAGGTAAAGGGTGATTATATATCATTTAAGTAAATTAGAATCCTATTGGTTTCCAATTTCATAATCTAGAGTGATATATATGTTTCATCAAAGATCATCTACTTTTAATAAGTAGATATGTATTCTAAAATATTTTTTAGAATCTCCCCCTATTACATGAATGGGAGTATTTAAAGTTGTTATTCCTATGTTTATCTCTTTCTCTCTAATCTAATTGTTTTATCATTCTACATGTATATTAAAGCTTATAGTTTAATTTCAAAATTTATTGAAATTTATCATTTTATGTCTTGAATGTCTTTATACATAAAAAGCTTTATTGATATTTGACTTTACTCATGAGTCATCAATATTAGATCAGTATAGATTTGATATCATTTTCTATTATCTTTGTATTAGATATAGAAAACCAATTTACTCTTAATTAGTAAATGTAATTTGTATTCTGATACAATACAAGTCTTTGTTAATGCTTATTGAATATTTGTGCAAGATCCTTTTAAGATACAGGTTCTTTTTCAAATATTAGATCCTATATTTGTGATCTGAATAATTTATCTAGGTTTACCCTTAAAATTTCATTAGTTCTGATTTCTAGGAAAGATTACAGCTATTAAAAGATTTTCAATCTTGCTAGCATCAATATCAGTAGCTAAGTTACTGTATTATTGATTTCAAGTTATGTAATAGCATAAGACAAATTTTATTTGTTAGAATGCTTTTTCTACCAAATCTTATGATATTGATAGATTCATGCAATACTTATAGATATACATTTCTTTGACATGAGATCTTAGATTGTGAATATCATCAATCTTAGTATTAACAATATCAGTAACCAAGTTATTATATGATTGACTGATATTATATAGAAAACAATTCTGTGTTGTTTTTGATTTCCAACATACAGAATATGTTTCTGTCATCTCATCTCAAGCAGAATATTAGATTTGTTGTATCAAGGTTTATACATCTAAAGTATTCATTATTACATTTTGGAATTTCAGCAATGTTAAATCAAAGATCAGTTATTTTGTCATCCATGGTTAAATGAATTTAGCAATGTAATTACTTTCTATTCTTTGATCAAACATTATGCTTTATAATGTACATTCCAAAATATTTGCTCATATGAGTTAAATATAGATTTACTAATGTCATTTATTGTAATACAGTTATAAAACCTGTAATACCAATTTTGAATAACCTTTATGGTAAAGTTTTACCATCAAAGTATTGTTTAATAATATATGTATGACATTATTGAAGAAAACATGTAACTATTTCTTCAAATAAATCCAGATTTTTACTAGCAAATATTATATTAGAATGTGAGACATTATTGCTTTATAAGCAATATTATGTCAGCTGTAATGTTCCTTGAATTGATTATCTTTAGAAGAATACAATTACAAGATCAAACCTTTTCATTAAAGTATGTTTGATCTCTTATCTTTATTTTCTAAGATATAAACCAATAGTAATCAATCTCAAGACATATAAGTCATTCATGATTCAGATCATGAACATGATAATTGTCCATAAATAAGATTAATAATAATCTTTATTTATGTTGATATCACAAATATCAACAGAGTCAAATAGAACAAATCATTCAGTACAATAGATTGTGCTTAGATTATATATATCAAAATTTAAAACTAGAATCAGATTATGTTTTTATTTTGATAAAATAAGAGTATCTCTAGTTTCAACAATCTGATATCTTGTTCTATTTATGATGTTAAAGCACAATTTGTTATTGACTTTCCTTTCAAGGAAATTGATTATATTCTCTTTCAATAAAGAATTTATGATATGTGGCTATTACTAATATCCAAATTTGTATATCTCTCCTTTAGAGTATTTAGATTTTAATCATTTATAGATTTAGACAAAGATTCATAAAATGAATCTCTCTTGAGATTTTTTCCACATATGAATATTTTCCAATTTATTCATAGTTCATAGCCTTATTAATATTAAATTAATCAGGACAATTTTTGCTATTTTCATTATCTTTTATAATTTGATTACTTGAATTGTCTGGATCATAAACAATCTTCAATATTCTTGAATTTGTTTAAAGAGATTTGAAATAAGTTCTTGTTGATATAATAACTGATCAACAATGTCAAGAACTTTTTACTTTTGAACATTTTTAAGCAATTCTCTTATCAAATATATTAGAGGATGATTTCCAAAGATTATTGTGAATTGAACTATTTTAGTCAATTTTACATAATCAAACATGTAAGATTCTGATTAAATTGGGCCTAACAAGGCAATTGTGTTAAGGGAGATACTCCCCAAGACAATCAGTATGATCAGAGTTCCATCTGTAATCATTCTTGATACAGAAAAAGAGATTTCAAAGGTTTGTGATATTGTAACAAATTTATCAGCATTTTAATTTTGGCTGCTGATTTTTAATGGTTATATTAATTGTTTGCAACATTTTGGGATCAAGATACTTGATCAATACTCCTGTTTCAAAGACAATCCATTTCACTTTATTAATTCCTGTGTCCAATATCCAAATGGAATATTATTTTGCCAACATATGCAATGCCAAAGGCAAAGAGTCAGGTGACCATATGGAAATATACAATGGACAGAGAATAGTGAAAGTGTGGGAGTGTCAATCTTGAGGATTTTCATTCAAAAATTTCATATATGAAACTACCTTTATCAAATTTAATTAATTTGATTTTAGATATATGAAAATATACTAATGAATGAAAATTTTCTATGTTGCATATCAAGATACAACAATGATTTGTAAAGGAGGAAGAGAAGCTGTTGGGATAAATGTAACTGGTATTTGATTTCAGGAGAAATCTTTTATCTGATACCAATTACTATGTTTTTAAAGCATCCCAACTAAACATTCAATCTGACAAGTCAGATATATCTTTTCCTTATCCTCTTTACAATACCATTGTAAAATTTGATTAACATCACAATAGCCTTAATCACTGTTTGAATGAACACAATATAATATCTCTGATTATTATTAATATAATCTTCTTGGCATTTATTAAATAATCTCTAGATGCCAATTGCTTGGAGAAAAAACCAAGACAAGATTTTTTTAATAAATTGAGATATGTTATAGAAAAATTTGGTTAGCCTTGAATTCCTTTTGAAAAGAATTATGTTATAGGCTGTACTATTTTTCTTTTGATAACATGTTATAAACAGTGGAGCAACACAGATAACTGTATGCAGTTATGGAAAGTTGCTATATGCCAATAAAAGTGCATCAGGGGCTCCTACAAATTCCCTGCATGCAAAAAATCCACCAACTACTAGTAATGTGTGTGTGTGTAATGTAAGAAATGTGACATCTAATCTAAGTGGGTCCTTAAGGGGTGCCCACCACTAGTCTGCATGTACATGAGACAATGCTCATCCAGCACAACCTTTATACAAAATTATTATATACAAAAAATGAGAAAGAGGGGACAAAAACCCCTATAATGATATAGAGCTTTTAACTATTGGGCAATTGGGGGAAGGTCAAACCTTTACAGGGGATTGGCCCTGATATCCACCATAAGGTGGCCCAAAATCCATGTCAATTTTGCTTTATGGTTTGACAAAACCATGATCTTTTAAGGATAGATCAATCCATGTGAGAATTTTGATTATGGTGGTTTCACAACACCAAATGACTCTGATACATTACACCAGGTATTTAGTCAGTGCCCCCACACTGTATGTCACAAGGGTGACGTAAATGGTATCCCTCCTGCCATTAAGGGGATCATTTTTCCCATGATCATGGGTTAGCTCAAAATAAATATGAAAGGTTATAGAAAAAAGTCACAAACACAATACACACACTTACACATACTTACTTACTATGTAGACACAATGACTAGCATCATATGTGCTTTGTGTGAGAATAAATATTGTCACATGTCACAATGAGTGCCGTCACGTGTCACAACGAGTACCGTCACGCAATTTGGATCACAACAAGTACCAACATGTGTCACATGTGACAATGAGTCATGTCACATGTCACAGTGAGTCGCATCACATGATTTAGGTCATAACAAGTACCATCATGTGTTACATGTGACAATGAGTCATTGTGACTGTCACAATGGTTATCGTCACATGTGATGTGTCACAATGAGTATCGTCACGCATAGCGTGTGAAAATGAGTACCATCACGTGTCACAATGGTCACCGTCACACAATTTGTGACATAATGAGTATAGTCACGCATTATCACGTGATTCGTGTGAAAATTGTGTCACAACGGTTACCGTGACGTGTCACGTGTAAAAACGCGTATTGTGACTGTCACAATGGTTACCGTTACGTGTCACACGTCACAACGAATATAGTCACGTGATACATGTCACAACCGTTACCGTGACGTGATTCGTGAGAAAATTCGGGTCACAACAAATATAGTCACATGTCACAACCATTATATAATCACAAGTCATGTGATTGTGGGAAACAGTCCGATCTGTTATTGATTGCAACAGATATAAATATATATAAATATATATATACTATGATGTCATTCTATATAGACAAAAACGGGGCCCATAACCTATTGAAATGGTGGGCAGCAAAGTGCTGTAAACAGCTTAGTAAGCTTTCAATGGACCTACTGTATTAGTCAGCTGTTTGGGAAGGTTTGTCTAATGTTATGACATGTTAGTATATCACACTGATGAAATGATCGGAAAATTCCATGGGGACAGACAGTCAGAATGCCCTCCTTTTATACATTTCAGGAACCCTAACCTAATTACAAAATATAATAATAAAAATACTATTAAACGAGTTTTATTTATTATTATCTATTTTTAGTTATTCTATGATGTTCTTTATGACATCATTTCCTTCTTTATGAGTCATTGTACAGCCACTCTGAGTCATTTCACAGCCACTCTGAGTCATGCACAGCATAGTGAGTCATAATCTAATAATAGATGCTGTAGACCGGTCCATATGATGTCATGCTCAGACATCTGAGTCATTATCTAAATATAAATGATTCTTATCAACTATTCAATATAATTGATAGTTGTCCCATCAAACTCTATAATATCTGTCAAACTCTATAATTTCGTACACAAGTACAAATAAGAGTTTATTATTACTAATCAGAGTCTAGATGAGTCTATATGACTAATCATATGACTAATCAAGTCTAGACAAGCCTATGTGACTTTTATGTAATATGTCACATAATGTCACATACTGTGACATAGTCTGACTAATAGATATTTAGTTAAATATGAAATACTTAATTAATCTAATTTTAATTATCTAATCAGCTTATTGTAATGATTAGATTAATAATGTAATGATCATTAGATTCATTAGATTAATCATTAGTTATTAGATTAATAATGTAATGACCATTAGATTCATTACATTAGTTATTAGTTATTAACTTTTGTTACAATAACTTTGTTACTTTATTACAATAACTAATCTAATTTTCAACAATAACCAGCGTCATTATTGTCTGTATCAGAGGAAGCTGAATCGGTGACAAATGGCATTAAAGAGGGGAGAGTGGCATTGTAACGATATAAGATTAAAATCTTGAGTCATGTCTTGGGTAGCTGGGGTGGATAATAACAAGTGGCGAAGCTCCCGCCCTGTTGGTGCAACTCTTAAGCTTCAAGTCTTCTTTCCATGCTGCGCTCTCGCACTACAAGACAAGTACAATTCTATTATAACAGTACCAAAAATTCAACTCAACACCATTTCAAACATCCATTGTGAGCCAATTCTCAATCTTCTTTCTTCTGGATGGAACTGTCTCACCCTCATGTATGCCGAAATCTTCATTGTAAAATTGGACAATTCATAGGATGTCGTGATGCATTAGATTATGAATATGGATCATGGGCAAAATGAGTGCCCCAATCACAGGGACTTCTTCGAAGGCCACTACAGGAGCAACACTGTTACAGTTTCCTTTTCCCTTCTATGACAGACATCTTATTATTACATTATCATTGCTATGTGGTTTAGTGGATGCTTATCTCCTTTAGCTACTTCCTTCACATTTCCTTTCATAGGTAGATAGCTGTGCATGCTGTGCACTCCTTTTATAATTTCCTTTGTTCTTGAAACACATATAAACCCTTGAGTATTGTGTACATTCTTTAGTTCCAACTTAATTGAATTCAACTCTCAATATTGACTCAAACTTCTCGCTCTCTTCTCTTGAGCTTGTCGTCAACTTAAAGACCTTCATCATTGTTTGACTTAGCATCCAGAACCTGTCCAGTAGGCTGGGAGCAGACTGAGACTCTGCTTGCCACTGTTGACTTAGAACAAACTGCATTGGAAGCATCAATCTTAACAAACACTTCCAGACAGGAGGGTGTTAGCAAGTGCAGTCCTGTCTCCTGCAACTGTCAAATTAATAATGATCTGGATGTTGAATTAATAATGATCTGGAGCTAAGGGGATTGAACCCACAGCTTCATGTATTATAATATCATTATTAATGAGACGCTAAATAAACCCTTATTATAATCATTGACAGAAATTATAGAGTTTGACAGAAATTATAGAGTTCATACTCAGAGTAGAGATGCCAGCAAAGTGCCACCTGGTGCTACCCACAGTGCCACCTGGCGCTACCCTCTGTAGTGCTCTGCTGGCATTACCTTAGGTAGTCTTAATGTACTCTGGCCCACATGTATATAAGGAGGGCCTTATGCCCTCGTTTCAATAACATTGTATCACCTCTGTTATCTGTTAGTTGAGCCCTTTGCTCCTAAACAGCCTTCAACAAACACAAACAGTATTAAGTAAGTCTCCCACTTACTAAGCCTTGGTCTGTGCCGCCATCATAAATTTCAACAGGTTATGGGCCCCGCTGGGACGAATGGCCTTGTCGCTGGCATAGACATTTAGTCAGCAACCTCTTGTCATAACAAAGGTAAACAAGGAAGGTCGTACATAGTGTATATGCCTGTAGTACTGTTATTTGTACCTGTTTACTGACGTTTGTTCCTGCTAATGCACTACTCTTGGGCTATGACAGGAATAGTCTTCACTCCCTTTTTTGGGTTGAGTGACCACCTTGGATGGTGTGACAATAATCACCAGTGTGACACACTCTACTAGTCCCCAGTTTTGCAATATCTGGGTTAATAATAGAAACACTTCTTGATTGGTGGATCAATAAACCACTTGGTCTGGTGAACCGATTAAATCACTTGGGTTTAGGGCTGCCCCATGGCAGATAACAAGTTATGACATCATAGTCTAGACTTGGAAAGGTTTCGCACCCCCCTATTGGCCATGAATAATTAAGTGCTTATATCATTATATGAGTCTTCATCTCGTTCTTTACATCTATTTATAAAACTATTCTGTATAAGGGTCATGCTGCTTGGACCTTGTTCCATGGTACATGCAGACCATCAATGGGCACTGATTAGCATCCCATTTAGAGTAAGAACGCTCCTTAGCATCATAAATAGCTTAGTATCTAAATATAGCTGGTGGATATTTTTAACTGGCTGTGGGGAACTTGATGGAGCCCCCAAGTCAATAGAAGTGTGGAAACACTTCTGACAATGAATTATAAAGTGCATTTATGACAAAGAGCAAACTGAAATGTCTATGAAGCACTTGGAATTCTACCTAGATGGAGGAAAAATTGCTCTATCCTTAGAGTGATCCCAAACCTAGTTTGGCTATTTATAGCATTGATTGATTTGCAAGGATCATTGCTTACCCAATCTATTTTAGACTCGCTCCAACCCTATCAATCTATTTTTTGCAAATGTCTTCAATCACCAACTCCGCATCTTCGACTGCCACTTCTGGCAACATCACCCCTGGAACTCTCAGTTCCAAAAATACTTCTAGCTCTGATCTTCAGGGCAAGATCACCAGGGTTGGATTTTCCAGCACTATATTCATCAACTCCCTCAAAAGCACAACCGCTCATTGCACTACTATTCCCACTGCTCCCATTGGGGAGATTATCAAAACCAACTCTGTGGAAGTGCAGAAGGTTCGTCGTTGCCTGGAAGAACGTTGCGCTTGTATTGCTGGAGCGCAACAGTGCATGGAGGAGCACTGCCTTGCGCTGGAGAAAGAGTTAGACCAAGAAGGTCAGGAGATTCTCGATATTCTTGAGGATGTTTGTTGATGGGAGGCTGACCGCCTTTCAAAAGTTCGAGGGGCTTATTCCGTCGAAATTGGGACTGGGAGGAAGATTCCCAATCCACCCATATCAGTGTCGTACACTGATAAAGCAAAAGTGGGCCTGTCTGCTGCCCAGGCAGGCAAAAGTATTTCACCCTTTAATCTTCGACTCACCTACTGCCCCACCTCTGCAGACATCCAACAATGGGGTGGGAAACTTGGAGGGGAGGTGAAGGACTGGGAGGAGAAGGCAGTTCCGGTACCGCCCGTACCGACATCCAATCTGGTGTTGAGAACTGGTGGACTTAGAACTGAACCCTGGTATTTGGTTAAGGAGTGGGAAAAAGTTGGATGAACTAAAATAGTGCCAGCTAGAAAGCAGGGGAATTGTACCCCTGCTACATTATCTAATAAACCTCTGTCGGTCTCTGCATATCCACAGTCCGATAAGACACTGATAGAGAAGATGAGAGAGGACATTCAGGTGATGATGAAGAACCTGAATATTGAAGTGGCTAAGGAGAAAGCTGCTAAAAAGGCTAACAAGAAGTTGCGCCAAAAACAGAAACGCCAAGAAGCCTGGAAGGCATTTGAGGATTCAAATCGTCCTCCTACACATAGAAAAGATGTCATTAATCATGATGTCTTTGAATCGGACAACTCACACACAGAGTTGGACGATGATAACTAAAGCACACTTTTGCATGCTAACGATGATTCAGAACTTGAACCAGGCAAAATCATGTATGTCAGGCTTGACACCATGATAGATCCCTTTGTACATTCCAGAAATACCCCAGTATGGGAAGTATGTGGATACTGTTATTTGGTGGCAATTAAAACAAGGGCACTTCCTTGTTATCAATGGCAGCCTTTTATTAAAATCAAAGCGTTGGCATCCTACTCCAAGTTGATTAGGAAGAATGTTGCCTTTGATCTTATGAAAACTGAGATTCACAACAACTATCATCTCCAATTAAATCCACAATCTACTTCTGGATGGATGGAAATTGATAGCATTGCTAGTGGTAGCAATGCTTGCCTTTCACTCAGTGGAGATGAGGATGTCGGCAAGATTCCAACTTTAACAGGATTAAATTGGAATGAGTGGTCTGTGTTATGACCTTACGATTTTCTCCGGGTTTTTCTATATTTTTATCTATTTTCCTTGGGGCTCTATTGACACTTCTCTGGATATAGGCAATGACTCCCACCCCTAATGGGATACTCCGAGGGCTTAGATCAGCAAGTGGCTGTACCGCAGCATATGGGGTTATAGGGGCTAAGACTCTGGGCGAGTCCGGGTGGTTCTAGATGGTAGGCCTGGGTCTTGTAGCTGCGTGTGCACAGCCTAGCAGTTGCGCAGTCTGTGCGCACAGACCAGGCATTGGGGTATATAAGGAGGGTGTCTCGTAGGTAAAGACTCTAGATAGTTTCCTCTTACCAGGTCACTAGTCTACTGTGTTTGCATTACTCTTTCTATCTTATCATCTTTTCACGAGGCTTGTGGTTGTGGTGGGATCTGTCCTAACATAATCTAGAGTCTTTCAACCACACTCTTCGTTGTTGCACACGGCGCCGGACACGTCTTGCTCGCCGTCGCTCACAGCATCGAACGAATCTTTTCATTTCCATTTCACTCTTGACATCGACTAGGTGACACAGCGTCACAACTGATGTTGGGACCACACTAGTCAACAAAACAGGTGCTAGACAAGAGTTGGAGCACGCAGTAGTCGACCAGGCAGGGTCTTACTGGCACCAACACTAGTACTTGCAGAATAGGCGGTGGAACCGTTGAAGACAATCAGGAGGCGTGCCGTGTATCAAGGCCTACAGTCTAGAGATACCAATTACATATCGGGTCTAGTTACCTGAGCACGAGGACACTCTAGTGAACAGCCGGGCACCACCCCTCTTGGTCATTTGACGGAATTAAATTGAACATATATGTGTGGGTGCGTTGTTGACCGCAGTATACTCTGACTACGCCGGGAAGGGAAAGACAACAGTCCTTGTCATCTGACGGGGATCTTAGGTGACAAAAGGCCGCAACGAATGGACCGAGGTGCAAGTCAGGAGTGCTTGACTCAGTTGAAGATATTTTTACCATGACATCAGTATTCAGTTATGTTTTACCCTACGCCCACGCGACACTGGTGGAGATCGGATGAATCTTTGACGCGGAGTGGGCAGCAGCACTCGAGCCGGTTCAGTTAAGGCCGGCAGCATACATCGGTGATTTGGTCGTCAGGCACCACGACAATCACATCCAATTATGGCGCAAACATTTAAAGGCAGTGGCGGCTCGCCAATGACAGAGGATCGTCAACGAGCTCAAACTCAAGGAGGCGGAGCAGATCCATGAGCAGGAAGAGGCTTGGCAAGCCCTTCTGGAACAACGACGTCTTGACAAGGCATTGCTCAGGGCGCACCGAGATAAAGGAACCCTGGTGGGTCTAATTGAGAAAGCATATGGAGGACGGCCCGACAATGTGGTCGTCAAGGCGATACTGGCAGTTCCATACAACCGGTATCTCCTTGTGGTGGAGGATGTGGCAAAGGCACTTGAAAAATACCATATCGACGTGGCCGCAATAGATTATGAGGCAGGGGCGCGGACGCTGTATTTCAACGAGGGAATGCAGATGTTGCACCAAGACTGGAACACGTTAATGCACGCACTCAACGGAAATATCAAAGGCACCTTTCTGGGAAAGGCGCAAAGGCGAGAAGAGGCAGAGCAGCGTTGTCAGGGATTACACTACGACCCCTACATGTGCACACGCACATCTAGAAAGGCAGGGGCAGGGACACCAACTCCCTCGTTAGCAAATGGAATGACATATGTAAACGACGTATTCCATGAGCTGGGAGAAATCAAGTTGGAAAAGTTATTGGAGGAATGCGGTGGTGACGAAACTCTCAGGGATCATGCCAAAAGACTAAACGCATGGAGAGAAAACGTACCATGTGGACGGGCGGTAATGCCAGGGCCAGCTGCGAAAGGAAAAGGAAAAAAATACCCGTGGCGCGAGGATGGGCTATGCTATATGGTCTTATTCAAACAGGAATATCACGATAAATTCTGTTGGCTGCAATGGCCGTGTGTCATGGATATCCTTAACTGGGATCCCGAATTTAGGGATTTAACGGTCCGGTTCACGCTACAAGATAATTTGGACCCCCAAAGGTTCCATGTGATTGAGGAGTCGGCTATCAGGGAGTTCGACGACAAGATCTACACCTGGGAAGAGCTGATCCGGTTAGAACGTCTTCCAGATCATCGGCTCCAGGCGGAATTCGGGGGACATGGGAAGTCCAAACTAAAGCGATCACCTGCACCCACAATTTCTTCTTTCATTCAGGGTCAATCGAGAAACCCCTCCCTAGTCGCAGTTACAAAATTGACTTACACACAAACCCTGGAATGGGCGGTTGGTCCGAGTAAGGCGAAAACAAGGACTCAAGGGGCTGACGTGACATGGTGGGGAGGAGCGGTACAGTGTATCGAAGATTGGGAGGCAACGGATGCCATGACACCCAATAAAGGAGAGCTAGATCACAAACGCATGGAGATAGATCAATGGAGAAGGACCGTCAGTAGAGAAGTGGATATCCCTTATCCATACCCTAGACCAGCTAGCATAGTAGGAACAGTAAATCCATCCATGCCGGGTTACTGCTATCTGCATTTGATCCGACAACAATACTGGTCTGAGTATGATTGGCCGCAGTATCCCCAAGTCCAGGAAATGATGCAATGGGATTCGGAACTCCAGAACACTGAGGTTCGAATCATCATAAGATCTACATATGGGCGTTGAAACTGCCTCCACGTCATCGCTACTCCATGGGGAGAAACGGGATGGGATCGGATGGTGATCTTGGTCACCCAAAGAAGGGGATACATGCACGTGGGAGCGTTCCAATATACGGCTAACACAATTACTCGACTATTGCATGGCATATGGGGGTGGCGTAATTTACAAACCAGCCAAGACATACCGCAACCCGCACCGAATGCAGATCAGGCCGCATTAAACGCACATGAAAATGCCATCATTCTACAAAATGAACAACGGCTTGATGCAGCAGCAGCAATTGGTGGGGCCATTGCGGATTTAATTAATGAATACCACCGCGCTAATCTGAGACTGGAACCGCAGCCTCTCACGAAAGCCGAGATGCCGGATCATTACGAAGGAGATCCCCGCATGGTCGATGGATGGCTGAGACAGATGGAGATTTATTTCCGACTGGCTAGAGAAACGCGGGCCGATAGGAAGATTTTATTGTGTCTATACCGAATCCAGAAGGGCAAGGACAACCGAGCAGGAGATTGGGCGGGAGTGCAGCTGAAACAGGCGTTGGAAGCGGATCAGGAATACCAGGACAAGATGGACAATGCGTCACCATTTTGGGTACCCGGTCTCACATGGGAAGAGTTGAATATCGGACAGTACAACCATTTAACGCAACCGCCTACTCTGTTGCGACGACCTCTCCGGAATCAGCATCCCTTTACAACGTGGACAGGGTTTGAAGAAGAAATGCATCATTTCTTCATGTCAACAGAGACCAGAGAGAAAGCAACGGATGCGATCCTGGTACTGAGACAGGGAACTCAGCCGGTCAAAGATTACATTATCAAGTTCAATGCCTTGAAGCCGTTGATCAATTGGGATGATCGGGCACTGTTGGCGCATTTCTTGGGACATATTCACCCTGCACTAGGACAAGATCTCATTCGATATGGGAATTTACCTGAAGACACTACCCTGAACCAAACTCAAAAGAGAGTGATCGAGTTGGCACGAGCTTATCGCAAGGTGAACGAGGCTTACGGGACGAGCCAGGGTAATGATGGTTACAAAGAAAAGCCAGTCGCTAAGGACTCCAAACCGAACCAATTCCAGTACAGTGCTCCCTCGGGGTCCAAATTGATGTGAGATCCAAACGCCATGGACGTTGATAAAACTAAGCGGGCGAAAGGCGCTTGTTTTAATTGCGGCAATACAGGCCATTGGGCGAAAGATTGTCCTGAACCAAAAAAGGCTAAGGCACAGGATAAGGGAAAAGGACAGATTAGGGAGTTGCGGGTGGAAGATCTCACGAAGGAGATGTGGGAGGAATATGGAAAGGAAAAGGGTTTTGGCAAGGGTCAATAGGCGAGTGCTCAGCGCTATTGACAAAAAAGGACTCAGTTATACACAAGGACTCGTGTATTAGTGTTCCGGAACTATTATATGAATGTTCATCTTTTGTTCATCATATTTGGAACCTGAGTGTGAGTGCAAAACCCCGAATTAAGACTTGGACTTCAGTGTGGGTCCTAAGACGAATATGGCAGCAAGAAAAAACAACCACGGTGTGGTGTTTGAAGGAGTGGGTCCACAACAAAAGGACTCATCAGGTTGATGAGAACCTTGTAAGGGATTTGAACGCTCTACCAGAAGAGGAGGCGTTATGGAATCTGGTGCAACTGCGGGGGCAGTTAGTAAAAGCTTCAGGGAAGCAGGAAATGAATTTGAAGGGCACGATCACGACAATGGACACCGGGCATACGATTAATGTCACAGCGTTAGTAGATTCTGGATGTACAGGGTCTTGCATCAACGACAAGTTTGTGGAACGTCATAAACTGAACAAACGAAGGATGCTTCGACCGATGGCAGTTTACAACGCTGATGGCACACGTAATGTAATGGGTAGTCTGGAATACATGGTGCAATTCAAATTGCGTATCGGCAATCACGAGGAAGTTGTGGAATGTGGAGTGGCTCGGTTGGGAAAGACAGACCTGTTTTTAGGACACGACTGGCTCCAGCATCACAATCCGGTGATGGACTGGAAAAAGCAGGAATACGTTTCAGCAGATGTCCCGGAACATGTTGGGATAGATCCGAAGTGACAGAGCCAGAAGGGGAAGTTGATCCAATGCAACCTTTGGAATCAGGAGAATGGTTATTAGCCGTTCATATTGGGGACCCTGAACTTCAAATCCGATCAGTGGCAATGGACATTGCGGCAAGGGAAGCCGGTGTGGCAGCAAAGTGCACTCTGGAGGAGGTAGTCCCCAAGCACTATCTGGGACATCGGAAAGTCTTTGAAAAAGAGACTTTTGATGAACTAACACCAAGGCGTCCTTGGGATCACACCATCGAGTTGATTCTGGGATCCAAGGCTGTGGATTGTAAAATTTACCCTCTCAACCGCAAAGAACAGGTGCAACTAGATGAATTTCTGAAGGAAAATCTGGAGTCAGGACGGATTCAACCTAGCAAATCTCCCATGGCATCACCCTTCTTCTTTGTCAAGAAAAAAGATGGGAAATTACGCCCAGTACAGGATTACCGCCGGTTGAATGAGATGACTATAAAGAATCGGTACCCACTACCCCTCATTGGTGAGCTAGTGGACAAGCTGTCCAAGGCGCGGATATTCTCCAAAATGGATATTCGATGGGGATACAATAACGTCTGAATCAAAGAAGGCGACGAATGGAAAGTGGCGTTTCGGACAAACAGAGGGTTATTCGAACCCCTAGTTATGTTCTTTGGTCTCACAAATTCGCCGGCCACGTTCCAGACAATGATGAATGACATTTTCCGAGTCGAAATTGCTGAGGGATGGGTAGTCATTTACATGGACGATATATTGGTCTTTTCGGATGATCAGCAGGACCATATTTGTCATGTCAATCATATACTGGCTAAATTGGAGGAACATAAATTGTCCCTGAAACCGGAGAAATGTTGGTTTGATCAACCGCAAATCGATTTCCTGGGACTTGCTATTAGTCAGGACTCCATCAAGATGGAGCAGGGTAAAGTCAGAGCTCTGGCGGAGTGGCCTACTCCAACATCGAAGAGGGAGCTCCAGCAGTTCTTAGGGTTCATCAATTTTTATCGTCACTTTGTGGAGGGTTTTGCGCACGCGTGGCAAAACCGTTGACTCGTTTAACTGGCAAGGTGGATTGGCTGTGGACGGAGCTTGAAACTGCGGCCTTTCAGGGACTGAAAGACCTTGTGGCGAGGGAGGTGACTTTGAAAATCCCTGACAATGAGGGTCAATTTCGGGTGGAAGTAGATGCGTCAGACTTTGCAATTGGCGGAATTCTGTCTCAACAAGGGAAGGATAATCTGTGGCGACCGGTGGCTTTCATTTCAAAGTCGCTCAACAATGCAGAATGAAATTATGAGATCTATGATAAGGAGATGTTGGCGGTCATGCACGCTTTCTATGAATGGTCTCATTACCTTAAAGGCACCAAGGAGATTGTAGAGGTTTTAATGGATCATCAAAACCTCACGTACTTCCGAAAACCACAGAATTTGAACAGGCATCAAGCACGTTGGGTAACAGACTTGTGTTAAGATTGATGCTCTCAACATAGTTCGTTCTTCAGTCAACAGTGGCAAGCAGAATCTCGGTCTGCTCCCAGCCTACTGGACAAGTTCTGGACACTAAGTCAAGCAATGACAAAGATCAAAGTAAATGACGAGCTCGAGAAGATGAGAGCGAGGCGTTTCGTTCAGATGTTGAGAGAAGAATTTGATTAAGTTGGAACTGGAGAATGTACAAGGTATTCTAGGGTTTATATACGCTTTGAGAACAAGGAAAACTATAAAGGGAATGCGCAGTAAGCGCAGCTAACTACCTATGAAAGGAAATATGAAAGTGTTAGCAAAAGGAGATAAACGTCCACTAAACCGTATAGTAATGATGATGTAATAATAAAGTGTCCGTCATAGAAGAGGAAAAGAAACTGTAACATTACCCCCTTCGTATGCGAGAAGTCACTGACTTCTTACCATTGTGCGTCTGTGGTCCAGCCATGGTCCTTTCTGGATTTGATCCACTTGATGATGGAATCCAGATCCTTGTTGGCAGCCTTGATGCGCCATTGGAGGGTCTTTGTGATCCGCTCCAGCTGTTTGGCGTGCTCCCAAAGATTGTCTCGCTCTTCATAAGTGAGGCATTGCGGATCGGTGGAGAGCATGAGGTGGGTGACGGCATCGAGGGGCATGGAGAGCTGGTTGAAGTCAACGACGAGGGTGCTGAGGGCTTCAGAGACGGGGGAGAGGACAGAATGGCGAGGGCGGTGGGCGTAAGGAATGTGGGTGACGGGATCCTGGACGATGGGGGCGGCAAAGGTCATGGGTTCGAGCTCCTCTGGGTGCTGGTGGAGTTCTGGGAGATTGGCCCAGATGAAGTCATCGATAGTGGTGGTGGTGGTGACGAAGACCTCGAGGGGGAGGTCATGGGCCGTGGAGAGGAAGGGGGAGGCAGTGGCAACGGGTTCAATGTAACAATGACCACATGCAGTGATCAGGAGGGTGAGGGCGAAGGCGACAAGGTAGGCGAGGGTGATGGCGAAGGTGAACATTGTATATCGAATGAGATGGAGAGAATGGATAGCTGGTGGCTCGTCTTTTATCCTAGAGTGTCAAACGTAAAGGTCTTCCATAGAATCTTCTGTTTTGTCACCATCTGATTCTGTGGAGTGAGCAAGAATGGCATGATACAGCGCATCATCTGATGGTGATTCAGGAGTGTTTGGTCGAGTGAATTTGTCTTCTCTAATGAACACTCCTTGAGCTGTGACCCTGCTGGTAATCTTTGGGTATCCTGGTTCGAAATCATAAGTAGGATAGTGTGGAGGTTTTGGCGGGTAAGGAGGGGGAATGCGTTCCCATGTTAATGAGTCGTATGGTGGTGGAATGGTTGCATCAGGATTGTCAATGGGGAATTCAATTTTCTGTGGGAAGAGATGGTAAAATTGCATGAAACGTTCGCATCCATGTTCTTGTAGATCTTGTCGTCAATCTAGTATCCATATATTTATTTTGTAAAGGATCCATTGTTGTTGGTTTCAGAACTCTTGTTCCTGTTCTCTCGTTCTTGGTGCAGTAGGGTTCGGCTGAATAGCTTTTGATGATGATAATGGTCGCCTTGGTGAAATAAAAATTATGTGTCTACTGGTGATTGGGTAGCGTCGTGTGTGTGGGAGCCGCACTAGGTGTTTCTTATTGTGACGATGTGGTAATAGACAAGTCCAAGGGGGAAGGAATCGTCCTTTGAGCGCATAAAGGGTTTTCCAGAACTTCTTTGATCGGTTATAGGCCATAGATGAAGTTCTATAGGCGTCTTCTGTTTTTATATTCTATCAGAATGTCTGCAGCATTTCCCAGGTTGCGTTCAGGTTCCCAGGTGTTGTTGTTTGATCCATAGCCTTTCCATTTAACCAAATATTGATAGCCTGCTCCGCGTTTTCGATGTCCAAGGATAGCTTCGATCTCGAACTCCTCCTGTCCATTTACTATATCGGGAGGTGGTGTGGTAAAGTTTGGTCCATGCATAGACGTTTCCTTATATGGAGTGAGAAGCGATGCATGAAATACAGGGTGAATGCGCCATTGTTTTGGTAATTTCAGCTTGTATGTAACTGGTCCCATGACTTGTTCAACCTGAAAGGGTAGTCGCGTTTTAAAAGCGCCAATGTTTTTAATCGTCCTGGGTGTCCAGAAGATAACGCTTCGTGCAGATCTTTGATTAATCTGGTCCTTAATTCAATCTGGTCAGGGATATAGATCTTTCCAAGGTAGTAGACAATGCCATGGGTATATGTCCAGTCTTGTAGCTTTGATTTGATTGGTGGCGTTCTTTGTCTTTTAATAACATCAATCAGAATTCGTCCAAAATCATCATTTGCCATATACTTCTTCAATTCATCGGCTAGATCATTATTGATGAGGCGAATAAAGCGATTGTTTGGTAACATAGTGACCGTGGTCTGTTCTTCATCATTACCCATATGATCTGGTCTTCTAGATAGAGCATCTGCTTCAAACATCTTCGTTCCTGGTACATGTTTGATCCGGAGGTCAAATTCAGATAATAAAGATGACCATCTGGCTTGTCTAGGTGTTAATTGTTGAGCTGTTCTATAATAGGACAGGTTCTTGTGATCGCAGTGCACAATGATAGTATGAGGTGATCCATGTAGAAGGTGACGCCAAACTGCCAACCCTTTAATGATGGCAAGTAATTCTCTGTCATAAATCTGGTAGTTCTGTTCCGTTGGTGTTAGGGTATGGGAAATAAAACCACAAGGATGTAGTGCGCCAGAATTGTCTGCTTGTTTCAATACTGCTCCTATTGCCTTGTTAGAGGCATTGGTTTGGAGGATAAATGGTTTTGCTGGGTTTGGCATTAAGAGAACTGGCATAGAAGCAAATCGTTGTTTCAGGGTGTCGAAAGCGGCTTGTCGTTCAGTATTCCAGTCAAATATCTCCGTCTTTTTAGTTAAATCGGTGAGCGGTTTTGCTATAGCCGCAAAATTCCCAATGAATCGTCGATAAAAGTTCCCAAAGCCTAGAAATGATCAAACTTGTTTGACTGTTGTTGGTACTGGCCAATCGGCTATCCCTGCTAGTTTAATAGGATCCATCTGTATTTTTCCAGGTGATATGATCATTCCTAGAAACTCGACTTCTTGCACAGCGAATTTACATTTTTCCAGTTTCAGGAACAAGTCGTTCTCCTCTAATCGGTCTAGAACTCGTTTTGTTTGTTCTTCCAATTCTGTCTTGTTTTGAGAACAAATCAAAATGTCGTCCATGTAAATGATGAGCCATCCTTTGTTAATCATGTCTCTGAAATATTTGTTCATCATGGTTTGGAATGTAGATGGCGAATTGCATAGTCCAAAGAACATAACAGTTGGTTCATATAATCCTCAATTCGTGATGAATGCTGATTTCCATTCATTGCCTTTCTTAATTCGAATGTTATTGTATCCCCAGTGAAGATCTAATTTGGTGAAGTATTGCGCTCCAGCAAGTTCAGTAAGGAGATCGGATACTAGGGGCAGTGGGTATGCGTTCTTGATTGTCCAATCGTTCAGATACCTGTAGTCTTGACATGGTCTTAATGCTCCGCTTTCCTTTTTTGAAACAAAGAAGAATGGCGAGGCCTGAGGTGATTTTGACGGTCTGATGTATCCTTTGGCAAGTTGTTCTTCAATCCATTCGTCCAAAGATGACTGCTCCTTAATTGATAACGGGTAGATTTTGCTAACTTTGGGGGTGAAACTGTTTTTCAGTTCGATCGCATGATCCCAAGTTCTAGAGGTAGGAAATCATTCTGAAGCCTTTTTCTCAAAGACTGATCGCCATTTCTCGTATTCTACAGGTAGTTCTGTCTTTGGTTCGTCTCTTTTCAGTTGATGTTCCAGTGCCTGAGATGCTGATGTTTTGACCCTAATCCAATAATCGTCTTCTCCCCATTGATTGTCCAGTGCCAGTTGCCAAATCGTCCCATCTTGCCATTGATCATCAATGAGGTGAATCGTTTTGTCTCTCCAATCAATAGTCGGGTTATTTTCTTCTAACCAAGAAATTCCCAAGATTAATTGTTGGTCTCCTAACTTGGTGATTAAGAACCAGTTACTGTGACGCTTTCCTCCAATTGAATATTGAATTAATACTCGATGGGTGATCATTCCATTTGTGTTGATTGTTCCATCTGCGTTCCTGACTCAGATCGGTTTTCTTAGCTTTTCTTTTGGTAGTTTTGTTGTTATTTCTTCGTCAATAAAGTTCCCTTCTGCTCCACAATCGCTGAGGGCAGAGGTTTCAGCAGGTAAATCGATCGTTTCAAAAGTGATTGAAAGGCGCTTGTCATTATTCGATCGTACTATTACAGAATCAAGCGCTAACTGTGAAAGTCCATTTGCTGTGGAAGTGCCAACCGCTGTGTGACGCTTCCTGATCAAAAACCCTCATTCTCGAGTTCATTAAGAAGACCTTCTCGTTCATCGGCCTTCATTCCAGCAAGGATCGCTCTGATAATCGCAACTGGGTCGTCTTGCTTTTCCTTGGGCGTATCTTCAGGGATGGATCTGATCCCTTTATTCTGAAACGATGAGGAGGACCTGAAGGAGGCGTTTGGAGTAGTGTTTCGTTTCGGACAATTTTTTCAAACATGTCCCTGGTTTCCACATCTGAAACACTTCCCAGTCTTCATGTACTCCTCTTTTTGCTCATCTGTCAGACGTCCAGTGGGCATAGCATTAACTGATTGAGTTGATCTGCTCCTAGTGTTGGTGTTTCGGTTAAAATTAGAGCGGTTCCCTTGTCCTGGTTTGCATCCAAGCACTCGCATCATTTCCCAAGCACCATGAAGCTGTTCTGCTTTTTCATATGCTTCCTTCATTGATAGAATGTTTGCCTCGAGGATTTTGGTGGCGATACTTTCAGGGAGTCCTTTAACAAATGCCTGAAGCTGTGCGGTTGTCCCTTTCAATCCTGAAGTTCCAATCTCCATGCGGAATTTTCTGATATATTCAGGGACTGAAACGTCGCCCCCTACTCTAAGATTGGCCAAATTGTTCAAGGCCCTGAGTGCGCTGTTAACTTCGCCCCAATCGGCTAAAAAATGCTTCTTGAATTCAGCCCAACTCGTCCAAGTAAGGGTTGTTTCTTCATCATCATCTAGTTCTTCTTTGACTAGAACCTTCCAATCGTCAAGTTCCTGTCCTAGGCAGGCAAGAGCGAATCGAATCTGTTTCTGGCCTTTGTTCTTATAATTGTCATTGTTCAAAACAAAGTAATCTTCAAGGTTTCCAATAAAAGCCTTTGCTTCGGTTCGTTTCCCTGTAAAAATGCGCATGGGCTGTGACTTAATATCTCCTTTAGAGGCAGGTGCTGCTGCGTCAGATGCCATTTTTTCTGTTTCTTCTTTCGGGTCTGTAGGTTCTCCTGTTTTGTCTTTCTTCTTCCCTGATTCAGGATCTCCGAATAGATTTGCTTCGATCTGTTTCTGTTCTTGGAATTCTATCCAAGGCTGTAGTTCTCCATCCTTGAGTGCGTATTGCTCTCGTCCTGCAATATCAGCAAGGTTGAGATATTCATTCCACCAGGAGAGTTCTGGTTCGTCTGTGGGCAGTTTGAATAATGAAAGAAATCCTTCTTTGTGTTCTTCGTTTACCCAATCAATCCAAACGTTGTCTGGGAAGGCGTCCTCTGGTCCTTCAGTGTAATCACCTTTAAAGAGGGATTCTGGTACTGGTTTGTTCTTTTTCTTAGTTCCTGAGTGGAAAAACCACCCTGTTCCTGTAGTCGATGGAAAGACTTCCTTTCGATCTAGATAATACTTTCGTCTGAAACGGACAGAGCCATTCAGGGGTCTGAGGTTTGAGGTTCTGGTATCAATGGTGTCTGGCTAGTGTAGAAACACTGAGCGGTTCTGGGAGTTCCAACTTGTGTTAAGATCGATGCTCTCAACGTAGTTTGTTCTTCAGTCAACAGTGGCAAGCAGAATCTCGGTCCACTCCCAGCCTACTGGACAAGTTCTGGACACTAAGTCAAGCAATGACAAAGGTCAAAGTAAACGATGAGCTCGAGAAGATGAGAGCGAGGCGTTTCGTTCAGATGTTGAGAGAAGAATTTGATTAAGTTGGAACTGGAGAATGTACAAGGTATTCTAGGGTTTATATACGCTTTGAGAACAAGGAAAACTATAAAGGGAATGCGCAGTAAGCGCAGCTAACTACCTATGAAAGGAAATATGAAAGCGTTAGCAAAAGGAGATAAACGTCCACTAAACCGTATAGTAATGATGATGTAATAATAAAGTGTCCGTCATAGAAGAGGAAAAGAAACTGTAACAACTTGCAGGAATATAATATTGTTATTAAGCATCGGTCAGGCAAATCCAATTCCAAGGCAGATTTACTATCGCAACGAGCAGGCCACGAGCGAGGGCAAAACGACAACGAGGGTGTTATCTTGTTGAAGGAACACTTGTTTGTCCAAATTTTCGATGACGATAGGGCACTGGAGGAAATTGTGGATTGCATCAGGAAGATTCCGAAGCGCCAGTGGGAGAAACAGGTCTTAAGGGGATTGGAGGAAGGCGATGGAGATTTCAAGGTGGAAAGGGGGCTGGTAGAATGGAAGGGCCGTGTGTATGTACCCGCTGTCAAATGCATTTGAGGAGAAATCATTCAAATTCACCACTCGTGGGGACACTCAGGAATTGCCAAAACCGTCGAACAGCTTACCCGCGACTACTGGTGGCCAAACATGCGCCGAGATGTTGAAGAATACATTGGCAGATGTGAAACCTGTCAACGCGCTAAACTGGATCGACAACCAACGGCCACACCACTTATACCGAACGAGGTGCCCCAGGAACCATGGGAAGTTATATTGGTGGATTTGATGGGACCGCTGCCAGAATCAAAGGGCAATGACATGATCATGGTAGTTGTGGATCGCTTCACAAAGAAAGCTTATTTCCTACCAACCACGTCATCCGTTACGTCACAAGGGGTAGCCGTTCTAATGAGGGACAACGTGTTCAGGGACCATGGATTGCCACGCAAGGTCATCAGTGATCGAGGACCTCAATTCGCATCAAAATTTATGGACGATCTATACGGCATGTTGGGGATCAAACCTAATCAATCCACCACCTATCACCCACAAACTGATGGACAGACGGAGCGCATCAATCAGGAAGTAAAGGAATTCCTGACGATGTTTGTCAATCATAGGCAGGACAACTGGAGTGATTGGCTATCGGTAGCACAGTTTTGTCACAATGACCGAGTACACGCCTCTACGGGATTCTCACCATTCTTTATGAACTATGGACGTCATCCACACAAAGGTCTTAGTCCCACTTATAAACCAAGGGTGGTTGCAGTTGAGATTCTGGTAGACGAGTTAAAGGATGTCCATTCTCAAGCACGAGCAGCGCTGGAAAAGACGGCTACCATGATGAAAACGCAGTATGATGCAAGCAAGTCTCAGGCTCGGCAATATAAGCCTGGCGATAAGGTTTACCTTAGCACAGAGAATTTACCCGTCATTCGCGCGACCAAGAAGTTAGATGGCAAATTTGTAGGTCCATTGGAGGTGGTTGAAAAGGTTGGCGAATCAGCATATTGGTTAAAGGTTCCGGCCTCCTGGAAGGTCTACAACGTATTCAACGAAGTTCTTTTGAAACCGTATAAAGAACCAGGGTTTCCAAACCAAAAAGAGAAAGTTGCACAACGACAAGAAGCGCAAATGGTTGAGGAATCTTCTGATGACAAGTACGAAGTAGAAGAAGTTATGGACAGCCGAGTCAGTGGATGTGGTGGCAGATGACTGGAATATCTGGTCAAATGGAAAAACTACCCCATAGAGGATTCCACTTGGGAACCTGCGGAGAACCTCGAAAACGCTAAAAAAGAGGTCCAGAAATTTCATAAGGCCAATCCCGCTGCACCACGACGCCTTGTTAACACACGAGACTTGCACTACCGCAAGTGGCAGAATCATACCAATATGCGTGCGCCCAAGTGGCTCTTTGGATGGGAAGATGGGAAATTTGAGCGCAATTACCTTGAAAAGCTGAAGCGAAATTGGCAGAGATGGAAAGGGGACCGGCGGGACATATATGCGGAAAAGGACACGGAAGGGGCGTTCTCAAGAGACCTTGAGCGTGGCAGGCTGGTTAAACCTGCGCTTCATTCCCCTACAGCACAACCCATAGCATCCACTTCCCTGGACATGAAGTCTTGAGGAGAGGGCTATGTTACGACCTTACGATTTTCTCCGGGTTTTTCTATATTTTTATCTATTTTCCTTGGGGCTCTATCGACACTTCTCTGGATATAGGCAATGACTCCCACCCCTAACGGGATACTCCGAGGGCTTAGATCAGCAAGTGGCTGTACCACGGCATATGGGGTTATAGGGGCTAAGACTCTGGGCGAGTCTGGGAAGTTCTAGATGGTAGGCCTGGGTCTTGTAGCTGCGCGTGCACAGCCTAGTGGTTGCGCAGTCTGTGTGCACAGACCAGGCGTTGGGGTATATAAGGAGGGTGTCTCATAGGTACCAGTCTCTAAGACTCTAGATAGTTTCCTCTTACCAGGTCACTAGTCTACTGTGTTTTCATTACTCTTTCTATCTTATCATCTTTTCACGAGGCTTGTGGTTGTGGTGGGATCCGTCCTAACAGTCTGTAGCCATGATCACGTATCTTCGTTATAAAGGTCTTTGGCTATATGTCAAAGGATCTAAATCAGCAATCACAAATCTGACCAATTCAGAGAAAGTACTTTACTGTTAAGATCGATGCTCCCAACACAGTTCGTTCTAAGTCAACAGTGGCAAGCAGAGTCTCGGTCCGCTCCCAACCTTCTGGACAGATTCTGGACGCTAAGTCAAACGATGACGAAGGTCTTTAAGTCGACGACGAGCTCAAGGAAAAGAGAGCGAGGAGTTCGAGTCAAATTGGGAGTATGATTCGATTAAGTTGGAACTAGAGAATGTACAGGATATTCTAGGGTTTATATACGTTTTGAGAATAAGGGAAACTATAAAGGGAATGCGCAGTAAGCGCAGCTAACTACCTATGAAAGGAAATATGAAAGCGTTAGCAAAAGGAGATAAACGTCCACTAAACCGTATAGTAATGATGTTGTAATAATGAAGTGTCCATCATAGAAGAGGAAAAGGAAACTGTAACATTTACAATGCGGCAGATACTAAAAAAGAAGATAGGGATAAGCTACAAACCAAGCTTGAACTTTGGGAAGAATTTCTTGAATATGATGACAAAGCACTTGGGTTAATCACACTTAAACTGGCACCATCATTGCGTTACTATGTTGAATCTACTGCATTAAGAACATGGGACACATTAGAGAAAGCTTTTGGGCAACCAGGAGCTGCAGGAATCTTCGTCAATTTTTCAAAAGCAATTCATTGGAAAGTCAATGTCAACAAAGTCACTGAGTCAGTTAATGAATTATTGACTACTACTCAACGACTCCATACCAATGGATTCACATTTCCTGACAATATGGTCGCCATGTTAGTGCTGGCATCACTTTCACAAGGATGGGACTGTGTCTCGTCCAGTATTCTTCTCACTACAAAAGCAAGTGATTTAAAACTTGCTGATGTCCTTCCTGAGATAGAGGAAGAACAGCAGAGATGTTGAACATCTTTGTCATCAGGGGGGGCTGTTAATACAGCTCGCACCACTAGAGGTCCTATGAGACCTCAATGGCAAAACTCTGGTTCAGCCGGTCCTAGCAATAGGACCAATTTTCAATGTCAATCTGGAAATTTCCAAAATAACAAGGGAAAATCCAGAGATCAGAATCAGCTGCCTGCAGGACCATCCAGGCAGTTTAGTTCTAATCAGGAACGCAACTGCTTCAACCGTGCAAATAAGAAAAAGAAACGTGCTTTCTTGTTGCAACAGGAACAATCTGCTGGGTCCAGTAGATCTAAAGGAAAAGCGAAGGCACCTACCTTTGCTAGTGCAGCGTTGATTGATAGGCTTGGATCTCAACCCCTGATCAACAGGGTTGAACCAGCCTTGTTACCCGATGATCTCAAAATGCTACAAGAGCAAGGCTTTTGTGTGGCAGATGAGATTGAATGGCCAGTCAAAACTGGAGGGAATGCAGAAAATTGCTTTATTACAAAAAACGATGATATGGATGTGGATAAAGATGATGCATTGGATACAGTCTCTCTAGGAGAATTTGAAGATGCAGAATCTTGGTATCAGTGCGTATATTTCACTAATTTAAAGTCTGATACTGATAATAAATCAGTGAGGACTATGCTACAGAAGACTTTGGAGAATTCAAAGATTCTTAAATTTAAAGGTAATAATAGTAGTAATCAATGTACTGCTGTAGATAGCGATAATGTAATTGCTGAAATTACCTGCTATAATAGTGAGATTAAGGCATGCTATTGTAATAATTGCCTTAAAATGGCACTTAAAGGAAATTCATGGATGATAGACTCTGGAGTGTCTGTTCATGTAACTCATGACTTAGAAGACTTTGCTGATTATCAACCATTTGATAATCCAAAACCTATTTATACTGCTGATAAAAAATCAAAAGTTTCTTTATTAGGTGAAGGGACTGTGTTCCTTCAAATAGAAAATTCCAAAGTGCTTAGACATTTCATTAAACTTGAGAAAGTTTGCTATATGCCTGAAGCTAGTCATAGACTTATATCGTCTGGACAGTTAAAGCTTCAAGGCTGGCAGGAACAATCAGATAAACATGGGACAATTTTTTTGCTAAAATCTGGTCAACATGTTCTACGAGCATATCCTATACATGACAATGAACCTATTCATTGGGCCTTGACTCAGATAGTCAAGCCAGATAGACAAATAATGGACCATGCTGCATATGTTGTCAATTATGACACTTGGCATAGACGATTGGGACATCCTTCAAAGAATGTTCTTAAACATACTTTTGAACATACTAAAGGATTTGATGAGAAAATCACATTCCCATTAACAAATCCTATATGTCCTGGTTGTGCTCAAGGAAAAATGCACAATAAATCTTTCCCTATTTCTAATAAGCGTGCTTCTAAACCACTTGAATTAATTCATGCTGATTTACTTGAATTACCAATGGAATCATATCATCGTAAAAAGTGGTGTTTAATGCTACTAGATGATTACTCTTCATTTGCTCATATGGCACTTCTTCAATCAAAATCAGAAACCTTTACTGCTGTCCAAAGTTACATAGAACTTATGGAGAATCAGCATAATATTAAAGTAAAACGTTTCAGATCGGATCAAGGGGGGGAATTTAAGTCACATGAATTTGACAAATATCTTGCATCTAAAGGGATATTTAGGGAACAGAGTGCACCTCACATACATCAGCAGAATGGTCATGCAGAACATCTTAATGACACTATACTTGAGAAAGCAGAAAGCATGAGACTTGAGTCTTCCTGTCCAAAATCATGGTGGGAATTTGCTTTTGAAACTGCTATTCATGTATACAATCGCACTCCATTAAGAAGAACAAACTGGAAAACACCTTATGAAAATCTGACTGATAAAAAGCCAGATGTAAGCTACTTTAAAATATTTGGTTGTCTTGCATGGGTTCTTATGCCTAAAGAAATGAGAAAAGATAAGCTAGCGCCAAGATCTGAACCAATGACCTTCATAGGTTATGAACAAGGATCTAAAGCTTATAAATTTATGAGAAAAGACAACACAATATTTATAGGTGTTCAATCACTGTTTGATGAATCAGTGTTTCCACGAAAAAGCGAAAATTACAACAAAGATAGAATATTTGAATGTCAACCAGGTATTGATCAATGGGATCAATATGGACAAGAATCTGACTCCGATTCCCAAAGTGATTATCTCGATGATAGTGATAATGATGATCCCACATCAAAAAGAAAATCTTATAGAAATCATGATTCTACACATGACGATCAGCAGACATCATCTCATGATAAAGATGATAAAGATAAAGAGCTTGATAAAGAGGTTGAAGAACAGGAACCTCAAGTGGAACCTCCTGTTGATCCTGATGTTCGAGGACCAAGTGAAAACAGGTCTGTAGAGAACCCTAGTGAACAGCCTAGGATACAACATCAGATTGAACCTCCTAGCATTAAGAAAACACGAAAAGAGAAAAAGGATTCCAAACGTGCTGAACAAAGAATACCACATAAAGAGCCTATTCAATCTCCTCTTCGCAGGGGAATAAGAGATAGAAAACCAGTCTATAGAGAGGGAAATATATATGGTCAAAAAACTCCTCTTGAAATTGAAAAAGACTTGGGTAATGACTCTGATCCTTTTGGCTCAGATCAGGATGATAACAATGATAATCCTGATAAAACTATTTATGAAGATGCACCAGAAGGGCCAAATCCTGGTTCTAGTCAGGATATTCAGGATACTCTTGATAGTTTAAGACTGCTTAACAAATTACAAAAAGGAGGCACAAAATTTGTGAACTTATTATCAAAAGCAGTTGAAGTAAAATCAGAGGTACCTGTGCACTTCAGAGACGTGTTGAAAATTAGAAATCTCAATCCAATAGCTTTCCAAGAATGGGTTACAGCTATGGAAGAAGAGATACAAGCTCTATGTGATCGAGATGTCTGGGAGTTAGTGGAATGTCCCAAAAATCATAAACCTGTTAAGTGTAGATGGGTTTACAATATTAAAAGTGATGGTCAAAAACGTGCTCGATTAGTTGCTAAAGGTTTTTCACAAATACCTGGTATTGATTATGATGACACATTTTCTCCTGTTGCACGCTTTGAGACAGTGAGATTACTTTTGGCTTCTGCAGCACTCGAAGATTGGGATATCGAGGCGCTGGATGTTAAAACAGCATTCTTATATGGAAATCTTGATGAAGAGATTTACATGGAACAGCCAGAAGGTTTTGTCACTAAAGGACAAGAAGGGAAAGTCTATTGCCTTAAAAAGGCCTTGTATGGTCTCAAACAAGCATCTTATGCTTGGAATAAACAAGCTGATAAAAGCTTGAAATCCTTAGGATTCCATTGATGTCTTTCAGACACAGGAGTTTATATCTTAAGGAAAAATTCATCAATTTTAGTAGTTATCTTATATGTAGATGATGTTTTATGGATGGGCAATAACTCTGAACTGCTACAAGCTCTCAAAAGCAAGTTCATGAAAATATGGGAATGCAGAGATTTAGGAAAAGTCTCTGAATATCTTGGAATGAAAATTGTCCAAGATAGACAAAATCAATTATTAACTATCGATCAAATAGACTATGCTATGAAAGTTGTTAAACGTTTTGGTCAAGAAAATGCCAAACCTGCTAGAACACCTTTACCAGCAGGCTATGTTCCTAAACCAAATGATGGAACAGCAACTTCTCAGCAGAGAAGCCATTATCAATCCATAATTGGATCTTTATTATATCTGACACTTGGAACTTGTCCAGATATTGCTTATGCAGTAATCATGATGTCACAATTCATGGTTAATCCTTCTGAAGAACACATTCAGAAAGCATTATATATTGTCAAATATGTTGCCACTAATCCTAATGGCAAAATAATATATAATGGTAAACAAAAAGAAGGATTTGTTGCATATTGTGATGCAGACTGGGCAGGTGACCAGATTAATCAAAAATCAGTCACTGGTTACATTGTAAAGTTAGCTGGAGGACCAGTTAGCTGGGTTTCAAGAAAACAGAAAACTGTTGCTTTGTCTTCAACAGAAGCAGAGTATATGAGTTTGTCAGATACATCTAGACAGTTAGTCTGGATAGAATCCTTATTTTATAAAATAGGGATGTATTTAAGAAACATCCAATTAGGTGTTGATAATCAAGGAGCTATATTCTTAGCATCCAATCCTGCTCAAGAGCATAGGTCTAAACATATTGATATCTGCTACCACTATGTGAGAAATTGCATAGAGGAAGGAAAAGTGGAATTAATATATATTCCCACAGATGAGCAACTTGCTGATATCTTAACTAAAAACTTGTCTTTTGATAAGTTCGCACAGTTAAGATCTGAAATTGGATTAGTGATTTATTAGCGAGGGGGAGTGTTGAATTAATAATGACCTGGAGCTAAGGGGATTGAACCCACAGCTTCATGTATTATAATATTATTATTAATGAGATGCTAAATAAACCCTTATTATAATCATTGACAGAAATTATAGAGTTTGACAGAAATTATAGAGTTCATACTCAGAGTAGAGATGCCAGCAAAGCGCCACATGGCGCTACCCTCTGTAGTGCTCTGCTGGCATTACCTTAGGTAGTCTTAATGTACTCTGGCCCACATGTATATAAGGAGGGCCTTATGTGTTAAGATCGATGCTCTCAATGCAGTCCATTCTAAATCAACAGTGGCAAGCAGAGTCTCGGTCTGCTCCCAACCTACTGGACAAGTTCTGGACACTAAGTCAAGCAATGACAAAGGTCAAACAAATGACGAGCTCAGAAAGATGAGAGCGAGGAGTTTTGTTCAGAAGTTGAGAGAAGAATTCGATTAAGTTGGAACTAAAGAAAAGAAACGTACATGGGAGTCTTTATATACTAAAAGAACAAGGAAAATATAAAAGGAATTGTACAGCTAATTGCCTAAGAAAGGAAACGTGAAGGTCAATAGCTAAAAGGAAATGAGCGTCCATGAAACACATAGCAATGATTATATAATTGTAACAGTCCGTCAACGAAAGGGAAAGAAAATTGTAACATTACGCCCTTCGTATGCAAGAAGTCACCAACTTCTTATCCTGTCCCCCAGCCATGGTTTCCACCATTCGTCCATCCATGATCCCTTCGCAATTTTAACCATTTGGCAATAGTATTGATATCATGGTTAGTGGTCTCAAACTGCCATTGCAAGGTCCTTGTGATATAGTCTAACTGGACCATTTGCTCCAGAATCGCGTCGCATTCTTCATCCGTGACAGTGTGGGGATCAGTGGTGAGGGCGACATTAAGCATGGCGTTGAGGGGGCCGGCAAAGAGCTGGTAGTCAACAATAAAAGTGGCGAGGGCTTCCTGAGCCCGAAGAAGGGAGGCGTTGGGGGTCTGGGTGAGAGGTGGTGCTGGCGGAGTGGGTAGGGGTGCTTCTTCCTCAACAAGGAAATTGGCGAGCTCATCTGGATGTTGATGGAGATTGGCAACAGTAGAAGGAGGGGAAGCGGGCCAATCCGGGAAGAGGTATTCATCTATGATGGTGGTGGTGGTAATGAAGACCTCAATGGGGAGGTCATGGGTGGTGGCAAGAAACGGGGAGGCAGCGGCGAAGGAGGGGTCATAACAATGGCCACAGGCTGTGACCAGGAGCGCAAAAGCGAAAGCAACGAGGTAAGTGATGACGACGATGGCGGACATGCTGTATCAGTAGGATGAGGAAAATGAGACCATTAAGTGTGGTTTAAATATCCCAAATTTCATCGTTGGAGTCCAAAGTTAAGATCTCTTCGATCTCAGGATCTCTGGTTCTGAGAAAGTTCTCACGAGAGTTCCTTGCCACTTCTTCTTGTTCTGATTGGGTTCCTGCATCGTCAGGGTGTTGAATACGAATTTGATCAGGGCGTTCATGCCGAGTGATGCATATTTCTGGATTGTCCATGCTGTCCTGTATTGCTCAGTTCAGGAGAGTGTAATATCATTTGGTTGCAAGTGTTATTTCCATTTGCACTCGTGTGCAGTTAAAATTTTCACTTCCCCTTATATTCATTCGCCGTTCATATTGCCATTGTTCTGCGGAGATGTCTCGACCTAGCTGAACAATCCATTGTAAAGCTTCTGATAATTCAGGGAAGGTTTGTCATAGCCAAACCCTGTGATAAATGTTATCATATTGAAAACAGGGATGGACTGATGCTGGAAGATAATGTGATTCGGCTTCCTGAAACGTGGGTAACTCTCCTAGATCAAAGGAGAGGCGATGATACTGAGGAAGATACTTTGATAAGGCATTATATGGAATCTCTGTGTGTCCTTGTGGATGGGTCCGTTTATGAGGAGGTAATCGTGATACTTTGGGTGGTTTTGACATCATTGGAACATATTTCAGTTTTTGAAATATAGAGAGCATTCGTTTGGAGGGGTGTTTAAAGGCAGGGATAAACATCTGCGTAACTGAGTATCTGGTTTTGACAGTAGGAGTGTATCGTCCAACAGTTCTGCAGAATCTTTTGACTTAACGAATGTTATGTTTTAGTTGGAGGTTGGTGCGATAGTAAGTCATTGCTTTAATTGTTTCAGAGGTTTCTTCTGTTTTTATACTCGACCAGGATATCCGCAGCATTGCCTAAATGCCATTCTGGTTCCCATGTGTTGTCATTTGCTCCATAGCCTTTCCACTTGACTAAGTATTGATAACTGGCTCCGCGTTTCCGATGTCCAAGGATAGCCTCAATCTCAAACTCTTCTTGTCCATTAACCATATCAGGAGGTGGCATAGTGAAATTCGGACCATGCGTTGAGGTTTCCTTATATGGAGTGAGAAGCGATGCATGAAACACAGGGTGAATACGCCATTGCTTCAGCAATTTCAATTTATAAGTGACTGGTCCCATGACTTGTTCTACCTGAAAAGGTCCTTCTCATTTTGGTGCTAGCTTTCTTGATTGATACGGAATGTGAAGGTTCTTGTTTTCGAGCCAGACTTTGTCACCTTTTTCAAATCTGATTGACTTGTCTCTGTACCTATGAGCGACCATTTGTCTAGCAAGTTCATGAGCAGCTAGAGCTTCTTCTCTGGCTTTTCAAAGCATCTGAAGATGTTCTTCTGCTGCTGGTGCAGTCATCTTGATTGCTGCTGTAGGGATAGCGATCTGATCTGATCCATACATAAGTTGAAATGGGGATGTCTTTATTGTGTCATGATATCGGTTATTGTGTGCAAATTCAGCAATGGGTAATAATGGTTTCCATTTATGAGGTTCATTTGTGCAGAACATTCGAAGATAAATTTCGAGTTCTTGATTTACACGTTCAGTTTCTCCATCTGTCTGAGGATGATAGGCTGTGCTCATCCTGTGGTCAATTCCTAGAGCTTTTCGTATTTCTTGAAATACTTTAGCAGAGAATTGTGGTCCTCTATCAGAGATTAGGATGTCAGGGAGTCCAAAGTGTTTAAATATTTCAGAGATATAGAGGTCTGCAGTTCCTGGAGCATTGATTGTCTTGTTGCAAGGAGTGAAAATTACCCCCTTTGTAAGGCCATGGTCAACCATGACCAATATGGAGTCAAAGCCATCAGAAATAGGAAGATCAGTGATGAAATCGAGTGTGACCTGCTGAAATGGGCATGTAGCTTTTGATGGAATAGGGATTAATGCCAGTGAATTCGGGTGAGTATTGACTTTCATCTGTTGGCAGAGTGCGCAACCTTCAACCCATTCTTTGACATGTCTATACATTCCAGGCCACCAGTAATTGCGCTTCAAAAGCGCTAGTGTCTTCAATCGTCCAGGATGTCCAGAAGATAATGCTTCATGTATTTCCTTGATTAACTGAGTGTGCAACTCAATTCGGTCAGGAACATAGATCTTGCTTAGGTAATAAACGACGCCATGAGTCTATGTCCAGTCTTGTAGTTTCGATTTAATCAGTGGCACCCTTTGCTTAGTGATAACTTCAATAAGGATGTGTCCAAAATCATCATTTGCCATGTATTTCTTTAATTTGTTGGCAAGATCATCGTTGATCAGTCGAATAAATCGGTCATTTGGCAGAACTGTGACAGTAGTTTGTTCTTCATCATTGCCTATACAGTGACTCACAAAAGGTTTCCAATGTTTTGTGAATTTATGTTGAGTGACTTCTAGTATGGGAAATAAATTACATAAAAATGTGGAAAAATCAGAATACATAGTTTAGCATGTATAAAATTAGATAAACAAGCAACATTATGTCAGCAACACTTTTGATGGAGATAGAAAATGTTCAAGTCAGATTGCTCATTGGAAACCTTTTGTTGCCAATGCAAGAATGGCATTTTATGCACCCTCAAGGTCATGTGACTAATCCGAAAGTCATGTGACAATGTCAGAGAAGCTAAAATAAAACCAAACAACCACAAACATTACTCACACCTGATCCTGTAATCACTCAATGACACACAATGCCTCACCCCCCTGGTGGCCAATCACCACATGCCATCTTCAATATGGCTAGTTTTAACACATGGAATAGCTTTACATTGAACTGGAAACATGTTTCCAAACTTCTCAGGTTACCTGATTGCAGGCAATGATGGCTTAAGCAGTGGAATGTGCAATGTGCCATCCTGGCCCATTTACTGAACTTCCCCTGATAATTGCACAGGTAGCCAAAACGTTTGCTAGATTGCTTCATAATGTTGTTCATGAGTCTATCTGAACCTCCACTACTATAACATATGCAAATAGGCCAGACATCAGGGCTGTGCTGAAGATGAAAAGGCTGACAGTTCCTGCCAGTCACAACATTAATGAGCTGTGCTTGACCATAGAATGCCAGAAGGGGTCAATGTAGTGAAATGAGGCTGATATCAGTTGTTTAGGGTGATATATGAGGAAATATTGCTGGGCAGAAGCTTGGCCAATGCAGTCTGCAGGTGACACTGAATGTTGAGGGAATGTCTGTTACATTATTGGGGCTCATGGTGTCAGAGGGTCCTTGCCTGGCTTTACAAACTAATGAAGGGACAGAGAGTGGCCTCTGAGCTGCTATTCTAGATATTAACATGGCTTCATTGTCTTCTACAGTAATGCAAGAGGAGATGTAGGATCAGCCATGTTTGACAGTTGTCACAGTCTCATCTGACATCCTTCCACAATTGGCACCAGATAACCTGAGAAGGCTGTGAATGTGTTTCCAGTTCAATGTGAAGCTCTTCCATATGTTAAAACTAGCCATATTGAAGATGGCATGTGGTGATTGGCCACCAGGGGGGTGAGGCATTGTGTGTCATTGAGTGATTACAGGATCAGGTGTGAGTGATGTTTGTGGTTGTTTGGTTTTATTTTAGCTTCTCTAACATTGTCACATGACTTTAGGATCAGTCATATGACCTTGAGGGTGCATAAAATGCCATTCTTGCATTGGCAACAAAAGGTTTCCAATGAGCAATCTGACTTAAACATTTTCTATCTCCATCAAAAGTGTTGCTAACATAATGATGCTTGTTTATCTAATTCTATACATGCTAAACTATGTATTCTGATTTTCCCACATTTTTATGTAATTTATTTCCCATACTACAAGTCACTCAACATAAATTCACAAAACATTGGAAACCTTTTGTGAGTCACTGTATGATCCGGTCGTCTGGATAATGCATCTGCTTCGAACATTTTTGTGCCCAGTATATGTTCGATATGAAGATCGAATTCAGATAACAATGATGACCATCGAGCTTGTCAAGGTGTTAAGCGTTGAGCGGTTCGGTAATAGGACAAGTTCTTATGATCGCAGTAGTGAACAATAATCGTGTGAGGAGAACCATGTAACAGATGGTGCCAAACTGCAAGTCCTTTGATGATTGCAAGCAGTTCTCTATCATAAATTTGGTAATTCTGTTCTGTTGGTGTCAATGCATGAGATATAAATCCACATGGATGGAGTGCTCCTGATTCATCAGCTTGTTTCAATACTGCTCCAATTGCTTTGTTAGAAGCATCAGTTTGAAGGATGAATGGTTTTGCAGGATTCGGCATCAACAAAACTGGCATAGAGGTGGACCGCTGCTTTAGGGTATCAAAGGCAAGTTGTCGTTCGTTATTCCAATCGAATGGTTCCACTTTCTTGGTTAAATCTGTAAGTGGTTTTGCGATTGCTGCAAAATTCCCAATAAATTGTTGGTAAAAGTTTCCAAAGCCTAGGAATGATCGGACTTATTTAACTGTAGATGGTACTGGCCAATTGGCTATTCCTGCAAGTTTGATAGGATCCATTCGTATATTTCCAGGTGAGATTATCATGCCCAGAAATTCGACTTCTTGAACAGCGAATTTACATTTTTCTAATTTCAGGAACAGATCATTCTCCTCCAATTGATCGAGAACCCTTTTTGTCTGTTCTTCTAGTTTGTTCAAATTCTGAGAACATATCAGGATATCGTCCATGTAGATAATGAGCCATCCTTCGTTAATCATGTCTCTGAAGTATTTGTTCATCATAGTTTGGAAGGTAGATGGCAAATTGCATAGGCCGAAGAACATAACAGTTGGTTCGTATAATCCTCTGTTGGTAATGAAAGCAGCTTTCCATTCGTCCCCCTTCTTGATCCTGATGTTATTATACCCCCATCAGAGGTCTAATTTGGTGAAATATTGTGCACCAGCAAGTTTTGTAAGGAGATCGGATACTAGGGGTAATGGGTATGCATTCTTGATTGTCCAATCGTTTAAATATCTATAATCTTGGCACAGCCGAAGCGCACCACTTTCCTTCTTTGAGACAAAGAAAAACGGTGATGCTTGAGGAGATTTCGACGGTTTAATGTATCCTTTAGCTAGCTGTTCTTCAATCCATTCATCCAGCAATGACTGTTCTTTGATTGATAACGGATAGATCTTGCTAACTTTAGGATTAAAACTGGTTTTCAAATTGATAGCATGATCCCAAGTTCTGGAGGTTGGGAATCGTTCTGATGCCTTTTTCTCAAAGACTGAGCACCATTTCCCATATTCTGATGGTAATTCCATTTTTGGTTCATCCTTTTTCAACTGATGTTCTAATGCCTGAGATGCTGATGTCTTGACTCTGATCCAGTAATCATCTTCTCCCCATTGTTGATTGTCCAATGCCATTTGCCAGATAGTTCCTTCATTCCGTTGTTCATTGATGAGGTGTATCGTTTTATCTCTCCAATCAATAGTAGGATTGTTTTCTTCTAACCAAGGGATTCCCAAAATTAATTGTTGATCTCCCAATCTAGTGATTAGAAACCAGTTGCTGTATCGTTTTCCTCCAATTGAATATTGAATGTGGACTCAATGTGTGATCATTCCATTAGTGTTAACCGTTCCATCTGCGTTTCTGACTCTAATTAGTTTTCGCAATTTTTCTTTTGGTAACTTGGTGGTTACTTCTTCGTCAATAAAATTCCCTTCTGCTCCACAATCAATTAGAGCTGAAGTTTCAGCAGATAAATTGGACGTCTCCACAGAAATTGAAAGGCGCTTGTCATTATTTGATCTTACTATAACAGAATCAAGCACTAACTGTGAATGTCCATTTGTTATGGAAGTGCCAACCGCTGTGTGACGCTTCCAGGTTAAAAACCCTCGTTCTCGAGTTCATTAAGAAGACCTTCTCATTCATCGGCCTTCATTCCAGCAAGGATCGCTCTGATACTTGCAACTGGATCGTCTCGCTTGTCCTTGGGCGCATCTTCAGGGATAGATCTGATCCCCTTATTCTGAAACAATGAGGAGGCTCTGAAGGAGGTGTTTGACGTGGTGTTTTGTTTGGGACAATTCCTTGAAACATGCCCCTGGTTTCCACATCTGAAACATTTTCCAGATTTCATGTATTCCTCCTTTTGTTCATCTGTCAAACGTCTGGTGAGCATCGCATTTACTGATCGGGTTGATCCGCCCCTATTATTGGTGTTTCAATTAAAATTGGAGCGATTCCCTTGTCCTGGTTTTCGCCCAAGCACTCACATCATTTCCCAAGCGCCATGAAGCTGTTCTGCCTTCTCATATGCTTCTTTCATGGATAGAACATTTGCTTCTAAGATCTTTGTAGTGATACTTTCAGGGAGCCCTTTGACAAAAGCCTGGAGCTGTGCAGTTGTTCCTTTCAAACCTGAGGTACCAATCTCCATGTGGAATTTTCTGATATATTCAGGGACTGAAACGTCACCCCCTACTCTGAGATTGGCTAGATTGTTCAGCGCTCTGAGAGCGCTATTAACTTCACCCCAATTGGCTAAGAAATGCTTCTTGAATTCTGCCCAGTTTGTCCAAGTAAGGGTTGTTTCTTCTTCATCGTCTAATTCATCCTTGATCAGGACTTTCCAATCATCAAGTTCCTGTCCAAGACAGGCAAGAGTAAATTGAATCTGTTTCCGTGCTTTGCCCTTGTAGTTATCATTGTTTAGAACAAAATAATCTTCAAGACTTCCAATGAAAGCTTTTGCTTCGGTTCATTTTCCTGCAAAAACACGCATAGGCTGTGGTTTAATATCTCCTTTAGAGGCAGGTGCTGCTGCATCAGATGCCATCTTTTCTATTTCTTCTTTCGGGTCTGTAGGTTCTCCTGTTTCGTCTTTCTTCTTCCCTAATTCTGGATCTCCAAATAGGTTCGTTTCGATCTGTTTCTGTTCTTGGAATTCTATCCAAGGCTGTAGCTCTCCTTCCTTAAGTGTGTATTGCTCTTGTCCTGCAATATCAGCAAGGTTGAGATATTTGTTCCACCAGGAGAGTTCTGGTTCGTCTGTGGGCGGTTTGAATAACGAAAGAAATCCTTCTTCATGTTCTTCATTTACCCAGTCAATTCAAACGTTGTCTGGGAAGGCGTCCTCTGGTCCTTCAGTGTAATCACCTTCAAAGAGGGATTCTGGTACTGGTTCGTTCTTTTTCTTAGTGTTTGAGCGGAAGAACCACCCTGTTCCTGTAGTCGATGGAAAGACTTCCCTTTGATTTAGATAATACTTTCATTTGAAACGGACAGAGCCATTCGGGGGTCTGAGGTTCGAGGTTCTGGTATCAATGGTGTCTGGCTAGTGTAGAAACACTGAGCAGTCTGGGAGTTCCAACTTGTGTTAAGATCAATGCTCTCAATGCAGTTCGTTCTAAGTCAACAGTGGCAAGCAGAGTCTCGGTCTGCTCCCAACCTACTGGACAAGTTCTGGACACTAAGTCAAGCAATGACAAAGGTCAAACAAACAACAAGCTCAGAAAGATGAGAGCAAGGAGTTTTGTTCAGAAGTTGAGAGAAGAATTCGATTAAGTTGGAACTAAAGAAAAGAAACGTACATGGGAGTCTTTATATACTAAAAGAACAAGGAAAATATAAAAGGAATTGTACAGCTAATTGCCTAAGAAAGGAAATGTGAAGGTCAATAGCTAAAAGGAAATGAGCGTCCATGAAATGCATAGCAATGATTATATAATTGTAACAGTCTGTCAACGAAAGGGAAAGAAAATTGTAACATTATGCCCTCGTTTCAATAACATTGTATTGCCTCTGTTATCTGTTAGTTGAGCCCTTTGCTCCTAAACAGCCTTCAACAAACACAAACAGTATTAAGTAAATCTCCCGCTTACTAAGCCTCAGTCTGCACTGCCGTCATAAATTTCAACACTGGAGCTAAGGGGATTGAACCCACAGCTTCATGTATTATAATATCATTATTAATGAGATGCTAAATAATCCCTTATTATAATCTTTGACAGAAATTATAGAGTTTGACAGAAATTATAGAGTTCATACTCAGAGTAGAGACACCAGCAAAGTGCCACCTGGTGCTACCCTCTGTAGCGCTCTGCTGGCATTACATTAGGTAGTCTTGTTGAAATGGGAATTACCATAAAAGGAGACACCCATTGGTGGTCTTCTCCTTTTATGGAAGGTTGTCTAAAGCTGTCTGGCTGACAACTCAAACATCTCCTGTGAGAACATTTTGGATTACTCTGATCTCAACCGATCTTATGTAATCTGTCCAAGAACGTCTATTTGTGCTTATGTACATAATTATAGAGTTGGACAGATATTATAGAGTTTGATGGGAGTCATACTTAGACAATAGTGCACCATATGCACGACTGTGCATTACCAAGTGCAATATAATATTGCTGACATGATAACAGTAGATAGACAGTATATATACCTGTGTAGGTAGACGTCAATCTACATCCTCTCAGTTCTACAAGGTGATTGCCACAAGCGGACCTTAGTTACATCTACAGCTCAGTAAGTTTTCACTTACTTGGCTCTACTATTCTACTGCGCCCCTGTCATGCTCTGCTTTGACAAGTCTTAATGTACTCTGGCCCACATGTATATAAGGAGGGCCTTATGCCCTCGTTTCAAAAACATTGCATCATATCTGTCATCTGTTAGTTGAGCCCCTAGCTCCTAAACAGCCTTCAACACATACAAACAGTATTAAGTAAGTCTCCTGCTTACTAAGCCTTGGTCTGCGCCGCTGTCATAAGTTTTCAACAGCAACCTGGAGAGATTATAAGTGCATCAGGAAAATGTTAAAGACTGCTCTTGCCACTTTGAACCGCTCTCAGGAGCTAGTTGAGGGCCGAGAGCAGCCAGAGCCATAAAGCAGTCGAACTGCTTTCCTGAGCACTGTACATTTGCTCACAGAGTGGTCCAACTGCTTTCCAAGTGGCCAGAGCAGTGATCAGAGTCAATCCTCAAGCAGTCACACGAGGCATAGTTGGCATGAAAACACTCTATTTGCTCTACTTGTAGTACACAGTTGTAATGGCAAATCTATGCAATTGACATAACGAAATCAATGTTGGGATCATGGACTGCACCCTCTTCCAGGGTGTTCAAGGAGCTCAATGAAGCTGCATGCTGTCGCTTGGTCTTTGTGTCAGAGAGGCTTCAAGAATGTCATTCCAGTACTTTTTGTTGAAGCTCTCTGTTACAAGCTCATGCTCACAACAACAACCACAAGCCTCGCAGAGGAGAGGGTATAGAAGAGAGGGGAGGAGAATGTATTCAGACCACTACAAATAGTAACCTAGGCTCATAGACAGAGTGTAAGAGAAACCATCTAGAGTCTAAAGAAACTCTAGTATCAGGACTACCCTTGGTGCGATGCCTTAGGGCCCCAACAGCAGACTAGAGAAGAGGAGAGGAGTGAGGGTAGAGAGGAAACCTGAGAGAACTTGACTGAGGACTCTGGGTGCTAGTTGCTCAGCTTATATACTACAAAGGTGGTCTGTGCACCACTCTAATAATAGTAGCTATGCTGAGTAAGTATGAGTCAAAAGGAAAGCATAAGTGGCAGCCATGAGTCATACATGATGAGTCATCAGTCCAGTAGTCTGTAATCTAATCTAATCGTAATCTAATCTAAGCGCTGACTAGATAAGATAGACACCAGGTTTGCTAAGATGTTTGGCTACCATGTTAGTAAAATACAAAAATAATAATAAAAATGTCTTAGGTTGAAAAACGAGTTTGACCAAGGTCATGACATCTAGCTAACTACTCAAGCCCTTATATACTCCTCCTAGAGACCCCTAGCCACCATAAGTCCCATTGGCACCTCCACAGCCATATGTGCCCAGACCACATGCCTTGCTGTGCATCCTATTGTCCATGAGTTTGGGTGCTGCCACCTGTCAACTGTTTAATAGACCAGGCCTGGCCCTTTCCCATGATGTCCAGCCTTCCTGTGGACTGTTCTAGATCCCATAATGGGCCGCACTACCTCCCAGGCTTCCCACGATCCCCACTGGTGATCCTCCTGCCTTAACAAGCCTTCAAGCCCCTGTGCTGTCCCTGTGGCTGATCCTACTGATGTGCTGATGTGATCCTGACGTGCCATCACTCAGGGTCTGAACTGTATATTCATGGTTGGCTCAACCAACCACTGTCCTGTCTTCTAGTGAGCACTACCATGCGCTAACCCACATGAAGTGTTTCTATAGCCTTCCTAAGGTCCCAGACCTTGTGCCAGTGATGCAGAGTGATGCCTGATCACCCTATGAATAAAACTGAAAAATAGATGCTAGGTACAAAGAATGTTGCCTGTCGAATGAGTCGCTTGTTCTTGCCATTTGCTGTCCCCTCCTTGCATATGCAGATGTTGCCAAACTTGTCAAATGAGAAAGGGAGCAATCACTTTGCCTCCTTGGTTGGTTTTTTGCCTTCTTTCCAAAGTTTGAGTGTGCATCCAACCTACAAAAGTCAGTAGTATGTCATATTGAATAGCTGATAGCCATGCACAGCTTGCATTGCAAGAAGTAATGCACCAGTCGGCCTCTCCTCATCAAAATTATCATTTTTGTTGAGCGCAGCAAGATGGGCATGTGCAAATGTGTGGAGAACCATGTCATTCTTCAAGAAGCCCTAAAATCAATGAGTAACAGCTTACTCGGAAGAAAAAATGTTGCCTTTTGCTCAGCAGCATTGTCATCCCATTCAGCCCACTGGTATGCATGTGTGTAATTAATGATTGCCTCTGATATTTGCCTGAGCTAGTAATAATTCAATTTGCTCAGCAATCACTTCCTTCATGTTCAAATCGGATTTGTTTGCCTTAATGAATTCATCTATTGTTTCCAATGCACTTGAAGTGAATACATTTCACCAGTTTTGAAGTTGGGATATCATCTGGTAGTAATTAGTGGTTACCAACTCATATATTGCAGAGTGAACATCACATACTAAACCATACCATATGGAATCACCTGTAACCTTATATTTTCCATCACCAAATACATTGTCAACTATCGCTTGAATGTGTTCAACTGTTAGGTTCTCCCAGGGATCGAGTGATCCTGCTTTCTTACATGCAAGTGGTACGAACTTGCTTGTGAATGGAATCCTTGCTTCCTTGGGTAAATGTTTGAGTGCCCACTTGTCGTCACCACTGTGTGCCTCTTTCAACGTCTTTGGCTGAATGTTTTCAGCACTAACCTCCATTTTTTCGATCTTTGTCATTTTCTAATACATAGATATATCAGTTTGCGCAAATAGACAAAACTGAAATCAACCTTCGGTGGTGCTTTTCCAATTCGTTTAGGTGCACTAGTCTGCAGCCTACTTTCAATTGCCTTCTGCTGAACCTCATCCGATTCATTGTCTGTGATTATACCACCATACTGGGTCATTGGCTTGTCATCATTGGCATTCTCTTGAGCCAGTTGAGCCTTGTCCTTCCAACCAGGTATAATCCCATGTTCATGGTCGGCCCTGGCTTTTCCTCGTTGTGTGCTGTGAGCATATGCAGTGAGAAGATAAATTAATGGGAGTGAGAACTCACATTCCCAGTGTGCTGTGAATATATGCACTCAGAATGGAATTAAGTGCAATGAGGATGCCACAAGGACTTACTTTCCCAGTGTGCTGTGAATATATGTGCTGAGAATAGAGAGCGAACACAACAATGACTTACTTTTGCACTGCCCTGCAAATTAACATGCTCAGAATGAACAAAAAAACAGAAGCAATGAGAAGTGACTTTCCTGCTTGAGTTCCCATCAAGCCACTTATTGCTGGCATGCCAGATGCAGCAGCTGTCGTCCTCATGGCATCTATATCATCACACCCTACGTTGTTGCCTCATTTTCACTTCCCTCTTTTTCCATACTTGTCATCATTGTATCTGTTAATGTCTTCCTCCTCCTCCACTTCAAATTCTCATCAGGTAGTGTATAATGGTCTTGGATAGCAATGGCTCACATTCTTCATTGTCTGACTCATCAACTTCGACCATGATCATCTTCTTTCTCTTTTTGCGCCCAGTTTTCACTGGCAGGACTTCATTATGGTGGTATATTATTCATATATGCACATATAAATACTCACTTTGACTCTGATAGCCTTTGACGTGTGAACGCTCCCATTCTTGGTCTTCTGATGCCAAGGTTTCTTCAATAGATGCAATAATGCTGTTGCAGCCCTGCATGCAGTGTGTTCTTCATGTTCCTTTTGTGCATCTTCATCTCTTGACTTTGCCTGATCATCATGGGTCTCATCCATCACAATAGGTTGGCCTTTTAACAGGTTGCCTGGATGCTTGTACTTGTTAGCAGCACATGTTGTTACACCTGTATCAGGGACCAGAGTGGGGATACTGGGCATGGCTGCAGGACAGAGTCCAAGCCTCTTTGGGGGCATTGTGATGGATGACGGCAGAGCTTGAAGTGGCATGCCAATCTGTAGATCAGTGCCTGGGAGTGACGTCAATGGTCACACTGTTGAATTGTTGTAAGTCCAAATTGGATACCTTGATCACTTGGACTCATGCCCCGCACTTATAGGGCACGCAATATTGCCTGCCTCTACTGTGAGAAGCTTATCAGTAACAAGGGAGGGAGAACATATCATATTAGGTCAATGCGCTGCAATGTGACCCATCAGCATCAGTTGATACAGCCTTGGAGCCACAATGTGTTTCCGGGAAACTCTAAGGCTGGGCTTGAACAGTGAACGCTGATCTTTGTCCACCATTCTCTGATGCCAGAGAGCTCTACATGATAATTGATGCAATCCCCCTTGGACACATACCTTGGCAAGCATTCAATATATCATACAAGGGTGGCGCAGGTGGTATGGATGATCTCCCATCATGGAAACGAACCAAATATGATATTTGGTTCTGTGATCCCCTTGCCGTTCTGAAAACACAACTAGGAAACTGTGATTTTGCAGGTGAAATGGATTTATGTTCAAAACAAGTGTGCAACCATAAGACAAATGCTTGACGGTATCAAGACTTCATGTCAGGTGACTGGGCATGGCATCAAGCTGTATGTTATTCCTTCTCAGAGATATGTTGGGCTGATCTATCCAAAGGATATACTAGCACAAGACCCTCAAAATGAAGGCACAACGTTCTGTCCTGTGATACTTGGGAGTGATAAAACAACAGTTTCAGTTGCAACTGGTCAAAACGAGTATTATCCACTATACATGTCAAATGGATTAATACATAACAGAGTGCACTGAGTGCATTGGAATGGCATATCCCTTATAGCATTCCTGGCTATACCAAAAGTATGTTGATGACTACAAAAACAATCATATCTGCTAATATAATACATATTAAGCTGGAAGGGCACATGAAGACAGCGATGAATTTCGAAGATTCCATTGTGAACTCTTCCATGAATCTCTTTGGTTCATTTTAAGCTTGCTTAAACCAGGAATGATGACTCCAGAAGTCATTTGATATGCAGATGGGCATTTTTGGCAAACAATCTATGGACTGGGCCCATATATTGCAGATTACCCTGAGCAAGCATTTCTATGCTGTATTGTGCAGGGTTGGTGTCCAAAGTACACAGCAAAATCCAAGGACATAGATGGTAACCATGGCCAGTGAATGGAGAAACTAACAGAATGGCTCATGAGTACCCTGAGTGAAAAGATGTTATGGGATGAGTATGGTATCATAGATGGGATTAGGGTATGTCATTTCCTTCTTTTCCACACATACTCTAAGATATTCAGTAGCTGTTCACCCATGACTTTCCTTGAGCATGCATTGACAAACTTATAGCACCAGACATCCTTCACCAAGTTGTGAAGGGGACATTCAAAGATCACCTTGTTTTGTGGGTTGAGCAGTATATCACTCATAAATACCCAGCTGCGCAAGCATGCTGAGTTTTAGCTGATATAGACTGCTGGTATGCATGCTAATATATTTTTTATCACAATGGCTCATTAACAAAACAGCATCTCTATTGTACCAAATTTTCCATTGCTTTGATGGTTTCATGATGGACAAGGATTCAAGCAATGTGTTAAAAGAATGAATTAGATAATTAGAATTAGAATTAATTAGTGTTTTATATTTAACTAAATATCTATTCGATTATGTGATATCACATGATAAGCACGAGATTAGTCATGTGATTAGTCATGTGATTATCGGCTCATCTAGATTCTGATTAGTAATAATAAACTCTTATTTGTACCTGTGTACGAAATTATAGAGTTCAGAGATATTTATATCTTTGACAGATATTATAGAGTTTGACAGATATTATAGAGTTTGATGGGATGATTATCAACTGAATTGAATAGTTGATAAGAATCATTTATATTTAGAACATGACTCATAAATGACTCATATGACTGTGCAATGGCTCATACTACTGCGCATGAGTCATATAGCTGTGCACATGAGTCATTTAGAAGAAAATGATGTCATTTAGAACATCATAGAATGATTAAAAATAGATAATAATAAAAGAAACTCGTTTAATAGTATTTTTATTAGTATATTTTGTACCTAGATTAGGGTTACTGAAATGTATATAAGGAGGGTGTTTTGGACATTAAGCTCCTTAGTTTTTCCACCTAACACATAGGCAGATAAGCACTCTAACTAAGAAATGTAAGTCATTGAAACCTTACTTAGCTAGTGTCTGCGCTGCTGTCCCTTGTTTCAATAGGTTATGGGCCCCGCTAGCAACAGCCTCAAAAGCAACCTGTGCAGAGTTGTTACATGCCGTGGGAAGGATGCTGGTTATAAATAGATACAATGTATTTTTAGATAGACGTTAGATCGGCTAGATCCCACTCAAGATCAGGCAAACAGATATGGCTGATGGCCCTCTATCTGGTCTGATGGGATCTTGATAGCCGATCGCTCTACTGTGACTGTGACTGTGACTGTGACTAACCTCTCAATCTCTCCTCATCCGTTGATGCACAACTAGGTGGGAACTCTATCACCAAACCCTAAAACCAACACCAGGGCAACACCTTCAGTGGATGATTGAATCGAAGTTCGAAAGGAGGAGTAGAGGGGATCAAGAGGGCCTAGAGTGACTGCTGCGAGTGGAGAGACCTGCAGAACTGCACTATGAAGCTGGGAGTGCCAGGAGGCACTGAAATGACAAAGGGACAAAGGCAAACGAAGGCGAGGATGACTAGACAAGGTTTCGAATGTGGTTCGAAGGTGCAAGGCAAGGTTCGACTAGGTGGCTGGGATGCTGGAACGACTCTAGGGGTGCAAGGGCAAGACAAGGGAACAAAGGGCGACGCTTAGATCATGACTCTGAGGGGGAACACAACTGGGGGCTGACTCTCTTTTTTTTGTATCTATACAGGGGATGTCCTATATAAGTGAAAAAAGGGGGGGGAAACGATGAAAGGGGCGAAACAAAAGATGTGGAGCAAGTGAAACATATGCTGTGCAAACCATGACAACACAATCCTGATGACAACTGGGCTTCGTGCAATGTTCTAGAAGATGCCTGGGGTTGCTAGGGGCCAAACGAACAGTAGGCAATGACTGGGAGCTGCTGACAAGGGAACAAGGCTTGATCAAAGGTCTTGAACATCTTGGATGGCTTCGAATGGCTAAAGTGCTGCACGCTCTGGAACGCTCTGGGTCTGTGGACTGCTACTAGATCTTGGGATGTCTCCTGGGCTGCTAATCGAATGTGGTACTGGGACTGCTGGGCTTGGACAAGCGGATTGAAGTTACGAATTGTTTCGAATGTGTCTCTGAGCTTCATGGCTGCTTCGAATGTCTCCTGCAATTGTCGCAAACACTGCCTAGACTCGCTGGATGCTCATCACCATACAGAATAGCTAACCCATGATCATGGGATAATGATCCGGTTGATGGTACCAGGGATACCATCTAGATCTCCCTTGAGATCTACAGTGTGGGAGCACTGATTAAACATCTGGAGTGGTGCTTTGGAGTCACCCGCTGTTGTGGAACAGCAAAATCAAAATTCTCACAAGGGCTTGTCACCCTAACAACACTGGTTTTGCCACACCAGAATGCAAAAAGGCACGGATTATGGGCCGTCCCAGTCGACAGATAAGGACATGGTGGAAGCCATGTCTGAAAGGGTTGATGCACCCCCATTTGCCTGATATTTAATGCCTTTATACCATTATAGGGGTTTTCGTCCCCTGGTTATTTCTTTTATTGGCTTGATATTCTGTATAAAGGTCATGCTGAGTGGACATTGTTCCACGTACACACAGACTAGTGGAGGGCACCCCCTATGGACCCTCTTAGATTAGGATGATTGAGATTGTCACTTTTACGATAGTCACACAGTAGCATACTTGTAATTGGTGGAATTTGTACACTGGGAATTTGAAGGAGCCCCAGGTACACTTATTGGCATGCAACATTCCAAACTTCAAGACATTGTTTGTGTTGTTGGCGGCCTATAACATGTTGTTACATAAACAGCACAGCCTGATAAGCACATTTTTTCTCATGTTTCATTCGAGAAAATGAATTAGGCTAATGCAAATTTTAATAGATGTCTCAAGTTTTCCAATTTGGTTTTTTGTCTCAACAAGTCCACCCGATGATCTACAATGGTTTCAGAGAAGAAAGCCTGATACTCATTTGCAATCATCAATAGAGGTGGGCTTGCTTGTGCATTTTGACTGCCATTTCATAATCACTTTTCAGCAGGGCATACATAATATTGAGCACCAGATTACATATCCTGGCAGCAACTTCATCTTCCATGACTCACAAGGCTTTGAGGCTGGTTCTAATAATGAAATGGAGGTGGTTTGGAAGTTTATTCAAAATAAATCAATGGCAATGCATCTCAAAGATCAATTACATGCAATTTGGTACCTTTCCAATTTGTTTGTGTTTCATCTAACATATGTTGCCATAGGTACTGTATCCCAATGGATAGTCCTCACCCCATAGCAGATGCTGAGCTTCAGTTTTTCAGCAAAGGGACTGGAGGTGACTTGGCAGTTATTCCAATCACAATTTATTGACAAAAATACAGTTCATTTGGTGGTAGTCTTCACCAAATTTGATGGCCAAGTCATACAAGAATGGGGTAAACTTACTGATATGAAAGATGAAAAGGATAAGTGGGAATTGGCCAAGGAAAATGCTGAAAAAACTTTTCAGGAATTTTACCTGTATAGAGTAATGAATACAACTCACCCCCCAAAAGCATTTGTGAAGCTGGAAGGCAAGCAATAAGATCTATTTAATTGTATTCTAAGTCATTGAGCATATATTGCTAGAGATGCACAAGGCTGAAAAGGATTGTCCTGAGCTGACAAAGAGAACAGCTCAAGCAATTGACAATGCCAGTTTGCATGATCTCTTTGTCTCAACCCAGGCAAACAACTTGGATCTGTGTGTTAAAAATGCTCTTGAGTGAGATCCTCTACTATCATCACCAGCACATGATGTGATGCATTGTAGAACTGTTTTGAGAAGGAAATATGCATTTGAATCACTTCCTTGGGTTGTGCTTTCACATTTTCCATATTTCTGGGTAAGTAAAGGGCATTCCACCTTATGATAGGATGGTTATAGTATGAACAGTCTGCAAAGGTGTGTTGATCTCACAATAATATAACAAGGATAAAGCATTGGAAAGACAGAATACAATGTGACTATATCTGCAGTATCATGTTATATATTGCATTTATTGTTTATAGGATTTGAGTATATACAAATGGAAGGAATGAAGTTTACAAAAAATATTATCATGTCATCATCTTTTTAATAGAATTTGAAAAATGTGAGTGATAAACATTTTTGTCTTCAAGTTTGTTGATATAAAAATAGTGGGTAAATGATGCTAAAATTCATGTTGATAAGCAGTCTAATGGATGTTACAGCAAGTGAGTGGTAATATTACAGTTACCCTTTCCCTGGGCTAATGTGAGAACATGTAGGAAGTGAGTTATGTTGAGATTTTGCTAAAGGGTTGATTTGATAAACTTGCTTGATGAACAGGAGGTCAGTGACATTTGCAATGCATTATCAGTCTTATCAAAAGGTAATCAAAAGAGAGTGAGTGACAATATTTCATTTTATGCCAGGGTCTTGACATCTGATCCCATGGCCAACAGGAAGTGAGTGACAGTGCCCATCTGATGCCAGGGACTCTCCTGACATCTCATGACATACAGAAAGTAAGTAAATGTGGTTTAGTTTATACCAGGGTCCTGGACAGCTGATGCAATGACCAACAGGATGTGAGTGACAGTGCCCATTTGATGCCAGGGACTCTCCTGACATCTCATCCCATGACCAACAGTGGGTGAGTGACAGCGCCCATTTGATGCCAGGGACTCTTCTTACATCTGATCCCATGACCAACAGGATGTGAGTGACTGCCCATTTGATGCCAGGGACTCTCCTGACATCTGATCCCATGACCAACAGCAAGTGAGTGACAGTGCCCATTTGATGCCAGGGACTCTCCTGACATCTGATCCCATGACCAACAGCAAGTGAGTGACAGTGCCCACTTTATGCGAGAGACTCTCCTGACATCTGATCCCATGACCAACAGATTGTGAGTGACAATGCCCATTTTATGCCAGGGACTCTCCTGACATCTGATCTTGTGACCAACAGGATGTGAGTGACTGTGCCCATTTGATACCAGGGACTCTCCTGACATTGATCCCATGACCAACAGGATGTGAGTGACTGTGCCCATTTGATGCCAGGGACTCTCCTGACATTTTATCCCATGGCCAACAGAAAGTGAGTGATATTACTTGATTTTTACAGGTACAATAATTTATGTTTAGTTTGTATGCTTGTTCCCTTGCACCAGATTCAATTCTCATGATACATGTCATTAGCATTCTGTGATTCATGCATTTGGGGTAACACCAGATGAACAATTTTCTTTCCATATGGTGGTCATTCAATGTTTCTCCAAGAATCATTTTTGACTTCAGCATTATCAGCCATCTCATTGCCAAGTTTTAGTTGGTAGAGCATCCTTTATTCATTAGACTGATTCAAGTTGACATATTTCAGCAATTGTTATCATTGCTAAACAAGCATTTTGGGAAAGAGACCATGCTTCCACAGTTTTGGTCAATGCTTGTGACCACTTCTTAAAACAACATTATGTCAATCAACTCAAAACTCAGATTACTGCTCAGTCTATGCCATCTAAACATGCTGATTTGATTCCATATTTGTGTAATCAAATTCAAATGTGATAGTATGTACTTAATCCTCACTTATGTCCACACTGTTGCTATATCTTCTACCAATTTATTTATGGCTTGCTTCTCAGGAACCCCTGTGATAAATGGAAATGCTTGATATATTCTGATTCATATTGTTCCAAGTACTTACTATGTACATGATACAGGAATACTTTGCATATTTCCATTAGGGCATAGTTGATAACACTCTCATTGCCAATATGCACCTTTTATTTTGCAAAACCATTAGATAAAAACAAAACCATCCCTTGTCCAATATTGTTTTTGTTCAATGTCCAAATAGCCTAACACCTCTCCCAGTCGCTCCACGCACTAACCCCTTGTTCCGACCTTGACCGGTCTGGCTCAGATTTGTGTCTGTCTCCTCTAATCCCCCGATCGCAGCCTGGACAGCCCGGGCCACACACACACTTTGCATCGAATCCGTCCACCGCTTCTCCTCATCCACCTTGGTAATGATTGCGCGCTTGATACTCTTATGGCGCAAACTCTCTTAAGGAACCTGCATCTCGGGCTTGTCCTCATCATCCTCGTCTCCTTCCTCGTCACTCAGGAATCCAGTAGCAGCCAGCACAAAAGAGGACGATAATAATGGCAGATCGACGGCCTCTTACGCGAGTAGTGCGACCTGTGAGATGATTTTGTCCCATTTCTTTTACACTTTGGAGGTGGGCCACTACTGGCATAGGCATGGGCAGCCCAAGAGGCGATGTTGAGTTTCCCGCCTTGCTCTTCTTCTCCACTGTCCTTACATAGGAAGTATCGCGCGTCCTCCTTCTCAATGCACCTGGACCATTCGAGGTCTTCTTCAACACCGACATACTTTGGACCAGGAGCCATCTCTTTAAATTCATTGCCGCGCCGTCTAAATAAACAGCTCCACCATTTTCCTCTTCCTTCTGTATAAAAGGAAGACGATGTTTGAGCGCGATGGCGGTGGCGGCATATCAACCATAATAGCAGGGAGAGGACGACAGTCATGGATATGGCGGCTATGAGCGGGACAAGAAAGTGTGAGGAGCTGAAAAAGCCGCAACTTGGAAAGCCCAAGTTTGAGTGGGGTGCAGTTGGAGACGATGGAACGGATGTGGATGCGGATGTGGATGAGCTCAATATGGATGTGGACGAGCTTGAGGAGGACGGAACGGGTAAGGAGATGTCCGATAAAGTTGTCAGAGTACCCGAAAAGGTAAGGATGGAACTCGAATCAGGAGAAGGAATACTCAAAGTTGCCAACGGAACGGGTAAGGAGATGTCCGATAAAGTTCTCAGAGTACCCAAAAAGGTAAGGATGGAACTCGAATCAGGAGAAGGAATACTCAAAGTTGCCAAGACGCTGCCATGAAGTGTAGATGTGGGGGTGAGGGTCATAGGAATGGGGAAAAACGCTATAGTTGCCATTCCGCCATTGTGGCTGCCAGGGAGGTCGCCACCGTGGCAGTCCAAGCAGCATACGGTCACATAGTTGAACGTTGATGTCGACACACCTTGGCCTATGCCTAACTGACGAGGCACCTGGTGCACGTAGCTTGTATCTTTAAATAATGTGGCTGCCTGGACAAGTGTTGTCGTAGTCATAAACAGCAAGAAGAGACCGCTGGTTTGTAACCTTGCCATAGAGGGATGTCGATTATGTGAGTGTTGCATGATAAAGTGTGGGTATTGGTAATGGTATTGGTATTCTAGGGGTATTTGGGACCAAGAAGTTGTTTTATTATTGGAAGGAATAGTCAGGGACGACGATGAATCTCACGTGGTTTCCGATGCTGAATGCGATCAGATGGTGCACCGAGGAGTCGAAGTTGAGTCCTGCGGTAATAAAGATGGAGTGGCGTATGAGGGAGAGTACGAGGCAGCTGTGACACCTGACCTACAGAAGGTGGTTGGGCGGACTGAATAAAGGGTTGCATGTGCTGAGTGGCTGGCGACAGGGAGGGAAGAGAAGAGGAAAACTTACGAAGTGGAGGTTGGTGGAGGCTTTCTGGGGAAGGATGTGTTCATGTTGATAGCCGTGGCACAGACGGTTTTGGGGTGAAGGTGAGTCAGTGGCAGCCACCTCAAGTTGGTATGAAATGAGGTTCGTTTGTCAGTGTTTTTTTTTTTTTTTTTAAAAAAAAAAAATAGAAACTGGTATTGACTCTGGAATCTACATAGTACAAGCTATTTGCTAACCGGTGGACAAGATATACTGGGCAGGCCCCGAAACACTACATAGTTAAGAGGGACGTGGACAAATCAGCGATGAACTTAAGAAGGACCCCAACGGGCGTATACTAAAGGCCTCGGCTTGAGGCATGAAGACTCAGTATGGAGGACGGGAGGTCCTGGATGATCCCTAAGAGGGGGTGTTACGAAGTTGAGAAAAGCAGAGTTGGCGGCGCTCGTTGCGGCGGTCGATACGAGACTCAGCGACATGATCTTTCCAGGCTTGATCCATGGATGAGAGCACCAGACGGCGGAAACGGACTGCATAGAAAGGGCAGCTACAGGCGGTAGCGAGGTGGTCACCACAACAGTTAATGCACTGGGCAAGTCGCCTCTGGCGAGGTGGTAAAGGTTCAACTGCGGCCTGATGAGAAGCAGTTGGGTGATTTCTGGCACACACAGTGCACCAAGCTTGGTGGGAGCCACACCGATGCATCGAGTGGCCCCAACGGAGGCAAATTCCACATTGCGGGATGGACTTGTGGACGGTCCAGGGAGTTGCATGACGAGGGACACCCCCAAAGAGGATGTCCATGGAAAGGAGTTTGTGAGCGGTGGAGGAGGACCTATCATCAAAAACTTCACAATAAACCATGGCAGCGGGGCCGGACGTCTTGCCCTTGGCGAAGACGAAGTGGGGCGGGGTAAAGAAAGCTACCTTAGCCCATTTCGGATGGGATCGGATGGCCTCCAGTAAGGCGTCATTGGAAACGAGGGTCCCGTCCGGGAGCTGGGTCAGGACGTGTGCAAACTTGATAGCTGAAGTGGTTGGCCTCATGATATGGGTCGGGGCAGACGGGAAATGTCACAAAACTGCAGCCTCAACTGCAGCCACATCTTCAGGGGAGGCGGGGCACTTGAGAGTGACCTCGAAATCTCCCCTAAGGGTCCATATGGCAGCGACAACACCGTTCTTATTGCCGAGTGAAACAGAGGAGTGGACCAGGTCCACGGAAGGGAGTTCAAGGCCATCGCCCGGCAGGTGGAAAATAACCTTGGTAGTACGCGTGCCCTGCGACGTGCAGGCCCTGGCCCTCTTAACGGAATTAGAGGGCCCCTTATCCGGGGGGCGAGCAGGTTCGAAGCGGTGGAGGGCAGTGGCCACCTCTGCAAACGAGGGCGTCTTGGCAGGGGGAGGTGCCTGCGCGGCCTTCGGAGGGCGTTGCATAGGTGGCATGGGGGGCATCCTCTTAGGGGGGACCGGGGGAGGTCCTGACTGACCAAGTTGGGGGACGGGTCCACTAGTCATAGAGGCGGGTGCTACAGGGGAACGAGGGGTGTCAGGGGACTCCGTGGGGGGTCTGCACACACCACGGGAGGCATCCGAAGGGTCGGCAAAGAGAGGGCCCAGTGCGGCGTGAACTGCCTGAGAGGCTGAGTCGGGGTTTTTCTTCCGAAAAGTGGTAACGATGCGTCCCGCAACCTGGTCCAGGCTGGAAAGGACAGCGTAAATGCCAGGGTTGTTGGGGTGTTCCACCGATGCAATGAGGTCTTCAACCTCCTCGATGAGCATGCAAGCACAGACCTCAAAGGCCTCCATGCGATCAAAATTATCCAGATTCTCCTCTAGGGTATCCTTGGGAGGGGGGGGTGCACCCCACAGTGGGTCCATAATGTATTCCTGTTGAACTGCCGTTTTCGTCATGTTCCAATGCTAGTCCTGTCAGCAACATGTTTGCTGCTACCATGTTGGATTCCGAGGTGTAGATCTTGTGACCTGGACTAAGCAGGAAGCGTCCATGTGTGGACGACGAATGGTGTGCCCATTCCGAGGATGAGTTCAACTCATCATGCCAGAAGTGTGTCAATACATACAAACAATCTAACTACCATATATGTAATATATGTATGCAGTCATGCTTGTAGTGTCTGGATACTGAATATAAAATATTCCAACAATTCCAGCCCTGGAGAGTCGTCCTCCAATGCTGCTTCCATGTCCTTGCAAGCACGGGCCCGAAACGCACTCAAGGTGCATGCCCTGCTAGCAGACCGAAGCAGGTGAGGTGTTAAAGGAGTTTTCTCAGTATCTAAACCACGAGTGGCGCAGGAGAGGGAGTCGACAGCTCAGCAATGGCCGCCAAAAACTGTGCACTGGAGGATGCCTTCTTCTTGGGAGGCATCCTAATCAGGAAGGTGGTGGTTTAAGTTCAAGGAGCGATGGTTTGTTGGTGTTTGTACGGTTCTTGTCCGGGTCACAATTCAATCACCTCTCAAACTGGCCCGGAAAGCGCTGGGGCGGAACCAGGTCCTGTATGCTACCGGTGCATTGAGGAACACAATTATAGTTATCCATACCCTAATATTTGACTTGGGTGTGAAAAAGAATAGGTGGCCCTCACGCTCTCACCGATGCCTTATTCCAGACTATTTCCCAAAAATCTTTGGTAAATCCAAGAAGGAACCCTTGGACGACACGAAAAGTGTTCAAAGTGCTTGCAGAGGAAATAAATCCAACAATGGAGGGCGAGCAAAAGAAGACAATGGACGAGATTGTTTATGGGTACCGCCATCCTTCTTTGTGTCGTTTCCAGATATCTTATACACCCACCATAGTTTTATCAAAGTTGCCAACGAGTCGATGACTAGGCCTATTCGCGCGTTAACAGAAGCAAGAGGACGTAGGTCATAGCAATGCGCAATGCGCTACAGTCACAAGTTCATTTTTCTATTTTCAGTAAACCTGTCAAGATAAAGGCAAGGAGCATCACTGGTATCCTCTTCACAACAATTCCATCATCTGCCATGCCGCCGAAGCTTATCCCCATTCCCATCCCTGTCCACACTATGACAACATGCACAGCAAACAAGGATGCCCACCCTGGTTTAGTTGACCTTGAACCAGGTCAACAGCGCACTCTAAAGAATCAAAAAGAAGTTACTATTAGCATCAAAGATATTCAGGAGAAAGCCGCCAAACAGGCTCTAGCAGCTGAGAAGGCTGCTAGAATTGAAGACTCACTCTGTCGTGAAGACGATGACTTTGAGCATCGTGGTGCGTAAACACTGTGAAGCATATATGCGCCAAGGTTTACTTGAATTAGCCTTCCCATTGGGACCTGCAAAGTTCAAGGCGTCAGGTGAAACTGAGGTTAATATTTCAGCACGCATATATATACCTCTGATCACTAAAAATCTGAAAGGTGCCTGGACGCAACAAAAGGAAGTTAGAGCACGGGCATGAAGACGATTTCTTCATCACTGACGATGAGATTCAGGGTACGTGCATGAGATTAGCATTATCAGTTGACTTTGATTGCGTTGCCAGTCTTGAAAAGAATCCCAAAGGTACCTAAACGTGGTGAAAAGAAGTTAGTGCACAAACATGATGAGGATTTCTTTGTCACCGATGTTGGTACGCACCTGGAATTGCAGCGCATATTCATTATGCTGATGTTTGCAGAGACTTAAGCAATTCTACTGGATCCAGTGATGCTGGTGACTCGGCGCACAGTTCTGCTGACTCTAGTGACACAAAGGAGCAAGCAAGGAAGAGAAGGCAAAGAGATAAGGCAAAGGAAAAGAAAATCAGGAAAGCAAAGAAGGCTCGGGACGATGAGAAGGTCAAGCTCTTTAAGAGGGGTAATGAGCGCTTGAATAAAATATCCCGTGGCGACATTGAACAATTGCGCACAACTGAGCGATGCACAGGAGCTGAGCCATCTAAAAAAGGGAAGTAGGTCATGTTGATATTGATGACGTTCTCACATAACTGATCTGGTATTTCTTATTGTTCCTGGTTCCTTATTGTTCTCGCTTTCTTATTGTTCTCGCTTCCTCGGTTTCCTTGCAAATTTTCAACCCACCCTTTCAGAATGTCCAAGTCCAGACTGGAACAGGCCAACGATGCGCATGGCATTGATATTGAGTGGCAAAACATGGTCAGTCAGTGTGGTAAAAGGGTTGCTATGACCAAGCTCATGAAGGCCACGACACTTGCTGATGACGCCGAGAATTCTGATTCTATGGTCAAGTATGGTGGTCTCATCCCCGAAGGCGAGACCGATGCTGTTGAAGCAGACGCGATCAAAAATAATATCATTAGCACTCGCATATCGCTCAAGACGGAAAAAGATGCTTATGTTGAGTTCTCCTTTCTTTGCTTCATCTCCACCTAATTATTTTGTACCAAGCCAACTGTAAAAATTGAGAAAAATACAACTGCAGATCAAACGAGTCTCATACAAATCCGTGGTGGCGACAAAAAATGGAAACTTTGCCATCTTGGTGACAAGGAAGTCCAGAACGTATTCACAGAGTCCGTCATTCCCCGCACTCGGAAGAAAGCTGGCGCCTTCAACCCTTGGACTAACCTCAACATTAAAGATGTTCAAGGTATTGTAGATGAAGTTTACGGAGCCAGTGTACACAAAGTAGAGGAAAACGGATCTTGGATAGGTCTGGTAAGTGTCATCCCACTTTTGATGTCAGATATCTTACTTGAAACTGAGACAACAGCCCACCTGCAAAACTGGCGCAATGGATTCGCTCACCACGCGATGGATACGGTTGAGCTTCTCCTTAACCAAAACAAGGAGCAGCTTAACACAAACGAGCGTATCAAAATGCAAATTGATGCTTACCTCGATAAATCACCAATCCGACCAGGAAGCGAGCATTTCTACTACGCATATCAATGGGTCGACTGGGATAAAAGAGAGGTACTAATATAACAATATGGACAGGCAAACTGATGATCCATGTTTGACTTAGGGATTCATGGAAAATATGCTAATCCTCCGTACATTTGCGCTCGCTCACCTCACGTACTTTGATGAGGACGAGAACTTTGAGAATGAGAAGCCAGTTGGAGCACTCATTTTGGCAATGCAAGCTGTACGTTTGTCATTAATCATCGGGCGCTATACCGCTGATCATTTAGGTTGGCTGAGCTCTCAAGCTTTGGAAGACAGGACAGAAGTCAGAGACGAAGCCTCAACCGTTTTCAGCAGATCTACACGACAACACATATGTCAAGACAACGGCTAATGGTAGGACCGTAAAGAAACTTCATTGGCGCGCAACAATCTTCGTGTCATCGCTACAGAAGTTCAGTGAGGAACGATGGAAGACTATCATTCAAATGGCGCGCGAACAGATTTCCAAGCCCAAGAAGAGCTTAAGGGGTCGGGCTCGTGGATCGTCCAGTACCACTGTTGAGGAATTGGAAGAAGACCCTGACGCTGATTTCTTGATGGAGGTTGATTAGCTGTGTACTCTTATTCTATCAAACGAAGCCCATCCACTGACAAATATCGTTTCAGTTCATTTCACTTCCACTCGTCATCATCAAATTACAATTGTCGCAACCCAGTTTCTACTATCAACATTCGTTTTTGCCTTCACTCGCTGTTAGCATCGTTCATTATTGTCACAACTCATTTTCGCTCTCACTTCTACTATCAACATTCATTTTCACTTTCAATCCCCTGTTGTTATCGCCACAATCTGTTTTCACTTTCAGTTTTGCTCTCACTTCTATCAGCATTCGTTTTCGCTCTAGCTTATTGTTGCAATCAATTTTCGCATTCACTTGGCGTTCGCTATCACCGCAATCTGGAGTCGTCATGATTTTATCACATTACTACCACAAGTTCTATCGGATTCGATACCAGACATGCCACTGTGTATGATTGATAGTAATAAAATGTTTGTTACCATATCCCTGAAGTGCGCTTGTTGCTTTCAAAGTCCCTTCGACGGCTTTCAAAGTGTGTTCAACAGCTTTCAAAGGTGGTACAACCGCTCCAGAAGCCAGGTTCTTCACCTCGAAAGTTGTCAACAGCTTTATTGGCTTTGGCAGCTCAGACAGCTTTACAAAGCTGCTAAAGCTGTCAAAGTCGACTATGCCAAATTGCTGATGTATGCATGTACCCTCTCAATTATTTTTATTATGCCTCTATTAACCAGAGATGAAGACTCGCATCTTTTGGAGGTGCAGGCGGCCCTTGTGAAATTGCGCGGTTGTTGGACATTACCACCATCATCATACACCGGTATAGCTCTATCCTGTCTGCATACAGTCTTCAGCTCGCTGATTGGTGACTATCCTCCTCCCTTCACTGACCCATTTCCATTGACATATACAGTGCCTTTGAGCTTCAAAAACCCTCATCGACATTCTACACACCCACCAACCTCCCCACACTCCTCTCTCACTTGAACAAGCTGGAGTCCGATGTTCGTGCCGAGCTGACGCGACAAAGGTTCGAAGGGAGCCGGATGCATATAGAGAGGATGCTCAATATGGGATTTGAACTACCCTAATAGTTCTGCCATGATTGTTACCGTTATCGGAGTCGGAGGAAGCACGTCCAAGAATGAGTATAAAACTCATTTCGGGTTTCTACTCGACACCACAAACATCGTTGTAGGTGATACCAAGGTTTGCAATGGTTCTGCCAGTGCCTTTTTTCTTCTTCAATTATCTGATTGATTCCATTGCACTACTTCCGCAGGTTCGAGGGATAGGAAAAACATTCGACACTCTCGGGCATTCCATCTACTCCAAACTGGCCCAGCTTTGTGCCTCCAAACACCCGCTCGTCCCGTCTGGGGCCTTACAGGTAGGGCGATCGGAGCCCGATTCGTACCATAGTGTACTTTGAGCAGTTGGGCGGCCTATCTGTTGGATAAGTTGGTTGTAGGGGCAGAGGTGGAGGTCCAGCGGTGGTGACAACACACAGACGATTTTGGTTACACCAGATGGGGTTGAGGACCAAGGGGTGGGTATCACGGATACCCTATATATGTATGGTACTTATGAAACTACATGGCTTTGCACACATAGCTTTGAATTGGTGCTCATCATAGACTGTCCAAGTTCAGAAAGATTTATGCCATTGTTCCAACTAATTTTTACCCCGTACTAGACTCTGCTTGACCACTCCATTAACATTAAGGTTACCAGGGCCGATCTCCCAATATCGGTTTCTGACCTCTCACTGTCGTAATAAGCTGGGTCTGCCCGCTGAGCCGGTTTATACTCGCTTCGCAGGGCCACAGGGCGATCCCGCACTTGATATTCTTATGCCAGAGACTCTCCCAGGGAACCCACATCTCAGGCTTGCCCTCCTCGCAGCACTTTACACAGAGCCCCCCCTTCGAGTGGAATCCGAGCTCAGTCCGAGGATTCCAAGTAGAATCCGAGCCCAGTCCAAGTCCAGTCCAAGTAGGGTAAAAAAGTACTAGGAATCCGAGTAGACTCCGAGTTCAGTCCGAGTTCAATCCGAGTTGGGAACTTTCACCACTTAATCTGAGCTGAACTCGGACTGAGCTCAGACTCCAAGCAGAATCCGAGCCTATTCTGAGTAATATCAAAGATGCATTATCACAGTACTTTACACTGCCCCATATTTTCTGGTGGAGAGCAAGGAATTTTTAGGACTTTCCAGGGCTCCTGGTCCAGTCCTGGCATTTTTAGGACTAAGCACATTGGACTATGCTAGGACTCCTGGCATAGTCCTGGCTCCTGGCCAAATCCTGGTTATGGTAACCAAGGGACATGTTTGTCAATACCACAACTCCTAAACTATAAAGACATGCAAATAACAACAAACTACATTCCTGCCATGTTCCTATGCATCCAAATAGCGTCATAATGTTCCCACATGTCCAGCCATGTTCCAGCAATTAACACTTTTTCACACAACCCATGTGTCACATTTCCTCACAACTACTACAGGTATCTATCCATACCCTTTCTGACATATTCCCACAGCTTTCTGGAAGAATTCAGCTGAAATCTCCTTTTCACACTACCCACAGATTGCATTTTCCCAAAGCTAGGTGCTTTTGGCTCATATTGTTTTCTCAAATGTCATCAATGTGTCACACCTTCCCACAAGTTACACTTAAACAATACCATTCACTTGAAGTAAATTTCTTGCATCAATTTACTTGTCACCAATAGCATAGTCATGATTTATCTAACTACTTTCCTCACATGCTACCAATGTGTCACATTTCCCATGCTACACAGGTAATATGCACTGGGCCTGAGACCACTTTTTCACACTGTCACAGTTTCCCACAAGTTACAGCATGCCTTTCATCTGAGGCTGCTGGCACCTCAATACAACTTTGGCACAAACTGATTTTCTCCCATGTTACTGATGTTGTCACACTGTCCCATGGTCTAAGATATTGAAACAATAACCAGCTGCACAGAAACACTAGTTAATCTAATTCTAATTATCTAATCTACTTATTGTAATATATTAGATTATCAATGTAATGATAATTAAATCCATTACATTAATCACTAATTATCATAACTTCATTATCTTATGTATTACAATATCTGTTACAGTTTCTCTTTTCCTCTTCTATGACGGACACTTTATTATTACATCATCACTACTATACAATTTAGTGGACGTTTATCTCCTTTAGCTAACACCTTCATATTTCCTTTCATAGGTAGTTAGCTGCACTTACTGCGCATTCCCTTTATATTTTCCTTTGTTCTCAAAACGTATATAAACCCTCAAGAATTGTGTACATTCCCTAGTTCCAACTTAATCAAATCTTACTCTCAATTTCAACTCAAATTCCTTGCTCTCTTTCCCCTGAGCTCATCGTCGACTTAAAGACCTTTGTCATCATTTGACTTAGCGTCCAGAACCTGTCCAGTAGGCTGGGAGCAGACTGAGACTCTGCTTGCCACTGTTGACTTAGAACAAACCACATTGGGAGCATTGATCTTAACAATATCTAATCTAACTTTTGACATGAGACTGTGACAAAGAGCAAAGACTACTTTCTCACATGAACAAATTGAATTCCCAGACTCAATTGAACATTGGAAATATTACTATTGTCCAAGTTGATGAAGTTTAACTTTACATCCAGTCCATTTCTCACATGGGAATTCCCATGTGTCAAATTAATAATGATCTGGAGCTAAGGGATTGAACCCACAGCTTCATGTATTATAATATCATTATTAATGAGATGCTAAATAATCCCTTAATATAATCATTGACAGAAATTATAGAGTTCATACTCAGAGTAGATACTGCCAGCAAAGCACCACCTGGCACTACCCTTGGTAGTGCTCTGCTGGCATTACCCTAGGTGGTCCTAATGTACTCTGGCCCACATGTATATAAGGAGCCTTATGCCCTCATTCAAATAACACAGTTATCATCCTCTGTTCACTGTTAGTTGAGCCCCTAGCTCCTAAACAGCCTTCAACAAATACAAACAGTATTAAGTAAGTCTCCTGCTTACTAAGCCTTGGTCTGCACTGCTGTCAATAGATTTCAACACCATGTGCATATTCCCACAGTGTAATACATCAGGTCAATGACTTGGAGTACATTTTTCAAATGTTATATGTTCCCATTGTCTCAGACCAAGTACAGACCTCAGGCCAAGTAGATTATGTGATTGCTCATGAATCGTCCCAATGAGTTGGCCAGAATTAGAATATAATGAAATTTAGATTGGCCCATGGTTATGGATGATCTAAGCATTGGATGATTGGTGAAGCAATTGCACATGACATATTTATAGTTTTATCCATTTTTAGCTACAGACTTGAATAAATTACAGAAAAATACAGAAAAATACAGAAAAATACAGACTGTCACAACAGAGCATTCAAGATCAAGTCAAAACCACCAATCCAACACCCACTAAGCTCAACTCCCCTGTTTATTTGGTGGATATCAGTTCCCACACAATTAGAGTAAAAAAAAATTCTAATTTCATTATATTTAATACAAAATATTATATTGCAATTGCATAAGTGTGGGTATGCATGGGCATGGTGAGCATGGGCAAGGTGGGTGTGAGTGAGGTGAGTATGTGGAGATGGGTGGGCATAGGCATGGGCAGGAGGGCATGCAGATGGGCATGGGGGTGGGCGAAGGGATGGATGAGAGGAGGGCGTGGGTACGGGCGAGGGCACGGGTGTGGGACAGGCATGGATGGGGAGAGGGGATGTGCGTGGGATGGGCATGGGTGTAGGTGAAAGGCTGGGTGAGGTTTGAGCATGGGCATGGGCGTGCGTGCGGACCTGGGAGATGGCGAGGGGATGGGTGTGGATGGGTGAGGTGAGGTGAGGTGAGGGCGTGGGCGAGAAGGCGAGGGTGGGCGTGGGTGTGGGCGAAGGGATGGGAGAGGCGAGGGCGTCGGCATGGGGGATGGACGGGCGTGGGCGTGGGCAAGGGCGAGGGCGTAGGATGGGCGTAGAGGCGAGGGCGTGAGCGTAGGCATGGGCGAGGGCGGGGGCAGGATGAGGGTGGGCGTGGGCGTCGTCATGTGGGCAAGGGCATGGGTGAGGGATGGGTGGGCGTGGGTGTGGTGAGGCGTGTGCATGGGTGACAGCGTAGGCATGGGCGAGGCATAGGCAGGGCGAGGGCGGCGAGGCATTGGTTGGTGTGCGAACGGTTGTAACTGGTTTCAGCAGCAAAAAAAAACGAATAAAATAAAAAAACGTATGGCCCAGATGAAATTCGTTCATCTGGGCTTAGGGCGGCAGCAGGAGAGTGGGCTCCTGGTGGAAGGGGCATCGGCACGGTGCGTACGGCAGGAGAGTGGGCTCCTGGTGGAAGGGGCGTTGGCATGGTGCGTATGCGGTGGTGACGGTGAGCGGGGAGATGGGTGACGGTGGTGACGGTCTACGGTGGTGAGTGTGGTGATGGTGGTGACAAGCAGACGATGGTGATGGTGACGGTGGTGACGAGTGGGCGATGGTGATGGTGGTGATGGTGGTGACAGTGGTGATGGTGGTGATGCGTTTGGCAGTGAGCGGACGTCACGGGCAGTGGGAAGTGGTGTGACAATGTGGTGACGCCTGTGAACCACGTGACAATAAACAAAGACGCGGGACGCGTCTAATATCACATGGTCACACATGTCACAACTGCTATATATAGGTGTGGCAGCATGGTATTGCCCCACCTCAGTCAGCTCACCCAGCTCGTACTCCAGTCGGAGTCCTAGCACAATCCAAGCACCATCAGTCCTAGTACTGATGGTCCAGTCCGAGCCTCAGCTCGGATTAAGCTCAGATTCAGCTTGGACTGGACTCGGAGCAAGAGTTACATTTTAGGTGAGCTGTCAGCCATTTCAAAAAGTGCTCGGAGTCCGAGTAGGCTACTCGGAATCCGAGCTCTGAGCTCGGACTGAGCTCGGAATCTCAGAATAAGGGGGGGCTCTGTGTAAAGTGCTCCCTCCTCGTCATCCTCGAAACCGTTGTCTCTTTCTTCGTCGCTTGAGAATCCAATGGCAGCCAGCGAAAAAGAGGACGATAACAACGGTCGACCAATGGACATCGATGTACCCCTCTTGCGTGAGTAGCGGGACCCGCGAGACGATTTCGTCCCGTTTCTTTTTACGCATTGGAACTGGGCTACTACTTGCATGGGCAGCCCAAGATACGATATCGAGTTTCCCACCTTGCTCTATCGCGCGTCGTCCTTCTCGACGCACTTGGACCCTTCCAGGTCCTCTTCAACGCCGACATACTTTGGGCTGGCAAGAACCATCTCCTCAAGTTCGTCGCCGCGCCGTCTTAAAAACTGCTCCACCGTCCTCCTCTTCCCTCTGCCTAAAAGTACGGCAACTATAATCGGGACAAGAGAGTGCGAAGAGGTGAAAGAGCTGCAACTTGGAAAACCCGAGTTTGAGTGGGGTACGCGACGATACGGATGCGGACGTGCTCGATGAGGACGGAACAGGTAACGAGGTGTCCGATAAAGTCGTCAGTGAGACAAAAAGGTAAGGATATCGGATTCGGAGGCCAAGACACCATCCTGTGTAGAAGTGGGAGTGAGGGTTGTAGAAATGCTGTAGTTGCCATTGCAATGCCAGAGAGGTCGTTGCAGTGGAGGTCGCAGCCGTTGCGGTCCAAGCGGGATGCGACCACCAATAGTTGAACGTCGACGTTGACCTACGCCTGATTGACGAGGCATCCGGTGTATGTAGTTTTTATCTTTAAAAAGGGCGACTGCCCCGACAAGAGTCAGACGAGACCGCTGGTTTGTAACCCTGCCATGGACGGAGGATGTTCAAACGTCTATTATGCGAGTGTTGTATGATAAAGTGTGGGTATTGGTAGTGGTATCGGTATTCTAGGGGAATTTAGGGCCAAGAAGCTGTTTGATTATTGGAGGGAATAGTCGGGGACGACGATGAATCCTACGCGGTTTTCGACGCTAAATGCGCTCAGATCGTGCACCGGGGAGTCGAAATCGAGCCCTGTGGCAATAAAGGTGTGCGGGGTGATGAGGTTCGTTTGTCGATGTTTGTGCCGGGGGCTGGATTGAGCTGCGAGCACGTCGACTCAGGCGTACGGCCGTGTGGATTCTATCAAAGACCTTCTCCTAACCGGGGACCAAAAGCATAGATGTTCAACTGACATCTCTCAGTTCCACGGCCGCTATGAACTCGTATACGAAACGACCACAGCTGGGGTCACAACACGCTTGCAGCTGGCGGAGGCTCTCCGGTCTATTCTCCCGCAAAGAGCTTTTCCAAACTTGTCCCGGAAGTGCTGGGGCCGAACCATGTTCCCGTATGCTAGTGCGCGCTGTCCATTCTTTATATCATTCCTTTTTAAAAAAAGAAAAATCTCATGTTCATAGTTTTATCATGTAGGCCATTCGTGCGTTGATAGAAGCAAGAGGACATGCGACTGGAGATGAAGACTCGTCTGCATACGGTCTTCAAGAACCCTCGTGGACGTTTTACACACCTACCAACCTCCCCACGCTCCTCTTTTGCTTGAACAAGCTCTTCATGCAGAGCTGACGCGACACGGGTATAGAGAGGACGCTCAATATGCGATTCGAAGGGACCGATACTACCCTGATGGTTCTGTCATCATCGTCAGGAGGACTTTGAAATCGCATTCAAAAAAGAGTATAAAACTCAATTCGGGAAAACGTGAGTGGCCCTGCCATAGTGTGAAGGAACGACATGGCGCGAGAAGCGTTCAAAGTGTTCACAGAGATTAATACAGGGTGAAGAAAGACGAAATTGTCCGCCGGTGCTCACCCTCCATTCTCCCTTTTTTAAAAAAAAGAAAACCTTATGCAACCAGCAGTGTCCAAGCATACGTGTACCTGCCAATTATTTTTTATACAGGATATGAAGACTCGCGTCTTTTGGAGGTCCAGCGACCTGCATGCTTGCGGAATCGCGGAAATAGTTATATGATATCAGAATATGATGTTAAAAACGAGGCGATGTGATTAAAATCGTACACAATTCTACAGAGGTGAACCAGTGACGGATGGCAGTTGGGTCGCAAAACGTGTTAAGCCGATACGTGGTCGTCGTCATTCTCGACTAGCTTCCTGCAGACGATATACCTGTTGGCAAAGTGATTGTATCATAGGTTGCTGTCGCGTGTGAAGGATACAGTCGACAAGGAATAGCCTGGAAGCTTGCCCGTCTCGAACGATGCCATGTTCAGCCACGCTATGCGGCACCAGACCCATAGAAACTGCTCCTTCCCTCGTCTTTCCCATCAAACTCTGCCAACATCCTGGGGGGTAGGTAGGATTTGGGCCTCCATGTGTACCTTGAACTGAGATAATACGGACGGATGATATGGTGAATGAAGCGAATTTGGCGTTGAATGGCCCGAGTCACAAGTGTGTGACATCGTGACTCGCACAGCCTTGCCTTCTTCCACCGTCTAACAGCTTACACTTGCGTAACTCTCGGACGCACAAGTACTAATCACAGACTTCTCGCGGCACAAATTTTGGTATCCTCGCCAACTGCGCTAGACGCTTGTTTTGTCGTACATCATCTCGATACCAGGCGGCTGAACTGGCCATTACGCTGGTTGACTGTTTGACTTTCCGAGACTACAAGTAACATCTGCAGCGTCTATATACATTTATATTCTCAACTTGCTCTTAGGCCAGATACCATTTCACATACCATTCCATTGTCAACTCAGTCATGTCTGATACTGCACATCTTCAAGATCCACATGCAGTGGGTCAGTTTGAACTCTTGTACTGACAGCTATGGAATTCTGACATAATTACAATAATTGAAGATCCAGAAATGACAGAGATACTCAAGAATCGATATGCATGCCCTCATTTCCGCATCCTTGTCATTGGAAGAGCCAATGCAGGCAAGACAACTATCCTTGAGAAAGTTTGTGGTGTAGCACAGGGTACAAAACCCATCATATATGATAAGGATGGAGGTCTACTTAAGCCCAAGGCATTGGCACAATTGAAACAATGGTTTATGAGAAAAAAGCCTGATACTCATTTGCAATCATCAATAGAGGTGGGCTTGCTTGTGCATTTTGACTGCCATTTTCATAACCACTTTTCAGCGAGGTATACATGATATTGAGCACCAGATTACATATCCTGGCAGCAACTTCATCTTCCATGACTCACAGGGCTTTGAGGCTGGTTCTAAGAATGAAATGGAAGATGTTTGGAGGTTTATTCAAAATAAATCAATGGCAATGCATCTCAAAGATCAATTACATGCAATTTGGTAATTTCCCAATTTGCTTGTTTTTCATCTGATGTATGCTGCCATAGGTACTGTATTCCAATGGATAGTCCTCGCCCCATAGCAGATGCAGAGCTTCAGTTTTTCAGCAAAGGGACTGGAGGTAACTTGATAGTCATTCAAATCACAGTTTATTGATAACAATACAGTTCCTTTGGTGCTGGTCTTCACCAAATTTGATGGCCAAGTCATACAGGAATGGGGTAAACTGACTGACATGAAAGATAGAAAGACTAGATTGGAAAGGGCCAAGGAAAATGCTGAAAAAACATTTCAGGAAGTTTATTTGCATAGAGTCATGAATACAGCTCACCCACCAAAGACATTTGTGAAGTTGGAAGGTCAGCAATGAGACCCATTTAACTGTGTTATAAGCCATTGAGCATATATTATTAGACATGCACAAGGCTGCAAAGAACTGTCCTGAGCTGACAGAGAGAACAGCTCAAGCAATTGACAATTCCAGTTTGCATGATCTCTTTGTCTCAACCCAGGCAAACAACTTGGATCTGTGTGTTAAAAATGCTCTTGAGTGAGATCCTCTACTATCATGACCAGCACATGATCAATGATGTGATGCATTGTAGAACTGTTTTGAGAAGAAAATATGAATTTAAATTACTTCCTCAAGTTGTGCTTTCACATTTTCCATATTTTTGGGTAAGTAAAGGGCATTCTACCTTATGACAGGATGATTATAGTATTGACAGTTTACAAAGGTGTGTCAATCTCATAATAAAATAACAATGATAAAACATTGGAATAGAGGGAAATCAATGTGAGATATCTGCAGTATCATGTTATATATTGCATTTATTGTTTATAGGATGTGAGTATATTCATATGGAAGGTAATGAAGCTTACAAGGAATACTATCATTTCATCTTTTAATAGAATCTGGAAAATGTGGGTGATAAACATTTTTGTCACTCAATTTTATTGAAATAAAAATAGTGGGTAAATGATGCTAAAATTCATGTTGATAAGCAGTCTGATGAATGTTACAGCAAGTGAGTGGTGATATTACAGTTACCCTTTCCCTGGGCTAATGTGAGAAATGTAGGGAGTAAGTTATGTTGAGATTTTGCTAAAGAGTTGAGTTGATTAACTTGCTTGATGAACAGGAGGTCAGTGACATTGGCAATGGATTATCAGTCTTATCAAAAGGTAATCAACAGAGAGTGAGTGACAATGGTTCATTTTATGCCAGGGTCTTGACATCTGATCCCATGGCCAACAGGAAGTGAGTACCAGTGCCCATCTAATGCCAGGGACTCCCCTGACATCTCCTGACATACAGAAAGTAAGTAAATGTGGTTCAGTTTATACCAGGGTCCTGACAGCTGATGCAATGACCAACAGAAAGTGAGTGACAGTGCCCATTTGATGCCAGGGACTCTCCTGACATCTGATCCCATGACCAACAGAGAGTGAGTGACAGTGCCCATTTGATGCCAGGGACTCTCCTGACATCTGATCCCATGACCAACAGATTGTGAGAGACAGTGCCCATTTGATGCCAGGGACTCTCCTGACATCTGATCCCATGACCAACAGGAAGTGAGTGACAGTGCCCATTGGATGCCAGGGACTCTCCTGACATCTGATCCCATGACCAACAGAATGTGAGTGACAATGCCCATTTGATGCCAGGGACTCACCTGACATCTGATCCCATGACCAACAGAGAGTGAGTGACAGTGCCCATTTGATGCCAGGGACTCTCCTGACATCTGATCCCATGACCAACAGGAAGTGAGTGACAGTGCCCATTTGATGCCAGGGACTCTCCTGACATCTGATCCCATGACCAACAGGAAGTGAGTGACAGTGCCCATTTGATGCCAGGGACTCTCCTGACATCTGATCCCAGGACCAACAGGAAGTGAGTGACAGTGCCCATTTGATGCCAGGACTCTCCTGACATCTGATCCCACGACCAACAGAAAGTGAGTGACAGTGCCCATTTGATGCCAGAGACTCTCCTGACATCTGATCCCATGACCAACAGAGAGTGAGTGACGGTGCCCATTTGATGCCAGGGACTCTCCTGACATCTGATCCCATGACCAACAGGAAGTGAGTGACAGTGCCCATTTGATGCCAGGGACTCTCCTGACATCTGATCCCATGACCAACAGTGGGTGAGTGACAGTGCCCATTTGATGCCAGGGACTCTCCTGACATCTGATCCCATGACCAACAGGCAGTGAGTGATGGTGCCCATTTGATGCCAGGACTCTCCTGACATCTGATCCCATGACCAACAGATTGTGAGTGACGGTGCCCATTTGATGCCAGGGACTCTCCTGACATCTGATCCCATGACCAACAGTGGGTGAGTGACAGTGCCCATTTGATGCCAGGGACTCACCTGACATCTGATCCCATGACAAACAGAGAGTGAGTGACAGTGCCCATTTGATGCCAGGGACTCTCCTGACATCTGATCCCATGACCAACAGAGAGTGAGTGACAGTGCCCATTTGATGCCAGGGACTCTCCTGACATTTGATCCCATGACCAACAGGAAGTGAGTGACAGTGCCCATTTGATGCCAGGGACTCTCCTGACATCTGATCCCATGACCAACAGGAAGTGAGTGACAGTGCCCATTTGATGCCAGGGACTCTCCTGACATCTGATCCCATGACCAACAGGAAGTGAGTGACAGTGCCCATTTGATGCCAGGGACTCTCCTGACATCTGATCCCATGACCAACAGAGAGTGAGTGACAGTGTTCATTTGATGCCAGGGACTCTCCTGACATTTTTATCCATGGCCAATAGAAAGTGAGTGATATTACTTGATTTTGACAAGTACAATAATTTATGTTTAGTTTGTATGCTTGTTCCCTTGCACCAGATTCAATTTTCATGATACATGTCATTAGATTTCTGTTATTCATGCATTTGGGGTAACACCAGATGAACAATGTTCATTCCATATGGTGATCATTCAACTTTTCTGCAAGAATCATTTTTGACTTCAGCATTATCAGACATCTCATTGTCAAGTTTTAGTTGGTAAAGCATCCTTTATTCATTAGACTGATTCAAGTTGACATATTTCAGCAATTGTTATCATTGCTAAACAAGCATTTTGGGAAAGAGACTATGCTTCCACAGTTTTGGTCAATGCTTGTGACCACTTCTTAAAACAAGATTATGTCAATCAACTCAAAACTCAGATTACTGCTCAGTCTGTGCCATCTAAACATGCTGATTTGATTCCATATTTGTGTAATCAAATTCAAATGTGATAGTATGTACTCAATCCTCACTTATGTCCACACTGTTGTTATATCTTCTACCAATTTATTTGTGGCTTGCTTCTCAAGAACCCCTGTGATAAATGGAAATGCTTGATATATTCTGATTCATATTGTTCCAAGTACTTACTAAGTACAATATACAGGAATACTTTGCATATTTCCATTAGGGCATAGTTGATAACACTCTCACTGCCAACATGCAACTTTTAATAAAAACAAAAACCATCCATTGTCCATTGTTCAATGTCCAAAAAGCCTAACCCCTCTCCTGCTTGCTCCAAGCACTGTCCATAATAGCCTCAACTTGCCTCATTGCCCAGTTGGCCCAGTCATGGTACATCTTGGTATAAACCATAACTGACTTCTCTTCCTCCTCCATCCTTGCACTTGCCTCAATAACGGGAGTGAAACACAGCACACTCTCCATCTGGGGCGTCATTATGCTTGGAGGACTCTGCATCTGCAAGACAGAGGGCAACAGTCAGTATGCAGGCTGTGCACAACTAGGGCTTGGTTCCTCTCCTTGCATCCACTTCTGCCTCTGGTGGTGCAGGTGGTGATCCTGGCACAGTGAAGATCGTCGACTTCAGCTCCAACTCCAGTTTTTGCTCGGGCTAGGAACAGGTGTATACTTGTTGTCGGCTTCTTCTCCTGCTCATTGACAATCCCTGCTCAAGAACAAGGGAAATGGGAATGCAGATGCCAGAGACCATGGGGGAGACCATCCACTCGAACCAGGCATTGGAATCTGTACTGGGGGCAATTCGACCACAATCCAGAACCCCTTGTTCCAACCTTGACTGGTCTGGCTCAGATTTGTGTCCATCTCCTCTAATCCTCCAATCACAGCCTGGACTGCCCAGGCCACACATACACTTTGCATTGAATCCGTCCACCGCTTCTCATCCACCTTGGCAATGATCGCATGCTTGATACTCTTATGCTGCAAACTCTCCGATGGAACCCACATCTTGGGCTTGTCCTGGTCATCCTCGTCTCCTTCCTTGTCACTCAGGAACCCTGTAGCAGCTGGTGCAAAAGAGGACAATAACAATGGCAGACCAACAGACATTGACATGCCCCTCTTGCACAAGTAGCGTGACCCATGAGATGATTTCATCCCATTTCTTTTATGCTTTGGAGGTGGGCCACTACTGGCATGGGCAGCCCAAGATGTGATGCTGAGTTTCCTGCCTTGCTTGTCTCTTCCTATGTCCTTACCTAGAAAGTATTGTGTGTCCTCCTTCTCGATGCACCTGGACCCTTCCAGATCTTCTTCAACACTGATGTACTTTGGGCCAGGAACTGTCTCTTCAAATACGTTGCTGTGCTCTCCAAAGAAACCACTCCACCACCCTCCTCTTCCTTCTTGTTGGGATAGATGGATTGACAGCTAAAGGTGTGTGAGCGTGCACAGGATGGAGAGCAGGTTGGAGGGATGAGGAAGAATGATGATGAGGAGATGGGAGATGGGGGCGATGAAGAATTGGAAAGATTGTGATAGGATACTCAATGCGAGCATGCCACTATCAATATGATGCATGGTTATCACAGCGAGCTGTGATATATTTCATATTATAAGTAATATATATACTACTGTAGTGCTATGGAAATGGACGCCTTGAACTCACGATCCCTCCCTGCCCTGTAAAACTTCTACAGGTTATGGGCCCCACGCTCCTATAATATCTCGAGAAGCTTTTTATATAACTCCTGCATATTTGTTAATTGACAAACTATGGAAGCAGTGGCCACCAATGCAGCTCTGGTAAACAAATGCCCTGGCACTATCACACTTGGTTCTGGATGTTACTGCATTGAGCTGCTCAACAACCAAAATTGGTTGGCCTGGAAAAGGAAGATCACAGCAATATTACACGATCTTGATTTAGAAGCATCAGCAAACTTGGGGGGTCTCTACATAGTACTACTATAGCTATGGTAGTACTAGAGTCCATAGTGGTCCATAGTGGCCATAGTGCGGTAGAAAAGGTCTACATGCTGTGTAGTCCTACCATAGTACTATGGTAGACTATGGTAGACTATGGTAGCTGCTACAGTCTATGCAGACTATTCATAGACTAGTACAGCTGTAGTAGCTGCCATGCCCTACCATGTCTATGGAGCACTACCATACTCTCTGTGATAGTCCATGTAAAAATATATTTTCTGTGACAGATTATATTCTATATTATGTCATTAGTTATACTATACATATTAGTCACCAATTAATCTAATCTAATCTATATATAGTACATATGTTATCAATTATATAAGTAAATTAAAGTGTTACAGTTTTCTTTCTTCTTCTGTGACAGACACTTTATTATTACATCATCATTGCTATGCAGTTTAGCGGATGCTTATCTCCTTTAGCTATTTCCTTCACCTTTCCTTTCATGGGTAGATTGCTGTGCATGCTGTGCACTCATTTTATAGTTTCCCTTGTTCTCAAAATGTATATAAACCCTTGAGTACCATGTACATTCTTTAGTTCCAACTTAATTGAATCCAACTCTCAATCTTGACTCTAACTCCTCACTCTCTTTCTCTTGAGCTCATCATCGACTTAAAAGACCTTTGTCATCGTTTGACTTAGTGTCCAGAAGGAGCAGACAAAGACTCTGCTTGCCACTGTTGACTTAGCACGAACTGCATTGGGAGCATTGATCTTAACACAAGTTGGAACTCTCAGACCACTCAGTGTTTCTACACTAGCCAGACACCATTGATACCAGAACCTTGACCCTCAGACCTCCAAATGGCTCTGTCCATTTCAGACGAAAGTATTATCTAGATCAAAGGGAAGTCTTTCCATCGACTACAGGAACAGGGTGGTTTTTCCGCTCAGGAACCAAGAAAAAGAATGAACCAGTACCAGAATCCCTCTTTGAAGGTGATTATATTGAAGGACTAGGAAAGGACGCTCTCTTAGATGATACTTGGATTGATTGGATAAACAAAGAACTAGAAGAAGGATTTTACTCTATATTCAGACTGCCACAGATGAACCAGAGCTCTCTTGGTGGAACAAATATCTCAGCCTTGCAGGAGCAGCAGTACAAGATCAATACACACTCACAGACGAAGAATTACAGCCCTGGACCAATTTCCTAGAACAGAAACAGATTGAGACAAATCTATTTGGAGATCCAGAATCAGGAAAGAAGAAGGATGAAACAGGAGAACCCAGTAACCCGAAAGAAGAAACAGAAAAGATGGCATCTGATGCAGCAGCACCCGCCTATAAAGAAGATATTAAGCTGCAGCCTATGCGCATTTTCACAGGAAAACAAACTGAAGCAAAGGCTTTCATTGGAAACTTAGAAGATTACTTTGTTTTGAATGATGATAACTATGAGAACAAAGGACAGAAGCAGATTTGATTCGCTCTCGCTTGTCTGGGACAAGAACTCGATGACTGGAAGGTTCTAATCAAGGAGGAGCTAGACAATGATGAAGAAACAACCCTTACTTGGACAAGTTGGGCTGAATTCAAGAAGCGCTTTTTAGCTGATTGGGGCAAAGTTAACAGTGCACTCAGGGCCCTGAACAATTTGGCCAATCTTAGAGTAGGGGGTGACATTTCAGTCCCTGAATATATCAGAAAATTCCACATGGGGATTGGAACTTCAGGATTGAAAGGGACAACCGCACAGCTTCAGGCATTTGTCAAAGGACTCCCTGAAAGTATCACCACCAAAATCCTTGAGGCAAACATTCTGTCAATGAAGGAAGCATAGAGAAAACAGAACAGCTTCATGGCACTTGGAAAATGATGCAAGTGCTTGGATGAAAACCAGGACAAGGGAACCACTCCAATTTTAATTGAAACAACAACAATAGGAGTGGATCAACTCAATCAGTTAATGCTATGCCCACCAGATGTCTGACAGATGAACAAAAGGAGGAATACATGAAAACAGGGAAGTGTTTCAGATGTGGAAACCAGGGAGATGTTTCAAAAAATTGCCTGAAGCGAAACACAACTCCAAACACCTCCTTCAGGTCCTCCTCATTGCTTCAAAACAAGGGGATCAGATCCATCCCTGAAGATGCGCCCAAAGACAAGCAAGACAACTGCCACAAGGTCACTAGACCAGGTTGCACTCACAGAGGAAGAAGGGAGAGAGAAGAAAGAAGAAACCCTGTTGTATAGTCTATGACTATGACAATCAAGAGCCTGGGGCTCTTGACGCTACAACCAAGACTATATACCCAAAGCCTCACCCCTCTGACTGACCACCTCACCTCCACCTCATGCTGACCCATGGTCTGCTTAAGTAATCTGAAAGATAAAATCTCCGATAACCCAATAAGAGATCCAAGCTCTCCGAGATAATAGATAAGATAAGATAAGATAAGATAAGATCAAATTGTAACATTACCCCCCCTTAAAGGTTTGTGTCCACAAGAACCTTGGCTGTGTCCATAATGATTTCTTCCACTTGTTTGCAATCATCATTGGCTCCACCTTCCCTGTCATACACTTCCTTGCATGCACCCTTCCACTTCCTCCAATTCCTTTCCAACTTTTCCAAATACTTGCTGTCAAAGCAACCATCTTCCCAGCCAAAAAGGACTTTTGACTTATCCAGGTTGGTATGATTCTGATACCTCTGAAAAGCATCCTGTGGAATTCGTCTTGGAGCTGGCACATTAGGTTTTTTCTTGTGGAAATCTCTCACACATTGCTGAGTGTTTTTGAGATGTGCTGCTGCTTCCCATGTTGACTCTTCAACCAGATATCCCTTCCACTTGACCAGGTATTGGAGACCACGTCCTTTGAAGTGGCTGTCTAACACTTCCTCCACCTCATAATCTTCTCTGGCCACCTTGTCTTCCTCTTCCTTTCTTTGTTTTTCTAACTCCGCATCTTTCTTTTTCTGTTCTGGAAAAGCTGGCTCAACATATGGTTTCAACAGTGCTTCATTGAAAATGTTGTAAACCTTCCATGCAGTGGGTAACTTCAAGTGATATGCTGCTGACCCTATCTTCTCAATTACCTCATAGGGGCCATAGAATTTGTTATCCAATTTCTTTGGCTCCCACACATGAGGTAAATGTTCAGAGTTGACATATACCTTGTCACTGATGTTGTACTCCCACGATGGTCGTTTTCCTTTGGCATACTGCTTTGCCATTTGTTCTGCTTTTTCTCCAAATTCTCCGCTGCATGTTTCCACACGTCTCTTGTGTTGAAATTTATGACGGCGGCACAGACCAAGGCTTAGTAAGTGGGAGACTTACTTAATACTGTTTATAGTTGTTGAAGGCTGTTTAGGAGCTAGGGGCTCAACTAACAGATAACAGAGACGATGCTAAGTTATTGAAGCGAGGGCATAAGGCCCTCCTTATATACATGTGGGCCAGAGTACATTAAGGCTACTTAAGGTAATGCCAGCAGAGCACTACAGAGGGTAGCGCCAGGTGGCATTGTGGGTAGCGCCAGGTGGCGCTTTGCTGGCACCTCTACTCTGAGTATGAACTCTATAATTTCTGTCAAACTCTATAATTTCTGTCAACGATTATAATAAGGGATTATTTAGCATCTCATTAATAATGATATTATAATACATGAAGCTGTGGGTTCAATCCCCTTAGCTCCAGATCATTATTAATTCAACACTCCCCCTCACTAATAAATCACTAATCCAATTTTAAATCTTAACTGTGTGAACTTATCAAAAGACAAGTTTTTAGTTAAGATATCAGCAAGTTGCTCATCTGTGGGAATATATATTAATTCCACTTTTCCTTCTTCTATGCAATTTCTCACATAGTGATAGCAGATATCAATATGTTTAGACCTATGCTCTTGAGCAGGATTGGATGCTAAGAATATAGCTCCTTGATTATCAACACCTAATTGGATGTTTCTTAAATACATCCCTATTTCATAAAATAAGGATTCTATGCAGACTAACTGTCTAGATGTATCTGACAAACTCATATACTCTGCTTCTGTTGAAGACAAAGCAACAGTTTTCTGTTTTCTTGAAACCCAGCTAACTGGTCCTCCAGCTAACTTTACAATGTAACCAGTGACTGATTTTCGATTAATCTGGTCACCTGCCCAGTCTGCATCACAATATGCAACAAATCCTTCTTTTTGTTTACCATTATACAGTGACTCAAAAAAGTGATTCAATGTTTGGTGTTTTTGGACTATTTGTGAAATAACTCAGAAACAAAGATAAAGAAATGTAAACTATGAGGGGCTGAGTAAGAGCACTACATAAGGGCTACATGCTGATAAAATAATTATGTTAACAAGTATTTTATTCATGGAGATATGGGCATTTAAATTTGATGAGTCATTGAATCACTTTTTTGAGTGTGTATAAGAAATATAAGAAATGGTCATTCCAGTACTTTGTATTACCCCCCATTGCTTTTATCACTTCTTCCACCCTTCTAGGCATGCTTTCAATTAAGTTCTGACACACCTCTGGCTCTATATCATTCCAGACCTCTGCCACATCTCCCAAATCTGCCAAACTCCCTTGGCTGGTTGGCCAGCTACATTTTGATATAATGCTAGGGGTATTAAGGTCTCAAAACTGTGGAGGCTAGTCTAGAAGCATGGTATTATTCTCTTCCATCCAATTTTTGGCCTTTCTAGGAGTGTGCTTGGATCATTGTCTTGTTGGAAAGTGACATCATCTTCAGCAATACCAGATTTGTCTGAGCTGTGCAGCAAGTGACTCTCCAAAATGTACACATACTGATCAGAATTTATGCTCCCCTCAACCTCTGCAAGCCTTCCTGCACCATTCCAGCCCATACAGCCCCACCATACCATGATGTTTCCACCCCCAAACTTCACTGTTCCTTGTACCTCCCTTTTGATCAACCCCTAGCCCACCTATTTCCACACCAACTGGTTACCATATTACCTGATATTGATCTTTGTCTCATTTGACCAAATTACCCTCTTCCAGCCCGCTCCTTGTGCTTCCTCCCATGCACTATGGTGAACAGTGACTCTTTCTTCTTTGTGACAGCCTTGAATGAATGCTCCTTGGGGACATTTCTAACTACCCAGGTAGAGACTGGGTGGGGATGATGGTGTTTATGTGCCTGGTAACCTGTACAGCATTTGCAGCCTTGTTGGTGGTTATCTGTGAGAGGATGAAGCAAGTGGCAGTAGCAGAGATCTTGGAAGGATGATCAAGATGAGATGTTTGTTGGTTGGGAAAAATGGTTCAGAGTACTCTGGAGTCAGTAGGCTGGCTAAGACCAGTGTGAAAGGCAATATAGCAGGTGGAGTGACCATGGTGTTACAGTTTCTTTTCCTCTTCTATGATGGACACTTTACTATTACATCATCATTACCATACAATTTAGTGGACATTTATCTCCTTTTGCTAACGCTTTCATATTTCCTTTCATAGGTAGTTAGCTGCGCTTACTGTGCATTCCCTTTATAGTTTTCCTTGTTCTCCAAACATATATAAACCCTAGAATATCTTGTACATTCCCCAGTTCCAACTTAATCAAATCTAACTCCCAATTTTGACTCGAACTCCTCGCCCTCTTCATCTTGAGCTCGTTGTCGACTCGAAGACCTTTGTCATCGTTTGACTCAGTGTCCAGAACCTGTCCAGTAGGCTGGGAGCAGACTGAGACTCTGCTTGCTACTGTTGACTTAGAAACAAACTGCATTGGGAGCATCAATCTTAACACATGGGAGGCAAGGGAAACAAGATTTGCCTTGTAAGCAGCAGGGATGGGGCACATGTCAGAAGCGGAGTGCACTGGCATGTCTCAACTCCTTATATAGCATTAATATCAAGGTACAATCATTTTGATAAACATCCATGATCAGTTTCAGGTCATTGCCACTGATTGATATCAGTTTCTGATGCTTCTGATGCACACTCAAATAAGTGATTCAATGAGACATCAAACTAAAGTGTTCATATCTCTATGGATACTGTGCCTAATTACATAATTGTTATATCAGCATGTATCCATTATGTAGTGCTCTCATGCAGCCCCTAATAGTTTACTCTTATTTGTTTTTGTTCCTGGGTTATTTTACGAACAATCCAAAAGCACCAAACATTGAATCACTTTTTTGAGTCACTGTATATTATTTTGCCATTAGGATTAGTGGCAACATATTTGACAATATATAATGCTTTCTGAATGTGTTCTTCAGAAGGATTAACCATGAATTGTGACATCATGATTACTGCATAAGCAATATCTGGACGAGTTCCAAGTGTCAGATATAATAAGGATCCAATTATGGATTGATAATGGCTTCTCTGTTGAGAAGTTGCTGTTCCATTATTTGGTTTAGGAACATAGCCTGCTGGTAAAGGTGTTCTAGCAGGTTTGGCATTTTCTTGACCAAAATGTTTAACAACTTTCATAGCATAGTCTATTTGATCGATAGTTAATAATCGATTTTTATCAGGACTACCCTTGTTGTGACGACTTAGGGCCCCAACAGCAGACTAGAGATGAGAGGAGATGAGGGTAGGAAGGAAACCCGAGAGAACTCGACTGAGGACTCTGGGTGCTAGTTGCTCAGTTTATATACTACAAGGGTGGTCTGTGCACCACTCTAATAATAGTATCTATGCTGAGTAAGTATGAGTAAAAGGAATAGCATAAGCGGCGGCTGTGCTGCACATAGCTGTGCCATGAGTCATACATAATGAGTCATCGGTTCGGTAGTCCGTAATCTAATCTAATCGTAATCTTATCTTATCTAATCTAAGCGCTGACCAGATAAGATAGACGCCGGGTTTGCTAAGATGTTTGGCTACCATGTCAGTAAAATACAAAGAAAATAATAAAAATGTCTTAGTCGAAAAACGAGTTTGACCAAGGTCATGACAGTACCCCCTTTTTAGGATTCGGCTTCCTAGATGAACTCCTTTGGAATTGGTTCCACCATGACATTCAAATCGTCATTGAATGTCACATATCCACTCTTCTTCATTTTTTCAAGGTTTTTTACCGCTTGCCAGGCCCAAAAGCCATGCTGCGGGAATTTCCAAGGATCTTCTCCCATTTCCGCTTTTTCCATGAATATTTCTATTTTTCTTGAGTACATGATCCGCGGTCGGGGAGGAGGTTTTGACTTCGGGGGAGGTTTTGCGTCAAGGAAATGGCAACGTGATGCATTTTCACATAGGTGATCCACATTGGAGTAACCACCCAGCACAAGGATTGTTTGTTTAGATTTTTTATTGTTGCGTTTATTTTTACCCATGATGAGTGCAAAAATGTACAAATGCAGGGTTTGTGTGTTCAAAGGGCCTGAAATAAGGCCTACAGCAACAAAATGAAGCAGTTTAAGGCCCTACTCCAGGGCCAATCCTTTTAATTTTGTAAGCATCCATTAGAATCGCATGGCCCATCATGATCTGATGGTTCATTTAATTGTTTCAACAATTCTTTTCCTTTCCATTTTTGCCAATTTTTCTCCCATGATGCAGTTTCTGCTACTGCATTAATATTGATCCTGGAAATTACTCCTTGTGGTGGTTCCGTGAAGTTTTCATATTTTCAAAAACCTAGTCCTTCAAAGGTTTTCCTGTCAATAACCCGAATCGCACCCGGGTGTCTATTGTAAAAGTGTTTGATTTTCTTTTTTGCATTTCCTAAATTTTCTTTTGGCTCCCACGAATTGTGTTCTGCTGTATATCCCTTCCATTTAACAAGATATTCCATCTTGTTCCTCTTTAATCGTACATCCATTATCTCTTCAACTTCATATTCTTTTTCACCATCAATTTCTACTGGTGGTGGCGGTGCTACTTGTTGTCCTCTCATTGGTTTCACATAGGGACAAATTCTTGAAACATTCACAACAGGATGAATTTGTTGTGAAAAAGGTAGATCCAATTCTACCACATTTGATGAAATTATTTTCTTTATTGGATATGGTCCTATCCAACGTTCTGCTAACTTTCTTGTAGGTCTTCCAGAAAGTTGTAAGTCTTTGGTTGACAACCAGACTTTATCTCCAACTTTGTATTCTGGTACCTCAGAACGTTTCCTATCCGCATATAATTTCATGTCATCTTCCAATTTTTGTAAGGCTGCCTGAGTTTCTTCATGAATTTCCTTCATTTTTTGAGCAAACTCTGCTGCTGCTGGATGACTTCCCTCCTTTCTTGGTTCTATTCCCATTCTTGGATGTTTTCCATAATTGACAAAGAATGGTGAATGTTTCATTGATGCCTGAATTTTATTATTGTAGCTAAATTCAGCAATAGCTAACCATTCTGACCAGTTTTCTTGTCGGTGATCTACGAATATCCTCAGGAATTGTTCCAAATCCTGATTCATTCTTTCTGTTTGTCCATCCATTTGTGGATGGAAAGCTGTAGACAAATCTGTAGAAATGCCTAACATTTGGTTCAATTCCTTCATCATTTGAGCGGCGAATTGAGGTCCACGATCTGAAATAATTGATTCAGGAAGTCCATGTAGTTTCCACACATGTTCCCTGAATAGAGTTGCCAGTCCCTGTGCTGACGTTTCTTCGGATGTAGGGATAAAATGAGCCATTTTGGACATTCTATCACAGACTACAAGAATCACATTATGTCCATGTGATTCTGGTAACTTTGTAATAAAGTCTGCTGATATATGCATCCATGGCTGCTGTGGTGCTGAATTAGGCATTAATTTCCCTGCTGGTGGTTCTGGGAAATTCTTGCTTCTTTGGCATTTGTCACATCTGGCGACATATTTTTTGACAAATTTAGTGACTCCTGGCCACCAATAATTTCTTGTGACGAGTTCAACCGTCTTCCATTGTCCTCCATGTCCAGCAATGGGTGTATCATGATGGAGTCTGACTATCTCCATTCGTAATTTTTCATCTTTTGGAACATAGACTTTTCCTCTCCAGAGGATTAATCCTTGCTCCATCTGCCACTCTCCTGCATTGAGTTTTTTTACATTCGCCTTTTTCATTGCTTCGACTGCTTTAACGACATCTTCATCCCTTGCTTCGGATTTCCTTATTTTATTAAGGATTTCTTTTTCTGATGCGTTAACCAGTACATGTCCTTGTTGCAAGGCTGCAATGCGGAAAAACTCTGGTTTTAACAAGGTCACTTCCTTGTTATCATCCTCTACCCCCTTTTTATGGTCTGGCCTCCTGGACAGAGAATCAGCCTTTCCCATACTTGTGCCTGCTTTATGAATGATTTTAAAATTAAATCTGCTGAGGTATAATGCCCAGCGTGCTTGTCTGCGATTTAACTTTTTTGCACTCATAAAGTATTTGAGATTCTTATGATCTGTCCATATCTCGAATTGCTGCTTTGCTCCTTCTAGATAATGTCTCCAAGCTTTGAGACACCTCATAATGCCCAACATTTCTTTATCGTGGACATCATAATTCCTTTCTGTTTCATTCAGGGATTTGGAGAGAAATGTGACTGGTCTCCATTTCTTATCTTCACATTCCATTGATAATACCCCTCCTGTAGCGTAATCGGAAGCGTCAGATTCTATTCTGAAATTCTTGTTGGAATCTGGTGCAACAAGAATTGGTTGTTCTGTGAATAGTTTTTAAGGGTTTTTATTGCTTTTTCTTCTTCTTCCCCCCAATTCCATGTTTTTTCTTTTTTAACCAAATCGTGTAGTGGTCTAGCAATTTTGGCAAAGTCTTTGACAAATCTCCTATAGTAGTTTGCCAATCCCAAGAATTGTTGTATGTCCTTGACACAGGATGGTGTCAGCCAATTCAGGATTGCTTCTACTTTTTTCGGATCCATCTTTATTCCATTGGGTCCAATTATTACCCCAAGGAATTCAACTTCTTCTACGCTCCATACACATTTTTCTGGTTTAACATAAAGATCATTTTCTTCCAATCTTTTGAGAACTTCTAACACTATTTGTTCGTGTTGTTCTTTAGTTTCCATATAAATAAGGATGTCATCTATGTATACGATGACTTTTCCTTCATTGATCATATCACGGAAAATGTCGTTCATCATTGCTTGGAAGGTTGCCGGTGAATTGGTAAGCCCAAAGTACATTACTACTGGTTCAAAAGAACCTTCTGGTGTAGTAAATGCGGCTTTCCATTCATCTCCTTCTTTGATCCATACATTATTATAGCCCCATTGTAGATCCAATCTACTAAAGAGCTTTGCTTTTCCTGCTCGATCCACGAGTTCCGATATGAGTGGTAATGGATAGTTATTTTTAACTGTCCATTCATTGAGATAATGGTAATCTTGTACCATTCTTTTCTTTCCGTCTTTCTTTTTTACGAAAAACACTGGTGACGTCTGTGGTGATTTAGAAGGTCTGATGTATCCCTTTTTTAGTTGATCATCAACGAAGCTTCTAACTTCGCCGAGTTCATCTGGTGACAAAGGATACACCTTTCCTTTCCTAGGTTGATAACCTTCTTTGAGATCTATTGCATGATCCCAAGGTTTTCTAACTGGCATTCGCTCCGATGCTTTCTTTTCAAATAAATGAAGATAATTATGGTACTGGGATGGTACCAAGTCTCTGGTTTCAGGTTTTTTGAGTTCCCTAATCCATTTCTCTTTTGGCGATGATGGAAGAAATGAATATTTATCCCTGTATTTGTACCAATGAGGATGTTTCCATTCTGTTAAGAAATCTTCATTTTCTTTTTCCTTTTCTTTTTGCTCAAGCCAGTAAGCAAAATCCAACTCTCGCTCCTTGTCCCATATATACATATTGGACTCCCAATGTTCCGCTTTTTTAAATTTCTTTTCTCTTTCTTTCGTCCACTCCCTTTGCTTATGTCCACATGACCGTGGGCATCTGATCAACTTTATTTCTCCGGTGGTCCAGTTGATGTCTGGATTATGTGCTCGTAACCATGTAGATCCTATGATTACGTTTGTTTTTCCTAATTCGCAAATTTCAAAGGTTGCCCTTTCTCGGTGACCCTGATAACTCATGATTAGATCAACTTCATGAGTAATCATACCTCCTTCGTTGTTAGTTCCGTCAACGTTTCTAACTTGAATAGGGTGATCCAAAGGAATTAACCTAAAACCTTTTTCTTTAGCGAATTTAGAGTTCATAAACAGACCTGTTGCTCCCGAATCAAGTAAGGCTGTTTCTTCTATTTGATCATGTGTGTCTAGAGTCTCTAGACCGATTGTCATCAAGATTTCGTCCTTTTGACCAATTGTTCTGACGAAAACTTCTTTTTGTCCCTTTCTTTGTACCTGTTTGTTGTTAGCTAAAGAGGAATGAAGCACAGGTTTAGCCGCCCTGCCGCGCTCCTGCGCTTTCGCACTAGAGACCGCCTCTTGCGGGGTTACCCCTGAAACTTTCATCTCAGGGGCCACCATTTCTGTTGTTAGCTCTTCCACAACAAGTACATTGTATCTATTTCGAGAGTCAAGTACAGGACTTACTGACTCTCGTCTTCTTTTAAATTTTCTCCTTTTTCAAAATATGCCTTCATTTCCTCGAAGGTCATTGTTCAGACGTCCAATCCCGATCGACAGTTTCTTGCAATGTGCCCCACTCTTCCACATTTGTAACAGTGCATTGGCGGGCGATTGTTTCTGTTGATGTCCATTGCATTTGGGTCGGGCCTTGGTCCGGTACTACTATTCCCAGAGGGTCCAGCTCCCCCTCAGTTCTGACTCGCCGATCCCAATTGTTGGTTTATTTTCCATCGGGGTTTGGGCTGGCCAGTTCCTACCAGTCTTGCCGTATCGGGGCCTTTAGATCCTCCTTCACTCCTATTGGCGGAGTTACTGTTCTGGGAAGAGTAGTACTTTTCCTCGGCTTTTGCTTGCCTCCATTGCTGGTCGAGATGTACCAATCTTCGATACCATTCTTCTATGGTATCAGGGACTTCATCCCCTTCCATTATTCGTTTTTGGAGTCCAGTGTTGATACGCCGGCTACGTATCCACACGGGTACCACACACACACACGAACGGAAGAAGTGAAATAGAAGGCGTTCGAAGCCACTTGCCCAGGGAAGAAGCGCTAGAAGTAGGTCACACCCCATTCGAAGGAAGGGCGAGCATTTTGAAACGGTTTCGGCTGAGTCGGTCACCTCTGTTACAATTTCTTTCCCTTTCGTCGACAGATTTACTTTATTATGTAATCATCGTTATGCGTTTCATGGACGCTCATCTCCTTTAGCTACTTTACCTTCATATTTCCTTTCTTAGGTATTTAGCTGTACGTTTCCTTTTATATTTCTCTTGTTCTTTTACATATATAAACCCTCTTGTAAAGTAGCTAAACCCCAGTTCCAACTTAATCGAATTCTTCTCTCAACTTCTGAACGAAAACTCCTCGCTCTCATCTCTTTGAGCTCGTCGTTTATTTGACCTTTGTCATCATTTGACTTAGTGTCCAGAACCTGTCCAGTAGGCTGGGAGCAGACCGAGACTCTGCTTGCCACTGTTGACTTAGAACGAATTGCGTTGAGAGCATCGATCTTAACACAAGTTGGAACTCACAGAACCGCTCAGTGTTTCTACACTAGCCAGACACCATTGATACCAGAACCTCGAACCTCAGACCCCCGAACGGCTCTGCCCGTTTTAGACGAAAGTATTATCTAGATCGACGAGAAGTTTTTCCATCGACTACTGGAACAGGGTGGTATTTCCGCTCAGGAACTAAGAAGAAGAACGAACCAGTACCAGCATCCCTCTTTGAAGGTGATTATATTGAAGGAGACGGAAAGGAAGTCTTCCCAGATAACGTTTGGATCGAGTGGATCAACGAAGATCTAAAAGAGGACTTTTATTCTCTATTTTATCCACCCACTGAAGAACCAGAATCCTCCTGGTGGAACGAATTCATCAGTCTCTCTGGAGCACCACCACAGGATAGATACGCACTTCAAGACAAAGGGATACAGCCTTGGAGAGACTTCCTAGAACAGAAACAGATCGAACAAAGTCTATTTGGAGATCCAGAATCAGGAAAGAAGAAAGACGAAACAGGAGAACCTACAGATCCGAAAGAAGAAACAGAAAAGATGGCATCCGACGTAGCAGCACCTGCCTCTAAAGGAGATATCAAACCGCAGCCTATGCGCGTTTTTACAGGAAAACGAACCGAAGCGAAGGCTTTCATTGGAAGTCTTGAAGATTACTTTGTTTTGAATGATGATAACTATAAAAACAAAGCACAGAAGCAGATTTGATTTACTCTTGCCTGTCTTGGGCAGGAACTTGATGATTGGAAAGTCCTGATCAAGGATGAATTGGACGATGAAGAAGAAACAACCCTTACTTGGACGAATTGGGCAGAATTCAAGAAACGTTTCTTAGCCGATTGGGGGGAAGTTAATAGTGCTCTCAGAGCGCTGAACAATCTAGCCAATCTCAGAGTAGGGGGCGACATTTCAGTCCCTGAATATATCAGAAAATTTCGCATGGAAATCGGTACTTCAGGATTGAAAGGAACTACTGCGCAGCTCCAGGCCTTTGTCAAAGGACTCCCCGAAAGTATTGCTACAAAGATACTTGAAGCAAACGTTCTATCCATGAAAGAAGCGTATGAAAAGGCAGAACAGCTTCATGGCGCTTGGGAAATGATGCGAGCGCTTGGAAGAAAACCAGGACAAGGGAATCGCTCCAATTTTAACCGAAACACCAATAATAGGGGCGGATCAACCCGATCAGTAAATGCGATGCCCACTGGACGTTTGACAGATGAACAAAAGGAGGAATACATGAAATCTGGAAAATGTTTCAGATGTGGAAACCAGGGGCATGTTTCAAGGAATTGTCCCAAACGAAACACCACGTCAAACGCCTCCTTCAGGGCCTCCTCATCGTTTCAGAATAAGGGGATCAGATCCATCCCTGAAGATGCGCCCAAGGAAAAGAAAGATGACCCAGTTGCAAGCATCAGAGCGATCCTTGCTGGGATGAAGGCCGATGAACGAGAAGGTCTTCTCAATGAACTCGAGAACGAGGGTTTTTAACCCGGAAGCGTCATACAGCGGTTGGCACTTCCATAACAAATGGACATTCACAGTTAGCGCTTGATTCTGTAATAGTAAGATCGAATAATGACAAGCGCCTTTCAATTTCTGTGGAGACGTCCGATTTACCCGCTGAAACTTCGGCTCTAATCGATTGTGGAGCAGAAGGGAATTTTATTGACGAAGAAGTAACCACCAAGTTATCAAAAGAAAAATTGCGAAAACCAATCAAAGTCAGAAACGCAGATGGAACGGTTAACACTAATGGAATAATCACACATCGAGTCCATATTCAATATTCGATTGGAGGAAAACGATACAGCAACTGGTTTCTAATCACTAAATTAGGAGATCAACGATTAATTTTGGGGATCCCTTGGTTAGAAGAAAACAATCCTACTATTGATTGGAGAGATAAAACGATACACCTCATCGATGAACAACGGAATGAAGGAACTATCTGGCAAATGGCATTGGACAATCAACAATGGGGAGAAGACGATTACTGGATCAGAGTTAAGACGTCAGCATCTCAAGCGTTAGAACATCAGTTGAAAAAGGATGAACCAAAAACGGAATTACCATCAGAATATGGGAAATGGCGCTCAGTCTTTGAGAAAAAGGCATCAGAACGATTCCCAACTTCCAGAACTTGGGATCACGCTATCGATTTGAAAACCGGTTTTAGTCCTAAAGTTAGCAAAATCTATCCGTTATCAATCAAAGAACAGTCGTCGCTGGACAAATGGATTGAAGAACAGCTAGCTAAAGGCTACATCAAACCGTCGAAATCTCCTCAAGCATCGCCATTCTTCTTTGTCTCAAAGAAGGAAAGTGGTGCGCTTCGGCCATGTCAAGATTATAGATATTTAAACGATTGGACAATCAAGAATGCATACCCATTACCCCTAGTATCTGACCTCCTTACAAAACTCGCTGGTGCACAATATTTCACCAAATTAGACCTCCGATGGGGATATAATAACGTCAGGATCAAGAAAGGGGACGAATGGAAAGCTGCTTTCATTACCAACAGAGGATTATACGAACCAACTGTTATGTTCTTCGGTTTATGCAATTCGCCATCTACATTCCAAACTATGATGAACGAATACTTCAGAGACATGATTAATGAAGGATGGCTCATTATCTACATGGACGACATCTTGATATGTTCTCAGAATTTGAACGAACTAGAAGAACGAACAAAAAGGGTTCTCGATCGATTAGAAGAGAACGATCTGTTCCTGAAGTTAGAAAAATGTAAATTTGCTGTTCAAGAAGTTGAATTTTTGGGCATGATCATCTCACCCGGAAAAATACGAATGGATCCTATCAAACTCGCAGGAATAGCTGATTGGCCAGTACCATCAACGGTTAAACAAGTCCGATCATTCCTAGGTTTTGGAAACTTTTACAGACGTTTTATTGGAAACTTTGCAGCAATCGCAAAACCACTCACCGATCTAACCAAGAAAACGGAACCATTTGACTGGAATAATGAGCGCCAACTTGCCTTTGACACCCTAAAGCAACGGTTCGCCTCTATGCCAGTATTGTTAATGCCAAATCCTGCAAAACCATTCATCCTTCAAACCGACGCCTCCAATAAAGCAATTGGAGCGGTACTGAAACAGGCTGATGAATCTGGAGCACTCCATCCGTGTGGATTTATATCCCATGCGTTAACACCAACGGAACAGAATTATCAAATTTATGACAGAGAACTGCTTGCAATCATCAAGGGACTTGCAGTATGGCGCCATCTATTACATGGTTCTCCTCACACGATCATCGTCCATTGTGATCACAAGAACTTGTCCTACTATCGAACTGCTCAACGCTTAACACCTCGACAAGCTCGGTGGTCATCATTACTATCTGAATATGATCTTTGTATTGAACATATACCTGGCACAAAAATGTTCGAAGCAGATGCATTATCCAGACGGCCAGATCATATGGGAAATGATGAGGAACAAACTACGGTCATGGTTTTGCCGAATGACCGATTTATTCGACTAATCAATGATGATCTTGCCAGCGAATTAAAGAAATACATGGCAAACGACGATTTTGGACGCATCCTTATTGAAGTTATCACTAAGCAAAGGGCACCACCAATTAAATCCAAACTACAAGACTGGACATACACTCATGGTATCGTTTATTACTTGGGCAAGATCTATGTGCCTGATCGAATTGAGTTGCGCACTCGATTAATTAAGGAGATACATGAAGCATTATCTTCAGGACACCCTGGACGATTGAAAACACTAGCAGTTTTGAAGCGTGATTATTGGTGGCCTGGAATGTATAGACATGTCAAAGAATGGGTTGAAGGTTGTGCACTTTGCCAACAGATGAAAGTCAATACCCACCCAAATTCACCGGCATTAATCCCTATTCCATCAAAAGCTACTCGGCCATTTCAACAAGTCACACTGGATTTTATCACCGATCTTCCTATATCTGACGGTTATGACTCCATTCTGGTCACGGTGGACCATGGCCTTACGAAGGGGGTAATTTTTACTCCTTGCAATAAGACGATCGACGCCTTAGGAACTGCAGACCTCTATATCTCTGAAATATTCAAACGCTTTGGACTCCCTGACATCTTAATCTCGGATAGAGGACCGCAATTCTCCGCCAAAGTATTTCAAGAAATACGAAAAGCTCTAGGAATCGATCATAGAATGAGCACAGCCTACCATCCTCAGACAGATGGAGAAACTGAACGTGTAAATCAAGAACTCGAAATTTATCTTCGAATGTTCTGCGCAAATGAACCTCATAAATGGAAACCACTACTACCCATCGCTGAATTTGCACATAATAATCGATATCACGACACAATAAAGACATCACCATTTCAACTTATGTACGGATCAGATCCAATCGCTATCCCTACAGCAGCAATCAAGATGACCGCACCAGCAGCAGAAGAACGACTTCTGATGCTCCGAAAAGCTAGAGAAGAAGCCCTAGCCGCTCACGAACTAGCTAGACAAATGGTCACTCATAGATACAGAGACAAGTCAATCAGATTCGAAAAGGGTGACAAAGTCTGGCTCGAAAACAAGAATCTCCACATTCCATATCAATCAAGAAAGTTAGCACCAAAACGGGAAGGACCCTTCCAGGTTGAACAAGTCATGGGACCAGTTACTTACAAATTGAAATTACCGAAACAATGGCGCATTCACCCTGTGTTTCATGCATCGCTCCTCACTCCATATAAGGAAACCTCAATGCACGGCCCGAATTTCACTATGCCACCTCCCGATATGGTTAATGGACAAGAAGAGTTTGAGATCGAGGCTATCCTTGGACATCGAAAACGCGGAGCCAGTTATCAATATTTAGTCAAATGGAAAGGCTATGGAGCAAATGACAATACCTGGGAACCAGAACGACATCTGGGCAATGCTGCGGATATTTTGGTAGAATATAAAAACAGAAGAAATCTTTGAAGCAATCAACACTATGACTTATTATCGCACCAACCTCCAATTAAAACATAATATCCGCTATGTCAAGAGATTTTGCAGAACTATTGGACGATACACTCCTACTGTCAAAACCAGATACTCTGTCACGCAGATGTTCGTTCCTGCCTTTAAACACCCTTCCAAACGAACACTCTCTATATATCAGAAACTGAAATACGTCCCAATGATGTCAAAACCGCCTAAAGTATCACGATTACCTCCTCACAAACGAACGCATCCACAAGGCCATACAGAGATCCCATATAATGCTTTATCAAAGTACCTTCCCCAGTATCATCGTCTCTCTTTTGATCTAGGGGAGTTACCCACGTTTCAGGAAGCCGAATCACATTACCTTCCAGCATCAGTTCACCCTTGTTTTCAATATGACAACGTTTATCACAGAGTTTGGTTACGACAAACCTTCCCTGAATTATCAGAAGCTTTACAATGGATTATCCAGCTTGGCAGAGACATTTCCGCGGAACAATGGCAATATGAATGACGAATGAACATAAGGGGAAGTGAAAATTTTAACCGCACACGAGCGCAAATGGAAATAACACTTGCAACCGAACGATATTACGATCTTCTGAACCAGGCAATACAGGCTAGTATGAACAATCCAGAAATGCGTGTCACACGACATACACACCCTGAACAAATCCGTATTCCACACCCTGACGATGCAAGAACCCGATCAGAACAAGAAGAAGCAGCTAGGAACTCTCGTGAGAACTTTCTCAGAACCAGGGAACCTGAGATCGAAGAGATCTTAGCTTTGGACTCCGACGATGAGATTTGGGATATTTAAACCACACTCAATGGTCTAAACCCCTCATCTTATCGATACAGCATGTCCGCCATCGTCGTCATCGCCTACCTCGTCGCTTTCGCCTTCGCGCTCTTGGTCACAGCCTGTGGCCATTGTTATGATCCCTCTCTCGCCGCTGCTTCCCCGTTCGTCGCCACCGCCCATGACCTCCCTATTGAGGTCTTCGTCACCGTCACCACCACCATCGACGATTATCTTTTCCCGAATTGGCCTGCCTCCCCTTCGTCCACCGCCGCCGACCTCCACCAACATCCAGATGAGCTCGCGGACTTCGTCATTGAAGAAGAAGCACCTTTACCCGCTCCACCCGCACCACCTCTCGCCAGGATCCCTAACGCCACCCTTCTTCGGGCTCAGGAAGCCCTCGCCACCTTCATCGTTGACTATCAACTTTTTGCCGGACCCCTCGATGCCATGCTCAACACCGCCCTCACCACTGACCCTCACACCATCACGGATGAAGAACGCGATGCGATCCTTGAACAAACGGTCCAGCTCGACTATATTACAAGGACGTTGCAATGGCGGTTCGAAACCGCTAACCATGATGTCAACACCATCGCCGAATGGTTGAAATCGCGAAGGGATCATGGGTGGACAAATGGAGGAAACCATGGTTGGGGAACAGGTTAAGAAGTCGGTGACTTCTTACATACGAAGGGGGTAATGTTACAGTTTCTTTTCCTTTCGTCGACAGACTTACTTTATTATATAATCATCGTTATGCGTTTCATGGACGCTCATCTCCTTTAGCTACTTTACCTTCACATTTCCTTTCTTAGGTATTTAGCTGTACGTTTCCTTTTATATTTCTCTTGTTCTTTTATGTATATAAACCTTCTTGTAAAGTAGCTAGACTCCAGTTCCAACTTAATCGAATTCTTCTCTCAACTTCTGAACGAAAACTCCTCGCTCTCATCTCTTTGAGCTCGTCGTTTATTTGACCTTTGTCATCATTTGACTTAGTGTCCAGAACCTGTCCAGTAGGCTGGGAGCAGACCGAGACTCTGCTTGCCACTGTTGACTTAGAACGAATTGCGTTGAGAGCATCGATCTTAACAGGAAGGATTCGCGGTAGATTGGCAAGACAATGTAATCGAAAAATATGGAGATAACGATGAAGATGTTCCCACAACGGTGGAACAATTATTTAGGGAAATCAGATGGGATTTCGGCAACACAGATGAACAGTCGTCGAAAATATCGGAATTGCGCACAATGACACAAGGCGCACACACGTGTGAGGAACATGTGCAAAAGTTTAAAAAGGTAGCACGAGGAACAGGGTACCACGGCAGGGCCCTGATTGAAGAATTCAAGAGGAGTCTGAACGCTGATACGCCGGCTACGTATCCACACGGGTACCACACACACACACAAACGGAAGAAGCGAAATAGAAGGCGTTCGAAGCCACTTGCCCAGGGAAGAAGCACTAGAAGTAGGTCACACCCCATTCGAAGGAAGGGCGAGCATTTCGAAACGGTTTCGGCTGAGTCGGTCACCTCGGCGTTTGGACAAGCGTAGACACCCAGCCCGTCACCGCCTCCATACCGCCAGACAGAACGGCACCTGCATCACTAGGCGTGTGCCTGACAACCAGACGAATTTCATATCCGCCCAGACCGGCCATTGCATGATTTGAAAAACATAAAGAGTCGTCCCTGCTGCTTCCCGACTCCTATCAGAACCTTATTCGACGGTTATCACACACAGCATGCGTAGATCAGCCCGACAGAACGGAACCACTCCTTCTGGCCAGTGCTTAAGCCTTAGAGAAAGGCTTTCTTCGTCGAATCAGTCGTCGCTCGCCACCAGGATCACGGACCGTGCGGAATCTCCCACTGTAGACCCAGATTCGTCAATGGTAGATGTACCCCCTAGCCCAGTCGAACCACCCACGCCATCCACCACCAGCGCTACGGTAGACCCAGGAGCCATGCTTCGAATGATACCGTTGTCCGAACGAACGAGCATGGCTATTACAAATTCGATTGGAATGCAGTTTGCGGATTTGAGGCTGGTCCCCGACGACTGTTGGACCCACCTGACGTGCAGCATTGGAGCTAGAGGAGGCCGGGAGAATATGTTCCATGACACGAACGAGGCATCCACCTTAATGGCACCAAGGGACCCACGCCTTTGAAACCGGTTCTACCTCGAACTCATCAACAGCTCAGTCTCAGTGGGGGGAGCTAGCCTCAGTTGAACGAACACACTTCATGGTTGGACAAGTAGTCTGGCGGACCAATGTGATTGCCGAGCACGACGGTTTTCGAAGGACAATATCCCCTGGGGGCCCTTGGATCATAGTAGGTCGAACTCTTGCCAGATATGCGGTCATCAACAGGGAGGGGACATTGCATCCAAGGCTGGTTCCAGCAGACCAGTTAATGCCCTACTATTCGACGTGGCATGTGGCGCGCCTTCCTGCGGACTTGACGAGTCATGGGGACTTAGAGAACCTCCTCTGTCATGATTTCAAAGCCTAGGAAACACTGTGGAGCGGTCACCATTGCCACAGAAGACTTCGACCGAGGAACCCGAATGGCGATAGAAGCTTATATGGGCGTTGCGAGCATCGGTGATGGCAGATGAGTTCTGCACTCAGTTCGTACCTGTTTCGTTTTGTTGTTATGGACTCGTTTCCTCCGTTCCTTCCCTATGACCTTCGAAAGGATGCTGTCCAGGAGACTCCTATCAGTCGGTGGAGTGGACTTTCTTCTTCGAACTGATTCTTAGCTACCATCATTTACTTTATATACATGTATCTTCGCCTTTACGCAACAGAGAAAATTTGACCTTCTTTCCCTCCCCTCAGAGTTTGGTGCTAGCGTTGCCCTCTCTCTGAGTCTTGCCTTAGGTCCCTTGCCCGCGTCCAGCCTCGTTTTGACCTTGTCCTTGTCCTGTCTCCTCTCGTCTGCCCCACTCGTCCTCTTCTCCACACCCTTATCTTTCGTCCCCTCCTTCGGACGAACACTCTGGTTCGACTACTCTCAGTCGGCCCCCACTTACAGTCACTTTCGTACTTCATCGTATTAGTGAAGACCGAGAAACCCCTTCCACCCTTGCCATCAGTCTCGGTGTGTGTTCGAATCCCCTTCGTCCAGCCTCTGTGCCACTTCGAACGTCTGTCCACCCGTGCTCCCCTCCAGCCAGCCTGTTGCTACTGAAGGTGTGCCCCAATCCAGATTCGATTTTGTGGTTGGTTAAATGATGCGCAGCGTCGTGGACGAAACCCAAAACGAACCCAACACACTAACCAACCACAAAATCGAATCTGGATTGGGGCACACCTTCAGTAGCAACAGGCTGGCTGGAGGGGAGCACGGGTGGACAGACGTTCGAAGTGGCACAGAGGCTGGACGAAGGGGATTCGAACACACACCGAGACTGATGGCAAGGGTGGAAGGGGTTTCTCGGTCTTCACTAATACGATGAAGTACGAAAGTGACTGTAAGTGGGGGCCGACTGAGAGTAGTCGAACCAGAGTGTTCGTCCGAAGGAGGGGACGAAAGATAAGGGTGTGGAGAAGAGGACGAGTGGGGCAGACGAGAGGAGACAGGACAAGGACAAGGTCAAAACGAGGCTGGACGCGGGCAAGGGACCTAAGGCAAGACTCAGAGAGAGGGCAACGCTAGCACCAAACTCTGAGGGGAGGGAAAGAAGGTCAAATTTTCTCTGTTGCGTAAAGGCGAAGATACATGTATATAAAGTAAATGATGGTAGCTAAGAATCAGTTCGAAGAAGAAAGTCCACTCCACCGACTGATAGGAGTCTCCTGGAGCACTTTACTCTCCCCCCCCCCCAAATCTCGGAATCCGAGTGGATTACGAGGACTCCTCGTATTCCGATCGGAATCCGAGCTGCCATTCCGAGCTCAGAATGTTGGCAGGCAGCCCACTCAAAATGAAACTCGGACTGAATTTCAGTCCGAGCCCATTCCGAGCCCATTCCGAGCTCTACTAGGACCACTCTGACCAGTCCTAGGACTGGTCAGCCTCGGAGTGGGCTCGGACTACTAGTAGTCCGAGCCCACTCCAAGGGAAGCAAGCACAAATGGCTCAGGTATATATACCTGAGCCATTGTTGATCATCACGTGACACGGCCGCGCGACCGTGACACGCGTTGTTGACCCATCACGTGGCAACTCCAGTCACGGGCCTGCACTACCACACTCTCACCTCCGTCGTCGTTCGCCCCGTTCACACGCCCCGCCACACATCCACCAGCCACCAGCGACGACCACGGCCGGTGACCACCAGCAACCCGTCACATGGCCGACGCAGCGCACCACCAACGACCACACCCCGTCAACCACTGGCATCGGGCTACGCACACGCACTGACGCATACACTCACACCCGCCCGCCATTGTGCAGCCATGTTGGCTCCATCAACCAAACACCCCGGGGCCCAGACGGACATTCTGGGCCCCTTGTATGTTTTTTTCCCCGTTTTTCCCGTCTTCTTTCGCAATTACTAAAATATTTTCTTTGTACAATAGCCACGCGCCCTCGCCCATTCACCCAGCCACCGCCACCTGCTCACTTCTCACCTCCTCGCCCTCGCCCTCGCCCTCTCGCCTTCTCGCCTTCTCGCCCTTCCGCCCTCGCCCTCGCCCTCGCCCTCTCGCCCTCTCGCCTCTCACCCTTGCGCCCTCGCCTTCGCCCTCTCACCCTTACGCCCTCGCCCTCTCGCCCTCTCGCCTCTCACCCTCACGCCCTCACCCTCGCCCTCGCCCTCTCGCCTCTCACCCTTACGCCCTCGCCCTCGCTCTCTCGCCTCCCACCCTTACGCCCACACCCTCTCGCTCTTACGCCCACGCCCTCTCGCTCTTATGCCCACGCCCTCTCGCCTTTTCTGCCCTCACCCTTACGCCCACGCCCTCTCGCCTTCCCGCCCTCTCGCCCTTCCGCCAACGCCTACACCCTCTCGCCCTTCTGCCAACGCCCACGCCCTCTCGCCCTTCCGCCAACGCCAACGCCCACGCCCTCTCGCCCTTCCGCCAACGCCAACGCCAACGCCCTCTCGCCCTTCCGCCAACGCCCTATCCCCCTTCCGCCAACGCCAACGCCCACGCCCTCTCGCCTTTCCGCACTCGCCCGCGCCCTCTCGCCTCTCACCCTTACGCCCACTCCTTCTCGCCCTTTCACCCTCTCGCCCTTTCACCCTCTCACCCTTACGCCCATGCCCTCCCGCCCTTCCGCCAACCCCAACGCCCACACCCTCTCGCCCTTACGCCCTCGCCCCCTCGCCCTTTCGCCCTTACGCCCACGCCCACACCCTCTCGCCCTCTCGCCCTCTCGCCCTCTCGCCCTCTCGCCCTCTCGCCCTTATGCCCATACCCACGCCCCGGCCTTCTCACCCTCACCCTCGCCCTCTTACCCTCTTGTTCTCACCCTCTCACCCTTAACCTCGGCCTATTGTCCTTACCCCCTCCACCCTCTTACCCTCGACCTCTCGCCCTTACCCTTGCCCTCACCCTCTTGCCATTGCCCTCTTGCCCTCACCCTCCTCTCATCTTTGCCCTCTCGTTTGTGTATAGTTTTGTAATAAATAAATTAAATTAAAATTAAAATGTTTTCAATCTTAAATGAATAAGGCAACAATGATATATTACTGTCTTTTTCACATCAGTTGACCTTGTGAGGAAAAATTGAAAAATGCATGCCAGAAAGAAATCAGTGTAACTCACCAAGTTTTGGGTTGAATAATGTTGGTATTGTGTTAGAACCAGAATAAAGTGTGCTTTTTGTCTATGATGCACCAAGTACATGAGAATGGATTTTTGGGGTTCTGTATACATGGCATCAGAGATGGAGAAAAACAGCAATAAATGTTTTGACAATCATGGAATTACAAAAAAGCATTTAGATTATTCAAAGATGCAGGGGATAACTGAAATCTTTGAAACTTGATCTTTGTATGCTTGGACCATTACAGGCAAAGAATACACTTTATTCCAGTTCTAATGCACTAGTAGTCATGTTATTTCACCCAAAACTTGGTGAGTTACACTGATTTCTTTCTGGTGCATGTTTTTTCAATTTTTTCTCACAAGGTCAACTGAAAAAGACAGTAAACATGTGGATGGTGCTGATTGTTGCAGAGCATGAGTGCAAAGGTAAAAGCTACTATGCTCTTCTCCTTCAATAAGCCATTGCACCCTACTGATGCCATAGTCACCTATTTTGTACCATAAAACATATTCATTTGCCTGTGCACACCAGCCAACCTCACCAACTCTCCAACCTCTTGTGATTGCTGTCAATAGCCATGCACCAATCTCCAGTAATTATTTCCCACTTCTACCTGCTTATAACACCAGTGCTACATGCACAACCTGTTAAGCACACTACCAACCTTCCACCCCCAACATCACCTAAAATTTGGATTTTCCATTGCCAAATCAACTGCAGTTTGGGTTTACCTGTGGTCACCCAAGATCTCTATTTACCAGGCAACATTATCTCACAGTGTCTTATCATGGCCAACCTCATTTGGCACCTACCTTCCCCCAGTCCTGTATAGGTCTGGGTGGAAATATAAACACATGGTGGGAAAATGAACAGGAGGATATAAAGTGTTGCCTCAAGAGAATATGGGAAAATAGTGTGTGGAAATATGGTCAGAGACATGGTAAATATTGGAACAGCTAGTGGGAATGACTAAGAGGAGTGGTGTGTGAACATGGTGGAGAATGAACAGGAGCATGTAGAGTCCCTGGAGTCTACCTGGAGACTCCCAGAACACATGGGGCAGTGTAAAGTGTTGAGGAAATGGAAGAGATATGAGGATATCAAAATTATATTTGGAGCATCCAAACACTCTTGGCTAGTCTATTTTACACTCATTGGCTAAACCAACATCACCAATGAATTCAGCAACCCAAAAAACCCCAGTCAACACATCTGAAGTTATTAACCTGTGATTGAGCTTGCAAGTTTCCAAAATGGGTGTGGGATAGTGTGACATTTGCCAGTGCATGTTACACCATGATAGATGGCTTACAAGAGGTAGAGGGCATATATGTACTTGTACTTGGTCATAATAAACCTTCTATGGCACCAAGAATGGATCAAAATGAGTATTCTCTGAGTCCATTCCGAGCCCATTCCGAGTCCATTCCAAGTCCATTCCAAGTCCATTCCGAGTTCACCTCGGAATCCAGTGAGCTCGGAATGGACTCGGAATGGGCTCGGAATGGGCTCGGAGTCTGCTCGGAATTCCGAGCATTTTTGGTACAACTCAGAATGAACTCGGAATGGGCTCGGATTCTGCTCGGATTCTGCTCGGAATACTCGGAATGAGCTTGGAATCCACTTGGAAGGGGGGGGGAGTGTTAAGTGCTGGTCTCCTGGACAGCATCCTTTCGAAGGTCATAGGGAAGGAACGGAGGAAACGAGTCCATAACAACAAAACGAAACAGGTACGAACTGAGTGCAGAACTCATCTGCCATCACCGATGCTTGCAACGCCCATATAAGCTTCTATCGCCATTCAGGTTCCTCGGTCGAAGTCTTCTGCGGCGATGGTGACCGCTCCACAGTGTTTCCTAGGCTTCGAAATCATGACAGAGGAGGTTCTCTAAGTCCCCATGACTCGTCAAGTCCGCAGGAAGGCGCGCCACATGCCACGTCGAATAGTAGGGCATTAACTGGTCTGCTGGAACCAGCCTCGGATGCAATGTCCCCTCCCTGTTGATGACCGCATATCTGGCAAGAGTTCGACCTACTATGATCCAAGGGCCCCCAGGGGATATTGTCCTTCGAAAACCGTCGTGCTCGGCAATCACATTGGTCCGCCAGACTACTTGTCCAACCATGAAGTGTGTTCGTTCAACTGAGGCTAGCTCCCCCACTGAGACTGAGCTGTTGATGAGTTCGAGGTAGAACCGGTTTCGAAGGCGCGGGTCCCTTGGTGCCATTAAGGTGGATGCCTCGTTCGTGTCATGGAACATATTCTCCCGGCCTCCTCTAGCTCCAATGCTGCACGTCAGGTGGGTCCAACAGTCGTCGGGGACCAGCCTCGAATCCGCAAACTGCATTCCAATCGAATTTGTAATAGCCATGCTCGTTCGTTCGGACAACGGTATCATTCGAAGCGCGGCTCCTGGGTCTACCGTAGCGCTGGTGGTAGATGGCGTGGGTGGTTCGACTGGGCTAGGGGGTACATCTACCATTGACGAATCTGGGTCTACAGTGGGAGATTCCGCGCGGTCCGTGATCCTGGTGGCGAGTGATGACTGATTCGACGAAGAAAGCCTTTCTCTAAGGCTTAAGCGCTGGCCAGAAGGAGTGGTTCCATTCTGTCGGGCTGATCTATGCATGCTGTGTGTGATAACCATCGAATAAGGTTCTGATAGGAGTTGGGAAGCAGCAGGGACGACTCTTTATGTTTTTCGAATCATGCAACAGCTGGTCTGGGCGGATATGAAATTCGTCTGGTTGTCAGGCACACGCCTAGTGATGCAGGTGCCGTTCTGTCTGGCGGTATGGAGGCGGTGACGGGCTGGGTGTCTACGCTTGTCCAAACGCCGAGGTTGTTAAGATCGATGCTCTCAACGCAATTCGTTCTAAGTCAACAGTGGCAAGCAGAGTCTCGGTCTGCTCCCAGCCTACTGGACAGGTTCTGGACACTAAGTCAAATGATGACAAAGGTCAAATAAACGACGAGCTCAAAGAGATGAGAGCGAGGAGTTTTCGTTCAGAAGTTGAGAGAAGAATTCGATTAAGTTGGAACTGGGGTTTAGCTACTTTACAAGAGGGTTTATATATGTAAAAGAACAAGAGAAATATAAAAGGAAACGTACAGCTAAATACCTAAGAAAGGAAATATGAAGGTAAAGTAGCTAAAGGAGATGAGCGTCCATGAAACGCATAACGATGATTACATAATAAAGTAAATCTGTCGACGAAAGGGAAAGAAATTGTAACATTACCCCCTTCGTATGCAAGAAGTCACCGACTTCTTAATCTGTTCCCCAACCATGGTTCCCCCCATTTGTCCATCCATGGTCCCTTCGCGACTTCAACCATTCGGCAATGGTGTTGACATCGTGGTTAGCGGTTTCAAACCGCCATTGCAGCGTCCTCGTGATATAATCTAGCTGGATTGTTTGCTCGAGGATTGCGTCGCGCTCTTCATCCGTGACAGTGTGAGGATCGGTGGTGAGGGCGGTGTTTAGCATGGCGTCTAGAGGTCTGGCGAAGAGTTGATAATCGACGATGAAGGTGGCAAGGGCTTCCTGAGCCCGAAGGAGAGTGGCGTTAGGAGTCCGGGTAACAGGTGGTGCTGGCGGAGCTGGTAAGGGTGCTTCTTCCTCAATAAGGAAGTCAGCGAGCTCGTCCGGATGCTGGTGAAGGTCGGCAGCGGTAGAGGAAGGGGAGGCGGGCCAATCCGGGAAAAGATATTCATCGATGGTGGTGGTGGTGGTAACGAGGACCTCAATGGGGAGGTCGTGGGCAGTGGCAAGGAAAGGGGAGGCGGCGACGAGAGACGAATCGTAACAGTGGCCACAAGCTGTGACCAAGAGGGCAAAGGTGAAGGCGACGAGGTAGGCGATGACGACGATGGCAGACATGTTGTATCAGTAGGATGAGAGGGATAAGACCATTGAGTACGGTTTAAATATCCCAAATCTCGTCGTCGGAGTCCAAAGCTAGGATCTCTTCGATCTCAGGTTCTCTGGTTCTGAGAAAATTTTCACGAGAGTGTCTGGCCGCTTCTTCTTGTTCTGATCGGGGTCTTGTGTCGTCAGGGCGTGGAATACGAATTTGTTCAGGGTGCGCATGTCGTGTAACATGTATTTCTGGGTTGTTCATGCTAGCCTGTATGGCCTGGTTTAGAAGATCGTAATATCGTTCGGTTGCAAGTGCTATTTCCATTTGCGCTCGTGTACGGTTAAAATTTTCACTTCCCCTTATGTTCATTCGTCGTTCATATTGCCATTGTTCCGCGGAAATGTCTCTGCCAAGCTGGATAATCCTTTGCAAGGCTTCTGATAATTCGGGGAAGGTTCGTCGTAACCAAACCCTGTGATAGACGTTGTCATATTGAAAACTAGGGTGAACTAATGCTGGGAGGTAATGTGATTCGGCTTCCTGAAATGTGGGTAATTCTCCTAGATCGAAAGAGAGACGATGATACTGAGGAAGATACTTTGGTAAAGCATTATATGGGATCTCTGTATGGCCTTGTGGATGCGTTCGTTTGTGAGGAGGTAATCGTGATACTTTAGGCGGTTTTGACATCATTGGAACGTATTTCAGTTTCTGATATATAGAAAGTGTTCGTTTGGAGGGATGTTTGAAAGCGGGAACAAACATCTGCGTGACAGAATATCTGGTTTTGACAGTGGGAGTGTATCGTCCAACAGTTCTGCAGAATCTTTTGACATAGCGGATATTATGTTTTAATTGGAGGTTGGTGCGATAATAAGTCATTGTGTTGACTGTTTCAGAGGTTTCTTCTGTTTTTATATTCTACCAGAATATCCGCAGCATTGTCTAGATGTCGTTCTGGTTCCCAGGTATTATCATTTGTTCCATAGCCTTTCCATTTGACTAGGTATTGATAGCCGGCTCCGCGTTTCCGATGTCCAAGGATAGCCTCAATCTCAAACTCTTCTTGTCCATTAATCATATCGGGAGGTGGCATAGTGAAATTCGGACCATGCATTGAGGTTTCCTTATATGGAGTGAGGAGTGATGCATGAAACACAGGATGAATGCGCCATTGTTTCGGTAGTTTCAATCTATAGGTAACTGGCCCCATGACTTGTTCAACCTGGAAGGGTCCTTCTCGTTTTGGTGCTAGCTTTCTTGATTGATACGGAATGTGAAGATTCTTATTTTCAAGCCAGACTTTGTCACCCTTTTCGAATCTGATTGACTTGTCTCTGTATCTATGAGCGACCATTTGTCTAGCAAGTTCATGAGCAGCTAGAGCTTCTTCTCTGGCTTTTCGAAGCATCTGGAGGCGTTCTTCTGCTGCTGGAGCAGTCATTTTGAGCGCTGCTGTAGGGATGGCGATCAGATCTGTTCCATACATAAGTTGGAATGGAGATGTTTTTATTGTATCATGATAACGATTATTGTGTGCGAATTCGGCAATAGGCAAGAGTGGTTTCCATTTGTGGGGTTCGTTGGTACAAAACATCCGAAGATAGATTTCAAGTTCTTGATTGACACGTTCAGTTTCGCCATCTGTTTGAGGGTGATAAGCAGTGCTCATCCTGTGATCGATTCCCAGTGCTTTTCGTATTTCTTGGAATACTTTGGCAGAGAACTGTGGTCCTCTATCAGAGATTAAGATATCTGGGAGTCCAAATCGTTTGAAGATTTCAGAGATATAGAGATCAGCTGTTCCTAAAGCGTCGATTGTCTTGTTGCAAGGGGTGAAAATTACCCCCTTCGTAAGGCCATGGTCCACCGTGACCAAAATGGAGTCATAACCGTCAGATATAGGAAGATCGGTAATAAAATCCAGTGTGACTTGTTGAAATGGCCGAGTAGCTTTTGATGGAATAGGGATTAATGCCGGTGAATTTGGGTGGGTATTGACTTTCATCTGTTGGCAGAGTGCACAACCTTCAACCCATTCTTTGACATGTCTATACATTCCAGGCCACCAATAATCACGCTTCAAAAGTGCTAGTGTTTTCAATCGTCCAGGGTGTCCTGAAGATAATGCTTCATGTATCTCCTTAATTAATCGAGTGCGCAACTCAATTCGATCAGGCACATAGATCCTGCCCAAGTAATAAACGATACCATGAGTGTATGTCCAGTCTTGTAGCTTGGATTTAATTGGTGGTGCCCTTTGCTTAGTGATAACTTCAATAAGGATGCGTCCAAAATCGTCGTTTGCCATGTATTTCTTTAATTCGCTGGCAAGATCATCATTGATTAGTCGAATAAATCGGTCATTCGGCAAAACCGTGACAGTAGTTTGTTCCTCATCATTTCCCATATGATCTGGCCGTCTGGATAATGCATCTGCTTCAAACATTTTTGTGCCAGGTATATGTTCAATACGAAGATCATATTCAGATAGTAATGATGACCACCGAGCTTGTCGAGGTGTTAAGCGTTGAGCAGTTCGGTAATAGGACAAGTTCTTGTGATCACAATGGACGATGATCGTGTGAGGAGAACCATGTAATAGATGGCGCCATACTGCAAGTCCCTTGATGATTGCAAGCAGTTCTCTGTCGTAAATTTGATAATTCTGTTCCGTTGGTGTTAACGCATGGGATATAAATCCACATGGATGGAGTGCTCCAGATTCATCAGCCTGTTTCAGTACCGCTCCAATTGCTTTATTGGAGGCGTCGGTTTGAAGGATAAATGGTTTTGCAGGATTTGGTATTATCAATACTGGCATAGAGGCGAACCGTTGCTTTAGGGTGTCAAAGGCAAGTTGGCGCTCATTATTCCAGTCAAATGGTTCCGTTTTCTTGGTTAAATCTGTGAGTGGTTTTGCGATTGCTGCAAAGTTTCCAATAAAACGTCTGTAAAAGTTTCCAAAACCTAGGAATGATCGGACTTGTTTAACCGTTGATGGTACTGGCCAATCAGCTATTCCTGCGAGTTTGATAGGATCCATTCGTATTTTTCCGGGTGAGATGATCATGCCCAGAAATTCAACTTCTTGAACAGCGAATTTACATTTTTTTAATTTCAGGAACAGATCATTCTCTTCTAATCGATCGAGAACCCTTTTTGTTCGTTCTTCTAGTTCGTTCAAATTCTGAGAACATATCAAGATGTCGTCCATGTAGATAATGAGCCATCCTTCATTAATCATGTCTCTGAAGTATTCGTTCATCATAGTTTGGAATGTAGATGGCGAATTGCATAACCCGAAGAACATAACAGTTGGTTCATATAATCCTCTGTTGGTAATGAAAGCAGCTTTCCATTCGTCCCCTTTCTTGATCCTGACGTTATTATATCCCCATCGGAGGTCTAATTTGGTGAAATATTGTGCGCCAGCGAGTTTTGTAAGGAGGTCGGATACTAGGGGTAATGGGTATGCATTCTTGATTGTCCAATCGTTTAAATATCTATAATCTTGGCATGGCCGAAGCGCACCACTTTCCTTCTTTGAGACAAAGAAGAATGGCGATGCTTGAGGAGATTTCGACGGTTTGATGTAGCCTTTAGCTAACTGTTCTTCAATCCATTCATCCAGCGACGACTGTTCTTTGATTGATAACGGATAGATCTTGCTAACTTTAGGACTAAAACCGGTTTTCAAATCGATAGCGTGATCCCAAGTTCTGGAAGTTGGGAATCGTTCTGATGCCTTTTTCTCAAAGACTGAACGCCATTTCCCATATTCTAATGGTAATTCCGTCTTCGGTTCCTCCTTTTTCAACTGATGTTCTAATGCTTGAGATGCTGACGTCTTGACTCTAATCCAATAATCGTCCTCGCCCCATTGATGATTGTCCAATGCCATTTGCCAGATAGTTCCTTCATTCCGTTGTTCATCGATGAGGTGTATCGTTTTATCTCTCCAATCAATAGTAGGATTGTTTTCTTCTAACCAAGGAATTCCCAGAATTAATCGTTGATCTCCCAATCTAGTGATTAGAAACCAATTGCTGTATTGTTTTCCCCCAATTGAATATTGAATATGGACTCGATGAGTGATCATTCCATTGGTGTTAACCGTTCCATCTGCGTTTCTGACTCTAATTGGTTTTCGCAATCTTTCTTTTGGTAATTTGGTGGTTACTTCTTCGTCAATAAAATTCCCTTCTGCTCCACAATCGATTAGAGCCGAAGTTTCAGCGGGTAAATCGGACGTTTCCACAGAAATTGAAAGGCGCTTGTCATTATTTGATCTTACTATTACAGAATCAAGCGCTAACTGTGAATGTCCATTTGTTATGGAAGTGCCAACCGCTGTGTGACGCTTCCGGATTAAAAACCCTCGTTTTCGAGTTCATTGAGAAGACCTTCTCGTTCATCGGCCTTCATTCCAGCAAGGATCGCTCTGATGCTTGTAACTGGGTCGTCTTTCTTCTCTTTGGACGCATCTTCAGGGATAGATCTGATCCCCTTATTCTGAAACGATGAGGAGGTCCTGAAGGAGGCGTTTGACGTGGTGTTTCGTTTGGGACAGTTCCTTGAAACATGCCCCTGGTTTCCACATCTGAAACATTTTCCAGATTTCATGTATTCCTCCTTTTGCTCATCTGTTAAACGTCCAGTGGGCATAGCATTTACTGATCGGGTTAATCCGCCCCTATTATTGGTGTTTCGATTAAAATTGGAGCGGTTCCCTTGTCCTGGTTTTCGCCCAAGCGCTCGCATCATTTCCCAAGCGCCATGAAGCTGTTCTGCCTTCTCGTATGCTTCCTTCATGGATAAAACATTCGCTTCAAGGATCTTTGTAGCGATACTTTCAGGGAGTCCTTTAACAAAGGCCTGGAGCTGCGCAGTTGTTCCTTTCAATCCTGAAGTACCGATCTCCATGCGGAATTTTCTGATATATTCAGGGACTGAAACGTCGCCCCCTACTCTGAGATTGGCTAGATTGTTCAGCGCTCTGAGAGCGCTATTAACTTCACCCCAATCGGCTAAGAAACGTTTCTTGAATTCTGCCCAATTCGTCCAAGTAAGGGTTGTTTCTTCTTCATCGTCCAATTCATCCTTGATCAGGACTTTCCAATCATCAAGTTCCTGCCCAAGACAGGCAAGAGTAAATCGAATCTGCTTCTGTGCTTTGTTTTTATAGTTATCGTCATTCAAAACAAAGTAATCTTCAAGACTTCCAATGAAAGCCTTCGCTTCGGTTCGTTTTCCTGTAAAAACGCGCATAGGCTGCGGTTTGATATCTCCTTTAGAGGCAGGTGCTGCTACGTCGGATGCCATCTTTTCTGTTTCTTCTTTCGGATCTGTAGGTTCTCCTGTTTCGTCTTTCTTCTTTCCTGATTCTGGATCTCCAAATAGACTTTGTTCGATCTGTTTCTGTTCTAGGAAGTCTCTCCAAGGCTGTATCCCTTTGTCTTGAAGTGCGTATCTATCCTGTGGTGGTGCTCCAGAGAGACTGATGAATTCGTTCCACCAGGAGGATTCTGGTTCTTCAGTGGGTGGATAAAATAGAGAATAAAAGTCCTCTTTTAGATCTTCGTTGATCCACTCGATCCAAACGTTATCTGGGAAGACTTCCTTTCCGTCTCCTTCAATATAATCACCTTCAAAGAGGGATGCTGGTACTGGTTCGTTCTTCTTCTTAGTTCCTGAGCGGAAATACCACCCTGTTCCAGTGGTCGATGGAAAAACTTCTCGTCGATCTAGATAATACTTTCGTCTAAAACGGGCAGAGCCGTTCGGGGGTCTGAGGTTCGAGGTTCTGGTATCAATGGTGTCTGGCTAGTGTAGAAACACTGAGCGGTTCTGTGAGTTCCAACTTGTGTTAAGATCGATGCTCTCAACGCAATTCGTTCTAAGTCAACAGTGGCAAGCAGAGTCTCGGTCTGCTCCCAGCCTACTGGACAGGTTCTGGACACTAAGTCAAATGATGACAAAGGTCAAATAAACGACGAGCTCAAAGAGATGAGAGTGAGGAGTTTTCGTTCAGAAGTTGAGAGAAGAATTCGATTAAGTTGGAACTGGAGTCTAGCTACTTTACAAGAAGGTTTATATACATAAAAGAACAAGAGAAATATAAAAGGAAACGTACAGCTAAATACCTAAGAAAGGAAATGTGAAGGTAAAGTAGCTAAAGGAGATGAGCGTCCATGAAACGCATAACGATGATTATATAATAAAGTAAGTCTGTCGACGAAAGGAAAAGAAACTGTAACACTTCCGACATATAAGAGAGGACCAAATAGATCTTCTCTTCTTCATCCGCATTTGGCATCTTCAACTGCAAATAGAGTTTGCAGCCGTTGATGAAATTTGTGACATCCACCATCTTTCCGGAGAAAGCCATTGGTTTGGCGGCATCTATTTTTGACGATCCATTACCACCAGGGTTGGTGATATTAAATACGGCATTGTCGGGGATGTTAATTATAGGAACAGGCTGTGCCGCCTGTTGTTGTGCTGCTTGCTGTGCTGCTGCAGCGGTGTTGTTTTGTAATAACATCAGCTGTGTTTGCAGTTGCTGTATGACATTATTTTGATTTGCGAGCATTTGTACGAGCTGCGCGGAATTGAGCTGTTGCTCTTGATCATCTCCTGTGTCCGACATGTTTTGGTAACTAGGAGCGGGTGTATAAGGGGATAGGGATTGAGATGGTGTAGGTGATGGTAATTGATATGGTGGTGCGACTTCTCCGATGTAATCTGCGTCAGAGTTGAAGAGGGCGCTTAGGTTTAGTGTAGCTGGATTGGGAACTAAGATTTGAAAAGGGGTGGGTTCCCAATGATGTGGTTCCTCGGTGATCGAGGGTGTCGAATTGGTTGATGATGATGTTGATGATTCAAAAGGGTCTGATCGATCTGAGTCCAGACCGTTATTATCCCCAAATACTTCGTTCCAGAAGTTTTGTATTTCCTGATCTGATAGACCAGTGTTTCGTAATAGTTCCCTAAGTCCTTGATCTATTTTGTACGAAAGTGAGGGAGGTCTTAGCCTGTCACTTGTTTGGGAATGCACTCAGGGTCCACAACCCCCCCTGCAGTGCTAGTACAAAGTAGGTATTTGAGAACTATTTTAGTCCGAAACGAAGGTTTATCTAAGCGTAGGCCGAACGGTGTTAAACAAACTTTTCATTATTATGTTTATTTAATATTTGTACATGTTTATTTACGATACTATAGCACAACACTAGAAGTGTATATAAGACAGCTCGTATCTCAATAAACGGTAGTTGCTCTTTCTTGCCTTCCAGCATGTGAGTATCTCCTCTCTATGAGAGTAAAGACCTGGAGAGGTCTCTGGTCATTGTCGTTGACAATGATACAATACTCAAAACACCTGGAGAGGTGTCTGGTCACTGTCTATGACAGTGATACAATACTCTTGTCATCATGAATCAATGACTCTATGTCTGACGGACATATGAGTTCATCGTTCAAGACAGTGACGACCACTGGGACAATTGGCATCTTAAGGATGTCCGATTGCTGCTCAACAAACGGTTGTTCCACTATCACTACACCCTACAGGTGCAGATCTTTCTCAAGGGCGTGTGGTCAAGTGATGGCTACCCTCAAGGGACTAAAGTAATACAAAAATGGTAACTACATATATAAAGTATAGCCTTCAGGGGCCTAGGCCAGGCAATTTAACATGCGTAGGGGCTGGCGAGGCTTTTCCCACGATGCGGATCATGTAACGTGTGATCAATATACGGCACTGGTCTCCTGTGCACAGGTAACCCTATCGACCAGGTTAGGTCCTTCGGTTTGCATAGACCGGGAACGTAGAGCAACACTTTTATGGATGCGATGCAGAACTGTGTGTGATGGTTTTATGGAACCCAACAACCAATAATGTTTTATAGTCGACGGACGACTGTAATGATCCCCCTGATCTCGTCTGCTTAACCCTGCAGTCCAGGTATATCAAGTGTTGGGGTGGTAAGAGAATGTATAGTCGAGTTCTACTATCAGGACTACCCTTGTCATGACGACTTAGGGCCCAAACAGCAGACTGGAGATGAGAGGAGATGAGGGTAGGAAGGAAACCCGAGAGAACTCGACTGAGGACTCTGGGTGCTAGTTGCTCAGTTTATATACTACAAGGGTGGTCTGTGCACCACTCTAATAATAGTATCTATGCTGAGTAAGTATGAGTAAAAGGAATAGCATAAGCAGCAGCTGTGCTGCGCATAGCTGTGCCATGAGTCATACATAATGAGTCATCGGTTCGGTAGTCCGTAATCTAATCTAATCATAATCATAATCTTATCTAATCTAAGCGCTGACCAGATAAGATAGACGCCAGATTTGCTAAGATGTTTGGCTACCATGTCAGTAAAATACAAAGAAAATAATAAAAATGTCTTAGTCGAAAAACGAGTTTGACCAAGGTCATGACAATTTTGTCTATCTTGGACAATTTTCATTCCAAGATATTCAGAGACTTTTCCTAAATCTCTGCATTCCCATATTTTCATGAACTTGCTTTTGAGAGTTTGTAGCAATTCAGAGTTATTGCCCATCCATAAAACGTCATCTACATATAAGATAACTACTAAAATTGATGAATTTTTTCTTAAGATATAAACTCCTGTGTCTGAAAGACATCAATGGAATCCTAAGGATTTTAAGCTTTTATCAGCTTGTTTATTCCAAGCGTAAGATGCTTGTTTGAGACCATACAAGGCCTTTTTAAGGTGATAGACTTTCCCTTCTTGTCCTTTAGTGACAAAACCTTCTGGCTGTTCCATGTAAATCTCTTCATTGAGATTTCCATATAAGAATGCTGTTTTAACATCCAGTGCCTCGATATCCCAATCTTCAAGTGCTGCAGAAGCCAAAAGTAATCTCACTGTCTCAAAGCATGCGACAGGAGAAAATGTGTCATCATAATCAATACCAGGTATTTGTGAAAAACCTTTAGCAACTAATCAAGCACGTTTTCGACCATCACTTTTAATATTGTAAACCCATCTACACTTAACAGGTTTATGATTTTTGGGACATTCCACTAACTCCCAGACATCTCGATCACATAGAGCTTGTATCTCTTCTTCCATAGCTGTAACCCATTCTTGGAAAGCTATTGGATTGAGATTTCTAATTTTCAACACGTCTCTGAAGTGCACAGGTACCTCTGATTTTACTTCAACTGCTTTTGATAATAAGAAGTTCACAAATTTTGTGCCTCCTTCTTTTTGTAATTTCTTGAGCAGTCTTAAACTATCAAGAGTATCCTGAATATCCTGACTAGAACCAGGATTTGACCCTTCTGGTGCATCTTCATAAATAGTTTTATCAGGATTATTATTGTTATCATCCTGATCTGAGCCAAAAGGATCAGAGTCATTACCCAAGTCTTTTTCAATTTCAAGAGGAGTCTTTTGACCATATATATTTCCCTCTCTATAGACTGGTTTTCTATCTCTTATTCCCCTGCAAAGAGAAAATTGAATAGGCTCTTCACATGGTATTCTTTGTTCAGCATGTTTGGAATCCTTTTTCTCTTTTTGTGTTTTCTTAATGCTAGGAGGTTTGATCTGATATTGTGTCCTAGGCTGTTCACTAGGGTTCTCAACAGACCTGTTTTCACTTGGTCCTTGAACATTGAGATCAACAGGAGGTTCCATTGGTGGTTCCTGTTCTTCAACCTCTTTATCAAGCTCTTTATCCTTATCATCTTTATCATGAGACGATGTCTGCTGATCATCACATGTAGAATCATGATTTCTATATGATTTTCTTTTTGATGTGGGATCATCATTATCACTATCATCAAGATAATCACTTTGGGAATCGGAGTCAGATTCTTGTCCATATTGATCCCATTGATCAATACCTGGTGGATGTTCAAATATTCTATCTTTGTTGTAATTTTCGCTTTTTCGTGGAAACACTGATTCATCAAACAGTGATTGAACACCTATAAATATTGTGTTGTCTTTTCTCATAAATTTATAAGCTTTAGATCCTTGTTCATAACCTATGAAGGTCATTGGTTCAGATCTTGGTGCTAGCTTATCTTTTCGCATTTCTTTAGGTATAAGAACCCATGCAAGACAACCAAATATTTTAAAGTAGCTTACATCTGGCTTTTTATCAGTCAGATTTTCATAAGGTGTTTTCCAGTTTGTTCTTCTTAATGGAGTGCGATTGTATACATGAATAGCAGTTTCAAAAGCAAATTCCCACCATGATTTTGGACAGGAAGACTCAAGTCTCATGCTTTCTGCTTTCTCAAGTATAGTGTCATTAAGACGTTCTGCATGACCATTTTGCTGATGTATGTGAGGTGCACTCTGTTCCCTGAATATCCCTTTAGATCAGCAGTTTACACTCCCCCCCCCCCTACAAGTGGAATCCGAGTCCAGTCCAAGTCCAGTCCGAGTAGGGTAAAAAAGTACTAGGAATCCGAGTAGACTCCAAGTCCAGTCCGAGCTCAATCCAAGTTGAGAACTTTTTCCATTCAATCCAAGCTGAACTCGGAGTGAGCTCGGACTCCAAGTTCAATCTGAGCCCATTCCTAGTTGTGTCAAAGGTGAATTATTGCTCAAGTTATGATGGTCCTTTGCATTGCCTGACCTGGTTCAGTTGAAAATATATACTAGGAACAAACCACATCTCTCATGTTCCCATTTACCTATCTGCTTCCTATCCTTGGACCATGCCAGGACTGCTGGGTAAGCCCTGACCAAGTCTAGGTCTTGTAACCAAGGCACATATTTCTTGATACCACAACACCTCTACTAAAAGCACATACAAACAATAACAAACCCCATTTCCATCATGTTCCTGACAACCCATTTCCAGGGTAGTCACTCTATTCCCTTGAGTAAATGCACTGGATGTGTACAAGCAAAGACTTCATAAGAATCATTCTTTGTGCATGAAAATATTGTTTCAGGCTTATGTCTTGCTCATTGCTGAGTGCTATTGCTATCACTGCATGGATTGTCACTACTTAGTGTGATTTGTGCATATGTATGATTGCTTGTGCATGCATGACTATCACTATTGTGCAGATACTCATTACTTGATGCTATCATTATCAGTGCATGGAATGTGATTGCCTGGTGTCATATGGGCATATACATATGGTTGTTTACATTTGTTTGTGCATACATAACTTTGGCCATTTTGTGCAGATAGCATGTAAACATTGTATGCACTTAGCTCACTTCTCTCATATATTTCCAGTCTGCAAAGAATTGTGACATCCAGAGTGTCCCATTTTTTGACACTTTCCCATTCTTGAAATTGATGTGGTCAACTATCATAACACATTTTCCACAGGGCATGACTTAGCATATTTCCCATAATCAGAAACAGCATGAAGTATTCTCACCAAATAATATGAACATAAAAATTACCTTCTCCTGGAATGGTTCTTGATGAACCAAGTCATTTGTTGGAATTATAATTTTACAACAAGTATCACTGGTGCACTTTACATACACTGTTATCACCATAGCTGTGCATTCAAAGTGCCTTCCTCAATCAGTGCACAACCTGCTGAGCTGGGCCATTGGCTGCATTGCCATCTCAACCAGTGGGTGGGGCTAAGGGCTGAGACACTGTATCTGGCAGGTGGTTGTGGACAGTAAGTAGCAAGCAGGTGGCAGTGGTTATGGGGTGGGCAGCCAGCAAGTACCAATGCATTTGTGGTGGTTGGAATTGTCAATACTATTCAAGTTGGAAGTGTTTCAATGTGTGCCATGATGTGACTGATAGATTATTAATGATTTGCTTGCTGTGGATCACCAATTTTTGGTATGCTTCCTAGTTATAACTATTGGCCTTCATCAGCTGCATCAAAACATTGGCCTATATGTTTTAGCATATCTAGGTAGCTATTTATGTTACTGAGGTTGTCAGTTATTCCCCTCAGTCATTATTACTACAACTGAGGTGAACCTGTATTTTATGATGTTTATACTTATTTATCTGTCAACCTTTCTTACAGGATCAGATGGAGAGAGGGTGGGGATGAGTTACTGAGTGTGCAATAGGTGAATAGGTGAATAGGTGGGGTAATGAGAGGGCAAATGGCAAGGTAAACAGTAGGGGAGTCATCATGTCAACAATAGGAAAATCATAATTATCACAAAACTAATTGTTAATTCACAAATAATATTATAATAGGATTGGGGGACTTACTGTGTTTTTCACATCAGTTGAACTTGTGAGAAAAAATTGAAAAAACATGCACCAGAAAGAAATCAGTGTACCTTGATGAGTTTGGGTGAAATAATATTGGTATTGGTGTGTTAGAACTGGAATAAGGTGTACTTTTTGTCTATCATGCACCAAGTACATGAGAATGCATTTTCATGATTCTGTATACATGGCATTGGAGATGTGGAAAAACAGCAATAAATGTTGACAGTCATGGAATTACAAAAAAGTATTCAGATTATTCAAAGATGTGGGAGATAACTGAAATCTCCAAAACTTGATCTTTGTATGCTTGGATCATTACAATGAATAGACTTTATTCCAGTTTTAATGCACTAATATTGATGTTATTTCACCCCAAACTCAGCAAGTTACACTGATATCTTTCTGGTGCACATTTTTTTCAACTTTTTCCCACATGTTCAACTGATGTGAAAAACATAGTAATACAGTATTTTTTTCGTTTTTTGGCAGCCTTGTAATTTCATACACAAAGCAGGTAATATTCATTTGCTACATAAAATACAAGCAATGTAATTAATATGGTTAGTGCATGTGCATCAGGGTGTAGGTGGTTGTAGGCAGTGTGTGCAGGTGTGGGTGGGCTCAAATGACACGTGGAACAGTGCTGGCAGCTGAAATATAATGTTAGTAAAAAAGAACACAACAAAAAAAACATACAATGGGCCCAGACAGCTGTGTCCGGCCCCATTAGAGTCTGGCAGTGGTGGTGGGGGTGACATGGTGACAGCAAGGGTGACAGCTGGAGGGTGATGGCAGGGCAAGGGGTGCAGGTGTGGGCAGGCAAACAGGACGTGGGCGAACCATTGGGTGTGGCCGGCAAATGGGTGGGCATGGGCAAACAGGCATAGGTAGTCACAGTACTTTCCACAGGCCCCCCCATTCCGTGTGGAATCCGCAGAATCCGCAGAATCCGTGCGGAATATGCAGAATCCATGTGGATTCCACATGCAATCTCCATTGTCCACACACAATTTACACAGAATTTACATTGATTATGCAACAGCTGTCACTATCTATTGTTGCTTGTTATATTTGTTGTTTTATCACAGATGACTACTTAGTCTTGTTGATTTATTTGAGTTATTTGACATTGGATGTGAGAACAAAACATGATAAAAATTAAATACATGACTGTGATACTTAGTCCTCAGAATCATCACTCTCACACTCAGACTCTTCAACCCTAAGTCTCTCCTGCCTCTTCAGAACTTGGACTGTATGAAAGTTTAGCATTGCATGCATAAACCAGTTGAAATTTCTAGGTTTCATCCTATTCATCACTGATTCAAAACCACCCAGCCAAGCATTTAACTGTTCACAAGCCTGAGTGTTAAATGCACGCTTCTGATAATGTTCACCATCATTGTTACTACCACTGACAACCAGATTTGGTGCAGAGCCATTTATTGGGGCAGGATTACACCAAGTACGGCAAAGTAAGTCTGTTGCCCTATGGTTTGTATAGTGGTATGAGTCAACAATAAACTGGCTTGTTTGGCTCCACATATCCCAACTCCCATTTGCAATGCTGGACCTTAGTACAAGACATGCCTTATCTATGCAAATATAGTCAAGTCTTGTGTCAGGATGAGGATAAACATGCTCCAAGAATTGAAGGATGTTAGTTGGAGACTCTGATTTTGCAAACTTTGCCCATGCAACTACAACCCCACATGGAGCACAGATTGTTTCTACACAATAAATTCGAGATGGCATAAAGGCATCTCTTTCTCTGTGCCTGCCAGTTTCCTCATCATGGGGCTGCTGTTCCCCTTGATTCATGTCAATCCATGGAACATTCTCCTCTGGTTGCCTTAGTGCTCTCCTAAACCCAGCCAGGTGTCTCTTTTTATTGTTTCTCACATGCTGGTTCCACTTGGCTTGATGGCCTTGGCAGGCTAGTGTGCCTTGGACAAGATTATTTGTGCAATTTGCAACATGGCATACTGCACCATACATGTCTTCATGTAATGCACAATACACACCTCCCCGAGCATTTGCAAGTTCTGATGTGCAATCTGGGTATGCACATATTGTGTGACCCATTATAATTCCATCCACCACAACCATCTTGACTGGGGCTGCACCTTCAACAATTTCTTGTTCTGCTAGTGATATAACAGAGGCATCATCCATTCCCAATGTATTTGACTGGTCATCAGCTGTTGCTATAATGTTTGTTCTCCTGTATTTCTGAGTACATTCATCACAAGCATGCCCATTAGAAGCCCTTATCAAACCACCTTCCCCTAATATGTGGTAAGCTTCTTTTGTCACCTCATCAATTGGAAGGTTGTCCCTTATTGTCAGATTTATGTCAGACATAGTTCCCATGAATCTGATTGACTCTTGGACAAAAGCATCCCATATTTGTCTGTGACTTACTCTGCCAGAGGATGAAGATTTATCACTGAACACATCATTCCAAAATGCTGTATAGGCTGCAGTGGATGAATGAAAGTGATATACCCCATTCAAGACTGCTGATGTGAATCCTCGATCAACCCATAGGGTTTTCCCAATTTTTATGTACTTTGCTGAGTTCAAGTACACCCTCTCATACTGGCCTGTCAGACAGTGTACGTTCATGATCAGCATGGTATGTTGTTTTGCAGACCTTGCAATAGCCTGATAGTACTGGAACATCCTTGTAAACAGCAAAGTTTTTGATCAAAGTCACTAATGGTATATCTCTTATCTTTGTGGACATAATCAGTGAACGTGGGTTGCAATTTGCAGTTTCACAGACCACTGCATCTGGACATATTACATGAATGGGCTGTATGTCCTTATGTGAGATAGGCTTGAGCTTCCCAGTAAAATGTCCAGAGTCATTAAATGGATAGAGTTTTAGTAACTTTGCCAAATAATCAAGCTTCATTGCAAATGTGTCAATGCCTTGTTTATCATCTTCATTGACTGACATGCCACTATCATCTGATGGATATCCACCATTCCTTTCAAGTTTTTCCTTCAGTGGGCATGCCAGGGCTGTCATCCATGAAGTGACAGTTGTATTTTTCTCTCCCTTATATTTCTTTTTCTCCTGCCAGCCATGCAAGCTCAACAGCTGCACATTTTCAGTGAGACTAAACAATATAAGAAGAACGCTTGCCAGTGAAATTGATGAATTGAAGTTTTTCTCAATAAAGGTATTGAACACCTTAAATTGTATGTCAGGGAATGGCCCTTCATTCAGTGGTGCTGCCATGGTCATAGGCATGAACAATAGCATGGCCAATATTCCCAACAATGCATGGAAACCTTGGTGAATATGAACAATCCTATGGATTTCAAAAGATAAAGTATTGGTACATGAAAATCATACTTCATTTATCCTCATTTGATTGCTTACATTCCCTTGCTTCTTGTTTTATACTTCTTTGCCTTGATCTCTCCTTCCTCTTTCTCCTTCCTCTTTCTCCTCTTCTCCTTATCTATATCACTCTCCTTTGCTTTCCCTTTCCCCTTTCTCCTAGTTTCCTTGTCCTTCTCATCTAACCAATGCCTCAAGTCTTTGAATGTGAAGGGACCCTTTTCTTGTCCCCAAAGCTCAGCAAGTGGTAAAGCATCATCACTTTCATCAAGCCACTTGACCATCTCATGGTACTTTGAAACCCTGGAGAAGACCTTCTTCACATCTGAATGCCACATTGACTTTCCAACAAACAGTTCCACTATATCTGTCTCTGATGGCTTTCTTATAACCCACTCTCCAGCATTAGCCATCCTCTCACAAGTTAATATGGCTTGAAGGCAAGCCTGATACTTTCTATAATATAACTGCAATCCTCCTGCAGGTTTCCCATCCCTGAGTAAATCTTTTGAGATGCCAAGTGCCTCTACAATCTGCTTCTTGTACTCTGTATTTGCCTGGACAGGCTCCAAGAATGCAGTGACACTAGATGAAACCCTGTCAGATTGTGAGTGTGAAGCCTTAGAGAAATGTGATTTAGAGTCTCCAGGCTCCTAAATAACTTTAGCAAGATAAGCATTATGATGAAAATTTGAGAACATACCAAGGCAACAGAAAGGGAATACTCTCCATTTTTCCTATCCCAGAGGACAGGATCATTCTCCTCCAATGCTGTATGGAAACATCCTCTAACACACCATTCACCATCTTCATAAGTGAAGATTCTCATATTGTCATCTTTAAAAATTATGAGGTTTCTTGATATTCAATAAAAAATGAAGCCCCTCACCCTCAACAGGAGAATAACGCTTGGACATTTGTTTGAGCACAGAGGACATATCAGTCCCAATCTTCACCCTCAAGACCATGATAGGAGTGCTTGTGACAGGGTCATCTTGAAGATTGAATAACCTGATTTTTCCTAATGACCCCACACCTGTATCTAAAGCATCATGTGAATCCCCCAAGTTGAAGACATTACCAAGGGCCTTTCCACAAATTATACCTCTTGTTGTGCGAGAGGCACCTTGGAGATCAGAGGGCTCAACCACAGAATCTTCTATCATTGAGTTAGAATTGTATAAGATTCCTGAACAATTTTACCTTGTTGACCAAAGAAATTAGCTTGGTCACCCAGCTGGCCCTCAGGAACAGCTTCATCAATCTGAGAGGTATTAGACAATTGAGACCAGAGAAATAAAAAAACAAAACCTGAACATTAGCTGCAAATGGGACATTAGTCTAATATAGTATTACTTTGTGACACTGACAATTAAGAGGCATCTGTGACTCTGCACCCTCATTCTCTCTTGAAATGCCAATCTTTTCCACATTGAAGTTAGATTATTTTGTACTGCAAGAGCAGACACACACCTGAGATAACTGTTTCCCAATTGCTCCTTCAACCTTATTGTCATCTTGTTCACTCCCACCATCAACATCAGTATCAATTCCCTCACTTTCCACACTCTCAGATGATTCACTCTCAGACTGCTCATAATCAGAGCCACTGCCTATCTCTTCATCAGAATGGAGGCTTGCAATGTCACTCGTACCCACTGTCACTATCTATGTCACCATCAAGAGGTAGGGATTCAGTCTCCCTGCTCCCAGATGCACCTTGAAAATCAGAACGACGAGCATGTCCTGAAGAATGAGCTGGTTTTGTAGCAAGAAATTGAATTGTAGCTGAGCGTGAGTGTTCAGGAGGTGCAACTGATATGCCACTCTCCTGTAATACTGTTTCAGCTCTATATATACCAACAAGTAATATATCAATTTTAAAGTATAAAATGAAGTTGCAGTTAAAAAATATTATTACATGTCAATAAGGTTATTTACATATGTGAGAAGTTATATAACATTCATCAGAAAAGGAACAGTATGAGTAGGGAAAACATACCTAGTTGATCTTGATGCATTATCAGCCCATGAGAGTAGAGAGGGTGTTGACATTGGTAGGGATATAAGTAAACAGTATTCATCAGAAGATGAAGAGTGAGATTGGCCATGACATACCTAGTTGATGGTCTAGATCTATCTGCATGTGGTGCATGGTGCATGGTGGTGCATGGTGCGTGGCTGGTAGCACGATGGTGGTTTTTATGTGGGGGATGGGCATCATGTGGCAGCAGGTGTCATGTTAGGCAAGCACGGGAAGCAGCACGCATGTGCGGGCAAGGTGGTACGTGGCAGGTGGGTACGTGGCAACCATCGTGTTTATCCAGCGGTTGCGCGTGGCCATGGCAGTCGGAGTCACATTCGGTCGGGGGGCATGGTGATTGGTGTGGAGGTGATATACGTGGCAGGAGCTGCGAGCATGCGCAGCGGTGTTTGATGACGGGCGGCGTGGTGAATGGTGAGCGGGAGGTGGCCGTGGCAGTCGGAGTCGCATTCGGTCGGGGGGCGTGATACGTGGCAGGAGCTGCAGGCGGCGTGGTGATTGATGTGGAGGTGAAACGTGGCAGGAGGGTGGTGGTGGATGACAGGCATTGTGGTGAATGCCGGGGAACGTTGTAGGTGGTGGTCGATGTGTGTCGTCACGAGGTAAAGGGGGGAGAAGTACAAGACTGATTAGAAAAGACTGAACAAGGGTGGATGCGACGTACCTTGTCGAAGCATCCTCCCCACTGTCTCGTTGAGAGCGCTTCGCGCTGCGTTTCTTGGCTGATCGTTCCAATGCCTCCGATATGGCCCGTTTGCGGCCATTGTGTGACTTAGATGGTGAGGTAATGGCGGCGTCAAGCTGCGATCGAGTGCGAGCCATGGGTGCAGGGTGTGTGGTGTTGGTGTGCGGGAAGAAGGTTGTAACGTGTGACATAACACTGTCACACGGAATATTCCATTCGGACTGTCCGCGGAAATTCCGCCATTCCATGTGGAATAAGCCCGGAATCCGCACGGAATGGTGTGGAATGGCCCAGCCAATCCACTGTGCAGCAGATCTATGTGGATTCCACACGGAATCCACGGAATCCGCACGGAATGGGGGGCTGTGTGTAAAGACCTCGGTAGTCATAGGTAGTGTGTGTGATGGGTGCAGGTGGTTGTTTGGGGCCAGTGCGTGTGCATGTGGGGGAGTGGATGTGAGTGGTTGTAGGTGGTGTGGTGGGGAAAAGGGGTGTGGGTGGTCATAGGCAGTGTTTGCGGGTGCAGGTGGGCACAGCTGCAGGCAAACAGGGTGAGGGCACATATAACAGCCCTGGGAGTTGAAATAAAGGCTAGCAAAAAAGAACATTATAAAGAAAAACATACGATGGGCCTGGACAACTGAGTCTGGGCCCCATTAGAGGAGTCTGTAGCAGTGGTGGGGGAGGATGACATGGCGAGGGCGAGGGCGAGGGCGTGGTGATGAGGGCATGGTGATGGTAAGAGGGTGAGGGCGGGGTGATGAGGTGACGGTGACGGCCAAGGACGAGGACGAGGGCAAGGGCATGGGCGAGGGTGTGGTGACGAGGGCATGGTGACGGTAAGAAGAGGGCGAGGGTGGGGTGGCGAGGTGACGGTGACGGTGATGGTGATGGTGATGGCCGGGTGAGGGTGAGGGAGAGGTGACGAGGCGACGGTGGGGGTGATGGCCGAGGGCAAGGGCGAGGGCGAGGGCAGGGTGATGAGGGTGAAGGCGAGGGCGTGGTGATGAGGGCACAGTGACGGTAAGAGGGCAAGGGCAGTGACAGTGATGGCCAAGGACGAGGACGAGGGCAAGGGCAGGGTGACCAGGCGACAGTGACAGCGACGGCCAAGGGCAAGGGCAAGGGCAAGGGCAAGGGCAAGGGCGGGATGAGGAGGTGACAGTGACAGTAAGAGGGCGAGGGCGGGGTGACGAGATGATGATGACAGGCGAGGGCAAGGGTGGTGACGGTGATGGTGATGGTGACGGCTGAGGACGGGGGTGAGGATGAGGACAAGGGCGAGGGGGAGGCAACGGTGATGGCGAGAGAGGGGAGTGACGGCGGGAGTGACACACGTGACAGACAATAAACAAAGATGCGATGTGCACGTCTGACATCATGCAGTCACATGTCACAATGTTATATATAGGTAGTGGCAAGCATTGTACCTGCCCCACCTCAGTCAGCTTACCCAGCTCACACTCCACTCGGAGTCCTAGCTCAGTCTGAGCATTGGGAGTCCTAGGACAATCAAGCATTGTCCGAGCTCCAATCGGACTGAGCTCAGACTGAGCTCAGATTGCACTCGGACTCCGAGTGGACGTTTTGGTGGGTCATCCCCACAATTTCACATTCTTTTAAAAACGCTCGGACTCCGAGCGTTTTGCTTGGAGTGAGCTCAGAGTCCGATGTTTAGGGGGGGGAATGTAAAGTGCTCCTTTAGATGCAAGATATTTGTCAAATTCATGTGACTTAAATTCCCCCCCTCAATCCGATCTGAAACGTTTTACTTTAATATTATGCTGATTCTCCATAAGTTCTATGTAACTTTGGACAGCAGTAAAGGTTTCTGATTTAATGAAGAGTAATCATCTAGTAGCATTAAACACCACTTTTTATGATGATATGATTCCATTGGTAATTCAAGTAAATCAGCATGAATTAATTCAAGTGGTTTAGAAGCACGCTTATTAGAAATAGGGAAAGATTTATTGTGCATTTTTCCTTGAGCACAACCAGGACATATAGGATTTGTTGATGGGAATGTGATTTTCTCATCAAATCCTTTAGTATGTTCAAAAGTATGTTTAAGAACATTCTTTGAAGGATGTCCCAATCGTCTATGCCAAGTGTCATAATTGACAACATATGCAGCATGGTCCATTATTTGTCTATCTGGCTTGACTATCTGAGTCAAGACCCAATGAATAGGTTCATTGTCATGTCTAGGATATGCTTGTAGAACATGTTGACCAGATTTTAGCGAAAAGATTGTCCCATGTTTATCTGATTGTTCCTGCCAGCCTTGAAGCTTTAACTGTCCAGACGATATAAGTCTATGACTAGCTTCAGGCATATAGCAAACTTTCTCAAGTTTAATGAAATGTCTAAGCACTTTGGAATTTTCTATTTGAAGGAACACAGTCCCTTCACCTAATAAAGAAACTTTTGATTTTTTATCAGCAGTATAAATAGGTTTTGGATTATCAAATGGTTGATAATCAGCAAAGTCTTCTAAGTCATGAGTTACATGAACAGACACTCCAGAGTCTATCATCCATGACTTTCCTTTAAGTGCCATTTTAAGGCAATTATTACAATAGCATGCCTTAATCTCACTATTATAGCAGGTAATTTCAGCGATTACATTATCGCTATCTACAGCAGTACATTGATTACTACTATTATTACCTTTAAATTTAAGAATCTTTGAATTCTCCAAAGTCTTCTGTAGCATAGTCCTCACTGATTTATTATCAGTATCAGACTTTAAATTAGTGAAATATATGCACTGATACCAAGATTCTGCATCTTCAAATTCTCCTAGAGAGACTGTATCCAATGCATCATCTTTATCCATATCATTGCTTTTTGTAATAAAGCGATTTTCTGCATTCCCTCCAGTTTTGACTGGCCATTCAATCTCATCTGCCACACAAAAGCCTTGCTCTTGTAGCATTTTGAGATTATCGGGTAACAAGGCTGGTTCAACCCTGTTGATCAGGGGTTGAGATCCGAGCCTATCAATCAACGCTGCACTAGCAAAGGTAGGTGCCTTCGCTTTTCCTTTAGATCTACTGGACCCAGCAGATTGTTCCTGTTGCAACAAGAAAGCACGCTTCTTTTTCTTATTTGCACGGTTGAAGCAGTTGCATTCCTGATTAGAACTAAACTGCCTGGATGGTCCTGCAGGCGGCTGATTCTGATCTCTGGATTTTCCCTTGTTATTTTGGAAATTTCCAGATTGATGTTGAAAATTGGTCCTATTGCTAGGACTGGCTGAACCAGAGTTTTGCCATTGAGGTCTCATAGGACCTCTAGTGATGTGAGCTGTATTAACAGCCCCCCCTGATGACAAAGACGTTCAACATCTCTGCTGTTCTTCCTCTATCTTAGGAAGGACATCAGCAAATTTTAAATTAGTTGCTTTTGTAGTGAGAAGAATACTGGACGAGACACCGTCCCATCCTTGTGGAAGTGATGCCAGCACTAACATGGCAACCATATTGTCAGGAAACGTGAATCCATTGGTATGGAGTCGTTGAGTAGTAGTCAATAATTTGTTAACTGACTCAGTGACTTTGTTGACATTGACTTTCCAATGAATTGCTTTTGAAAAATTGACGAAGATTCCTGCAGCTCCTGGTTGCCCAAAAGCTTTCTCTAATGCGTCCCATGTTCTTAATGCAGTAGAGTCAACATAGTGATGCAGTGATGGTGCCAATTTGAGTGTGATTAACCCAAGTGCTTTGTCGTCATATTCAAGACATTCTTCCCAAAGTTCAAGCTTGGTTTGTAGCTTATCCCTATCTTCTTTTTTAGTATCTGCCACATTATAAAGTACTTTCTCTGAATTGGTCAGATTTGTGATCGCTGCTTTAGATCCTTTGACATATAGCCAAAGACCTTTATAACGAAGATAGGCGATCATGGCTACAGACCACTCATTCCAATTTAATCCTGTTAAAGTTGGAATTTTGCCGACATCCTCATCTCCACCAAGTGAAAGGTGAGCATTGCTACCGCTAGCAATGCTATCAATTTCCATCCATCCAGAAGTAGATCGTGGATTTAATTGGAGATGATAGTTGTCGCGAATCTCAGTTTTCATAAGATCAAGGGCCACATTCTTCCTAATCAACTTGGAATAGGATGCCAACGCTTTGATTTTAATAAAAGGCTGCCATTGATAACAAGGAAGTGCCCTTGTTTTAATTGCTGCCAAATAACAGTATCCACATACTTCCCATACTGGGGTATTTCTGGAATGTACGAAGGGATCTATCATGGTGTCAAGCCTGACATACATGATTTCACCTGGTTGCCAAAAACACAAAGAGTCACAAGAAGAAGGCTAAGTGAGCATTGAACTGTACCTATGTGTTGCTGTTTTGAACATAGCTAGTCATATGCAATTTTTGTTTCAGTTTCCTACTTGGATGATGATTGTCATCATGCTGTTATATTGTGCTCCAGCTGTTGCTGCAAAGGGAGAACAACCTTTCCCTGATATCACACTCAAGGTGTTTAATAAGTTTGTTGAAGATCACTTCAGCTCCACTGTCACATTATCAGTAGTATTGATGACCCTCTTCACTACTATAGAGAATGTTGATCTGCTTAGTTTGCACTTTCATCAAAGGAGTGCAGAGGGACAAAGGGAGAGGGGCACAGTAGCAACAGGCTGGATCAGGTGTATGGGACATGCACTGAATAGCAGGCTGAGGGAGACAAGCAACCACTTGTTAAAGGCATCAGACTTGCATACTGGTATGACAGATGAGAAAGTTGTCATTGCTCTTGGTCTCAAAATTGATGCACTTGCCAAACTTCTTGACTTGTATCCATGCAAAACAAATGGAAAATTCAAGGGGAATGTGAAACCTGTTTCACAAATGGCAATACAGCCTGTTCACATCATTTGTCCAGGAACAGCTGTTTGTCAAACACATGCTTGCAATAAAACTGCTTTGTATCAATGGTCAAGACATTGAGACATTCCACTTGTATGACTCATTAAGAACTTCACTTCTTATGAAAAAGTACCTGTCCTATCAGGGTATTGCAAAGAATGCAAAACACTCTGCTATTCTGATCATGAGAGGGCACCCATTGCAAATGGGGATAGACATGAGCAGGTATATCTCAATGCTGCTAAGCATATCAAGATTGGAAGTAATTTATGGGTTGATCGCAAATTTACTTCAGCTGTGCTGAGTGGCATATACACCTTCCATGCATCTGCAGCTGCATTTTCTGATTTCTGTTATGATGGACTGAATCATTTGGGGAAAGTGACAAGATGTCAAATATGGCAAGCATTTGTCCAAGAATCCATACATTTCATTGCTTCAAACTCAAACATAAATCTCACATTGCAAGATGGTCTGTCAATAGATGAGGTCACAAGACAGGCATTTAACATTCTTGGTGAGGATGGGATTATCAGGGCTGCTGAACAACATACTTGTGAAGAATGTACACACAAATATAAGGAATCTGCAGTAGTTTCCACTGAGCCATGTTTCCCAGTGGACTCCCAGTGGACTCAGAGGATTCCTAGTGGACTCCTGGGATTCCTATTGAATTCCCAGTAAATTCCCACTTGGTCCACTAAAGTCCCAGCACATTCCCAGCACATTCCCAGCACATTCCCAGCACATTCCCAGCACATTCGAGGTCTTTACACTCCCCCACGTAGTCCTCGTGGACTCCACATGGACTCCAGGCACTGTACCTGGACTGTCCTTGCATTTTCACATATCATGATTTGGCAGGCAACCCCAGCCAAAATGTACCTGGACTGTGCCTGGACTGTGCCTGGACTTCCATGTGTTTTGCGAGGACTAGTCCTGCAATTCCAGGGAGTCCTTGCACTGGACTGGGCAAGGAGTCCCTGGAGTCCAGGCACTGCTAATATGTGAGACTGTCACTCACATGTGACAGACTTGTCACATACTGTCACAGCATTGCTCACATGATGTATATGTCACATGATCAAGCAGGTGGTCTGTGCACACCTGACAGGTATATAAGGACAGCCAGCAGCACCCAGTTTCTGCCATTCCCCCTCGTCGAAATTTGATTAGTAAGCTACTGTAGTAGGATTACATAAGTAGGTTAGTTTAGTAATGTAGATAAGCTTAAGATTAAGATTAAAATTTTATATAGGGTGATTAGATAAGATGTATATTTTCCCACAATAGATATTACCTGTTCTCATTGTCACATGTCACAAGTGTCACATTTCCCACAGTTTCAGAATGTGAGAATTGTCACATGACCTACTAACAAAAAATATAGAGGGAGTCAATTTGGCCCAGAATATGAAAACCAAATATGTGCAAACCCAATATCCATGGAGATAATTGCAAAATACTATCATGATTCCGCTTTTTTATAGCACAGCCACAACACTCTGAGGTACAAAAGTCAGATTCATGACCTGCTCTATTAACAAAAGTTGTAGAGGAGTTAAATCTGATGCTACTGATGGTATACAAATATTTGTAAACAAAGTACTTGTTGAGATATAACCCTTTTAAATAGTTTTGTGTGACAATGCCAACATGCCATTGGAAAGTCACATTCATGACATGTTCTATTAACAATAGTTGTAGAGGAGTTCAATCCAATGCCACTGATGGTATACAAATATTTTTAAACAAAGTACTTGTTGAGATATAACTCTTTCAAGCAGTTTTGTGCAACAATGTCAGCATGCTATTCCAAGGTCACATTCATGACATGTTCTATTTATCAAAGTCATAGAGGGGGTGAATATAAATTGTTAATTATATACAAATATTTGTAAACAAAGAAATTCTTGAGATATAACCAATTCAAAAATGTTTGTGACAGACACTGCACTCCAAAGTCAAATTCAGTATACATTTTATTAATCAAAGTTGTAGAGGGATTAAATCTGATGCTAGTGATGGTGTTCAAATACTTGTAAACACTTGCCTCTTTGCCTCTACACCCACACCCTTGCCCTTGCCCTTGCCCTCTTGCCCTCTTGCCTCTATGCACCCTTGCCCACACCCTTGCCCACACCCTCTTGCCCTCTTGCCTCTATGCCCATGCCCATGCCCTCTTGCCCTCTTGCCTCTATGCCCATGCCCTTGCCCTTGCCCTCTTGCCCTCTTGCCTCTACACCCACACCCACTCCCTCTTGCCCTCTTGCCCTTACACTCATGCCCATGCCTCTCGTCCTTAAGCCCACACCCTCACCCTCACCCTCTCACCCTTATGCCCTCACCCTTACCCTTGCCCTTGCCCACACCCTTCTTCCATTGCCCTCTTGCCCTTACCCTCCTCTCATCCTTGCCCTCTCACTCACCCACTCCCTATAGTTTTGTAATAAATAAAATAAAATAAAAATAAAAATGTTTTTAATTTTAAATGAACAAGGCACTAATGTGGGAAGATATATTGATATATTGAACATGTAGATGGTGCTGAGTGTTGCAGAGCATGAGTGCAAGGGTAAATAAAAGCTACTATGCTCTTTTCCTTCAAGAAGCCATTACACCCTATCTTGCATATTTTGTACCATAAAACATATTCATTTGCCTGTGCGCATGTCTGAGGCAAGATATCTTTCTACCACTACATGAACTACTCACTTACCTTCATATAGTTTTCATTAGTGCTCTCAACATAGGAATCCTGGAGTTTGGTGTTGGGTTTGTCCATGCCTTAATCAGTTTGAGTTTGCACAGTTCCAAAAAACTGACTATCACCTACCATTGCTTATTTACTGCCTGTCAACAGCCATTATGACATGCCCACCACCCACCTATGCTGTTCACTTACCTGTGATCACACAAGTTTATCACTATCCACTAGCCAAGCTCACCAACTCTCCAACCTCTTCTGACTGCTGTCAGTAGCCATGCTACCAATCTCCAGTAATTATTTCCCACTTTTATATAACACCAGTGCCACATGCACAACCTGTTGAGCACACTACCAACCTTCCACCACCAACATCACCTAAAATTTGTATTTTCCATTACCCAATCAACTGCAGTTTAAGCTCTTTGATTCTGCCATGGGTGTTGCATGAGGGTTATTATCAGTATAAGTGATATGAATATTCAGATTGTGTGTGCTGGCTGACCACATTACCCAGAAAGAGTAAAGAAATAGTTTCTGAAGGTGCAATAGTTAAAGAAAAATGGTCCAGAAAATATCCAGATAACTGAATTTAAGATACAAGTTAGTTACAATGACAAAGACTGTCAGGAGTCTACATGGAGTTCACAAAGACTCACATACATTCCTGCTACATGCTCACTTAAACTTTAGTGTCCTTAGTGTCCAAGACATGCAAAACATCACATTCATGTACACTAAATAGACTGAGCATCAGGAGAATGTAAAAAATGTGTTTAAACACTGTTTTTGCAAAATATATATTTTACCTGGACTCCACAAGGACTGAACCTGGACTCCCTACAATGACCTTGCTTGTGCCTGGACTGAACCTGGACAGTCCCTGGAGTGCAGGGACTTTACCTGGACTCCACAAGGACATGTGGGGGAGTGTAAAGTGCTGGCACATTCCCAGCACATTCCCAGCACATTCCCAGCACATTCCCAGTGGATCATATCTTGATATAAACCTACCACTGAAGACTTCCTGGCATATTCCTAGCTATTCCCTGCTTTTCATTCTACTTTCTAATGGGATCCATGTGATATTCCACTCATTCCACATTCATTTCACAAAGTTTGTATGAAATTTGAATACCTAGTGTGACATTTACATGTGTATGATTCTACATTGTTGTTTGTGGATATACATGTACAAGGAACTTTTTGGGCATGTCAATATTGTTTCAAGCTTGTCTCTTGCTCATTGCTGGATTGGATTCATTGAATGTAATTTGTGCACATGTATGGTGGTTTGTGCATACATGACCATCACTATTGTACAGACTATTTTTTAAAGGCTCACTGCTATTGTTACCAGAGCATGGAATGTAATTATCTAGTATAATATGGACACATTTATGGTTATTTACACTTGTTTATGCATACATGACTGTAGCCATTGTGCAGATGGTATGTCAAACTTTTCCAGGGGTGAAGTGACATCTGGACTATCACATTTCACACAATCTGAAAAAGATAATAGGCACTTGCTTTAGACCATTCTTGAATCTCTTCAGTATGTTACATCTTCCCATTCTTGATATTACTCTGGCTTCAACTATATCTGGGCTGTGCAGATAATATATATCATACTGATGTTGTCATGCAATTGTCAAAGCCATGACTTTGGGAAAGGCAGGAGGGTAATAGGCAAATGAGATAAACATAAAACTGAGACAGAGTGACATTTTCTTTTCTCCTTCTATGACAAACTACAACATTTTGCTTACATACTGTGTTTGGGCACTATTTCCTTTAGGTAGTTACCAATACATTTCTCTTCTCAGGTAGCTACAGTCTTATTTCCTTTTTGGTTCTATCATTCTCTGGATGAATATAAACCCTCCTGTATACTACAATTCTCCAGTATTGTTGCTTTGATCTTTGTCAAGTAGGCTGGGAGTGAACTGAGACTCTGCTTGCCACTGTTAACTTAGAATGAACTATGCTAGGGGCATCAATCTTAACACAGGCAAATGAATGGTGGTTGGTTTTAGGCTAATTTGAGTTGGCAGGTAGATAGTTTGGGTATGTGCAGGCAGTCAAATGGGCAGGGGCAAATGGGTGGGATGTAGTGGTGAGCAGCTGGTATGGGCAGTGGAGTTCTGTTACTTTTTGACATTAAATCAATCATATACTCACATGGAGCTGGCATTATCTGAAAAGTAACCTCCTGGTTCAGTTCCAGGCCTATCCTGGCCATGGTTGGTCTTGCTGGTCAGCCAAGTGGATCAGGGCTCCCTCAGAGTTATTAATGTTATCCTACCCGATTACAAGATTTGCATGGTTTGGTGCCACCAGGGGAAATTGACATCTCCTGCCATCATGACATACATATATTCACCTTGAACATGATATGTCTGCAAAGTCAAAAAACATGAAAGCAATGGTTATATCTCAGAAAGGCTATTGTTTACAAATATTTGTATACCATCACTAGCATCAGATTTTACCCCTCTACAACTTTCATTAGTGGAGCATGTCATGAATTTGACTTTGGAATGGAAATTTGGGACTGTCACACAAAATTATTTGAAAGGGTTATATCTCAACAAGTTCTTTGATTACAAATATTTGGACACCATCAGTGGCATCAGATTTACCTCCTCTACAACTTTTGTTAATAGAACATGTCATAAATATGACTTTTGTACCTCAGAGTGCTGTGGCTGTGCTATAAAAAGCGAAATTACAAAAGTATTTTGCCATTATCTCAATGAATATTGCATTTGTTTATATTTGGTTTTCATATTCTGGGACAAATAGACTCCCTCTATATTTTTTGTTAATGGGTCATGTGACAATTCTGCCTTTTCAAAACTGTGGGAAATGTGACACTATTGTGACATGTGACACATGAGAATGGTTGATACTTATTGTGGGAAAATGTAAAACTTATCTAATCAGCCCATATACAATCTTATCTACATTACCAATTACCAATCTAATTTACTTATGTAATCAATCTATATACATCATCTAGCCTACTACATTAGCTGACTAATCAATTTTCGAGGAGGGGGGATGACAGAAATTGGGTGCTACTGGCTGTCCTTATATACCTGTCAGGAGTGCACAGACCATCTGGTACTGGTCATGTGACATGTGACACTGGTCACACATTATTTTTATCGGAGCATGCAATACAGTTGTTACATTACTAGTTTCTAATATATGTGACTCCAATAGAGTAGCAGTGCCTGTGACACATTACACAGGTGGAGTCCTAGGATTCCTACCCATTCCTACCCATTCCTAGCGGGTAGGAGTCTTAGGAATAGCACCCTCAATCCTACCACTGGGGTAGGAATGCACTGGAACTGCAGTGGGAAGCCATTAGGAATGCATTGGGACTGTTTCAGCCATTTTGGCTGGGATGCTCAAATTTTATTTTTACTAGGACTGACTGGGAATATTCCCAGTGGAGTCCTAGGATTCCGCGCGGAATACCTGGCCGAGCGCAAAGACCTCAATGGTGGATCTGAATGATTTCCCCTCTTATGCATTTGACAGCTGGTACATAGACGCAGCCCTTCCATTCCACCAGTCCCTTATCCACCTTAAAATCTCCATCACTTTCCTCAAGTCCCTTCAGAACCTGCCTTTCCCACTGGTGCTTTGGGATTTTCCTAATGCGATCCACAATTTCCTCTAGCACTCTGTCATCATCAAAGATTCTGACAAACAAATGCTCCTTTAATAAGATGATGCCTTCATTGTCATTCTGACCTCACTCATGACCTGCTCATCATGACAGCAGATCTGCCTTAGAGTTAGATTTTCCCGACCAATGTTTAATGACAAAGTTGTATTCCTGCAAGTCTGTCATTCAATGTGCCTGTCACCTGTTCAGATTCTGTGGTTTCCGAAAGTATGTGAGGTTTTGATGATCAGTTAAAACCTCCACTATCTCCTTGGCACCTTTAAGGTAGTGAGACCATTCATAGAAAGCATGCATAACAGCCAGCATTTCCTTATCATAGATCTCATAGTTCCTTTCTGCATCATTGAGCGACTTTGAAATGAAAGCTACAGGTCTCCACAGATTGTCCTTCCCTTGCTGTGACAAAATTCCACCAATAGCAAAGTCTGACATGTCCACCTCAATCCTGAATTGTCCCTCATCATCAGGAATTTTCAAAGTCACCTCCCTCACTACAAGGTCTTTCAGTCCCTGAAAGGCCACAGTTTCCAGCTCCGTCCACAACCAGTCAACCTTGCCAGTTAAACGAGTCAAAGGCTTCGCTACATGTGCAAAACCCTCCACAAAACAGCAATAAAAGTTGATAAAGCCCAAGAATTGCTGGAGCTCCCTTTTTGAAGTCAGAACAGGCCACTCTGCCAGAGCCTTAACCTTGCCCGGTTCCATCTTAACAGAATCCTGACTAATGACAAGTCCCAGGAAATTGATTTGCAGCTGATCAAACCAACATTTCTCCAGCTTTAAAGTTAACTTGTGGTCTTCCAGTTTAGCCAGTATACGATTAACGTGGCGAATGTGATCCTGTTGATTATCAGAAAAGACCAAGATGTCATCCATGTGAATGACCACCCAGCCTTCAGCAACTTCGACCTGGAAGATGTCATTCATCATTGTCTGGAAAGTGGCCGGAGAGTTGGTAAGGCCAAAGAACATGACTAGGGGTTCAAATAATCCTCTATTGGTACGAAAAGCGGCCTTCCACTCATCCCCTTCTTTGATGTGGACATTGTTGTAACCCCATTGGATGTCCATCTTGGAGAAGATCTGCACTTTGGACAACTTATCCACTAGTTTGCCAATGAGAGGGAGCAGATACCAATTCTTTATGGTCATTTCATTTAACTGACGGTAATCCTGTACCGGATGCAATTTCCCATCTTTTTTCTTGACAAAAAAGAAAGGTGATGCCATAGGGGATTTGCTAGGTTGAATTCATCCTGACTCCAGATTCTCCTTAAGGAACTCATCCAGTTGTGCCTGCTCCTCGCAGTTAAGGGGGTAGATTTTGCAATCCACTGCCTTTGAGCCTGGAATTAATTCAATCGCATGATCCCAAGGGCGCCTTGGTGGCAACTTGTCAAAGGTTTCCTTTTCAAAAACCTTACGATGACCTAAGTAGTGCTTAGGAACAACTTCTTCCAATGTATGCATTGCTGCTACACCAGCTTCCCTCGCCGCAATGTCCATTGCCACTATGAACGGCTAATAACTGTTCTCCCAATTCCAGGGGTTGCATTGGGTCTACTTCCTCTTCTGGTTCCACTACCTCAGACCAATCCCAACAAGTCCCTGGGCATCAACTGAAACGTACTTCCTGCTTCTTCCAGTCCATCACCGGATTGTGATGCTGGAGCCAGTTGTGTCCCAGGAATAGATCTGTCTTTCCCAATTGTGCCACTCCACATTCCACAATTTCCTCGTGATTACCAATATGTAGTTTGAATTGCACCATGTATTCCAAACTACCCATCACATTGTGTGTACCATCAGCATTGTAAACTGCCATTGGTCTCAGCATCTTTTGTTTATTTAGTTTGTGTCATTCCACAAACTCGTCATTGATGCAAGACCCTGTACAGCCAGAATCCACTAATGCAGTGACATTAATTGTGCGACCCATGTCCATGGTAGTGATTGTGCCCTTCAAGTTCATTTCCTGCTTCCCTGAAGCTTTCACTAACTGTCCCCACAGTTGTACTAAATTCCATAATGCCTCTTCTTCAGACAAGGCATTTAGATCCCTTACAAGTCTCTCATCAACCTGATGAGTTCTTTTGTTGTGGACCCACTCCTTTAGGCACCACACTGCGGTTCCTTTTTCCTGTTGCCATATCCGTCTTAGGACCCACACTGGCGTCCAAGTCCTTATTAGGGGTTTTGCACTCACACTCAGATTCTGAATATGATGAATGAAAGATGTACATTCATATAATAGATCTGGAATATTAATACACGAGCCCTGGTGTACTACTGAGTCCTTTTTTGTCAATAGCACTGAGCGCTTGCCTATTGACCCTCACCAAAACCCTTCTCCTTTCCGTATTCTTTCCACATCTCCTCTGTGAGATCCTCAACCCTCAGCTCCCTGATCCGCCCTTTGCCCTTATCCTGTGCCCTAGCCCTTTTCAGCTCAGGGCAGTCCTTAGCCCAGTGCCCAGTATTCCCACAATTAAAACAAGCGCCTTTTGCTTGTTTCATTTTATCCATGTCCATGGCATTTGGATCGCATGTTGATTTGGACCCGGATGGTGCACTGTACTGAAACTGGTTTGGTTTGGAGTCCTTAGCCACTGGTTTCTCCTTGTAACCATCATTGCTTCAACCTGTTCCATATGCTTTGTTCACCTTTCGATATGCATGTGCTAGTTTGATTGCCCTCTTTTGAGTCTGATCAAGGGCCGCATCTTCTGGCAAATTCCCATATTGAATGAGATCTTGCCCTAGTGCAGGATGGATATGCCCCAAGAAATGCACCAGCAATGCCCTGTCATCCCAATTGACTAACAGTATCAAGGCATTGAATTTAATGATGTAATCTTCCACAGGCTGTGTTCCCTGTTTAAGTACTAAGATCACATCCATTGCCTTTTCCCTGGTTTCTGTGGACATAAAGAAATGATGCATCTCTTCTTTAAATCCGGTCCAGGATGTGAATGGGTATTTGTTTCGAAGAGGCCGATGCAATAGGGTTGGCAGTTCTGTCAAATGATTGTACCGTCCTTCGTTTAATTCCTCCCATGAGAGACCTGGTGTCCAAAAGGGAGATGTTACAACCTAACAATTTTTACGGGGGTTTTCCATATTTTTATCTATTTTCCTTGGGGCTCTATCGACACTTCTCTGAATATGGACAATGACTCCCACCCCTAATGGGGTACTCCGAGGGCTTAGATCAGCAAGTGACTGTACCGCGGCATATGGGGTTATAGGGGCGACGACTCTGGGCGAGTCCGGGTGGTTCTAGATGGTAGGCCTAGGTCTTGTAGCTGTGCAGTCTGTGCGCACAGACCAGGTGTTGGGGTATATAAGGAGGGTGTCTTGTAGGTACGAGTCTCTAAGACTCTAGATAGTTTCCTCTTACCAGGTCACTAGTCTACTGTGTGTTCATTTCTATTCTATTCTATCATCTTTTCACGAGGCTTGTGGTTGTGGTGGGATCCGTCCTAACATAATCTAGAGTCTTTCAACCACACTCTTTGTCATTGCACACAGCGCCGGGCACATCTTGCTCACTGTCGCTCACAGCATTGAATGAATCTTTTCATTTCTTTTCACTCTCGACATCGACTGGCAGCAACAGCGTCACGGCTGATGTTGGGACCACGCTAGGCGATAAAACGGGTGCTAGACGAGAGTTGGGGTGCACAGTAGTCGACCAGGCAGGGTCTTACTGGCACCAACACTAGTGCTTGTGGAATAGGTGGTGGAACCGTCAAAGACAATCAGGTGGCGTGATGTGTATCAAGGCCTACAGTCTAGAGATACCAATTACGTATTGGGTCTTAGTTACCTGAGCACAAGGACACTCTAGTGAACAGCCAGGCACCACCCCATTTGGTCTTGTGACGGAATTAAATCGAACATATACGTGCGGGTGTGTTGTTGACTGCAGTATACTCTGACTATGCCAGGAAGGGTAGTCCGCGACGAACAGGCAACAATCCTTGTCATCTGACGGGGATCTTAGGTGACAAAGGCCACAGGAACAGACCGAAGTGCAAACCAGGAGCGTTTGGTTTGGTTGAAGGTTTACTTTGGAACAATGGCACAATCATTCAACTATGTTTTACCCTACGCCCAGGTGACACTAGAGGAGATCGTACGAATCTTCAAAGCGGACTGGGCAGCAGCGCTTGAACTGGTTCAGTTGAGACCGGCAGCATTCATTGGTGACTCAGTCATCAGGCATCATGACAACCACGTTTGGTTGTGGCACAAACATCTGAAAGCAGTGGCAGCTCGCCAACGACAGAGGATCATAAACAAGCTCAAACTCAAGGAGGCGGAACAGATCTGCGAGCAGGAGGAGGCTTGGCAAGCCCTTCTGGAACAAAGGCGCCTGGACAAAGCTTTGATCAGGGCGCACAGAGATAAGAAGACCCTGGTGGGTCTGATTGAAAAGGCATATGGAGGACGACCTGACAATGCAGTCGTTAAGGTGATATTGGCAGTCCCATACAACTGATATCTCCTTGTAGTAGAGGACGCGGCTAGGGCGCTCGAAAAATATCATATCAACATGGCTGCAATAGACTATGAAGCAGGGGCACGGACTCTGTATTCTAACGAGGGAATGCAGATGTCACACCAGGATTGGAACATGCTGATGCACGCGCTCAATGGGAATATCAAGTTCACATCTTATCAGCATGGACAGAGACAGTTAGAGGATGAGCAGCGTCGTCAGGGGATCCGCTATGATCCATACCTGCGTACGCACACATCAAGAAAGGCAGGAGCAGGGACACCAACTCCATCATTGGCAAATGGAATGACATACGTAAACGACGTATTCCACGAGCTCGGTGAAATAGAGCTGGACACCCTATTGGAGGAATGCGGAGGAGATGAGACCCTGAGAGATCATGCCAAGCGATTGAACTCTTGGAGAGAGAATGTGCCATGTGGACAAGCAGTAATGCCGGGACCAGCTGCAAAAGGCAAGGGCAAGAAATACCCTTGGCACGAGGATGGGCTGTGTTACATGGTGTTGTTCAAACAAGAATACCACGACAAATACTGTTGGCCACGTTGGCCGCGCCTTTTGGACATTCTTAGCTGGGACCCTGAACTCAGGGACTTGACGGCCCACTTTGCACTACAGGACAATAGGGATCTGTGGAAGTTTCATGTGATCAAAGAATCAGCCATCAGAGAATTTGATGATGAGATCTACACATGGGAGGAATTAATACGGTTGGAACGCCTACCTGATCACTGACTCCAAGTGGAGTTTGGAGGGCATGGAAAGTCTAAACTTAAGCGATCCCCAGCCCCTACAATCTCCTCATTCATATAAGGGCCATCGAAAAACCCGTCACTGGTCACAGTCACAAAAAAGTCCTATGCGCAAGTTATTGCCAAGGCAGCGGGTCCCAGTAAAGCTAAAACAAGGACTCAGGGTGCGGACATGACATGGTGGGTTGGACCGGTACAGCGAGTAGAAGATTGGGTGGTGACAGTTCCCACTGTACCAAACAAAGGGGAACTAGATCACAAACGTATGGAGATAGATCAGTGGTGGCGGACAGTAGGAAGAGAAATAGATGTTCCATACCTATACCCTAGGCCAGCCAGTGTTGTAGGGACAGTTAATCCATCGATGCTGGGTTACTGTTATCTGCATCTGATCCAACAACAGTATTGGTCAGAATATGAATGGCCGCAATATCCCCAAATACAAGAAATTATGGAATGGGATGCAGAACTTTGAAACACAGAAGTTCGAATCATTCTAAGATCTACATATGGAAGGCGGGGGTGTCTCCATGTTATCGCCACTCCATGGGGAGAGACAGGCTGGGATCGAATAGCAATTTTGGTCACACAAGGGGCAGGACATATGCACGTGGGAGCATTTCAGTACACAGCCAATACAATAACAAGGCTGTTACACAGCATATGGGGATGGCGTAATCTACAAAACAGCCAAGACATTCCTCCACCAGCTGCCAATGCCGATCAAGCGGCTTTGAACACCCATGAGAACGCGGTCATCTTGCAAAATGAGCAATGGCTTGATGTGGCGGTGGCAATTGGAGGAGCAATTGCGGATTTAATCAACGAGCACAATCGAGCCAACCCAAGACCCAAGCCGCAACCTCTCACAAAAGCTGAAATGCCAGACCACTATGAAGGAGATCCCCGAATGGTTGATGGATGGCTAAGACAAATGGAGATCTATTTCCGGTTGGCAAGGGAAACGCGAGCTGACTGAAAAATCTTACTATGCCTATATCGGATTAGAAAAGGAAAAGACAACCAAGCAGGAGATTGGGCAGGAGTACAGCTTAAGCAAGCGTTGGAGGCGGATCAGGAGTATCAAGATAAAATGGATAACGCATCGCTGTTTTGGACGCCCGGTCTTACCTGGGAGGAACTAAACACCGGGCGGTACAACCATCTGACGGAGCTGCCTACTCTGTTAAGACGACCACTCAGAAACCAGTACCCCTTTACGACATGGACAGGGTTCAAGGAAGAGATGCACCATTTCTTCATGTCAACGGAAACAAGAGAAAAGGCCACCGATGCTATTTTGGTACTCAAACAAGGGACACAACCTGTTGAAGATTATATAATTAAATTCAACGCTCTGAAGCCGCTAGTCAACTGGGACGACCGGGCGCTGTTAGCGCATTTTTTGGGACATATTCACCCTGCATTAGGGCGAGATCTCATTTGATATGGGAATCTATCAGAAGACGCTACCCTGGACCAGACCCAAAAGAGGGTGATTGAATTGGCACGTGCATATTGGAAGGCAAACGAAGCTTATGGGATGGGTCGAAGTAATGATGGTTACAAGGAGAAACCAGTTGCTAAAGACTCCAAACCAAACCAATTCCAGTATAGCGTGCCCTCGGGGTCTAAATCAACACACGACCCAAATGCAATGGACGTAGATAAAACGAAGCGAGTGAAAGGCACTTGTTTTAATTGCGGAAACACAGCGCATTGGGCCAAGGATTGCCCTGAGCCAAAAAGGGCTAAAGCGCAGGACAAGGGAAAGGGACGGATTAGGGAATTGAGGGTTGAAGATCTCACAGAGGAGATGTGGAAGGAGTACAGAAAAGAAAAGGGTTTTGGTGAGGGTCAATAGGCAAGTGCTCAGCGCTATTGACAAAAAAGGACTCAGTAGTACACACGGACTCATGTATTGGTATTCTGGATTTCTTATATGAATGTTCATCTTTTGTTCATCATATTTGGAATCTGAGTGTGAGTGCAAAACCCCAGATAAAGACTTGGACTCTGGCGTCTTAAGACATATATGGCAGCAGGACAATAAAACTGCAGTGCGGTGTTTAAAAGAATGGGTTCACAATAAGCGGATTCAGCAGGTGGATGAAACACTTGTCGCAGACTTAAATAAATTGCTGGAGGAAGACACATTATGGAATCTGGTACAACTGCGAGGACAGTTGGTAAAAGCTTCAGGGAAGCAGGAAATGAATTTGAAAGGGACAATCACTACCATGGACACAGGTCGCACAATTAATGTCATGGCATTAGTAGATTCTGGCTGTACCGGATCATGTATCAATGATGAGTTTGTGGAACGTCACAAATTGAATAAGCGAAAGATGCTTCAGCCAATGGCTGTCTATAATGCGGACGGTATGCATAATGTGATGGGTAGTTTGGAATATATGGTACAATTCAAATTGCACATTGGTGATCATGAAGAGATTGTAGAATGTGGGGTAGCGTGACTAGGAAAAACGGACCTATTTTTGGGGCATGATTGGCTCCAGCATCACAATCCGGTGATGGACTGGAAAAAGCAAGAAGTTCGTTTTAGTCAATGTCCAGGGACCTGTTGGGATCGGTCCAAGGTGGCAGAACCTGAAGGAGAGGTAGACCCAATGCAACTGTTGGAATCGGGCAAACAGTTACTAGCAGTCCATATGGGAGACCCTGAACTCCAGATTCGATCAGTGGCAATGGACATTGTGGTGAGGGAAGCCGGTGCAGTGGCAAAACGTACTCTGGAGGAGGTCGTCCCTAAGCACTATTTAGGTCACTGAAAGGTGTTTGAAAAGGAAACCTTTGATGAATTACCACTGAGGTGCCCCTGGGATCATGCAATCGAACTGATTCCAGGATCAAAAGTGGTTGATTGCAAGATTTACCCCTTGAACCGTGAAGAACAGGCACAATTAGATGAATTCCTCAAGGAGAACTTGGAGTCAGGACGCATTCAACCCAGCAAATCCCCTATGGCATCGCCTTTCTTTTTTGTCAGCAAAAAAGATGGGAAATTGCAGCCAGTACAGGATTACCATCGATTGAACGAGATGACTATAAAGAATCTGTACCCACTCCTTCTCATTGGAGAACTGGTGGATAAGTTATCCAAGGTGTGGATTTTTTCCAAAATGGACATCTGGTGGGGATACAATAATGTCCGGATCAAAGAAGGAGATGAGTGGAAAGCTGCGTTTCGAACAAATAGGGGACTATTTGAACCCTTGGTCATGTTTTTTGGTCTTACAAATTCACCAGTGACATTCCAAACTATGATGAATGACATTTTTAGAGTGGAAATTGCTGAAGGATGGGTTGTAATCTATATGGACGATATACTGGTCTTTTCAGATAATCAGCAGGACCATATACGCCATGTCAACCAAATTTTGGCCAAGTTGGAGGATCACAAGTTGTCATTAAAACTGGAGAAATGTTGGTTTGATCAACCGCAAATTGACTTTTTGGGACTCGTAATCAGTCAAGATTCAATTAAGATGGAACAGGGGAAGGTTAAGGCTTTGGCAGAGTGGCCTATTCCAACCTCCAAAAGGGAGCTCCAGCAATTCTTGGGGTTCATTAATTTCTACCATCATTTTGTGGAGGGTTTTGCACACGTAGCAAAGCCCTTGACTCATTTAACTAGTAAAGTCGACTGGCTGTGGACAGAACTTGAAACTGCAGCCTTTCAGGGGCTGAAAGACCTTGTGGCGAGGGAGGTGACTTTGAAAATTCCTGATGATGAGGGCCAGTTTTGAATTGAAGTGGACACTTCTGATTTTGCCATTGGTGGAATTCTGTCATAATTAGGGAAGGACAATCTGTGGAGACCCATGGCTTTCATTTCAAAGTTGCTTAATGACACAGAGAGGAATTATGAGATCTACGACAAGGAAATGCTGGTGGTTATGCACGCCTTCTATGAATGGTCTCATTACCTTAAAGGCGCCAAGAAAATTGTAGAGGTTTTAATGGATCATCAGAACCTTACATATTTTAGGAAACCGCAGAATCTGAATAGGTGACAAGCACGAGAGCATGACACTCCCCCCCCCCTTATTCCGAGATTCCGAGCTCAGTCCGAGCTCAATCCTAGGATTCCGAGTAGCCTACTCGGAATCCGAGTCAATTCCGAGCTGAAAAAAGGTGGCCTGGTACTCACCAAAATGGGAACTCGTAATCCGAGTTCAGTCCTAGTCCAGTCCGAGCTGAATCCGAGCTGAACTCGGAAGCAACCTAGTAGTACTAGGATTGACAATGCTAGGAGTGAGCTCGGACTCCGAGTAGAGTCCGAGTGGAGTGTGAGAGCTGAGGGACAGGTAACTGCCATGCCATTTATAGCATTTGTGACATGTGTGACACGTGTCAGCACACGTATTTTCAACTTTGTTGATCATCACATGACATCCACATGACGTGCACGTGATGCGCCTGTGCTCGTCGACCGCAGCCCGGCGCTTGATCGTTATCGATCTCACACTACAATGCCCACCACCCAGTCCACCCGTCGCACCAGCCCACCCGCTGCTTCGCTCCCTGCACCAACCAAGCGTAGCCAAGCTCCATCCTCAGTCTCCATCACTGGAAAATCAAAGAAACGAGCAAAAACAGCGGTGGAACAACTAAAACCGTACGTTTTGTTCGTTTTGACAGTGTCTTTTGCATTCTGATCAATGCACCACTCCTCCTGCCCCTCCCTCCTGCCCTCCACCCTTGCAACCACACGCTGCCTGCTCCCCCAACCACCACCTGTTGACTGCGCCATCCGGCCGCCGCCCACTCTCGTTTGGTCACCACCTCGCACTTGACGAACGCCTCGCTCATAAACGCTGTATCGCTCGTAAATGCCACCTCGCTCGTAAACGCCATCCTGCTTGTTACTAAACGCCGTCTCGCTCTCAAATGCCGCCCTCTCCTCCTTCGGTTACCGCCTCTCGCTCGCAAAACGCCGTCTCGCACACGTTCGGTCGCTTCCCACCTCGTCTGCTGCCCACTCGTCTGCTGTCCGCTCCTCCCTCGATCACCATCAATCAACCGTCTGCCACTAACCCCTCCCTCGGTCACCATCTCTCGCACGCAACTGCCACGTCACCCACTCACTCGGCCACCACCCCCTCGGCCGTCACCCCTCGGCCGTCACCCCCTTGGCCGCATCCTGCTCATAACTGCCATGTCACCACTCCACCTCCTGCCTATTTCCCCCTCGGTTGCTGCCTCGGTCGCAACTGCCATGTCACCAACCACAATCATCCCACTTGTACTCCCCCCTGATTGCCTACTTTCTCAAAACCATATCATGTCATGCATTATTATTATTATTTATTATTTATTCTATTCATTCATGTAGAATTGAACAATTATTAGAGGATAGTGGGGTATCTGTTCCCCCCCCTAAACGACCAATGCCTGCTGGTGTCAGCAAGGATATTTCTGAATCTGATGATGGTACCAAGGGAGAAGAAGAGGTATGTACACAGGTTATCATTTGATATGACCATAAGGGTACTAAATCTGAGATAAGGATGAAAGTGATGTAGGTGAGGATGGTGGAGATGGTGAACATGAAGATGAGGACAAGGATGAAAGTGAAACACATAAGAAGGTGTGTGATAATTATTCACATTGTACAGCATCTAATCATTTATTAGAGTATTGACAATGATGAGGGAAGCAAAAGTGGTAGTGAGATTGTGGTTGGTGAAGTTCTTAATCTTAATTCTCTCCTCTCCCTCAGATTGAACAGGAAGAGAAAAGTGAAGAAAATACAGGGGAAGGAAATATGGCTGTCATTGCTGGTATGCCATACTTATACATTATTTTAGAGGCAAACATTGATATCCCATCAGGAGATGTCTCTAGGACTTCTGGAGGATATGGAATTAGTCAGCACACAGTCAGTGAGATTCCTGGTTATCTTCCCTTTCTTATGTAGGATACAGGAAGAGACAACTGAGGAGAAATCAAAGGAAGGAAATGCTTTTGACATTGCTGGTATGCTATACCTAACTTTAAAATCATTTTTACAAATCCTACCAGAAGAAGGAATTCATATACCATCTGAGGGTGCATCTAGAGCCACTGGGGGAACCATCAGAGGCCATGTGACTGGAAACACCTTCAGTCTTGCAGATGCTCCTAATCCCCTATCAGGGAGCATCCCAATTCAGGGCTGGGTCAAAGTGTATAAAGCTTGCTTTAATGATATTGACAAATTAAAGCCACATTGGGTTTTAAAAACTGAAGTCACTCCTACACTTGCCCCTGTCCTCAAGAAGTTATCCAGAAAGTATTCCATTGTGAGCAGTGAGTAATTGAGCTTCTCTCTTTATTTCATTATGGATTTGATATCATCAGAATCCAACCAAAGGATATATGTCCTTGAGGATGAAGAATGGGTCATTAAAGGAAAATATGATGATGCCATAATTGATGATGAGGATATAGAGTGGACATCAAGTGAAGGAAAATCTGTACTTCACCTTTGTGCTGTAAGTTATTGCACACAAATTTGAACATGCTTACTCATAAATTCAATTCAGGAAGATAAAAGTGTTTCATCTTTGACAGGCAGCATCATTGCTGGTTCTAGTGTTTTTGTGGCTCCTAGTGCTTCTTCTGCAGTTCCATCCACTGCAGTTCCATCTGAGCTTACTTCTGCTGAGCTAATGGCAGTACTCAACATTCCTGGATATTTGACTGATAAAGAAGACAAGTCCTTGAAGTCTTACTATCAGAAATACAAGGGCTGCATTCAGGCACAACACAATGTGGATGATATGTTTGCACAAGGTCAATGGCCTGCTCAGAAGAGGCCAAATATGACAGAGATTATCAAATTATTTGTATCACCATCAATGTGGCATTCTCATGTAAAGAGAATGTCAAAAGTGTCTGATTACCCTCAAATGCAAGAATGGCTAGAGGGAGGTGCCAATGCCCCTGAAGATCAAGAAGTCTGGGGTACTCTCAAGACATCATATACCTTTGCAGATCTAACAGCATATTTTAATAAACAAGATGAGATTAAGGCTAGAAAGGGCAAAGGCAGGGAGAAAGTGGTGGTACATGACGATGGAGGCTCTAAGAAGAAGAAGAAGAAGGTTGTGCAGAAGGCCAAATCTTCTAAACACAAGAAATCAATGAAGTAAGCTTCCTTTGATATGAGATGATTTTCATGTCATTCCTGTATCATCCTGTTTGTAGTATCTTGTGTACTTTGCTATGGTTTATGAATGTGATGACCAAATATGTGTTGTGCATACTTGCATTTCAAAATATCCCAGTGGTGGTAGCAAAGTCAGAGCAGCCATTCCCAGATGCATCATTCCAAGACTTCTGCAAGTTTGTTAAAGACAACTTCCACTCAACAGTTTCACTGTCTACAGTTTTAATGATTCTTTTTTCTATGACAGAAAACACAATGCTCCTTGGACTCCATGCCCGTCAAAAAAACCCAGAATATGGGAGGGAGAGATCACATTTAACTACTGGGTGGATTAATTGCTTATCAAGGGCAATATTACAAAGGACAAGTTCCAAGAATGCCAAAGTCCTGCCAAATGATGATACAGAGGATGGCAATAATGATCAGGTCATAACAAATGTCAGCTTAAAGCTTGATGCATTAGCCAAATTGTTGAAACTATACCCTTATGATAAGAAAGGGAAATTCACTGGAAATCCAAAGCCAGTCTCACATGATGAAATTGTTCCAGTGCATGTCATCTGTCCAGACACAATTGTGTGCACATCCATGAATTGTAATCCAAGGTCACTGATTCAGAATACCAAGCCAAGGGATATCACAGAAGTGTGCCTTATCAAGAATTTTACTCACTATTACCATGTGCCTGTACTTAGTAGTCAATGCCCAGGTTGCAAGGCTATTTACTATGCTGATCATGAATCAGTACACAATCAGCAGGACAACAGGCAGGACAGAATATATCTAAACTCTGCTAAATACATAAAACTTGGACAGAGTTTATGGGCTGATAGGTCTTTTACTTCTGCTGTCATCAGTGGCATATACACTTTTCATGCATCAGCTGGAACTTATGCACAATTTTGGAATATATCATTTGCACCTGCAACAAAACTGACAAGGAGGAAGGTATGGAATGCATTTGTACAAGAGTCATTGCGCATGCAGGCTGCAGAATCCAAAGTGAAATTTACAATACCAAATGGGCTGCCACTAGTTGAAGTTACCAGAGAAGCTTTTCAATTGCTAGGTAATAATGGTATCATTCCAGGATCACTGCAACACAGATGTGATAAGTGCACCCAACAGTACAGGGAACAGTCTGGCACTGGCACAGGTGGAGCAGATCAATCAGCTGTTGTTGGCATGGAAGATGCAATGATCACATCCCACTTACAGAGTAACATAATTGAGGATTGTGCACCTGTGAAGATGGTTGTGGTGGATGGAATTGTGACAGGACACACAGTAAGTTTTTATTTGGCTAAGTTGAGCTAGTGTTCATGCCCATTGTAGTATTGTGGATATCCAGGCTGCACTTCTGACCTATTGGATGCACATAAAGGTGTCTACTGTGCTTTCCATCAGAATTTGGTTGGAAGATTATGTCATATTGATGGATGCACCAATGTAAAAGTGCACAAAACTCAAGCTTGTGTAGAGCATCAGGATAGGTGGCAAAGATATCATACCAAACATAAGGCCAATGGGCTAGGGGGATATAGAAGGGCAGCAAGGAGAGCAGCTGAGACTTTGCCATGGTTGCCAGCTTCACAACAACAACAACAACAACAACAACCACATGATACTGAGGTAAATGACCAAGTAACACAAACTGAATTGTTCACACCTCCAAGAACTTATTGTATTGAAACAATTTGTGCACCATGTGGTGTAGTTGTAGCATGGGCTAAGTTTATAAAATCAGAATCACCCACAAACATATTAGGCTTCCTTGAGCATGTTTATCCTAATGATGAAAGCAGACCTGCATATATATGCATTGACAAAGCCTGTATGGTGCTTCGGAGGAGTGTTTCAAATGGTTCATGGGACAGGTGGAAAAATACCAGCAGGTTCATAGTTGATGCCTATCACTATTTCAACCATCGTGTGAGTGACCACTTATGTCGCAAATGGTGTAATCCAGCACCATTGGATGGCTCAGCCCCCAACTTGGTTATTGTGGAGACTGATGAAAATGGGAGGCTTTACTACAAACGTGCATTTAATACACAGGCTTGTGAACAATTAAATGCCTGGTTGGGTGGCTATGATCATATCTTGAGAAGAATGAAATCTTGGAACTTCAACTGGTTTCTACACAGCATACTGTATTATCACACAAAACATGTTGTTAAAAAGCAGGGAATCATGGAGGAAAGCTCAGATCATGAAATCTCAGATGTAGAAATATCAGATGAGGAAGAAATCTCAAATGATGAAATATCAGATGGAGAAATATCAGATGAGGAAAGCTCAGATGATATGTAATATATATACATATACCTAATATCTGTATCCAGCTTTAATTGAAAAGTTGACTTTAGCTGAGATTTGAACACCATCTACAACTGCAACACCAATGTCTGATAATTAGGACCCTGGTAGATGATTACGATTCTGAGCAAGTGCTAAGACTCATTTGAATATGAGGCCAGATAATCTTCAAGTTGGCTGTAATAGCACAGATGAGCAAGATAGAGTCCTGGTACTCAGAGGTACTAAAACTCTTCTAACATGAGGAACAAATTAAGGTAGGATCTGCCATGAGCACAGATGAGCAGGATAGAGTTCTTTTCAAGTAAGCACTGACAGGGCTTGCTATGGATGAGGAAAGGTGAGAATACATGTACCACATTGTTGTATCTAGAACAATTTCAAACTTCTCAACCAATATTCCATTGCCTGGACAATCTCAATAATTGAATGTATTGTGAGAGAATTAAATGATTGGACAAAAGGAATAGATATATTGACATAGCTTTTCTATATACAGCATTGGCCAATAAGAATGGGCTCAAAAAGCAAGGAATCCAAGTAGAATCCGAGTAGAATCCGAGTCCAGTCCGAGCTCAGTCCGAGTTTAACTCGGATTGAATGGTGAAGTATCCCAACTTGGACTGAGCTCGGACTTGACTCGGATTCTACTCGGATTCCTTGTACTTTTTTACCCTACTCGGACTGGACTCGGACTGGACTCGGATTCTACTCGGAATCCTCGGACTGAGCTCGGATTCCACTCGTACATGGGGGGGAGTGTCACTTGCTCGACAAGCACGCTGGGTGACAGATTTACAGGAATACAACTTCGTCATTAAGCACCGGTCAGGAAAATCTAACTCTAAGGCAGATCTGTTGTCAAGACAAGCAGGTCATGAGCAAGGTCAAAACGACCATGAAGGTGTCATCTTGTTAAAAGAACACTTGTTTGTCCAGATCTTCAATGACGATTGAGCACTAGAGGAAATCATGGACCAAATACAGAAGATCCCAAAACAACAATGGGAAAAGCAGGTTTTGAGAGGACTAGAGGAAGGTGATGGGGATTTCAAGGTCAATAAAGGATTGGTGGAGTGGAAGGGCCGTGTATATGTACCAGCCGTTAAATGCATTCAAGGGGAAATAATCCAGATCCACCATTCATGGGGACATTCAGGGATTGCCAAAACAGTGGAGCAGCTGACCTGAGATTATTGGTGGCCAAATATGCATCGAGATGTCGAGGAATACATTGCTGGTTGTGAAACTTGTCAGCATGCTAAACCAGATCGACAACCAAGGGCCGCACCATTAGTGCCAAATGAGGTACCACAGGAACCATGGGAGGTTATATCAGTGGACTTAATGGGACCGCTTCCAGAATCCAAGGGCAACAACATGATAATGGTAGTGGTAGATCGCTTTACCAAGAAAGCTTATTTCTTGCTGACTACGTCATCCATCACATCACAAGGGGTAGCCGTTTTAATGAGGGACAACATGTTCAGGGACCATGGATTACCACACAAGGTCATCAGTGATCGAGGGCCTCAGTTTGCATCAAAATTCATGGATGATCTGTATGGCATGCTGGGGATCAAACCTAACCGATCAACCGCCTATCACCCGCAAACTGATGGACAGACGGAGCGTGTCAATCAGGAGGTTAAGGAATTCCTGACGATGTTTGTCAATCATAGGCAGGACAACTGGAGCAATTGGCTATCAGTAGTGCAATTTTGTCACAATGACCGAGTACATGCTGTTACAATTTCTTTCCTTTTCGTTAAACAGACTCTTTTATTACATAACCATTGCTATACGTTTCATGGATGTTCATCTCCTTTAGCTATTTTACCTTCACTTTTCCTTTCTTGGGTATTTAGCTGTACGTTTCCTTTTATATTTCTCTTGTTCTTTTATGTATATAAACCCTCTTGTAATGTAGCTAGACTTCAGTTCCAACTTAATCGAATTATACTCCCAATTTTGACTCGAACTCCTCGTTCTCTTTCTCTTAAGCTCATCATCGACTTAAAGACCTTCGTCATCATTTGACTTAGTGTCTAGAACTTGTCCAGTAGGCTGGGAGCAGACCGAGACTCTGCTTGCTGCTGTTGACTTAAGAACAAACTGCATTGGGAGCATCAATCTTAACACATGCATCCACAGGGTTTTCACCATTCTTTATGAATTACGGGTGCCATCCGCACAAAGGCCTTAGTCCCACATACAAACCAAAAGTGGTAGCAGTCGAGATGCTGGTGGATGAATTAAAAGACATAAATTCACAGGTGCAAGCGGCACTGGAAAAAACAGCCACCATGATGAAAATGTGGTATGATGCAGGAAAGTCTCAGGCTTGGCAATATAAGCCAGGTGACAAGGTTTATCTTAGCATGGAAAATCTACCGGTCATTCGCGCCACAAAGAAATTGGACGGCAAATTCGTGGGCCCTTTGGAGGTGGTTGAGAAGGTTGGCGAGTTGGCATACCGGTTGAAAGTTCTGGCTTCCTGGAAAGTCTACAATGTGTTCAATGAGGTTCTCCTCAAACCATACAAAGAACCAGGATTTCCTAACCAGAAGGAAAAAGTTGTGCAACAGCAAGAAGCGCAAATGGTCGAGGAGTCTTCCAATGACGAATATGAAGTTGAGGAAGTCATGGATAGCCGAGTAAGTGGACATGGCAGTGGGCAGTTGGAATATTTGGTCAAATGGAAAAATTATCCAGTAGAAGATTCCACTTGGGAACCTGCAGAGAACCTTGAAAACGCTAAGAGGGAAGTTCAAAAATTCCATAAGGCCAACCCCGCTGCGCCATGACGACTTGTTAACACCCGGGACTTGGCACTACCGCAAGTGGCAGAATCACACGGAAACACACGCACCCAAGCGGTTATTTGGATGGGAAGACGGCAAGTTTGAGCAGGAATACCTTGAGAAGCTCAAATGGAACTGGCAGCATTGGAAGGGGGACAGGCGGGACATATATGCAGAACAGGACACAGAAGGGGCGTTCTCAAGAGACCTTGAGTGTGGCAGGCCAGTTAAACCTGCACTTCATTCCCCCATGGCACAACCCATAGCATTGACTTCCCGGGACATGAAGTCTTGCGGAGAGGGCTATGTTACGACCTAACAATTTTTACGGGTTTTTTCCATATTTTTATCTATTTTCCTTGGGGCTCTATCGACACTTCTCTGAATATGGACAATGACTCCCACCCCTAACGGGATACTCCGAGGGCTTAGATCAGCAAGTGGCTGTACCGCGGCATATGGGGTTATAGGGGCGATGACTCTGGGCGAGTCTGGGTGGTTCTAGATGGTAGGCCTAGGTCTTGTAGCTGTGCAGTCTGTGCGCACAGACCAGGTGTTGGGGTATATAAGGAGGGTGTCTTGTAGGTACGAGTCTCTAAGACTCTAGATAGTTTCCTCTTACCAGGTCACTAGTCTACTGTGTTTTCATTTCTATTCTATTCTATCATCTTTTCACGAGGCTTGTGGTTGTGGTGGGATCTGTCCTAACAGGAGACGAATTGTCCATCTTTTCCTGGTATTCCTGGTCCACCTCTAAAGCTTGCTTGAGTTGTACTCCAGCCCAGTCACCCGCTTGATTATCTTTTCCCTTCCTGATTCGGTACAAGCACAGTAGGATCCTCCAATCTGCACACATTTCTCTTGCCAACCAGAAATAGATCTCCATTTGTCTCAACCAGCCATCTACCATATGAGGGTCGCCCTCATAATGTTCTGGCATCTTGGCCTTTGTGAGGGGTGGCAGTTTGGGTCGTGGGTTTGCACAATTATACTTGTTGATTAGATCCACTATGGCTCCCCCAATCGCTGCTGCAGCATCAAGCCGTTGCTCATTTTGCAAAATCACCACATTCTCGTGAGCTTGTAATGCTGCTTGATCTGCATTAGCAGCTGGTGGTGGGATGTCTTGGCTGTGCTGTAAGTTTCACCATCCCCATATGCTGTGTAGCAACCGGGTTATTGTGTTGGCTGTATACTGAAATGCTCCCACACGCATGTGCCCTGCCCCTTGTGTGACCAGTATCGCCATTCGATCCCAACCCGTTTCTCCCCATGGAGTAGCAATGATGTGTAGACACCCCTTATGCCTGTATGTAGTCTGTAAGATAATTCTAACTTCTGTGTTTCGAAGTTCTGAGTCCCATTCCATTATTTCTTGTACCTGGGGGTATTGTGGCCACGCATACTCAGACCAATACTGTTGTCAAATCAGATGCAAATAACAGTAACCTGGCATTGATGGATTGACTGTCCCTACAACACTGGCTGGCCTAGGGTATGGGTATGGAACATCTATCTCCCTTCCAACTGTTCGCCACCACTGGTCTATTTCCATGCGCTTGTGATCCAGCTCACCCTTGTTTCATACAGTAGGGACTGTTGCTACCCAATCTTCCACATGTTGTACTGGTCCACCCCACCAGGTCATATCCACACCCTGAGTCCTTGTCTTAGCTCTACTTGGACCTGCTGCCTTGGCAATAACCTGCGCATATGACCCTTTTGTGACTGTGTCCAAGGACGGGTTCTTTGAAGGCCCTTGAATGAACGATGAGATCATGGGAGCAGGAGACCATTTATGTTTGGACTTCCCATGTCCCCCAAACTCTGCCTGAAGTCAATGATCTGGGAGACGTTCTAACTGTATTAATTCTTCCCAGGTGTAGATTTCGTCATCAAATTCTTGGATAGCCAACTCCTCAATTACATGGAACCTTTGAGGATCTCTATTGTCCTGTAGTGCAAACCAAGCCGTCAAATCCCTGAGTTCAGGGTCCCAGCTAAGAATATCCAAAACACGTGGCCAATGCGGCCAACAGTACTTGTCATGGTATTCCTGTTTGAATAACACCATGTAACACAGCCCATCTGTTAAGATCGATGCTCCCAACGCAGTTCATTCTAAGTCAACAGTGGCAAGCAGAGTCTCGGTCCACTCCCAGCCTACTGGACAAGTCCTGGACACTAAGTCAAATGATGACAAAGGTCTCTAAGTTGACGACAAGCTCAAGAGAAAGAGAGTGAGGAGTTTGAGTCAAAATTGGGAGTATGATTTGATTAAGTTGGAACTGGAGGATGTACAGGATATTCTAGGGTTTATATACGTTTTGAGAACAAGGAAAACTATAAAGGGAATGCACAGTAAGCGCAGCTAACTACCTACAAAAGGAAGTATGAAAGCGTTAGCAAAAGGAGATAAACGTCCACTAAACTGTATAGTAATGATGATGTAATAATAAGTAATAATAAAGCATCCGTCATAGAAGAGGAAAAGAAACTGTAACATTACCCCCTTTGTATGCAAGAAGTCACCAACTTCTTACCATTGTGCGTCTGTGGTCCAGCCATGGTCCTTCCTGGATTTGATCCACTTGATGATGGAGTCCAGGTCTTTGTTGGCAGCCTCGATGCGCCATTGGAGACTTTTGGTAACGCGCTCCAGCTGTTTGGCATGCTCCCACAAATTGTCGCGTTCTTCATAGGTGAGACATTGAGGGTCAGTGGAGAGCATGAGGTTAGTGACGGTGTCGAGGGGTGCAGAGAGGTGGTTGAAGTCGACGATGAGGGTGCTGAGGGCTTTGGAAACGGGGGAGAGGACGGAGTGGCGGGGGCGGTGATGTGCAGTGTCATGGATGAAACCCAAAACGAACCCAACACACAAACCAACCACAAAATCGAATCTGGATTGGGGGCACACCTTCAGTAGCAACAGGCTGGCTGGAGGGGAGCACAGGTGGACAGACGTTTGAAGTGGCACAGAGGCTGGACAAAGGGGTTCGAACACACACCGAGACTGATGGCAAGGGCGGAAGGGGTTTCTCGGTCTTCACTAATACGACGAAGTACGAGAGTGACTGTAAGTGGGGGCCAACTGAGAGTAGTTGAACCGGAGTGTTTGTCCGAAGGAGGGGACGAGGGATAAAGGTGTGGAGAAGAGGACAAATGGGGCAGACGAGAGGAGACAAGACGAAGACAAGGTCAAAACGAGGCTGGATGCGGGCAAGGGACCTAGGGCAAGACTCAGAGAGAGGGCAACACTAGCACTGAACTCTGAGGGGAGGGAAAGAAGGTCAAATTTTCTCTGTTGCATAAAGGTGAAGATACATGTATATAAAGTAAATGATGGTAGCTAAGAATCAATTCAAAGAAGAAAGTCCACTCCACTGACTGATAGGAGTCTCCTGGACACCATCCTTTCGAAGGTCGTAGGGAAGGAACGGAAGAAACAAGTCCATAACAACAAAATGAAACAGGTACAAACTGAGTGCAGAACTCATCTGCCATCACCGATGCTCACAACGCCCATATAGGCTTCTATTGCCGTTCGGGTTCCTCGGTTGAAGTCTTCTGCGGCGATGGTGACCGCTCCACAGTGTTTCCTAGGCTTCAAAACTGTGACAGAGGAGGTTCTCCAAGTCCCCATGACTCATCAAGTCCGCAGGAAGGCGCGCCACATGCCACGTCAAATAGTAGGGCATTAACTGGTCTGCTGGAACCAGCCTCGGATGCAATGTTCCCTCCCTGTTGATGACTGCATATCTGGCAAGAGTTCGACCTACATGATCCAAGGGCCCCCAGGGGATATTGTCCTTCGAAAACCGTCGTGCTCGGCAATCACATTGGTCTGCCAGACTACTTGTCCAACCATGAAGTGTGTTCGTTCGACTGAGGCTAGCTCCCCTACCGAGACCGAGCTGTTGATGAGTTCGAGGTAGAACCAGTTTCGAAGGCGCAGGTCGCTTGGTGCCATTAAGGTGGATGCTTTGTTCGTGTCGTGGAACATATTCTCCCGGCCTCCTCTAGCTCCAATGCTGCACGTCAGGTGGGTCCAACAGTTGTCGGGGACCAGCCTTGAATCCGCAAGCTGCATTCCAATCGAATTCATAATAGCCATGCTCGTTCGTTCGGATGACGGTATCATTCGAAGTGCGGCTCCTGCAGTACTTTACACTGCCCCACCTGTCCTGGTGGACTCCAGGTAGACTCCAGGGACTCCAGGTGGACTCCAGGTAAAAATCACAAAAGTCTCAAAAAGGGTAAGGACTCCAGGCTCACTCCAGGCTCACTCCAGGTTCATGAAATTTGGCAGGAGTCCAGGGTCAACCAGGACTCCCTGTGCACTCCCTATTGTTCTGTGACATTCCAGAGCTGAATGACATTGCAAAACCAGTTTCCCAGTGTTTCCCACATTCCCACCATGTTCTCATGCACCACTCTACATGCTCCTGTTAATTTTCCCGCCATTACCATGGTCCTGTACATATTCCCACACACTGTTTTTCCATGAGGTTCCCACACACCATTCCACAATCCTGCTCATTTCCCCACCATTTTCTGACACACATACTCCTACTGTCCTGTGCATTGTTGCAGACACTATTTTCCCACCATGTTCAGCATCAGCACTGTTCATTTTCCACCATGTTCACACACACTACTCCACTCAGCTATTCCCACCAGTTGTTCCAATATTCTTACCACATCTCTAGCCATATTCTCACACTCTATTTCCACACTTTCTTGATGCAACCCTCTATACTCCTGCTCATTTCCTGCCATGTGCATACACACCACTCTGTTGGTAATTCCCATTCATGTTCCCCAATTCACACACTATTTTTGCACCTTGTACCCATGCATCATTCTACATGCTCCCACTCATTTTCCACAATATTTATTCATACTACACACTATTTTCCCACACTATTTTCTCACCACATTCCCATGCACCATTCTACCTGCTCCTGCTCATTTTCCACAATGCTTACACACACCCTTCTTCTTTGTTATTCCCACCATAGTCCTGTCCATATTAGAGGTCTTTACACACAGCCCCCCATTCCATGCGGATTCCATGGATTCCGTGTGGAATCCACATAGATCTGCTGCACAGTGGATTGGCTGGGCCATTCCACACCATTCCGTGCGGATTCCGGGCTTATTCCACATGGAATGGCGGAATTTCCGCGGACAGTCCGAATGGAATATTCCGTGTGACAGTGTTATGTCACACATTACAACCTTCTTCCCGCACACCAACACCACACACCCCACACCCATGGCTCGCACTCGATCGCAGCTTGACGCCGCCATTACCTCACCATCTAAGTCACGCAATGGCCGCAAATGGGCCATATCGGAGGCATCGGAACAATCAGCCAAGACGGCTCCTGCCACGTATCACCTCCACACCAATCACCACGCCCCCCGACCGAATGCGACTCCGACTGCCACGGCCACCTCCCGCTCACCATTCACCACGCCGCCCGTCATCAAACACCGCTGCGCATGCTCGCAGCTCCTGCCACGTATATCACCTCCACACCAATCACCATGCCCCCCGACCGAATGTGACTCCGACTGCCATGGCCACGCGCAACCGCTGGATAAACACGATGGTTGCCACGTACCCACCTGCCACGTACCACCTTGCCCGCACATGCGTGCTGCTTCCTGTGCTTGCCTAACATGACACCTGCTGCCACATGATGCCCATCCCTCACATAAAAACCACCATCGTGCTACCAGCCACGCACCATGCACCACCATGCACCATGCACCACATGCAGATAGATCTAGACCATCAACTAGGTATGTCATGGCCAATCTCACTCTTCATCTTCTGATGAATACTGTTTACTTATATCCCTACCAATGTCAACACCCTCTCTACTCTCATGGGCTGATAATGCATCAAGATCAACTAGGTATGTTTTCCCTACTCATACTGTTCCTTTTCTGATGAATGTTATATAACTTCTCACATATGTAAATAACCTTATTGACATGTAATAATATTTTTTAACTGCAACTTCATTTTATACTTTAAAATTGATATATTACTTGTTGGTATATATAGAGCTGAAACAGTATTACAGGAGAGTGGCATATCAGTTGCACCTCCTGAACACTCACGCTCAGCTACAATTCAATTTCTTGCTACAAAACCAGCTCATTCTTCAGGACATGCTCGTCGTTCTGATTTTCAAGGTGCATCTGGGAGCAGGGAGACTGAATCCCTACCTCTTGATGGTGACATAGATAGTGACAGTGGGTACGAGTGACATTGCAAGCCTCCATTCTGATGAAGAGATAGGCAGTGGCTCTGATTATGAGCAGTCTGAGAGTGAATCATCTGAGAGTGTGGAAAGTGAGGGAATTGATACTGATGTTGATGGTGGGAGTGAACAAGATGACAATAAGGTTGAAGGAGCAATTGGGAAACAGTTATCTCAGGTGTGTGTCTGCTCTTGCAGTACAAAATAATCTAACTTCAATGTGGAAAAGATTGGCATTTCAAGAGAGAATGAGGGTGCAGAGTCACAGATGCCTCTTAATTGTCAGTGTCACAAAGTAATACTATATTAGACTAATGTCCCATTTGCAGCTAATGTTCAGGTTTTGTTTTTTTATTTCTCTGGTCTCAATTGTCTAATACCTCTCAGATTGATGAAGCTGTTCCTGAGGGCCAGCTGGGTGACCAAGCTAATTTCTTTGGTCAACAAGGTAAAATTGTTCAGGAATCTTATACAATTCTAACTCAATGATAGAAGATTCTGTGGTTGAGCCCTCTGATCTCCAAGGTGCCTCTCGCACAACAAGAGGTATAATTTGTGGAAAGGCCCTTGGTAATGTCTTCAACTTGGGGGATTCACATGATGCTTTAGATACAGGTGTGGGGTCATTAGGAAAAATCAGGTTATTCAATCTTCAAGATGACCCTGTCACAAGCACTCCTATCATGGTCTTGAGGGTGAAGATTGGGACTGATATGTCCTCTGTGCTCAAACAAATGTCCAAGCGTTATTCTCCTGTTGAGGGTGAGGGGCTTCATTTTTTATTGAATATCAAGAAACCTCATAATTTTTAAAGATGACAATATGAGAATCTTCACTTATGAAGATGGTGAATGGTGTGTTAGAGGATGTTTCCATACAGCATTGGAGGAGAATGATCCTGTCCTCTGGGATAGGAAAAATGGAGAGTATTCCCTTTCTGTTGCCTTGGTATGTTCTCAAATTTTCATCATAATGCTTATCTTGCTAAAGTTATTTAGGAGCCTGGAGACTCTAAATCACATTTCTCTAAGGCTTCACACTCACAATCTGACAGAGTTTCATCTAGTGTCACTGCACCCTTGGAGCCTGTCCAGGCAAATACAGAGTACAAGAAGCAGATTGTAGAGGCACTTGGCATCTCAAAAGATTTACTCAGGGATGGGAAACCTGCAGGAGGATTGCAGTTATATTATAGAAAGTATCAGGCTTGCCTTCAAGCCATATTAACTTGTGAGAGGATGGCTAATGCTGGAGAGTGGGTTATAAGAAAGCCATCAGAGACAGATATAGTGGAACTGTTTGTTGGAAATCAATGTGGCATTCAGATGTGAAGAAGGTCTTCTCCAGGGTTTCAAAGTACCATGAGATGGTCAAGTGGCTTGATGAAAGTGATGATGCTTTACCACTTGCTGAGCTTTGGGGACAAGAAAAGGGTCCCTTCACATTCAAAGACTTGAGGCATTGGTTAGATGAGAAGGACAAGGAAACTAGGAGAAAGGGGAAAGGGAAAGCAAAGGAGAGTGATATAGATAAGGAGAAAAGGAGAAAGAGGAAGGAGAAAGAGGAAGGAGAGATCAAGGCAAAGAAGTATAAAACAAGAAGCAAGGGAATGTAAGCAATCAAATGAGGATAAATGAAGTATGATTTTCATGTACCAATACTTTATCTTTTGAAATCCATAGGATTGTTCATATTCACCAAGGTTTCCGAGGTCTTTGCGCTCGGCCAGGTATTCCGCGCGGAATCCTAGTGGACTCCATGGAATCCTAGGACTCCACTGGGAATATTCCCAGTCAGTCCTAGTAAAAATAAAATTTGAGCATCCCAGCCAAAATGGCTGAAACAGTCCCAATGCATTCCTAATGGCTTCCCACTGCAGTTCCAGTGCATTCCTACCCCAGTGGTAGGATTGAGGGTGCTATTCCTAGGACTCCTACCCACTAGGAATGGGTAGGAATGGGTAGGAATCCTAGGACTCCACCTGTGTAATGTGTCACAGGCACTGCTACTCTATTGGAGTCACATATATTAGAAACTAGTAATGTAACAACTGTATTGCATGCTCCGATAAAAATAATGTGTGACCAGTGTCACATGTCACATGACCAGTACCAGATGGTCTGTGCACTCCTGACAGGTATATAAGGACAGCCAGTAGCACCCAATTTCTGTCATCCCCCCTCCTCGAAAATTGATTAGTCAGCTAATGTAGTAGGCTAGATGATGTATATAGATTGATTACATAAGTAAATTAGATTGGTAATTGGTAATGTAGATAAGATTGTATATGGGCTGATTAGATAAGTTTTACATTTTCCCACAATAAGTATCAACCATTCTCATGTGTCACATGTCACAATAGTGTCACATTTCCCACAGTTTTGAAAAGGCAGAATTGTCACATGACCCATTAACAAAAAATATAGAGGGAGTCTATTTGTCCCAGAATATGAAAACCAAATATAAACAAATGCAATATTCATTGAGATAATGGCAAAATACTTTTGTAATTTCGCTTTTTATAGCACAGCCACAGCACTCTGAGGTACAAAAGTCATATTTATGACATGTTCTATTAACAAAAGTTGTAGAGGAGGTAAATCTGATGCCACTGATGGTGTCCAAATATTTGTAATCAAAGAACTTGTTGAGATATAACCCTTTCAAATAATTTTGTGTGACAGTCCCAAATTTCCATTCCAAAGTCAAATTCATGACATGCTCCACTAATGAAAGTTGTAGAGGGGTAAAATCTGATGCTAGTGATGGTATATAAATATTTGTAAACAATAGCCTTTCTGAGATATAACCATTGCTTTCATGTTTTTTGACTTTGCAGACATATCATGTTCAAGGTGAATATATGTATGTCATGATGGCAGGAGATGTCAATTTCCCCTGGTGGCACCAAACCATGCAAATCTTGTAATCGGGTAGGATAACATTAATAACTCTGAGGGAGCCCTGATCCACTTGGCTGACCAGCAAGACCAACCATGGCCAGGATAGGCCTGGAACTGAACCAGGAGGTTACTTTTCAGATAATGCCAGCTCCATGTGAGTATATGATTGATTTAATGTCAAAAAGTAACAGAACTCCACTGCCCATACCAGCTGCTCACCACTACATCCCACCCATTTGCCCCTGCCCATTTGACTGCCTGCACATACCCAAACTATCTACCTGCCAACTCAAATTAGCCTAAAACCAACCACCATTCATTTGCCTGTGTTAAGATTGATGCCCCTAGCATAGTTCATTCTAAGTTAACAGTGGCAAGCAGAGTCTCAGTTCACTCCCAGCCTACTTGACAAAGATCAAAGCAACAATACTGGAGAATTGTAGTATACAGGAGGGTTTATATTCATCCAGAGAATGATAGAACCAAAAAGGAAATAAGACTGTAGCTACCTGAGAAGAGAAATGTATTGGTAACTACCTAAAGGAAATAGTGCCCAAACACAGTATGTAAGCAAAATGTTGTAGTTTGTCATAGAAGGAGAAAAGAAAATGTCACTCTGTCTCAGTTTTATGTTTATCTCATTTGCCTATTACCCTCCTGCCTTTCCCAAAGTCATGGCTTTGACAATTGCATGACAACATCAGTATGATATATATTATCTGCACAGCCCAGATATAGTTGAAGCCAGAGTAATATCAAGAATGGGAAGATGTAACATACTGAAGAGATTCAAGAATGGTCTAAAGCAAGTGCCTATTATCTTTTTCGGATTGTGTGAAATGTGATAGTCCAGATGTCACTTCACCCCTGGAAAAGTTTGACATACCATCTGCACAATGGCTACAGTCATGTATGCATAAACAAGTGTAAATAACCATAAATGTGTCCATATTATACTAGATAATTACATTCCATGCTCTGATAACAATAGCAGTGAGCCTTTAAAAAATAGTCTGTACAATAGTGATGGTCATGTATGCACAAACCACCATACATGTGCACAAATTACATTCAATGAATCCAATCCAGCAATGAGCAAGAGACAAGCTTGAAACAATATTGACATGCCCAAAAAGTTCCTTGTACATGTATATCCACAAACAACAATGTAGAATCATACACATGTAAATGTCACACTAGGTATTCAAATTTCATACAAACTTTGTGAAATGAATGTGGAATGAGTGGAATATCACATGGATCCCATTAGAAAGTAGAATGAAAAGCAGGGAATAGCTAGGAATATGCCAGGAAGTCTTCAGTGGTAGGTTTATATCAAGATATGATCCACTGGGAATGTGCTGGGAATGTGCTGGGAATGTGCTGGGAATGTGCTGGGAATGAGTTAGGAATGTGCTGGGAATGTGCTGGGAATGAGTTAGGAATGTGCTGGGACTTTAGTGGACCAAGTGGGAATTTACTGGGAATTCAATAGGAATCCCAGGAGTCCACTAGGAATCCTCGGAGTCCACTGGGAGTCCACTGGGAAACATGGCTCAGTGGAAACTACTGCTTTATTGTGTCATGATATCGGTTATTGTGTGCAAATTCAGCAATGGGTAATAGTGGTTTCCATTTATGGGGTTCATTTGTGCAAAACATTCGAAGATAAATTTCGAGTTTTTGATTAACACGTTCAGTTTCTCCATCTGTCTGAGGGTGATAGGCTGTGCTCATCCTGTGGTCGATTCCTAAAGCTTTTCATATCTCTTGAAATACTTTAGCAGAGAATTGTGGTCCTCTGTCAGAGATTAAAATGTCAGGGAGTCCAAAGCATTTAAATATTTCAGAGATATATATATCTGCGGTTCCTAGAGTGTCGATTGCCTTGTTGCAAGGAGTAAAAATTACCCCCTTCGTAAGGCCATGGTCCACCGTGACCAATATAGAATCGTATCCATCTGATATAGGAAGATCTGTGATGAAGTCAAGTGTAACTTGTTGGAATGGTTGTGTGGCTTTTGATGAAATAGGGATTATACATTCCAGGCCACCAGTAATCTCGCTTCAAAAGCGCCAGTGTTTTCAATCGTCCAGGATGTCCCAAAGATAATGCTTCATGTATCTCTTTGATTAACTGAGTTTGTAGCTCAATTCAATCAGGAACATAGATCTTGCCAAGATAATAAATGATACTATGAGTATATGTCCAATCTTGTAGTTTTGATTTAATTGGTGGCGCCCTTTGTTTAGTGATAACTTCAATAAGTGTCATGACCTTGGTCAAACTCGTTTTTCGACTAAGACATTTTTATTATTTTCTTTGTATTTTACTAACGTGGTAGCCAAACATCTTAGCAAACCCGGCGTCTATCTTATCTGGTCAGCGCTTAGATTAGATAAGATAAGATTACGATTAGATTAGATTACGGACTACTGGACCGATGACTCATCATGTATGACTCATGGCACAGCCATGCGCAGCACGGCCGCCGCTTATGCTATCTCTTTTACTCATACTTACTCAGCGTAGATACTATTATTAGAGTGGTGCACAGACCACCCTTGTAGTATATAAACTGAGCAACTAGCACCCAGAGTCCTCAGTCGAGTTCTCTCGGGTTTCTTCCCTACTCTCATCTCCTCTCCTCTAAAGTCTATTGTTGGGGCCCTAAGTCGTCACGACGAGGGTAGTCCTGATAGTAGAACTCGACTATACACACTCTTACTGCCCCAACGCTTGATACACCCGGACTGCAGGGTTAAGCAGACGCGATCAGGGGGATCTATCACAGTCGTCCGTCGACTATAAAACATTATTAGTTGTTGGGATCTATAAAACCATCACCCCTGGTTCTGCATCGCATACACAAAAGCGTTGGCTTACGTTCCCGGTCTACACAAACCGAAGGACCTAACCCGGTCGATAGGGTTACCTGTGCACAGGAGACCAGTGCCGTACATTGATTGCACGTTACGCAATCCGCATTGTGGGATAAGCCTCGCCAGCCCCTACGTACGTTAAATTGCCCGGCCTAGGCCCCTGAATGCTATACCATATATACCTAGTTACTTTGTTTGTATAACTTTAGTCCTTGGAAGTAGCTGTCACTTGACCACGCGCTTCTGAGAAAGATCCGCACCTGTAGGGTGTAGTGATAGCGGAACAACCGTTCGGCCTCTGCTTAGATAAACCTTCATTTTGGATTAAAATAGTTCTCAAATACCTATATTGTACTAGCACTGCAGGGAGGGTTGTGGACCCTGAGTGCATTCCCAAACAAGTGACAGGCTAAGACCTCCCTCACTTTCGTACAAAATAGATCAAGGTCTCAGGGAACTATTACAAAATACTGGTCTATCGGATCAGGAAATACAAAACTTCTGGAATGAAGTATTTGGGGATAATAATGGTCTGGACTCAGATCGATCAGACCCTTTTGAGGACACACCATCATCAACCGATTCGACACCCTCAATCACCGAGGAACCACATCATTGGGAACCTGCCCCTTTTCAAATCTTAGTTCCCAATCCAGCTACATTAAACCTAAACGCCCTCTTCAACTCCAATGCAGATTACATTGGAGAAGTCGCACCGCCATATCAATTACCATCACCAACACCATCTCAATCCCTATCCCCATATACACCTGCTCCTAGTTACCGAAACATGTCGGACGCAGGAGATGACCAAGAGCAGCAGCTCAATTCTGCGCAGCTACTACAAATGCTCGCAAACCAAAATAATGTCATACAGCAACTGCAAACACAGCTGACGTTATTACAAAACAACACCGCTGCGGCAGCACAGCAAGCAGCACAACAGCAGGTGGCACAGCCTGTTCCTATAATTAACATCCCCGATAATGCCGTATTCAATATCACTAACCCTGGTGGTAATGGATCGTAAAAAATAGATGCTGCCAAACCAATGGCTTTCTCCGGAAAGATGGCGGATGTCACAAACTTTATCAACAGCTGCAAACTCTATTTGCAGTTGAAGATGCCAAATGCAGATGAAGAAGAGAAGATCTATTTGGTCCTCTCTTATATGTTGGAAGGATTTGCGGTAGATTGGTGAGACAATCTAATCAAAAAATACGGAGAGAATGATGAAGATGTTCCCACGATGGCGGAACAACTATTTAGGGAAATCAAACGAGATTTCGGCGATACAGATGAACAATCGTCGAAAATATCAGAATTGCGCACGATGACACAAGGTGCACACACATGTGAGGAACACGTGCAGAAATTTAAAAAGGTAGCACGAGGAACAGGGTACCACGGCAGGGCCCTGATCGAAGAATTCAAGAGGAGTCTGAACGCCGGACTCCGAAAACGAATAATGGAAGGGGATGAAGTCCCTGATACCATAGAAGAGTGGTATCGAAGATCGGTACGTCTCGACCGGCAATGGAGGCAAGCAAAAGCCGAGGAAAAGTACTACTCTTCCCGGAACAGTAACTCCGCCAATAGGAGCGAAGGAGGATCTAAAGGCCCCGATATGGCAAGACCGGTAGGAACTGGCCAGCCTAAACCCCGATGGAAAATAAACCAACAATCGGGAGCAGCGAGTCAGAACCGAGGGGGAGCTGGACCCTCCGGGAGTAGTAGTACTGGACCGAGGCCCAACCCGAACGCAATGGACATCAACAGAAACAATCGCCCGCCAATGCGCTGTTACAAATGTGGAAGAGTGGGGCACATTGCAAGAAACTGTCGATCGGGATTGGATGTTCGCACAATGACCTTTGAAGAAATGAAGGAATATTTCGCAAAGGGAGAAAGTTTAAAAGAGGAAGAGAATCAGTGAGTCCCACACTAGATTCTCGAAATAGATACAATGTACTTGTTGTGGAAGAGCTGACAACAGAAATGGTGGCCCCTGAGATGAAAGTTTCAGGGGTAACCCCGCAAGAGGCGGTCTCTAGTGCGAAAGCGCAGGAGCGCAGCAGGGCAGCTAAACCTGTGCTTCATTCCTCTTTAGCTAACAACAAACAGGTACAAAGAAAGGGACAAAAGGAAGTTTTCGTCAGAACTATTGGTCAGAAAGACGAAATCTTAATGACAATCGGTCTAGAAACTCTAGACACACACAACCAAATAGAAGAAACGGCCTTACTCAATTCAGGAGCAACAGGTCTGTTTATGAACTCTAAATTCGCTAAAGAAAAAGGTTTTAGGTTAATCCCTTTGGATCACCCTATTCAAGTTAGAAATGTTGACGGAACTAACAACGAAGGAGGTATGATTACTCATGAAGTTGATCTAATCATGAGTTATCAGGGTCATCGAGAAAGGGCAACCTTTGAAATTTGCGAGTTAGGAAAAACAAATGTAATCATAGGATCCACATGGTTACGAGCACATAATCCGGACATCAACTGGACCACTGGAGAAATAAAGTTGACCAGATGCCCATGGTCATGTGGACATAAACAAAGGGAGTGGACGAAAGAAAGAGAAAAGAAATTTAAAAAGGCGGAACATTGGGAGTCCAATATGTACATATGGGACAAGGAATGCGAGTTGGATTTTGCTTACTGGCTTGAGCAAAAGGAGAAGGAGAAAGAGAATGAAGATTTCCAGTCGGAATGGAAACATCCCTGTTGGTACAAATATGGAGATAAATATTCATTTTTGCCGTTGGCACCAACACAAGGCGAAAAATGAATTAGGGAACTTAAAAAACCCAAAACCAGAGATATGGTACCATCACAGTACCATAAATATCTTCATTTATTCGAAAAGAAAGCATCGGAACAAATGCCGGTTAGAAAGCCTTGGGATCATGCAATAGATCTCAAAGAAGGTTATCAACCTAAAAAAGGAAAGGTGTATCCTTTGTCACCAGATGAACTCAGCGAAGTTAGAAGCTTCGTTGATGATCAGTTAAAAAAAGGATATATCAGACCTTCTAAATCACCGCAGACGTCACCAGTGTTTTTTGTAAAAAAGAAAGATGGAAAGAAAAGAATGGTACAGGATTACCGTTACCTCAATGAATGGACAGTTAAAAATAACTATCCATTACCACTCATATCGGAACTCGTGGATCGAGCAGGAAAAGCAAAGCTCTTTAGTAGATTAGATCTACGATGGGGCTATAATAACATACGGATCAAAGAAGGAGATGAATGGAAAGCCACATTTACTACACCAGAAGGTTCTTTCAAACCAGTAGTAATGTACTTTGGGCTTACCAATTCACCGGCAACCTTCCAAGCGATGATGAACGACATTTTCCGAGATATGATCAATGAAGGAAAAGTCATTGTATACATAGATGACATCCTTATCTATACAGAAACTGAAGAACAACACGAACAAATAGTGTTGGAAGTTCTCAAGCGATTGGAAGAAAATGATCTTTATGTCAAACCAGAAAAATGTGTATGGAGCGTAAAAGAAGTCAAATTCCTTGGGGTAATAATTGGACCCAATGGAATAAAGATGGATCCCAAAAAAGTAGAAGCAATCCTGAATTGGCCGACACCAACTTGTGTCAAAGACATACAACGATTCTTAGGATTGGCAAACTACTATAGAAGATTTGTCAAAGACTTTGCCAAAATCACTAGACCATTACACGATTTGGTTAAAAAAGAAAAAATATGGAATTGGGGAGAAGAAGAAAAAGCAATTAAAACCCTTAAAAAACTATTCACGGAACAACCAATTCTTGTTGCACCAGATTCCGACAAGAATTTTAGGATAGAATCTGACGCTTCCGATTACGCTACAGGAGGGGTATTATCAATGGAATGTGAAGATAAAAAATGGAGACCAGTCGCATTTCTATCCAAATCCCTTAATGAAACGGAAAGGAACTATGATGTCCACGACAAAGAAATGTTGGGCATTATGAGGTGTCTCGAAGCTTGGAGACACTATTTAGAAGGAGCAAAGCAACAATTCGAGATCTGGACAGATCACAAGAATCTCGAATACTTTATGAGTGCAAAAAAGTTAAATCGTAGACAAGCACGCTGGGCATTATACCTCAGCAGATTTAATTTTAAAATCATTCATAAAGCAGGAACAAGTATGGGAAAGGCTGATTCTCTGTCCAGGAGGCCAGACCATAAAAAGGGGGTAGAGGATGATAACAAGGAAGTGACCTTGTTAAAACCAGAGTTTTTCCGCATTGCAGCCTTGCAACAAGGACATGTACTGGTTAACGCATCAGAAAAAGAAATCCTTAATAAAATAAGGAAATCAGAAGCAAGAGATGAAGATGTCGTTAAAGCAGTAGAAGCAATGAAAAAGGCGAATGTAAAAAAACTCAATGCAGGAGAGTGGCAGATGGAGCAAGGATTAATCCTCTGGAGAGGAAAAGTCTATGTTCCAAAAGACGAAAAATTACGGATGGAGATAGTCAGACTCCATCATGATACACCCATTGCTGGACATGGAGGACAATGGAAGACGGTTGAACTCGTCACAAGAAATTATTGGTGGCCAGGAGTCACTAAATTCGTTAAAAGATATGTCGCCGGATGTGACAAGTGTCAAAGAAGCAAGAATTTCCCAGAACCACCAGCAGGGAAATTAATGCCTAATTCGGCACCACAACAGCCATGGACACATATATCAGCAGACTTTATAACAAAGTTATCAGAATCACATGGACATAATGCGATTCTTGTAGTCTGCGATAGAATGTCCAAAATGGCTCATTTTATCCCTACATCTGAAGAAACGTCAGCACAGGGACTGGCAACTTTATTCAGGGAACATGTATGGAAACTACATGGTCTTCCTGAATCAATTATTTCAGATCGCGGACCTCAATTCACCGCTCAAATGATGAAAGAATTGAATCAAATGTTAGGCATTTCTACGGATTTGTCTACAGCTTTCCATCCACAAACGGATGGACAAACAGAAAGAATGAATCAGGATTTGGAACAATTCCTGAGGATATTCGTAGATCACCGACAAGAAAATTGGTCGGAATGGCTAGCTATTGCTGAATTTAGCTATAACAATAAAATTCAGGCATCAATGAAACATTCACCATTCTTTGTCAATTATGGTAAACATCCAAGAATGGGAATAGAACCAAGAAAGGAGGGAAGTCATCCAGCAGCAGCAGAGTTTGCTCAAAAAATGAAGGAAATTCATGAAGAAACTCAGGCAGCTTTACGAAAATTGCAAGATGACATGAAATTATATGCGGATAGGAAACGTTCTGAGGTACCAGAATACAAAGTTGGGGATAAAGTCTGGTTGTCGACCAAAGACTTACAACTTTCTGGAAGACCCACAAGAAAGTTAGCGGAACGTTGGATAGGACCATATCCAATTAAAAAAATAATTTCGTCAAATGCAGTAGAATTGGATCTACCTTTTTCACAGCAAATTCATCCTGTTGTGAATGTTTCAAGAATACGTCCTTACATAAAACCAATGCGAGGACAACGAGTAACGCCGCCACCACCAGTAGAAATTGATGGTGAAAAAGAATATGAAGTTGAAGTGATGGATGTACGATTAAAAAGAAACAAGATGGAATATCTTGTTAGATGGAAGGGATATATGGCAGAACACAATTCGTGGGAGCCAAAAGAAAATTTAGGAAATGCAAAATAAAAAATTAAACATTTTTATGATAGACACCCGGGTGCGATTTGGGTTATTGACAGGAAAACCTTTGAAGGACTAGGTTTTCAAAAATATGAAAACTTCACGGAACCACCACAAGGTGTAATTTCCAGGATCGACATTAATGCAGTAGCAGAAACTGCATCATGGGAGAAAAACTGGCAAAAATGGAAAGGAAAAGAATTATTAAAACAATTAAATGAACCATCAGATCATGATGGGCCATGCGATTGTAATGGATGCTTACAAAATTAGAAGGATTGGCCCTGGAGTAGGGCCTTAAACTGCTTCATTTTGTTGCTGTAGGCCTTATTTCAGGCCCTTTGAACACACAAACCCCGCATTTGTACATTTTGTGCTCAACCATGGGTAAAAACAAACGCAACAATAAAAAATCTAAACAAACAATCCTTGTACTGGGTGGTTATTCCAATGTGGATCACCCATGTGAAAATGCATCACGTTGCCATTTCCTTGACGCCAAACCTCCCCCGAAGTCAAAACCTCCTCCTCGACCGCGGATCATGTATTCAAGAAAAGTAGAAATATTCATGGAAAAAGCGGAAATGGGAGAAGATCCTTGGAAATTCCCGCAGCATGGCTTTTGGGCCTGGCAAGCGGTAAAAAACCTTGAAAAAATGAAGAAGAGTGGATATGTGACATTCAATGACGATTTGAATGTCATGGTGGAACCAATTCCAAAGGAGTTTGTCTAGGAAGCCGAATCCTAAAAAGGGGGTACTGTCATGACCTTGGTCAAACTCGTTTTTCGACTAAGACATTTTTATTATTTTCTTTGTATTTTACTAATGTGGTAGCCAAACATCTTAGCAAACCCGGCGTCTATCTTATCTGGTCAGCGCTTAGATTAGATAAGATTAGATTATGGACTACCAGACCGATGACTCATCATGTATGACTCATGGCACAGCCATGCGCAGCACGGCCGCCGCTTATGCTATCTCTTTTACTCATACTTACTCAGCGTAGATACTATTATTAGAGTGGTGCACAGACCACCCTTGTAGTATATAAACTGAGCAACTAGCACCCAGAGTCCTCAGTCGAGTTCTCTTGGGTTTCTTCCCTACTCTCATCTCCTCTCCTCTAAAGTCTATTGTTGGGGCCCTAAGTCGTCACAACGAGGGTAGTCCTGATAATAAGGATGCATCCAAAATCATCATTTGCCATGTATTTCTTTAATTCATTGGCAAGATCATCGTTGATCAGCCGAATAAATCAGTCGTTTGGCAGAACTGTGACGGTAGTTTGTTCTTCATCATTGCCCATATGATCTGGTCATCTGGATAATGCGTCTGCTTCAAACATTTTCGTTCCAGGTACATGTTCGATATGAAGATCAAATTCAGATAACAGTGATGACCACCGAGCTTGTCGAGGTGTTAAGCGTTGAGCAGTTCGGTAATAGGACAAGTTCTTGTGATCACAATGGACAATGATCGTGTGAGGAGAACCATGTAATAGATGGCGCCAAACTGCAAGTCCTTTGATGATTGCGAGTAGTTCTCTGTCATAGATCTGGTAATTCTGTTCCATTGATGTTAACACATGGGATATAAATCCGCATGGATGGAGTGCTCCTGATTCATCAGCTTGTTTCAGTACCGCTCCAATTGCTTTGTTAGAGGCGTCGGTTTGAAGGATGAATGGTTTTACAGGATTTGGCATTAACAAAACTGGCATAGAGGTGAACCGTTGTTTTAGAGTATCAAATGCAATTTGTCATTCATTATTCCAGTCAAAAGGTTCCACTTTCTTGGTTAAATCTGTGAGTGGTTTTGCGATTGCTGCAAAATTCCCAATAAATCGTCGGTAAAAGTTTCCAAAGCCTAGGAATGATTGGACTTGTTTAACTGTACCTGGCCAATCGGCTATTCCTGCAAGTTTGATAGGATCCATTCATATCTTTCCAGGCGAGATTATCATGCCCAGAAATTCAACTTCTTGAACGGCGAATTTACATTTTTCTAATTTTAGGAACAGATCATTCTCCTCCAATCGATCGAGAACCCTTTTTGTTCGTTCTTCTAATTCATTCAAATTCTGAGAACATATGAGGATTCATCCATGTAGATGATGAGCCATCCTTCATTAATCATATCTCTGAAGTATTCGTTCATCATAGTTTGGAATGTAGATGGCAAATTGCATAGGCCAAAGAACATAACAGTTGGTTCATATAATCCTCTGTTGGTAATGAAAGCAGCTTTCCATTTGTCCCCCTTCTTGATCCTGACATTATTATACCCCCATCGGAGGTCCAATTTGGTGAAATATTGTGCGCCAGCAAGTTTTGTAAGGAGATCAGATACTAGGGGTAATGGGTATGCGTTCTTGATTGTGCAATTGTTTAAATATCTATAATCTTGGCATGGCCGAAGCACACCACTTTCCTTCTTTGAGACAAAGAAAAACGGTGATGCTTGAGGAGATTTCGACGGTTTGATGTATCCTTTAGCTAGCTGTTCTTCAATCCATTCATCCAGTGATGACTGTTCTTTGATTGATAACGGATAAATCTTGCTAACTTTAGGACTAAAACCGGTTTTCAAATCGATAGCATGATCCCAAGTTCTGGAGGTTGGGAATCGTTCCAATGCCTTTTTCTCAAAGACTGAGCACCATTTCCCATATTCTGATGGTAATTCCATTTTTGGTTCATCCTTTTTCAACTGATGTTCTAATGCTTGAGAAGCTGATGTCTTGACTCTGATCCAGTAATCGTCTTCTCCCCATTGTTGATTGTCCAATGCCATTTGCCAGATAGTTCCTTCATTCCATTGTTCATCGATGAGGTGTATCGTTTTATCTCTCCAGTCGATAGTAGGATTGTTTTCTTCTAACCAAGGGATTCCCAAAATTAATTGTTGATCTCCCAATCTGGTGATTAGAAACCAGTTGCTGTATCATTTTCCTCCAATTGAATATTGAATGTGGACTCGATGTGTGATCATTCCATTAGTGTTAACCGTTCCATCTGTGTTTCTGACTCTAATTGGTTTTCGCAATTTTTCTTTTGGTAACTTGGTGGTTACTTCTTTGTCAATAAAATTCCCTTCTGCTCCACAGTCAATTAGAGCCGAAGTTTCAGTGGGTAAATCGGATGTCTCCACAGAAATTGAAAGGCGCTTGTCATTATTTGATCTTACTATTACAGAATCAAGTGCTAACTGTGAATGTTCATTTGTTATGGAAGTGCCAACCACTGTGTGACGCTTCCAGATTAAAAACCCTTGTTCTCGAGTTCATTGAGAAGACCTTCTCGTTCATCAGCCTTCATCCCAGCAAGGATCGCTCTGATGCTTGCAACTGGATCATCTTTCTTTTCCTTGGGCGCATCTTCAGGAATAGATCTGATCCCCTTATTCTGAAACAATGAGGAGGCCCTGAAGGAGGCGTTTGATGTGGTGTTTCGTTTGGGACAATTCCTTGAAACATGCCCCTGGTTTCCACATCTGAAACACTTTCCGGATTTCATGTATTCCTCCTTCTGTTCATCTGTCAAACATCTGGTGGGCATTGCATTTACTGATCGGGTTGATCCACCCCTATTATTGGTGTTTCAATTAAAATTGGAGCGATTCCCTTGTCCTGGTTTTCACCCAAGCGCTTGCATCATTTCCCAAGTGCCATGAAGCTGTTCTGCCTTCTCATATGCTTCTTTCATGGATAGAACATTTGCCTCAAGGATCTTTGTAGCAATACTTTCAGGGAGTCCTTTGACAAATGCCTGAAGCTGTGCAGTTGTTCCTTTCAAACCTGAAGTACCAATCTCCATGCGAAATTTTCTGATATATTCAGGTACTGAAACATCGCCCCAATCAGCTAAAAAACGCTTCTTGAATTCTGCCCAGTTCGTCCAAGTAAGGGTTGTTTCTTCTTCATCATCTAATTTGTCCTTAATCAGGACTTTCCAATCGTTGAGTTCCTGTCCAAGACAGGCAAGAGTAAATCAGATCTGTTTCTATGCTTTGTTCTTGTAATTATTGTCATTCAAAACAAAGTAGTCTTCAAGACTTCCAATGAAAGCCTTTGCTTCGGTTCGTTTTCCAGTAAAAATGCACATGGGCTGCAGTTTGATATCTCCTTTAGAGGTAGGTGCTGCTGCATCAGTTGCCATTTTTTCCGTTTCTCCTTTTGGTTCTTCCAGTTCTCCTGTTTTGTCTCTCTTCTTTCCTGATTCTGGATCTCCGAATAGACTCTGTTCGATCTGTTTCTGTTCTAGGAATTCTCTCCAAGGTTGTAACCCTTTGTCTTGAAGTGCGTATCAATCCTGTGGTGGTGCTCCAGAGAGACTGAGGAATTCGTTCCACCAGGAGGATTCTGGTTCTTCAGTGGGTGGGTAAAATAGAGAGTAAAAGTCCTCTTCTAGATCTTCGTTGACCCAATCAATCCAAACATTATCTGGGAAGACGTCCTTTCCATTTCCTTCAATATAATCACCTTCAAAGAGGGATGCTGGTACTGGTTCATTCTTTTTCTTAGTTCCTGAGTGGAAAAACCACCCTGTTCCTGTAGTCGATGGAAAAACCTCTCGTCAATCTAGATAATACTTTCGTCTGAAACAGGCAGAGCCATTTGGTGGTCTGAGGGTTGAGGTTCTGGTATCAATGGTGTCTGGCTAGTGTAGAAACACTGAGTGGTTCTGGGAGTTCTAACTTGTGTTAAGATCGATGCTCTCAACGCAGTTTGTTCTAAGTCAACAGTGGCAAGCAGAGTCTCAGTCTGCTCCCAGCCTACTGGACAAGTTCTGGACACTAAGTCAAACAATGACAAAGGTCAAAGTAAATGATGAGCTCAAGAAGATGAGAGCGAGGAGTTTTGTTCTGAGGTTGAGAGAACAATTCGATTAAGTTGGAACTAAAGAATATAGACGTACATGAGAGGCTTTATATACTAAAGGAACAAGGGAAATATAAAAGGAGTTATACAGCTAATTACCTGAGAAAGGAAATGTGAAGGTCAATAGCTAAAAGGAATTGAGTGTCCATGAAACGCATAGCAATGGTTATGTAATTGTAAAAGTCTGTTAATGAAAGGGAAAGAAATTGTAACACAACATAGTGACACAGTGATGGTGCCAGTTTGAGTGTGATTAACCCAAGTGCTTTGTCATCATATTCAAGAAATTCTTCCCAAAGTTCAAGCTTGGTTTGTAGCTTGTCCCTATCTTCCTTTTTAGTATCTGCCGCATTGTAAAGTACTTTCTCTGAATTGGTCAGATTTGTGATCGCTGCTTTAGATCCTTTGACATATAGCCAAAGACCTTTATAACAAAGATAGGCAATCATGGCTACAGACCACTCATTCCAATTTAATCCTGTTAAAGTTGGAATTTTGCCAACATCTTCATCTCCACCAAGTGAAAGGCGAGCATTGCTGCCACTAGCAATGCTATCAATTTCCATCCATCCAGAAGTAGATTGTGGATTTAATAGGAGATGATAGTTGTTGCGAATCTCAGTTTTTATAAGATCAAAGGCAACATTCTTCCTAATCAACTTGGAGTAGGATGCCAACGCTTTGATTTTAATAAAAGGCTGCCATTGATAACAAGGAAGTGCCCTTGTTTTAATTGCTGCCAAATAACAGTATCCATGTATGTCCCATACTGGGGTTTTTCTGGAATGTACAAAGGGATCTATCATGGTGTCAAGCCTGACATACATGATTTCGCCTGGTTCAAGTTCTGAATCGTCATTAGCATGCAAAAGTGTGCTATAGTTGTTATCGTCCAACTCTGTGTGTGAGTTGTCCAATTCAAAGACATTGTGATTAATGACATCTTTTCTGTGTGTAGGAGGACGATTCAAATCCTCAAATGCCTTCCAGGCTTCTTGGCGTTTCTGTTTTTGGCGCAACTTCTTGTTAGCCTTTTTAGCAGCTTTCTCCTTAGCCGCTTCAATATTCAGGTTCTTCATCATAACCTGAATGTCCTCTCTCATCTTCTCTATCGGTGTCTTATCAGACTGTGGATATGCAGAGACTGACAGAGGTTTATTAGATAATGTAGCAGGGGTATGATTCCCCTGCTTTCTAGCTGGCACTATCTTAGTTTGTCCAACTTTTTCCCACTCCTTAACCAAATACCAGGGTTCAGTTCTAAGTCCACCAGTTCTTGACATGAGATTGGATGTCGGTATGGGTGATACTGGAACTGCCTTCTCCTCCCATTCCTTCACCTCCCCTCCAAGTTTCCCACCCCATCGTTGGATGTCTGCAGAGGTGGGGCAGTAGGTGAGTCAAGGATTAAAGGGTGAAATAGTTTTGCCTGCCTGGGCAGCAGACAGACCCGCTTTTGCTTTATCAGTGTATGACACTGATATAGGTGGATTGGGAATCTTCCTCCCAGTCCCAATTTCGATGGAATAAGCCCCTCGAACTTTTGAAAGGTGGTCAGCCTCCCATTGACAAACATCCTTGAGAATATTGAGAATCTCCTGACCTTCTTGGTCTAATAGCGCCTTCTCTTTTTCCAGCACAAGGCAGTGCTCCTCCATGCGCTGTTGTGCTCCAGCAATGCAAGCACAATGTTCTTCCAGGCAGCGGCGAACCTTCTGCACTTCCGCAGAGTTGGTTTTGATAATCTCCCCAATGGGAGCAGTGGGAATGGTAGCGCGATGAGCGGTTGTGCTTTTGAGCGAGTTGATAAATATAGTGCTGGAAAATCCAGCCCTGGTGATCTTGCCCTGAAGATCAGAGCTAGAGGTATTTTTGGAACTGAGAGTTCCAGGGGTGATGTTGCCAGAAGTGGTAGTCAAAGATGCGGAGTTGGTGATTGAAGACATTTGCAAAAATAGATTGATTGAGTTGGAGCAAGTCTAAAATAGATTGGGTAAGCGACAATCCTTGCAAATCAATCAACGCTATAAATAGCCAAACTAGGTTTGGGATCGCTCTAAGGATAGAACAATTTTTCCTCCATCTGGGTAGAATTCCAAGTGCTTCATAGACATTTCAGTTTGCTCTTTGTCATAAATGCGCTTTATAATTCATCATCAGAAGCGTTTCCACACTCCTATTGACTTGGGGGCTCCATCAAGTTCCCCACAGCCAGTTAAAAATATCCACCAGCTATATTTAGATACTAAGCTATTTATGATGCTAAGAAGCATTCCTACTCTAAATGGGATGCGAATCAGTGCCCATTGATGGTCTGCGTGTACCATGGAACAAGGTCCAAGCAGCATGACCCTTATACAGAATAGTTTTATAAATAGATGTGAAGAACGAGACAAAAACTTGTATAATGATATAAGCACTTAATTATTCATGCCCAATAGGGGGGTGCGAAACCTTTCCAAGTCTAGACTATGATGTCATAACTCATTATCTGCCATGGGGCAGCCCTAAACCCAAGTGATTTAATTGGTTCACCAGACCGAGTAGTTTATTGATCCACCAATCAAGAAGCGTTTCTATTATTAACCCAGATATTGCAAAACTGGGGACTAGTAGAGTGTGTCACACTGGTGATTATTGTCACACCATCCAAGGTGGTCACTCAACCCAAAAAGGGAGTGAAGACTATTCCTGTCATAGCCCAAGAGTAGTGCATTAGCAGGAACAAACATCAGTAAACAGGTACAAATAACAGTACTACAAGCATATATGCTATGTACAACCTTCCTTGTTTACCTTTGTTATGACAAGAGGTTGCTGACTAAATGTCTATGCCAGCAACAAGGCCATTCGTCCCAGCAGGGCCCATAACCTGTTGAAATTTATTGACAGTGGCGCAGACTGAGGCTTAGTAAGTGGGAGACTTACTTAATACTGTTTGTAGATGTTGAAGGTTGTTTAGGAGCAAAGGGCTCAACTAACAGATAACAGAGGCGATACAATGTTATTGAAATGAGGGCATAAGGCTGTTAAGATCGATGCTCCCAATGCGGTTCATTCTAAGTCAACAGTGGGAAGCAGAGTCTCGGTCTGCTCCCAGCCTACTGGACAGGTTCTGGACACTGAGTCAAACGATGACAAAGGTCTTCGAGTCGATGACAAGCTCAAGATGAAGAGAGTGAGGAGTTCAAGTCAAAATTGGGAGTTGGATTCGATTAAGTTGGAACTGGAGAATGTACAGGATATTCTAGGGTTTATATACGTTTTGAGAACAAGGAAAACTATAAAGGGAATGCGCAGTAAGCGCAGCTAACTACCTATGAAAGGAAATATGAAAGCGTTAGCAAAAGGAGATAAACATCCACTAAACCATATAGTAATGATGATGTAATAATAAAGAGTCCATCATAGAAGAGGAAAAGAAACTGTAACAAAGGCCCTCCTTATATACATGTGGGCCAGAGTATTTTAAGACTACCTAAGGTAATGCCAGCAGAGCACTACAGAGGGTAGCGCCAGGTGGCGCTTTGCTGGCATCTCTACTCTGAGTATGAACTCTATAATTTCTGTCAAACTCTATAATTTCTGTCAATGATTATAATAAGGGATTATTTAGCGTCTCATTAATAATGATATTATAATACATGAAGCTGTGGGTTCAATCCCCTTAGCTCCAGATCATTATTAATTCAACACTCACATCAGTCCAGTCTAGTTCAAACAATGCTGGCACTGCCCAAGCCAGAATCAAAGTTTTCTGAGACTTTATTGTTGTTATTTGGTGGTGTGAAATTGTGTAATGGTGGTACATGCATGACCATTGACCCCTCTGGCATAGTGGGGATTTTCTTACATCAGTTCAGTTCAGTTTGAACCAATACTGGCACTGCCCAAGCCAGAACCTAAGTTTTTCAAGACTTTATTGGTGTTATTTGGTGGTGTGAAATTGTGTAATGGGTACAGACATGGCTATTGACCTGTCAGGCACAGTGGGGACCTTCTGACATCAGTTCAGTCCAGTTCAAACCAATGCTGGCACTGCCAAAGCCAGAGCCTAAGTTTTTCATAACTTCATTGGTGTTATTTGGTGGTGTGAAATTGTGAAATGGGTACAGACTTAGCCATTGACCTGTCAGGCACAGTGGGGACCTTCTGGCATCAGTTCAGTCCAGTTCAAACCAATGCTGGCACTGCCCAAGCTAGGACCTAAGTTTTTTAAGACTTTATCATTGTTATTTGGTGGTGTGAAATTGTGTAATGGGTACATACATGGCCATTGACCTGTCAGGCACAGTGGGGACCTTCTGACATCAGTTCAGTCCAGTTCTAACCAATGCTAGCACTGCCCAAGCTAGGACCTAAGTTTTTCAAGACTTTATTGGTCTTATTCATCAGGAAAACGTCATCCTCCACTTTTAGCACTTTCACTTTCAGGTTTGCACTTACCTATGCTTTCACTTTTTGCATCAGAACTTACTAGTACTTTGACTTTCAGACATGGCACTTTGAGGCCTTTCATTACTTTCCAAATTAACTAATGTTTAACGATGTCGAGCGTTGGTTATGCAATACCCATCACATGCGCTGCTTCCACAATCAAATCCATGTGCAATGGGGATGCCTGTGTTCCATCATTGTCTCACTACATCTCCTAGAAACTTTTTGACTGCATTTGACATAGCCACCGTCCTACGAGAGTTGTCAGCCCCATGCCCAAAGCATGTATTGCCACGCCCATGTACCTGTCGTCCCCAGTTCCACTTGTCCAGAGCCCCATGTAGAGCCACGTAGCATCCTCAGCACCCCATTTGTTTGTGTGTTGTATCCCCGTCTGTGAGGGCTCTGTGTTGTTCCTCTGGGGAGCCCTTGTCTTGTTATTGGGACTGTTCGTTTAGTGCGTTTATAGAACGCACTTTATCTTTTTTTATTATACATAGTGATGCGCATGACCTTATGTTGCAAGCCCAAATAATTAGATAAGCAGTTTTACTGTTTGTTCTTGCCACCACGTTGCACATCCAATATAAATTGGTTCAGTGTATGACGCACTGCAAGAATTAAGTAAGAAACCAAAAACCATTACACTTTTTTACACTTCCAAAGTGGTGTAAATGCACTTTAAGCCGGAAAGACGTCTAAACAATGTCTTTCGGTCCACCGAGGAAACCCACGTATAAACGGCGGGAAGACCTCTCGAGCTCCCCGTCAAAAACACGGGAGAGTTCCCCGGTAATAGTACCACGCTCTGTAAGTATGAGTGTGGCGGGAGACCTAAAGCCTCCTGACGACCAAAATGTAACCAAGAGAAGTGCTAGCACTTCTCAACCTAGGGCACGACTGTTGCCCTCACCTAACAGTCGAAAAACGACAGAGGTATCCAGTGGAACCTCACCAGTGAAACCGTCACCAAAAATGACGAGATCGCCACCAAGAATACCATACTCAGTTGCGGTAAAATCCAATAAACCAGAGATCGATTTGAATCGATCTCCTACGGAAAGGGCGGCGCCTCGAGCTCATCATCATGTGGACCGCCAGAAACTTCCTATAGACAGGACTGGACAACCTCCAGGCACCTCTCAAATTAGAGGAGCCAAACTGGCTCCTGCCCCTACTGAGGTAGTAACTACCTCTATCACTGATAAAATCTTCAATGATTCCTTGAGCAAATGCCTTGGAATCACAGTTAAACTTGACCAAAGGGCAGTCAAGTTTCAGAACGTCAGAGAGGAATCTACAATGTAATGATGACACCGCCCGAAACTGCCAATGTCCTAGGACAATTAATCCAAGGACAATGAAACCTAGAGATGCTCATGATAGGAAATCATGCGAGCATCAGCAATAGCTTCCATCATTTGGAAGAAAAGACTGAGAGGACTAATAGTCATCTCGAATGTATCGCCTCACTCCTAGAAGGACAAAGGGACTCTTCTCATTTATATCGAGGGCGTACAGACTCACGTGAGCGAGCAATGTCTAGATGTAACCAAGGGCTTGGTTACAGATCCACCAGTCAAGATTCAGCTCTTGATTATATCAGTGAGGATGAACCCACTGAGGAAAATGTTCCAGAAATGAAACAGTTTCATGGCGATGGACAGACTGGAAATCTGTCAATAACCGATGATCAACTTGAGGCCTTAATCGGACTCAAGAAATGGGAAATGATGAACGCCTCATCTGACATAGCTAGCAGACGAGGTAATAATGAAACTTCATTTAACTATGAAGTTAGAATGGCCGCTACTGTGCAAAATGCGGTCATAGCAGAAATTAAGAATGGAGTCTCACCGGAAACTCTATTCCACAGAATGAACCCATTCCAAAGACCAGTCCGGGTTCATGGAACATCTGAAAGGTCATTCAGACCTTCTGAGGCTCATGAAAGACCTCGATTTTTGACAGGATCATATTCGATTCCTGTCAATAGGACTAGTAACGAGGAACGTTCTAGTCCTGATATAACCGCACCCCCTCGAAGAACCAGGTTCAAAGAGGAGGTCAATGATATTAGAGAAGGGAGAGTAAACCCTCCTCAAAGACAAGACGATCACTGGAGAGGCCCGAGACCGAGTTTCTCCATTAGCAATTTTGGAAGAGGATTGCTGACTGCAAACCCTCTAACACACTCAGACCGGATGTCTGAGAAGACGGACGAAATGGTCTGTAAAGAAATTAAAGAAGCGGAATATGCATATGATCCTGCTACAGAACCCATTAACCTTGGGAAAATGGGGGTTAAACTATCTCCTGCTGAATATGAAGGAGGAGAAACAATCGATGAGTTCCTAAAATTTACTAGGGAACTCCTAAACTTCCTCAGCATCTATTCGCTGTTGAAACCTGAAGCTGATTTATTCAGAGTCAGGTTTTTAGGGCAGATCCTCAAAGGAAAGGCTCTGAAATGGGAGAGCATGACACTCCCCCCCCCCTTATTCCGAGATTCCGAGCTCAGTCCAAGCTCAATCCTAGGATTCCGAGTGGAATCCGAGTCAATTCTGAGCTCAAAAAGCTGGCTTGGAACTCACTAAAACAGGAACTAGTAATCCGAGTTCAGTCCTAGTCCAGTCCGAGCTGAATCCGAGCTGAACTCGGAATCAGCCTAGGAGTACTAGGACTGACAATGCTAAGACTGAGCTCGGACTCCGAGTAGAGTCCGAGTAGAGTGTGAGCTGGCTGAGCTGTGGGGGTTGTATTCTAACTGAGCCATATATAGCATTTGTGACATGTGTGACACATGTCTTCACGTGCGCTTTCGCGCCTTTGTTTATTGTCACGTGGACACACCATGTGACCGTCACCTGACCGTCAGCTCACCAATCACCATCACCATCGCCAACGTCGCACCATCGCCGTTGTCACCATCGCACCAACGCTGTTGTCACCATCGCACCATCGCCGTCACCACCACCGCCAAACGATGACTGCCACCACCACCGTCACCATAGCCGCGTCGTGCACAGATGTGCCATCACCCTTGCCCTCGCCGTCGCCCTCATGCGCTGCCCACCCCCGCGTCACTGTCCCCACATCACCCTCCACACACCCGTCACACCTCCACCACTTACCACCATGTTGCCGTCCAAGGTTATACCACCAGGGCCCGGATAACAAGTGTCCGGGCCCGTTGTACGTTTTTTTTTTTCTTTTTTTCATCGAACTAATATTTTATTTTATCTGAACGTGCCCCACCCATCCACCTGCATCCACGCCCACTCGCGCCCCACCCGTTCACCTGCATCCACGCCCACTCCTGCGACTACGCACACCCGCACGCACGGCCATTAACCCGCCTGCACATGCAAACGCACACGCAAACGCACACGTAAACGCGCGCACCAGGCCACCACCTCCACCACCTACTCGCCTACGCCTACGTCCACACCCCGAGACCCGCCCACTGCATTGCCCTTGCCCACACGCACGCCCATTTGCTTGCCGCAGACGCAGACTAGGCGCAGACGCAAACGCAAACGCAAACGCAAACGCACGCACCTTACCACCACCACCACCACCTACCACCCATGCCCGTTCACCTGCCGCAGACGCAGACGCAACGTACGCACCTTACCACCACCACCACCACCACCACCACCACCACCTGCTCACCCTCGCCTGCATGCACCTTATCACCACTGCTCCCCACTCACGTTCACACCCCAACACCCAATCGCCCTCGCCCCCCTGATACCCACGCCCCTGATACCCACCTCTACACACATGCCCATTCGCCCACCCACACCTGTTAAGATCGATGCTCTCAACGCAATTCCTTCAACAGTGGCAAGCAGAGTCTCGGTCTGCTCCCAGCCTACTGGACAGGTTCTGGACACTAAGTCAAACGATGACAAAGGTCAAATAAACGACGAGCTCAAAGAGATGAGAGCGAGGAGTTTTCGTTCAGAAGTTGAGAGAAGAATTCGATTAAGTTGGAACTGGAGTCTAGCTACTTTACAAGAAGGTTTATATACATAAAAGAACAAGAGAAATATAAAAGGAAATGTACAGCTAAATACCTAAGAAAGGAAATGTGAAGGTAAAGTAGCTAAAGGAGATGAGCGTCCATGAAACGCATAACGATGATTATATAATAAAGTAAGTCCGTCGACGAAAGGGAAAGAAATTGTAACATTACCCCCTTCATATGCAAGAAGTCACCGACTTCTTAACCTGTTCCCCAACCATGGTTTCCACCATTTGCCCACCCATGATCCCTTCGCGATTTCAACCATTCGGCGATGGTGTTGACATCATGGTTAGCGGTTTCGAACCGCCATTGCAACGTCCTTGTAATATAGTTGAGCTGGACCGTTTGTTCAAGGATCGCATCGCGTTCTTCATCCGTGATGGTGTGAGGGTCAGTGGTGAGGGCGGTGTTGAGCATGGCATCGAGGGGTCCGGCAAAAAGCTGATAGTCAACGATGAAGGTGGCGAGGGCTTCCTGAGCCCGAAGAAGGGTGGCGTTGGGGATCCTGGCGAGAGGTGGTGTGGGTGGAGCGGGTAACGGTGCTTCTTCTTCAATAACAAAGTCCGCGAGCTCATCTGGATGTTGGTGGAGGTCGGCGACGGTGGACGAAGGGGAGGCAGGCCAATTCGGGAAAAGATAATCGTCGATGGTGGTGGTGACGGTGACGAAGACCTCAATAGGGAGGTCATGGGCGGTGGCGACGAACGGGGAAGCAGCGGCGAGAGAGGGATCATAACAATGGCCACAGGCTGTGACCAAGAGCGCGAAGGCGAAAGCGACGAGGTAGGCGATGACGACGATAGCGGACATGCTGTATCGATAAGATGGGGGTGTTAGACCATTGAGTGTGGTTTAAATATCCCAAATCTCATCGTCGGAGTCCAAAGCTAAGATCTCTTCGATCTCAGGTTCCCTGGTTCTGAGAAAGTTCTCACGAGAGTTCCTAGCTGCTTCTTCTTGTTCTGATCGGGTTCTTGCATCGTCAGGGTGTGGAATACGGATTTGTTCAGGGTGTGTATGTCGTGTGACACGTATTTCTGGATTGTTCATACTAGCCTGTATTGCCTGGTTCAGAAGATCGTAATATCGTTCGGTTGCAAGTGTTATTTCCATTTGCGCTCGTGTGCGGTTAAAATTTTCACTTCCCCTTATGTTCATTCGTCGTTCATATTGCCATTGTTCCGCGGAAATGTCTCTGCCAAGCTGGATAATCCATTGTAAAGCTTCTGATAATTCAGGGAAGGTTCGTCGTAACCAAACTCTGTGATAAACGTTGTCATATTGAAAACAAGGGTGAACTGATGCTGGAAGGTAATGTGATTCGGCTTCCTGAAACGTGGGTAACTCCCCTAGATCAAAAGAGAGACGATGATACTGGGGAAGGTACTTTGATAAAGCATTATATGGGATCTCTGTATGGCCTTGTGGATGCGTTCGTTTGTGAGGAGGTAATCGTGATACTTTAGGCGGTTTTGACATCATTGGGACGTATTTCAGTTTCTGATATATAGAGAGTGTTCGTTTGGAAGGGTGTTTAAAGGCAGGAACGAACATCTGCGTGACAGAGTATCTGGTTTTGACAGTAGGAGTGTATCGTCCAATAGTTCTGCAAAATCTCTTGACATAGCGGATATTATGTTTTAATTGGAGGTTGGTGCGATAATAAGTCATAGTGTTGATTGCTTCAAAGATTTCTTCTGTTTTTATATTCTACCAAAATATCCGCAGCATTGCCCAGATGTCGTTCTGGTTCCCAGGTATTGTCATTTGCTCCATAGCCTTTCCATTTGACTAAATATTGATAACTGGCTCCGCGTTTTCGATGTCCAAGGATAGCCTCGATCTCAAACTCTTCTTGTCCATTAACCATATCGGGAGGTGGCATAGTGAAATTCGGGCCGTGCATTGAGGTTTCCTTATATGGAGTGAGGAGCGATGCATGAAACACAGGGTGAATGCGCCATTGTTTCGGTAATTTCAATTTGTAAGTAACTGGTCCCATGACTTGTTCAACCTGGAAGGGTCCTTCCCGTTTTGGTGCTAACTTTCTTGATTGATATGGAATGTGGAGATTCTTGTTTTCGAGCCAGACTTTGTCACCCTTTTCGAATCTGATTGACTTGTCTCTGTATCTATGAGTGACCATTTGTCTAGCTAGTTCGTGAGCGGCTAGGGCTTCTTCTCTAGCTTTTCGGAGCATCAGAAGTCGTTCTTCTGCTGCTGGTGCGGTCATCTTGATTGCTGCTGTAGGGATAGCGATTGGATCTGATCCGTACATAAGTTGAAATGGTGATGTCTTTATTGTGTCGTGATATCGATTATTATGTGCAAATTCAGCGATGGGTAGTAGTGGTTTCCATTTATGAGGTTCATTTGCGCAGAACATTCGAAGATAAATTTCGAGTTCTTGATTTACACGTTCAGTTTCTCCATCTGTCTGAGGATGGTAGGCTGTGCTCATTCTATGGTCGATTCCTAGAGCTTTTCGTATTTCTTGAAATACTTTGGCGGAGAATTGCGGTCCTCTATCCGAGATTAAGATGTCAGGGAGTCCAAAGCGTTTGAATATTTCAGAGATATAGAGGTCTGCAGTTCCTAAGGCGTCGATCGTCTTATTGCAAGGAGTAAAAATTACCCCCTTCGTAAGGCCATGGTCCACCGTGACCAGAATGGAGTCATAACCGTCAGATATAGGAAGATCGGTGATAAAATCCAGTGTGACTTGTTGAAATGGCCGAGTAGCTTTTGATGGAATAGGGATTAATGCCGGTGAATTTGGGTGGGTATTGACTTTCATCTGTTGGCAAAGTGCACAACCTTCAACCCATTCTTTGACATGTCTATACATTCCAGGCCACCAATAATCACGTTTCAAAAGTGCTAGTGTTTTCAATCGTCCAGGGTGTCCTGAAGATAATGCTTCATGTATCTCCTTAATTAATCGAGTGCGCAACTCAATTCGATCAGGCACATAGATCTTGCCCAAGTAATAAACGATACCATGAGTGTATGTCCAGTCTTGTAGTTTGGATTTAATTGGTGGTGCCCTTTGCTTAGTGATAACTTCAATAAGGATGCGTCCAAAATCGTCGTTTGCCATGTATTTCTTTAATTCGCTGGCAAGATCATCATTGATTAGTCGAATAAATCGGTCATTCGGCAAAACCGTGACCGTAGTTTGTTCCTCATCATTTCCCATATGATCTGGCCGTCTGGATAATGCATCTGCTTCGAACATTTTTGTGCCAGGTATATGTTCAATACGAAGATCATATTCAGATAGTAATGATGACCACCGAGCTTGTCGAGGTGTTAAGTGTTGAGCAGTTCGATAGTAGGACAAGTTCTTGTGATCACAATGGACGATGATCGTGTGAGGAGAACCATGTAATAGATGGCGCCATACTGCAAGTCCCTTGATGATTGCAAGCAGTTCTCTGTCATAAATTTGATAATTCTGCTCCGTTGGTGTTAACGCATGGGATATAAATCCACACGGATGGAGTGCTCCAGATTCATCAGCCTGTTTCAGTACCGCTCCAATTGCTTTATTGGAGGCGTCGGTTTGAAGGATGAATGGTTTTGCAGGATTTGGCATTAACAATACTGGCATAGAGGCAAACCGTTGCTTTAGGGTGTCAAAGGCAAGTTGGCGCTCATTATTCCAGTCAAATGGTTCCGTTTTCTTGGTTAGATCTGTGAGTGGTTTTGCGATTGCTGCAAAGTTTCCAATAAAACGTCTGTAAAAGTTTCCAAAACCTAGGAATGATCGGACTTGTTTAACCGTTGATGGTACTGGCCAATCAGCTATTCCTGCGAGTTTGATAGGATCCATTCGTATTTTTCCGGGTGAGATGATCATGCCCAAAAATTCAACTTCTTGAACAGCAAATTTACATTTTTCTAATTTCAGGAACAGATCGTTCTCTTCTAATCGATCGAGAACCCTTTTTGTTTGTTCTTCTAGTTCGTTCAAATTCTGAGAACATATCAAGATGTCGTCCATGTAGATAATGAGCCATCCTTCATTAATCATGTCTCTGAAGTATTCGTTCATCATAGTTTGGAATGTGGATGGCGAATTGCATAAACCGAAGAACATAACAGTTGGTTCGTATAATCCTCTGTTGGTAATGAAAGCAGCTTTCCATTCGTCCCCTTTCTTGATCCTGACGTTATTATATCCCCATCGGAGGTCTAATTTGGTGAAATATTGTGCACCAGCGAGTTTTGTAAGGAGGTCAGATACTAGGGGTAATGGGTATGCATTCTTGATTGTCCAATCGTTTAAATATCTATAATCTTGGCATGGCCGAAGCGCACCACTTTCCTTTTTTGAGACAAAGAAGAATGGCGATGCTTGAGGAGATTTCGATGGTTTGATGTAGCCTTTAGCTAGCTGTTCTTCAATCCATTCGTCCAGCGACGACTGTTCTTTGATTGATAACGGATAGATTTTGCTAACTTTAGGACTAAAACCGGTTTTCAAATCGATAGCGTGATCCCAAGTTCTGGAAGTTGGGAATCGTTCTGATGCCTTTTTCTCAAAGACTGAGTGCCATTTCCCATATTCTGATGGTAATTCCGTTTTTTGTTCATCCTTTTTCAACTGATGTTCTAACGCTTGAGATGCTGACGTCTTAACTCTGATCCAGTAATCGTCTTCTCCCCATTGTTGATTGTCCAATGCCATTTGCCAGATAGTTCCTTCATTCCGTTGTTCATCGATGAGGTGTATCGTTTTATCTCTCCAATCAATAGTAGGATTGTTTTCTTCTAACCAAGGGATCCCCAAAATTAATCGTTGATCTCCTAATTTAGTGATTAGAAACCAGTTGCTGTATCGTTTTCCTCCAATCGAATATTGAATATGGACTCAATGTGTGATTATTCCATTAGTGTTAACCGTTCCATCTGCGTTTCTGACTTTGATTGGTTTTCGCAATTTTTCTTTTGATAACTTGGTGGTTACTTCTTCGTCAATAAAATTCCCTTCTGCTCCACAATCGATTAGAGCCGAAGTTTCAGCGGGTAAATCGGACGTCTCCACAGAAATTGAAAGACGCTTGTCATTATTCGATCTTACTATTACAGAATCAAGCGCTAACTGTGAATGCCCATTTGTTATGGAAGTGCCAACCGCTGTATGACGCTTCCGGGTTAAAAACCCTCGTTCTCGAGTTCATTGAGAAGACCTTCTCGTTCATCGGCCTTCATCCCAGCAAGGATCGCTCTGATGCTTGCAACTGGGTCATTTTTCTTTTCCTTGGGCGCATCTTCAGGGATAGATCTGATCCCCTTATTCTGAAACGATGAGGAGGCCCTGAAGGAGGCGTTTGACGTGGTGTTTCGTTTGGGACAATTCCTTGAAACATGCCCCTGGTTTCCACATCTGAAACATTTTCCAGATTTCATGTATTCCTCCTTTTGTTCATCTGTCAAACGTCCAGTGGGCATCGCATTTACTGATCGGGTTGATCCGCCCCTATTGTTGGTGTTTCGGTTAAAATTGGAGCGATTCCCTTGTCCTGGTTTTCTTCCAAGCGCTCGCATCATTTCCCAAGCGCCATGAAGCTGTTCTGCCTTTTCATACGCTTCTTTCATGGATAGAACGTTTGCTTCATGTATCTTTGTAGCAATACTTTCGGGAAGTCCTTTGACAAAGGCCTGGAGCTGCGCAGTAGTTCCTTTCAATCCTGAAGTACCGATTTCCATGCGAAATTTTCTGATATATTCAGGGACTGAAACGTCGCCCCCTACTCTGAGATTGGCTAGATTGTTCAGCGCTCTGAGAGCGCTATTAACTTCACCCCAATCGGCTAAGAAACGTTTCTTGAATTCTGCCCAATTCGTCCAAGTAAGGGTTGTTTCTTCTTCATCGTCCAATTCATCCTTTATCAGGACTTTCCAATCATCGAGTTCCTGCCCAAGACAGGCAAGAGTAAATCGAATCTGCTTCTGTGCTTTGTTTTTATAGTTATCATCATTCAAAACAAAGTAATCTTCAAGACTTCCAATGAAAGCCTTCGCTTCGGTTCGTTTTCCTGTAAAAACGCGCATAGGCTGCGGTTTGATATCTCCTTTAGAGGCAGGTGCTGCTACGTCGGATGCCATCTTTTCTGTTTCTTCTTTCGGATCTGTAGGTTCTCCTGTTTCGTCTTTCTTCTTTCCTGATTCTGGATCTCCAAATAGACTTTGTTCGATCTGTTTCTGTTCTAGGAAGTCTCTCCAAGGCTGTATCCCTTTGTCTTGAAGTGCGTATCTATCCTGTGGTGGTGCTCCAGAGAGACTGATGAATTCGTTCCACCAGGAGGATTCTGGTTCTTCAGTGGGTGGATAAAATAGAGAATAAAAGTCCTCTTCTAGATCTTCGTTGATCCACTCAATCCAAACGTTATCTGGGAAGACTTCCTTTCCGTTTCCTTCAATATAATCACCTTCAAAGAGGGATGCTGGTACTGGTTCGTTCTTCTTTTTAGTTCCTGAGCGAAAAAACCACCCTGTTCCTGTAGTTGACGGAAAAACTTCTCGTTGATCTAGATAATACTTTCGTCTGAAACGGGCAGAGCCGTTCGGGGGTCTGAGGTTCGAGGTTCTGGTATCAATGGTGTCTGGCTAGTGTAGAAACACTGAGCGGTTCTGTGAGTTCCAACTTGTGTTAAGATCGATGCTCTCAACGCAATTCCTTCAACAGTGGCAAGCAGAGTCTTGGTCTGCTCCCAGCCTACTGGACAGGTTCTGGACACTAAGTCAAACGATGACAAAGGTCAAATAAACGACGAGCTCAAAGAGATGAGAGCGAGGAGTTTTCGTTCAGAAGTTGAGAGAAGAATTTGATTAAGTTGGAACTGGAGTCTAGCTACTTTACAAGAAGGTTTATATACATAAAAGAACAAGAGAAATATAAAAGGAAATGTACAGCTAAATACCTAAGAAAGGAAATGTGAAGGTAAAGTAGCTAAAGGAGATGAGCGTCCATGAAACGCATAACGATGATTATATAATAAAGTAAGTCCGTCGACGAAAGGGAAAGAAATTGTAACAACACCTGCATTGCACTGACTGCACCCTGCACCCTTACCACCCACTCACCCATGCCCATGCCGACGCCCATTCCCATGCCAACACCCATGCCATATGCCCTACGGGCTTTCGTCATGACCGTTTTATTTTAATTTGTTGTAACATGGGTTAAGTGTATTTTAAAAAATATATATTGATTATTAAATAAATTAAATTGAATATAACTTATTCCCATCTGCATACCTATGACCCATGATCAATACATTCCCTTTCCCACTCTCCCAAATATGAGAAAGTTGCTCAAGTAGCCTGAAGTTTGGTGTTACCATATGTGTCATGATTTACCAGATTTATCATGGTTGAGAATACAACAGATTTACTCACTATGTACATTTTTCATAGCCTTTTCAAACATGTTCCCATCATTACAGGACATTTTGCACACATGTCACATGATTTATAAAGTTTTTCCATGGTTCAAAGAATCAGAATTATTATATTTTGCCAAAGTTCAGCTCAAAACTTTGGTTTAAGCCTGCTGCATGTGTACTCACATCAATGGAACAGTCTGGCACTGGCACAGGTAGAGCAGATCAATCAGCTGTTGTTGGCATGGAAGAAGCAATGATCACATCCCACATGCAGAATAACATAATTAAGAATTGTGCACCTGAAGATGGTTGTGGTGGATGGGATTGTGACGGGACACACAGTAAGTTTTTATGTGGCTAAGTTGGCCAACCCTGCTCACCCTTGCCTACACCCCTGATGCCCACCACTGTTGTCTATACCTACACCCAGACACCCTTACCACCCATGCCCATGCCAATGCCCATGTCCTATGTGTGAGCCTTTCTCATAACTGGAGGTATGTCTTTTATTTTGTTATAGTATTATTGTTAAGTATAGTTTTAATATGTGTATATTGATTATTAAATTAAATTAAGTATTATTATATTATTGGTCAATTGGAATATGAGCCTGACAAGCCTGTGTTTTGATGTGACTGCCTGATTTGGCTTACTAGTATATCATGCCAAAGTTTTGATCCTATGAAACATTGCCTTCACTTAATGGTTCAGGTACAGATTTGGGCAAATGCTTGGATGTCCAGACCTGTCCAAACCCAAACACCTCAAACAGGCATATTACATGCATGTCACATAATTTATTGAATTTCCCCATGGTTTGGTGTGATAGATTGGTTTCAGCTATGCTGGAACTGGTGCCTACCAAACAGCACTCACTATTCCTGACATTGATAAAGCCTGATAAGCTTAACTGATGCCAATTGAACCATGTCTGCACATTTGATCCGTGTTCAGACCCTCCAGACCATCTTTGGAATCTTCAAGCCATTTTGGAACCTTCAAACCACTTTTGGACCCATCTCCACTTAGCACCTTGGAAAAACCCCTTCCAAACTTTCTTCAGTTTCTGAACTGTGAGAAGAAAAAACAAATGATGTGATATGTCTAGGAAGCATCCCATAATAATTGGAACATGTATGAGGCAACAATTGGAACATGTATGAAGCAACAATAGCAATTCTAGGAGATGGAAACTGAGAAATTTAAAAATGATTGAAGGGGATGTCTGTGATTTGTTCAACAGAACACCACAATTCTAAGTTTCTGAGCTGTGAGAGAAAATGAGGGATAATGTGACATGTCTAGAAAGCTTCCTGTGACAATGGAATATGTGTAAAAAAAAAGCTAAGAAATGATAACTGAGTGAAGAAGAAAAGAGTGAGGAGGATGCCTGTGATTCATTCAACAGAGCCCACCATTCTCAGTTTCTGAACTGTGTGGAAAAAATGACAAATAATGTGACCTGTATGGAGAGCAACCTGTGACAATGTGAACTTCTGTGAAAATGTTAGGAGAAGGTAATGGAGTCAAAAAGGAAGGAATGAAGGGGATATCTGTGATTTATTCAACAGAACACCACAATCCTCAGTTTTTGTGTTGAAAAACTTATGACGGTGGCGCAAACCAAGGCTTAGTAAGTGGGAGACTTACTTAATACTGTTTGTAGATGTTGAAGGCTGTTTAGGAGCTAGGGGCTCAACTAACAGATAACAGAGACAATGCTATGTTATTGAAATGAGGGCATAAGGCCCTCCTTATATACATGTGGGCCAGAGTACATTAAGACTACCTAAGGTAATGCCAGCAGAGTGCTACAGAGGGTAGCGCCAGGTGGCAACTGGGTGTAGCGCCAAGTGGCACTGTGGGTAGTGCCAGGTGGCACTTTGCTGGCTTCTCTACTCTGAGTATGAACTCTATAATTTCTGTCAAACTCTATAATTTCTGTCAATGATTATAATAAGGGATTATTTAGCGTCTCATTAATAATGATATTATAATACATGAAGCTGTAGGTTCAATCCCCTTAGCTCCAGATCATTATTAATTTGACATTTTGAACCATGGGAAAATATGCCAAATAGTGTAACATGTATGAAAAACATCCCATGACAATGTGAGCTTCTGTAAAAGGGCTAGGAGAAGGTAATGCAGCAAGGAGAAAATGTTCTCAAACTCACCCACAATAAGTGGATTCATCATGGAATCCACACAGAATTCATATGGAATATTCCATCTGGACATTTCATGCACATTGTGCATTCCACAGTGTGACACAGTAACAAGTTCCACAGGGGAAGCATGTCACACAGATGCTATTAAAAAAATCATGAGGAATATAGTTGTATTACATGTAAAATGCCACTGTGTGACTGATGTGTGATATTTTTATACCCTAGATGGGTGGGAATGTCATGCAGATCCCATGAATTCTGTGTGAGTTGCACAAAGTCAACATGGAATCCATGTGGAATGGGAGGGAGTGAAAAGTACTTGCTAATGTGGGAATGTGGAGAGAAAGCTGACTTGACTGTGGGAAAATCAATTACAATGTGAGAATGTTGACATATATTAAGTGTTGATATGTTCTATGTCAATTGATATGCAGAGACTGGTCTATAAGTTGGTGATATGCACTTTTGAAATTACTCAGAATGAGCTCGGATTTTGGTCGGAGTCCAAGCTCATTCCGAGTTGGGCTCGGACTGAGTGGTGAAATATCCCAACTTGGACTGAGCTTGGACTGGACTCGGATTCTACTCAGATTCCTTGTACTTTTTTACCCTACTCGGACTGGACTCGGACTGGACTCAGATTCTGCTCGGAATCCTCGGACTGAGCTCGGATTCCACTCATACAGGGGGGGGAGTGTCACTTGCTCCTGAAATGGTATCAGCATATGATAAATTCGAACGCTGATAGGAATTGGAATTTTGAGGATACCATGGTGGCCCTCAAAAGATATTTTGTAAGGGACACCTCATCAAGAGATGCCGCTATGAAATTTGACCGCCTTTCTCAGAAAGGACGGTCAGTGACTGAATTAAAGAAGGACCTGGAGCGTCTGAGTCAACAGATGATCCAGAGCCCTTCTGAATATGACATGGCGAGGAGATTCCTCACCACGCTTAAGCCGGAAATCTTGACCAAGGTCATTAGACACGGCTACAACCCTGAAAATAGCAACCTCAGTGCTATTTTTGAAGCTGCCAAGTTCATAGAAGAAGCTCAATTCTATGAGACCTGGGAAGAGTGCGACCGACAAAGGTGCTCTAATGTGAAGATGTCAGGGAACAAGTTCCTCACATCTAAAGGTTCGTCTAAGAAACCAACAAACTTGAAGGCTCCAGAAAAAGGCGCCTTTCACAAACAAAACAATAACAATTTGAAGCAAATTGAGTGTTTTATTTGCAATCAGAAGGGACATATTAGTTCAAATTGTCCAAAGAATAGCAGATCTAAGAAATCTGCTAATGTTGAGGCTCTCGAAATTGGAGAGCACATCGAAGGCACAGCAAATGCTGTGGATGCCGAGGAAAACTCAGAAGCGGAAGAACAATATGTCTCCGCTGAAGATGCATATGAGATGCAGCAAGAAGGCATCTCTGGAGATGACGGAGACAATGATGAGTTGTCTCTAGAAGACTGGTGTGCTTGCATCAGAGTAGATGAAGCGATGGACTCAGAAGATGAGTCTAAAGACGATGGATTAGAAGCAGCAGTAATGCGACTTCTAGAAGAAGATTTGGAGGAAAAATTGACATCCTCCAAGGTAACTGAGACTGGCGATCAAGTCGCTTACTGACTCAGATCAACAAAGGACATGGTCCAGAACTGTGTCGAGGACGGTCCAAAGCGTGATTTCAAATGCTTAGGAGTAATTGAGGGATACATGTGTATCAATGGACAGAAAGCACATGTACTCCTTGACGGTGGAAGCACGCTGGACATGATCTCAGCAAATTTTGCCACCGTCAACAAGTTGGATATGTTCCAACTTAAGAAACCAATTAAGTTGCAAATGGCAACCTCAGGCTCACGATCCGCTATTAACTACGGAGCGAGAGCTGAATTAAAAGTAGGCGATTTAAAACAAAATTGCTACTTTGACATAGTAAACCTGGATAGGTACCAGGTTATATTAGGAACGCCATTCTTAAAGGAACATAATGTGCTGCTGAATTATGCAGGCTGTGGCTCCTTTAAACTGGGAGATAAATGGTTCCCAGTACGTGAAGGAGAATTTTCGACTCCTCTTAATAAAACAGGGGAAGGATCAGGCAGCGTGATACTGCCTTCAAAAGGGTTCCCCAGAGAACCCACTAAAACCAAAGAGAACGTAAAGGGCAAATTCAAGCCCGATAAACGTTCTCATTGACTAGAAGACGACAACCCTCTATCTCTAGCCGGCGTACGAGTGGAGGGCACCACCTCCATCAACATGGAGGAGCGTTTAAAACTGCGCCAAGAATGGATCGATGAGATCCAAGATTTATTTATTCCCGAAAGACCCGAGTTACCACCTCTAAGGGAAATAAATCATGAGATTCCGTTAATAAATCCGAATCTCAAAATAAATCATAGGGCACCTAAATGCCCTGAACCACTCAGAGATGAGCTTAAAGCGAAGGTTGATCGCTACCTAGAGGCTGGATGGTGGAAAAGGACCAGCCTTCCTTCATCAGCACCTCTATTAATTGTAATTAAACGAGACGGCAAAATAAGAACTGTCATAGATGCGAGACAGCAAAATGACAACACCCTAGTGGATGTTACACCAATGCCTGACCAAGAAACGATCAGGAACGACCTAGCTAGAGCTCGATTTAGGATGAAAATTGATCTCTCAGATGCGTATGAACAAATACGCATTCTACCTGAGCATGAACTGTGCTCGGTATTTGCAACAATTTACGGCAATATGATCAGCCGCGTTATGCAACAAGGAGACAAGAACGGGCCTCCAACATTTCAGAGACTCATGAACGTCTCCTTTGCAGACATGATAGCAGTCTTTTTGCACTGCTACCAAGATGACATCTTCGTGTACTCAAATACTTTGGAGGAACACATGAGTCATCTAAAGTTGACCTTTGATAGATTACGCAAACTAAGGCTCTATCTGAGCCGTAATCTTAAGAAAATAGACATACTGTCTACCAAGATGGATTGTCTAGGATTCATCATTGATGATGAAGGAATCCATATTGACCCCTCAAAAATCGACAAGATTTTAAACTGGAGAACGCCCAGAGACTACACGGATGTTCTCAGGTTCAACGGAGTAATCCAATATTTGTCTCAATTTCTACCCAATGTCACAGAGTTCACCGCTCCATTGACTGGAATGTGCAGCAACAATCGGGAGTTTGTTTGGACGGACTACCACGAAAATTGTTTCAAAAATTTCAAAAGACTGGTAGCTAGAGCTCCGGTCTGTAAACCAATTAATAAGGAACTTGACATTCCCATTTGGGTCATAACGGACGCCTCTGCTAGTGGAATTGGCGCCTGGTATGGACAAGGTCCTACTTGGGATACTTGCAAACCTGCAGGATTTATATCCCGTAAATTCACCCCAGCACAGATGAATTATTGTACCTGGGAACAAGAACTTCTAGGTATTCTAGAAGCTCTACTACAATGGGAGGACAAGTTACTGGGCCTCCAATTCACCGTAGTTACGGATCACCAGGCGTTAACTTTCTTTAAAGAGACGCAAACTGGATCTCAAAGACGCATGAGATGGTGGGAATACCTATCTCGGTTCAACTTTGAGATGAAATATCTCAAAGGAGAAAAAAACAAAGTAGCGGACAGTTTATCGCACTACTATGCTAATGATAGACCTAACGAGGTCCATGATGTTGCAGCATATGTTAATGCCAACTTGAGGTTGGATCCGGAAGGAGAAGATCTCTCTCTAAATAGACGAAATGAGTTAAACCAATCTCATTCTCATCTAGCCATCATAGAATCAGAAGATAGTCTGATTCAGGATAGAGTAGAGGCTCGAGAAATCGAATCCAGAGAGTTGAATTATAATAAGGAAGTTGAACAACTCAAGGTTCCTAGACTCGACCTTGAAAACAATTCCCTAAAACTTGTCTTGAATTGCATTCCCAAGGAATATGTCAATGACAAGTTTTTCACGGAGATTTGGAAGAATGTAGATCGATTCGAAAGGTTCGATCTAAAGAAAGGGATCCTATGGACTACCAACAGGATCGGACAGAGAGTAGTCTGTGTTCCTAATGGACTATTCGAAGGTAAAAGCATTAAAGGCGTCATAATCGACGCCTGTCACATTACTTTGGGCCACTTGGGAATGCGCAAGACGCTAGGCTATATCCGGCATTGGTTCTGGTGGCCCAACATTGCTGCGGACGTAGAGGATTTCTGCAAATCCTGTGGAAAATGCCAAACGTCAAAGGTCTCATGACAAAGGACACCAGGATGGCTCCATACGATGCCTATCCCCACGAGACCTTGGGAAAGTATTGGTATGGATTTTGTCGGTCCATTTACTGAAGTAGAAGGATCAAACTATATCCTTCTAGTTATCTGTAGGATGACCGCTATGGTCCACCTACTCCCTACACGGATGAACGTATCAGCTAAGGGAATAGCAGAACTGTTCGTTAAAGAAATTGTTAGACTCCATGGTGTACCGGAGTCTATTGTATCTGACAGGGATACGAAGTTCACATCTATATTTTGGAGTGAACTCAGTAAAATTTTAGGACAACGACTATTAATGTCATCGTCATATCACCCTCAAACCGATGGCTCTTTGGAGAGAGCCATCCAGACGATGTCTCAAATACTGAGATCACTGGTAAATGACTACCAAGACAACTGGAAGTCCCAACTACCCATGGTTGAGTTTGCAATGAACTCAGCAACCAGTGAATCCACTGGCTACTCTCCATTTGAATCGAATTATGGATGGATACCCAGAATGATTCAAGGAATCGATGACGAGGCATCGCACGCAGGAGTAAAACAATTCATTGAGAACATCGGGGATGTTCTCGATAAAACGTTTGATAAATTAACTGCCCAACGCATGCGTCAAGCGGTAATGGCAAATAAACATCGTCGGGAAGGGCAAACCTTCCAAGAAGGGGATCTAGTATTCCTATCAACGGAAAACATTAGCCTCCCAAAGGGACGAGCTCGAAAACTTTGCCCAAAGTATTTAGGACCTTACAAGGTCCTGGAAACCTTTCCAGATCGATCCACATACAAGATTGATTTACCACCAGACCTAAAAGCGAGACGCATCCATGACGTCTTCCACGAAAAGGTCCTTAAACCAGTCATTGAAAACGACTCAAAGAAGTTTCCCAAGAGGGAAACTCGAGTCCACTACGATATTGGGAATGACCCGGAACAAGAATGGGTTGTTCAATCAATAGAAGACCATTGATGGTCTCCTAAATTATTATTCAAGGTACGTTGGGAATTAGGAGATTCCACTTGGGAACCTCTGGAAATTGTAAATGAACTTGAAGCTCTAGATCAATATCTAGAGCTTGAGGGTGTGAAAACACCCTCAGATTTACGTTGTGTGTAAAACATGCTTTGTGGCAGTGAAACGGCTCATTGGCCAGTGGAGTTTCCCGGGAAAATTTCCAAACCCGACAACAAAAACGGAAAATTATTTTCTCACGAAACTTAACCACAAAACATGTTGGCTGAACAACACGACCGTCGAGACTCGAGGAGAGAGGAGCAGAGTGCCTCTCCTCACGAAAGGAAATCGAACCAACAAGGTTCCAAACACTCGAGGAGATCCCCATCTCCTCTTGACGAATATGATGCGGCGTCAATTTTAAATAAACTGGTCCCGGACTGGGAAATACATCGAGAGACACACCTGCCTCTCCATCCAAAACGATGCGCAGACTGCGCAAAATTCTCAAAACACGTCATTGAAACAACACAAGGTGGCTCATTTGCCATCTTCCTAGAAAAACAAAAGAAACACTGGCGGAAAGTTCTCCACAACGAGATGCAGGAAGAACTAGACGACGCGTATGACGCTGGTCTCCAGAGGAGTGAGAGATGAATTTTGGAGCTCAAGGAAGAGCTCAATAAATATCAACAGAGAGTCTCTCAACTCTCACAAGAAAAAGAGAACTTTGAAAAGAAAATCGACGAGATGTCTCAAACGTCGAGGAACAAAAAATCCTCAGGGCTGACTCACGCCGGCAGGGAAGAGGCTCGCCCAGACAAGCATTGGAATAAACGAAAACGAGAAAGCTCTCCCATCAGAGCTCGCCGCTCTGCTGCACCTCGTCACCAAATCTCTCCCGCAGCTCTGACGCCCATTGAGGAAGGTCCTACAACCACCCTCCTCCTGTCCACTTCCGTTCCTCCCCTTTCTACGAAAGGGAAAGCAAGGAGGACAATGTACGAGATGGACTCGGACTTCGACAGTGAATGCGAAGTCAATTCGGCTGCCCCTTCCCTGTTGGGCGATGAGGAGGGGCTCAGAACCGTGCTCAACGAGTCAAGACGTGAGCACGCCCATGGAATGCACTGTGTAGAAGGGGAAGACCCGTCTTCCTCCTCTAGAATGATGATAGACGAGGCTCCCCTCTCTGCAAGGATCGAGGGTGCCTCGTCTCAACCAGGAAAATATGAGCCGCCCGCAGGCACCAGGAGGACCAAGAACGGGCAATTCCCTCCGGGACACTGAGACTCCCTCATCAGGGAACCTGCTTCCTTCAGAATGGGAAGCATTAGCCAGTTCTACAGGCTGGTAATATTCAGGCACATCTGTGTCAAGGCAAGCTCGTATTGGGAAGGAGATGCTATGCATCTCTGGGTGAAACATTCATCCACCAAGAAATGGTACTGGATGAATGGCAAGCCCATGCAAATGGCAAGAGAGGCATCAAAGGTGCCTCTCGACCAGAGATCTGTTGCTCAACAATGGGCAGTCAGAGAAGCCACTGCTTCAGGGTTTCTCCCGTTGGATGATTTGTCAAGGGAACCCGACGTTGAAGGAATGGCCAGGAGAAAGGAATTCCCTCCTTCCGTCCGACGAGAGATCGACGGTCGTCTCAACATCCACGACATTACGGTGTGGATGTTCCTCAAAATGACAGAACCTCACCCAAGTGAGGGAACTGTCAACTGGTTCTGGTGGCTGACATGCCACATGCTTAAGGAACTGGGCCTCTTCAAGAGGACAGTTTCTAGACTTGGACTGCGGGAGGAAGGATTGATAGAGTATGCCCCACGCCGACTCGTGCATGAAGGGGAGTTTACTCTCGATGATATAGTCACGCATTTTCACAAGTGCAGACTAACCAGCAGTGACTGTGACTCCCTGTTCAGGGACTTCGCTAGAAACCATCTCATCGGCATGGAACGGCCAAGCGAACCTGACTGGAGCAGAGTCCACCCAGTCCCGAGGGTCTCAAGACCCTCAATGTCCCAGCGAAAGAAAGGGAAAGGGAAGAGAGGGAAACCTCTAGTAGAATGCCTCGAAAGAGGCTTAAAACTTGATCAGAGGACTGAAACGCCAGTCCTCCTTTATTGCGAGGAAGCTCCGGTTGGGGATATTCCCCCAACCTTGACTAGGGTTGGCGCTGACCCTCCTTCAGGACCTGGAAATCCCTCGTCCTCAGCAATGGACATTGAAGGTTCCCCCATGGGACCTACATGAGCCTGGAGGACGTCGTCGTCGCAAAAGGGGAATTTCTCCTTCCAACTGTCAATTCGTAAGATTGTACCTTTGGGACAATTTGGTTGGGAGGGTGTGAGGGCTCTGTGTCATTCCTCTGGGGAGCCCTCGTCTTGTTATTGGGACTGTTCGTTTAGTGTGTTTATAGAACGCACTTTATCTTTTTTTATTATACATAGTGATGCACGTGACCTTATGTTCCACGCCCAAATAATTAGATAAGCAGTTTTACTTTTTGTTCTTGCCACTGCGTTGCACATCCAATATAAATTGGTTCAGTGTATGACGCACTGCAAGAATTAAGTAAGAAACCAAAAACCATTACACCGTCACATTCTTTTTCCTTCGCTGTTCGTCCATTTTACCTTTTTATATTGTGTCATCTGTTTCATTCTATTCACATTTCTTCGTTTCCATGCTGCACTTATGCATTCCTCTACTAGGTCATCAGCCAGCAGCTGTACAGGCAAATCATGGAACTCACCGTGCTCGTCATTGTCATTGGAGATGCATGGTGAAGGCGACATGCGTCAGAGTGCACCATGGTACATAGCAGGCTTGGGTTCATGGCAAACAGATGGTCATGTTGGGCAGCAAGGTGTGGTGGGTGGCCAGCAGCACGGTGGTGGAGGGTGTTGGCGAGTTGTTAAAGGCGGTGATGTGGAGCAGTGGTGGTTGGCAGCAAGATCTACAACAAGAGGATTAGTAAAGGATACAGGGGACATTTCATTGGTGTGGCTCATCAGTTATATGACACGAACCTATAGGTAACAGATGACAGGATGTGGGCGCAGTATGGTCATGGAGGTATGTGACATGTGACATATCACTCTCATCGGACAAAATCTCTAAGTCCCATGCTGCTCTCCTCCACATGCAGCACACAACACACCTCACCCACCTTGCCCACCTCTTACTGCCCTTGGTCCTCTCCTCCTGCCCACCTCTCGCCACCCTCTAGCTACCTTTGCACCACCCTCATTGCCAACTTGCCCACTCACTGCCCACTCACCTACCATTGCCCACCTTGTTCCATTGTCCTCTATACCTTGCCCATTCGCCATTCGCCCTCACCTATATTTGCCTTCTCCCTGCCCACTTCCACTCGCCCTCACCCTTGTCCAATTCCCTTCACCCCACTGCCACTAGCAGTGCATATAGTCACTCCCACATCACCATTGTCTTGGCCACTACCTGCCCTCACATCACCAGCTACATATTTGTAGGCTCTTCGTCTTCATGATTTAACCATGCCACAGCACAGGGACATCTCTATACATATGATAGTGCAGTCCTTCAGTACATCCACATTCTCATTTATCACACATACATACTGACTCCTGCCACCATCTCGCTATTACTACACACGCCCACTTACCAGTAGCCATCTGCCACTCACAACACAACTTCCTGCTGCCCAGCCCCCACTCAGCACCACTCCCTCCTACATCACTGTTGTCTTGGCCACTACTACCTGCCACGATGCATCCACATTCTCTACTCAGCACACACTTGCCAGCTGACCAATGCCCTCACCCCACCCTCTCCTGCACATCCTGCAATCACAACCCACCACCTCACTCTCTGCGACCACAACTGAGCAAAGCCGCTGTTGCCGCTGCATATGAACAACATCCAAACATGTTGGTTCATCGCCTGCCATCATGTCGCCCATCAACCTCCACAATTGTTCCCTGCCATGTCACCATTACTGTTATCATCTGCTCACCTGCATTTACACCACATTTCCCATGTCACCATCACCACTGTTGTCTGCTTGCCTGTGTTTGTCCCTACCACCCATCACATTTGCTGCATCACACCCACTTGTTTTCTGGTGTCACGGTGATGTGCAGCGTCGTGGACAAAACCCAAAAACGAACCCAACACACAAACCAACCACAAAATTGAATCTGGATTGGGGCACACCTTCAGTAGCAACAGGCTGGCTGGAGGGGAGCATGGGTGGACAGACGTTCAAAGTGGCACAGAGGCTGGACGAAGGGGATTTGAACATGCACTGAGACTGATGGCGAGGGCGGAAGGGGTTTCTCGGTCTTCACTAATACGACAAGGTACGAAAGTGACTGTAAGTGGGGGCTGACTGAGAGTAGTCGAACCAGAGTGTTTGTCTGAAGGAGGGGACGAGGGATAAGGGTGTGGAGAAGAGGACAAATGGGGCAGACGAGAGGAGACAGGACAAAGACGAGGTCAAAAACAAGGCTGGACGCGGGCGAGGGACCTAAGGCAAGACTCAGAGAGAGGGCAACACTAGCACCGAACTCTGAGGGGAGGGAAAGAAGGTCAATTTTTCTCTGTTGCATAAAGGCAAAGATACATGTATATAAAGTAAATGATGGTTGTTAAAAGTTAGATTAGATAATTAGAATTAGAATTAATTAGTGTTTTATATTTAACTAAATATCTATTCAGATTATGTGATATCACATGATTAGTCATGTGATTAGTCATGTGATTAGTCACGTGTCTATAGGCTCATCTAGACTCTGATTAGTAATAATAAACTCTTATTTGTACTTATGTATGAAATTATAGAGTTCAGAGATATTTATATCTTTGACAGATATTATAGAGTTTGACAGATATTATAGAGTTTGATGGGACGATTATCAACTGAATTGAATAGTTGATAAGAATCATTTATATTTAGAATATGACTCAGAAATGACTCATATGACTGTGCATTGCTGTGCAATGACTGTGCAATGACTCATACTGCTGTGCATGAGTCATATAGCTGTGCACATGAGTCATTTAGAAGGAAATGATGTCATATAGAACATCATAGAATGATTAAAAATAGATAATAATAAAAGAAACTCGTTTAATAGTATTTTTATTATTATATTTTGTACCTAGATTAGGGTTACTGAAATGTATATAAGGAGGGCATTTTGGACGCTAAGCTCCCCAGTTTTTCCACCTAACACATAGGCAGATAAGCACTAACTAACAAATGTAAGTATCATTGAAACCTTACTTAGCTAGTGTCTGCGCTGCTGTTTCTTGTTTCAATAGGTTATGGGCCCCGCTAGCAACAGCCTCAAAAGCAACCTGTGCGGAGTTGTTACATGCTGCGGGAAGGATGCTGGAAATAGATACAATGTATTTTTAGATAGACGTTAGATCAGCTAGATCCCACTCAAGATCAGGCAAGCAGATATGGCTGATGGCCCTCTATCTGGTCTGATGGGATCTTGATAGCTGATCGATCTACTGTGACTGTGACTGTGACTAACATCTCTCGATCTCTCCTCATCTGTACAGAATAGCTAACCCATGATCATGGGATAATGATCCGGTTGATGGTACCAGGGATACCATCTAGATCTCCCTTGAGATCTACAGTGTGGGAGCACTGATTAAACATCTGGAGTGGTGTTTCTGAGTCACCCGCTGTTGTGGAACAGCGAAATCAAAATTCTCACAAGGGCTTGTCACCCTAACGACACTGGTTTTGCCACACCAGAAAGCAAAAAGGCACGGATTACGGGCCGTCCCAGTCAACGGATAAGGGTGTGGTGGAAGCCACATCTGAAAGGGTTGATGCACCCCCATTTGCCCGATATTTAATGCCTTTATACCATTATAGGGGTCTTCATCCCCTGGTTTACTTCTTTATTTGGATTGATATTCTGTATAAAGGTCGTGCTGAGTGGACATTGTTCCACGTACACACAGACTAGTGGAGGGCACCCCCTATGGACCCTCTTAGATTAGGATGATCGAGATTGTCACCTTTATGATAGTCACACAGTAGCATACTTGTAATTGGTGGATTTTGTATGCTGGGAATTTGAAGGAGCCCCAGGTACACTTATTGGCATGCAACATTCCAAACTTCAAGACGTTGTTTGCGTTGTTGGCAGCCTATAACATGTTGTTACATAAACAGCACAGCCTGATAAGCACATCTTTTCTCATGTTTCATTCGAGAAAATGAATTAGGCTAATGCAAATTTTATTAGATGTCTCAAGTTTTCCAAATCGGTTTCTTGTCTCAATCTGTTCACCCCATGCTCTACTTGGATTCTGCAATGAATAAACCTGATTATATCAATGCAGGTATTCTTCGTCGTGTAATGAAAGAAGTCCATGGATTGCCGGTTGAGGACATCGAAAATATTATGAAAAAATATGATGCAGATGACATGTGTTATCTCTATCCTGGTCATCGTCTGGCCAAGTTGGTATACATGATTAATACTACCTGCAGCTACAATCGTATCAAGAATTCTCCTGAAGCTCAGGAGTTCTTCTTGCCTGCCAGGGTCTACGATAGATCTGCCTCACATATATGGAATGCAGTTGATGCATCTGTCCATGTATTTGTCTATGATTGCTTCCTCAAAGAGGAAGTTCGCCTTCACCCTTCATACGACATTAATAGTACTTCCTCTGAAAAGACGTTGGGAGTGAAATATGTCAATGCAAATGGCTTATGTATGAAAATTTACACTCATCCAAATCAATTAACTGAAAAAATTGATATAGTTGTAAATGAATACGTCGTGCCTAGCGAGGCAAACAAAGATGTTTACCCCTCTCCTTCTTCCGAATCGCCAATACAGGAGGAGGGGGATAGCAGCGAAGAAGGCGAATACAGCGGCAGCGACGCCGATGATTATGATGGCAACGACGATGATAGCATCGAAATTGATGATCAGGAGATCATCAATAATGATCTTCTTGCACCGCCACCACCAACTATGACTCAGAGTGCCCCTGAGTTACCGCCTCTCGTGAACCAACCTCACTACGATGGTCCAGCAGTTCACATGCTTGGTCTTGGAGGACGTCCAGGACCGCGATATGAGTCTCTTAGGGACCTTTGAGGAGAAGCGCTTAGCGAAGCAGTAGCAGAAAGATGTAGAGCAGAAAGTCTCCCAGTTTGGATGCTAAACGAGAAGGTTTATCATAGTCACGTTGATTATGAGGAGGCCATTAGGCAGGCGGAATTGCAAAAGATGGACGATGAGTTACGTTGTGATATGCAGTTGGTGCAGATTAAGTTGCATGATGTCATGCAAAAAGAAGAACCAAAGGTGACTTATGAAAATCAGCTATTATTTCCAAAAGCTGATAATTTTGTCAAAGCGTACGTTCTTCGGGGTTACGAGAACCCCACTTGTACGAAAAGAATTGAGGCACAACCCCCTCAATCATACACGTCCAGGGAAAAGTTTATCCCCAGTCGAAGGAGAAAGATCTCCGAGACGACTCCGGTCATCCCCAGAGTTAATGCCCCCGTCAGGCACATTGAAGGAAGATTCGGATCAAGGATCCGAGAGGAGTTATTACAAGGTATGAAACCTTGTAATAAATATATATGTACCGTTGTGGACCAAAATGGTCCAAATATAAATTCTTTTCAGTTGTGCAATGAGTGTGTTAATCAAACTAAAAAACTCAAGTTGATAAAGTTTGATGAGGACATTCGACAAAACGAAGTCACACACACCTCAGATGGTAGCACATTTATTTACATTCCTGAAGATAAATTTAAGGAATTGTATTATCCCCCAGGAAATCCTTTTATGGGAGAAGAACAATCAGCATTCATGATTCACAATGAAAATGTTGTTCAAGATTTTCCAAAGACGACTAGACCACTTAATAATACTCCAGAGCCTCAAGCACCTGATTGGGCTTCAGATATGATTAAGATGATTATAGAATGTCTAGATAGAGTTGCTATGAAGCAAAAAGCTACCGATACTGAAGAAGATAATCATGATAAAAAGAAAGATCATGATAATGATAACGGTTGGAATGGTCCTTAGGAAAGTTATCCATTAAAAGAAGATAAACCTTCAAAGGACGAATTGGAACATCAACAACTCAAAGAAGCAATTGAAAATTGGCCTGATAATGAGCATAAATCATTGCCCAGATCATCCAATTCATACTGGCCTATTGAAGAAGATGATGGTTTATGGCCAGAAGAGAAGGATGTTGTTCCACCCAAACGATCATACAAAGCATTTCGTCAAATTCGTCGAGTAAAGAAAGTCAAAGACTTTTGTCCTTTCTTTAAGAAGACTTTTCTGAAAAAGAAGAGCTTCAACAACAAATCAGATGACGAGAAATCTGAGAGAAAGATTTATCCATTAATAAAGAAACACAGATATGATCATGACTACGATGATTTCTCTGGAGCTACTCAAGTCAAATATAGGGAATTTGGAGAAGTTAAAACGGTTATTCATACCAATGAGCATCCCATTTGGAACAAACCTGGATTATTCTATATGGCATTGTTCAAACAAGCTTGTTAAGATCGATGCTCTCAACGCAGTTCGTTCTAAGTCAACAGTGGCAAGCAGAGTCTCGGTCTGCTCCCAGCCTACTGGACAAGTTCTGGACGCTAAGTCAAACGATGACAAAGGTCAAATTAACGACGAGCTCGAAGATGAGAGCGAGGAGTTTCATTCAGAGGTTGAGAGAAGAATTTGATTAAGTTGGAACTGAAGTCTAGCTACTTTACAAGACGGTTTATATATGTAAAAGAACAAGAGAAATATAAAAGGAATCGTACAGCTAAATACCTAAGAAAGGAAATGTGAAGGTAAAGTAGCTAAAGGAGATGAGCGTCCATGAAATGCATAACGATGATTATATAATAAAGTAAGTCCATTAACGAACAGGAAAGAAATTAATTGTAACATTACCCCCTTCGTATGCAAGAAGTCACCGACTTCTTAACCTGTACCCCAACCATGGTTTCCACCATTTGTCCACCCATGATCCCTTCGCGATTTCAACCATTCAGTGATGGTATTGATATCATGGTTAGCGGTTTCAAACTGCCATTGCAGAGTCCTCGTAATATAATCTAATTGGACCGTCTGCTCGAGAATCGCGTCGCGTTCTTCATCCGTGACAGTGTGTGGATCAGTGGTGAGGGCGGTGTTGAGCATAGTGTCAAGAGGTCCGGCGAAGAGTTGGTAGTCGCGAGGGCTTCCTGAGCCCGAAGAAGAGTGGCGTTAGGGGTCCGGGTGAGAGGTGGTGCAGGCGGAGTGGGTAGAGGTGCCTCTTCTTCAGCAATAAACTCTGCAAGCTCGTCTGGATGCTGATGAAGGTCGGCGACGGTGGAGGAAGGGGAGGTAGGCCAATTCGGGAAGAGGTAATCGTCAATGGTGGTGGTGGTGGTAATGAAGACCTCAATAGGGAGGTCATGGGCGGTGGCGAGGAACGGGGAGGCAGTGGCAACAGAGGGGTCATAACAATGGCCACAGGCTGTGACCAAGAGTGCAAAAGCGAAGGCGACGAGGTAGGCGATGACGACGATGGTGGAATCTCAGGTTCCCTGGTTCTGAGAAAGTTCTCACGAGAATTCCTAGGTGCTTCTTCTTGTTCTGATCGGGTTCTTGCATCGTCAGGGTGTGGAATACGAATTTGGTCAGGGCGCTCATGTCGTGTGACATGTATTTCTGGGTTGTTTATACTGTCCTGTATTGCCTGGTTCAGGAGAACATAATATTGGTCGGTTGCAAGTGCTATTTCCATTTGCGCTTGTGTGCGGTTAAAATTTTCACTTCCCCTTATATTCATTTGCCGTTCATATTGCCATTGTTCCGCGGAGATGTCTCTGCCAAGCTGAATAATCCTTTGTAAAGCTTCTGATAATTCAGGGAAGGTTCGTCATAACCAAACTCTGTGATAAACGTTGTCATATTGAAAACAAGGGTGAACTGATGCTGGAAGGTAATGTGATTCTGCTTCCTGAAACATGGGTAACTCCCCTAGATCAAAAGAGAGGCGGTGGTACTGAGGGAGATATTTTGGTAAGGCATTATATGAAATCTCTGTGTGTCCTTGTGGATGTGTTCGCTTGTGAGGAGGTAGTCGCGATACTTTGGGCGGTTTTGACATCATTGGAACATATTTCAGTTTTTGATATATAGAGAGCGTTCGTTTGGAAGGGTGTTTAAAGGCAGGAACAAACATCTGCGTGACAGAGTATCTGGTTTTGACAGTAGGAGTGTATCGTCCAACAGTTCTGCAGAATCTTTTGACATAACGGATATTATGCTTTAATTGGAGGTTGGTGCGATAATAAGTCATTGTGTTGATTGTTTCAGAGGTTTCTTCTGTTTTTATACTCTACCAGAATATCCGCAGCATTGCCTAGATGTCGTTCTGGTTCCCAAGTGTTATCATTTGCTCCATAGCCTTTCCATTTGACTAGGTATTGATAACCGGCTCCACGTTTCCGATGTCCAAGAATAGCTTCAATCTCAAACTCTTCTTGTCCGTTAACCATATTGGGAGGTGGCATAGTGAAATTCGGGCCGTGCATTGAGGTTTCCTTATATGGAGTGAGGAGCGATGCATGAAACACAGGGTGAATGCACCATTGTTTTGGTAATTTCAATTTATAGGTAACTGGTCCCATGACTTGTTCGACCTGGAAGGGTCCTTCTCGTTTTGGTGCTAGCTTTCTTGATTGATACGGAATGTGGAGATTTTTGTTTTCGAGCCAGACTTTGTCACCTTTTTCGAATCTGATTGACTTGTCTCTGTATCTATGAGCGACCATTTGTCTAGCAAGTTCATGAGCAGCTAGAGCTTCTTCTCTGGCTTTTCGAAGCATTTGAAGGCGTTCTTCTGCTGCTGGTGCAGTCATTTTGATTGCTGCTGTAGGAATAGCAATTGGATCTGATCCATACATAAGTTGAAATGGGGATGTTTTTATTGTGTCGTGATATCGGTTATTGTGTGCAAATTCAGCAATGGGTAATAGTGGTTTCCATTTATGGGGTTCATTTGTACAGAACATTCGAAGATAGATCTCGAGTTCTTGATTTACATGTTCAGTTTCTCCATCTGTCTGAGGATGATAGGCTGTACTCATCCTGTGGTCGATTCCTAAAGCTTTTCGTATTTCTTGAAATACTTTAGCGGAGAATTGTGGTCCTCTATCAGAGATTAGGATGTCGGGGAGTCCAAAGCGTTTAAATATTTCAGAAATATAAAGATCTGCAGTTCCTAAAGCATCGATCGTCTTGTTGCAAGGGGTGAAAATTACCCCCTTCGTATGGCCATGGTCCACCGTGACCAATATGGAATCAAAGCCTTCGGAAATAGGAAGATCAGTGATGAAATCGAGTGTGACCTGCTGAAACGGGTGTGTAGCTGTTGATGGAATAGGGATTAATGCCGGTGAATTTGGGTGAGTATTGACTTTCATTTGTTGGCAGAGTGCGCAACCATCAACCCATTCTTTGACATGTCTATACATTCCAGGCCACCAGTAATCACGCTTCAAAAGCGCTAGCGTCTTTAATCGTCCAAGATGTCCAGAAGATAATGCTTCATGTATTTCCTTGATTAACCGAGTGCGCAACTCAATTCGATCAGGAACATAGATCTTGCCTAGGTAGTAGACAATGCCATGAGTATATGTCCAGTCTTGCCGTTTTGATTTAATCAGTGGCGCCCTTTGTTTAGTGATAACTTCAATAAGGATGCGTCCAAAATCATCATTTGCCATATATTTCTTCAATTCACTGGCAAGATCATCATTGATTAGTCGAATAAATCGGTCATTTGGCAGAACAGTGACAGTAGTTTGTTCTTCATCATTTCCCATGTGATCTGGTCGTCTGGATAATGCATCTGCTTCGAACATTTTTGTCCCAGGTATATGTTCAATACAAAGATCAAATTCAGATAACAATGATGACCACCGAGCTTGTCGAGGTGTTAATCGTTGAGCAGTTCGGTAATAGGACAAGTTCTTATGATCACAATGGACAATGATCGTATGAGGAGAACCATGTAATAGATGGCGCCCAACTGCAAGTCCCTTGATGATTGCAAGCAATTCTCTGTCATAGATTTGGTAATTCTGTTCCGTTGGTGTTAACGCATGGGATATAAATCCACATGGATGAAGTGCTCCAGATTCATCAGCTTGTTTCAGTACTGCTCCAATTGCTTTGTTAGAGGCATCAGTTTGAAGGATGAATGGTTTTGCAGGATTTGGCATCAACAAAACTGGCATAGAGGCGAACCGTTGCTTCAAGGTGTCAAAGGCAAGTTGTCGTTCATTATTCCAGTCGAATGGTTCCGCTTTCTTGGTTAGATCTGTGAGTGGTTTTGCAATTGCTGCAAAATTTCCAATAAAACGTCGATAAAAGTTCCCAAAACCTAGGAATGATCGGACTTGTTTAACCGTTGATGGTACTGGCCAATCGGCTATTCCTGCGAGTTTGATAGGATCCATTCGTATTTTTCCAGGCGAGATGATCATGCCCAGAAATTCGACTTCTTGAATAGCGAATTTACATTTTTCTAATTTCAGGAACAGATCATTCTCCTCCAATCGATCAAGAACCCTTTTTGTCCGTTCTTCTAGTTCGTTCAAATTCTGAGAACATATCAGGATGTTGTCCATGTAGATAATGAGCCATTCTTCATTAATCATGTCTCTGAAGTATTCGTTCATCATGGTTTGGAATGTAGATGGCGAATTGCATAGGCCAAAGAACATAACGGTTGGTTCATATAGTCCTCTGTTGGTAATGAAAGCAGCTTTCCATTCATCACCTTTCTTGATCCTGACGTTATTATATCCCCAACGGAGGTCTAATTTGGTGAAATATTGTGCACCAGCAAGTTTTGTAAGGAGATCGGATACTAGAGGTAATGGGTACGCATTCTTGATTGTCCAATCGTTTAAATATCTATAATCTTGGCACGGCCGAAGCGCACCACTTTCCTTCTTTGAGACAAAGAAAAATGGCGACGCTTGAGGAGATTTCGACGGTTTGATGTATCCTTTAGCTAGCTGTTCTTCAATCCATTCGTCCAGCGATGACTGTTCTTTGATTGAAAACAGGTAGATCTTGCTAACTTTAGGACTAAAACCGGTTTTCAAATTGATAGCATGATCCCAAGTTCTGGAGGTTGGGAATCGTTCTGATGCCTTTTTCTCAAAGACTGAACACCATTTCCCATATTCTAATGGTAATTCTGTTTTTGGTTCATCCTTTTTCAACTGATGTTCTAATGCTTGAGATGCAGATGTCTTGACTCTGATCCAATAATCGTCTTCTCCCCATTGTTGATTGTCCAATGCTATTTTCCAGATAGTTCCTTCATTCCGTTGTTCATCGATGAGGTGTATCGTTTTATTTCTCCAATCGATAGTAGGATTGTTTTCTTCTAACCAAGGGATTCCCAAAATTAATCGTTGATCTCCCAATCTAGTGATTAGAAACCAGTTGCTGTATCGTTTTCCTCCAATTGAATATTGAATGTGGACTTGGTGTGTGATCATTCCATTAGTGTTAACTGTTCCATCTGCGTTTCTGACTTTAATTGGTTTTCGCAATTTTTCTTTTGGTAACTTGGTGATTACTTCTTCGTCAATAAAATTCCCTTCTGCTCCACAATCAATTAGAGCCAAAGTTTCAGCGGGTAAATCGGACGTTTCCACAGAAATTGAAAGGCGCTTGTCATTATTCGATCTTACTATTACAGAATCAAGCGCTAACTGTGAATGTCCATTTGTTATGGAAGTGTCAACTGCTGTATGACGCTTCCGGGTTAAAAACCCTCATTTTCGAGTTCATTGAGAAGACCTTCTCGTTCATCGGCCTTCATTCCAGCAAGGATCGCTCTGATGCTTGCAACTGGGTCGTCTTTCTTTTCCTTGGACGCATCTTCAGGGATAGATCTGATCCCCTTATTCTGAAACGATGAGGCCCTGAAAGAGGCGTTTGACGTGGTGTTTCATTTGGGACAATTCCTTGAAACATGCCCCTGGTTTCCACATCTGAAACATTTTCCAGATTTCATGTATTCCTCCTTCTGTTCATCTGTCAAACGCCCAGTGGGCATAGCATTTACTGATTGAGTTGATCCGCCCCTATTATTGGTGTTTCGATTGAAATTGGAGCGATTCCCTTGTCCTGGTTTTCGCCCAAGCGCTCGCATCATTTCCCAAGCGCCATGAAGCTGTTCGGCCTTTTCATACGCTTCTTTCATGGATAAAACGTTCGCTTCTAAGATCTTTGTAGCGATGCTTTCGGGGAGCCCTTTGACGAAAGCTTGGAGCTGCGCAGTCGTTCCTTTCAATCCTGAGGTACCAATCTCCATGCGGAATTTTCTGATATATTCAGGGACTGAAACATTGCCCCCTACTCTGAGATTGGCTAGATTGTTCAGCGCTCTAAGAGCGCTATTTACTTTGCCCCAATCGGCCAGAAAACGCTTTTTGAATTCTGCCCAGTTCGTCCACGTAAGGGTTCTTTCTTCTTCATCATCTAATTCATCCTTGATCAGGACTTTCCAATCGTCGAGTTCCTGCCCAAGACAGGCAAGAGTAAATCGAATCTGTTTCTGTGCTTTGCCTTTATAATTATCGTCATTTAAGACAAAGTAATCTTCAAGACTTCCAATGAAAGCCTTTGCTTCGGTTCGTTTTCCTGTAAAAACACGCATAAGCTGTGGTTTGATATCTCCTTTAGAGGCAGGTGCTGCTGCGTCGGTTGCCATCTTTTCTGTTTCTCCTTTTGGTTCTTCTGGTTCTCTTGTTTCGTCTTTCTTCTTTCCTGATTCTGGATCTCCAAATAAACTTTGTTCGATCTGTTTCTGTTCTAGGAAGTCTCTCCAAGGCTGTATCCCTTTGTCTTGGAGTGCGTATCTGTCCTGTGGTGGTGCTCCAGAGAGACTGAGGAATTCGTTCCACCAGGAGGATTCTGGTTCTTCAGTGGGTGGATAAAATAGAGAGTAAAAGTCCTCTTTTAGATCTTCGTTGATCCACTCAATCCAAACGCTATCTGGGAAGACTTCCTTTCCGTCTCCTTCAATATAATCACCTTCAAAGAGGGATGCTGGTACTGGTTCGTTTTTCTTCTTAGTTCCTGAGCGGAAAAACCACCCTGTTCCTGTAGTTGACGGAAAAACCTCTCGTCAATCTAGATAATATTTTCGTCTGAAACGGACAGAGCCGTTCAGTGGTCTGAGGTTCGAGGTTCTGGTATCAATGGTGTCTGGCTAGTGTAGAAAGACTGAGCGGTTCTGGGAGTTCCAACTTGTGTTAAGATCGATGCTCTCAACGCAGTTTGTTCTAAGTCAACAGTGGCAAGCAGAGTCTCGGTCTGCTCCCAGCCTACTGGACAAGTTCTGGACGCTAAGTCAAATGATGACAAAGGTCAAATTAACGACGAGCTCGAAGATGAGAGCGAGGAGTTTCGTTCAGAGGTTGAGAGAAGAATTTGATTAAGTTGGAACTGAAGTCTAGCTACTTTACAAGACGGTTTATATATGTAAAAGAACAAGAGAAATATAAAAGGAATCGTACAGCTAAATACCTAAGAAAGGAAATGTGAAGGCAAAGTAGCTAAAGGAGATGAGCGTCCATGAAATGCATAACGATGATTATATAATAAAGTAAGTCCATTAACGAAAGGGAAAGAAATTAATTGTAACAAAGCTCATTTCTTCAAAAGGATATGGGAAATGTATCCTGCTCTATGGGAAATAGTAGCATTACCAAAAATATGCAGTACTTTACACTGCCCCACCTGTCCTGGTGGACTCCAGGTAGACTCCAGGGACTCCAGGTGGACTCCAGGTAAAAATCACAAAAGTCTCAAAAAGGGTAAGGACTCCAGGCTCACTCCAGGCTCACTCCAGGCTCACTCCAGGCTCACTCCAGGTTCATGAAATTTGGCAGGAGTCCAGGGTCAACCAGGACTCCCTGTGCACTCCCTATTGTTCTGTGACATTCCAGAGCTGAATGACATTGCAAAACCAGTTTCCCAGTGTTTCCCACATTCCCACCATGTTCTCATGCACCACTCTACATGCTCCTGTTAATTTTCCCGCCATTACCATGGTCCTGTACATATTCCCACACACTGTTTTTCCATGAGGTTCCCACACACCATTCCACATTCCTGCTCATTTCCCCACCATTTTCTGACACACATACTCCTACTGTCCTGTGCATTGTTGCAGACACTATTTTCCCACCATGTTCAGCATCAGCACTGTTCATTTTCCACCATGTTCACACACACTACTCCACTCAGCTATTCCCACCAGTTGTTCCAATATTCTTACCACATCTCTAGCCATATTCTCACACTCTATTTCCACACTTTCTTGATGCAACCCTCTATACTCCTGCTCATTTCCTGCCATGTGCATACACACCACTCTGTTGGTAATTCCCATTCATGTTCCCCAATTCACACACTATTTTTGCACCTTGTACCCATGCATCATTCTACATGCTCCCACTCATTTTCCACAATATTTATTCATACTACACACTATTTTCCCACACTATTTTCTCACCACATTCCCATGCACCATTCTACCTGCTCCTGCTCATTTTCCACAATGCTTACACACACCCTTCTTCTTTGTTATTCCCACCATAGTCCTGTCCATATTATGCTCCATTTTATATGTTCCTGTTCATTTTTCCATGACTTGCCCACACAACTATGTTATGGTCCTGTATCATGGATGACTTAACCTTAAATTAGTTTTATTCAACTCAGCATTGTCAGTTTTACCTCAGATGTTGTCCTTGTCAAATCAGTTGATACTATTAGTCTCTATCTCAGATGACTTATGCCAAATCATCTCTCACACTATGTTACCTACTTTCCTGTCACAAATGTCACATTTCTTATCATGCATAGATAACATGCACTTGGCTTTTTGAGACTATTAACATTTCTCACAAGTTACAGTACCTATTCATTTGAGGCTACTTGTATATCAATAGGACATTGCCATGGACTTGATTTTCTCACAAGAACCACAAACAACCTGACTTTCCCAGACTCAATTGAACTTTGGAAACATCACTATGACCCAAGCCATGTTTAAATTGAAGTTTTAACTTTACATCCAGTCTGTTTCTCACATTTTTCAAACATCTGCATCTACATATTCCTGCAATGCAAAACATGCGATGGCGATGACTTAGAGTACTTTTTGAAAAAGCCATATATTCCTATTGTCTTAAAACTAGGGTGGAGAGGAGAAATGGTGATGATGTGAATAAGTGACTGGTACATTTATTAAATAGGCAATCAAGGGAGTGAATTGTGAGGGTAGGCATGGGACAGTGAAGAAGCAGGTGTTAGTCAGGGTTCAGTGGATTACCAAGCATGCAGCCATGTCACTAAGAGTGAGCATGGGTTCCTACAAAACTAGATTAAAAGCATTTATGATTCTTATTATATTTAATACAATAAATATATTTGAATTTAGTGTTGGCACATGTAAGGGACTGGGTTGGGCTGGTACATGGGTGTGGGTGTGGGCAAGGGGATGGGTTTGTGTGTGGGGATGGGCATGGCCATGTACGAAGGGATGTGGATGTGGTTGTGTGTGTGGGCATGGGCATCATGGACGTGGGTGTGGGCATCATGGACGTGGATGTGGGCATGGGCATCGTGGGCATGGGCATCATGGGCATGGGCGTGGGCATGGGGATGTGCAAGGGTGTGGGTAAGGGGATGGGTTTGGGCACAGGGATGGGCATGGGCACATACATAGGGATGTGGATGTGGGGATGGGCGTGGCATTGGGATGCAGGGGGGGAATTGGCAGGTGTGATAAGTGTGGGTATGGGTATGGGGGCGGGGCAAGTGTGGGTGTCGACTGGGTTGGGCTGGGCTGGGTACGAGAGGCATGGTGGCTAGGTGTGTGAAGGGGTGTGCAGATGGGTGCAAACGGGTGGGCGAGCGGTCGGGCGGGGTGAAGGGGTGCACAGACATGTGCAAAGGGTGGGCGAGTGGCCGGACAGGCGTGGCGTGGCGTGGTGGGGCGTTGGTATAGGTGAGGGGCTGGGCTGGGTACGAGTGGGGTGGTGGTCCAGGTGCGTTAACAGGTGGGCGAGCGGCCGGGCGTGGCGTGGCAATAAGGAGGGCGTGGGTGTTGGCATAGGCTGGACTGCGCTGGGTGCGAGAGGTGTGGTGGTGGCTAGACGAGCTGGGCGCGGGTGGGTGCATGAATGGGTGCACTAGCAGCCGGGCACAACCCGGTGGGAGGTTTGGGGCGAGGGCGAGAGGGGGGCGTGGGCGAGGGCGAGAGGGTAGGCTGACGGGCGAGGGTGATTGAGTTGGAGGGCATTGCTGGTGGGCGTGGGCGATCGAGTGGGCGTCGGTGCACAGTCTGAAAAAGCTTAATTAGCCGTAAAAAAGAAGAAAAAAAAAGACATACAGCCCAGACGAACGGATTTCGTCTGGGCATGGGTTGAGCACGGTGAATGGTGGGAGACGCGGGGCAAAGCAAGGGTGAGAGGATGGGGCGGTTGAGTTGGATGTGTTGCTGGGCGTGGGCGATCGAGTGGGCATCGGTGTGTAGGCAGTTTATGAAAAAACTTAATTAGCCGTAAAAACCCTGAAAAAAGAAAGAAAAACATACGGCCCAGACGAAATCCATTCGTCTGGGCTCCAAGTCATGTCCCACGAGCGTGCAACTTCGGGGTGCGGGCATGGGAATGGGTTGGGCACGTGCGGCTGGTGGTAGGCAGCTGGTGCGGGTGTGTAGGCGCATGGGTGTGTGGTAGGATTTGGGATGTGGGCGAATGGTGGGTGCGCGGGTAGCATAGGCGGCAATTGCGGTGCAGAGGGAGATGGGCGACGGGAGACGGCGAGGGGGTTAGGTGGGTACTAGTGCCGCAGTGCGTGGGCGACCGGGTGCGATGGGGGTGACGTGGCTGCATGGTGGTGATGGTGACTGCAGCTGTGAGCGGTTGACGGTCGTTGGGAGAAGACGGCTGTAAAACGGTAAAACAAAGATTCAAATGGAAAAAAGAAAAAAACGTACGAGTACGCCTGGCGGGGCAAGATGGCTGTACGTGGTTGTGGTGAGTGGGTGCTATTGACGGTGGTGGTGACGGTGGTGACGGTGACGAAGAATGGTGGGGGGGGTGGCGATGGTCAGGTGAGCTTGAGCAGTGAGGGTGGCAGTGCGGCAACGATGGGTGACAGTGACGGTGACGGTGAGTGGCAGTGACGACGACGGTAGCGGTGTGGTGAGGCAAGACGATGGTGGGTGGCAGTGTGGCGAGCGGCAGTGACGACAACAGTGGGTGGCGGTGTGGGTGGCGGTGATGATGGCGGTGACGATGATGGTGACGAGCGGGGCGTCCGTGGTGTGACGTTGGGGTGATGTTGCACATCCACGTGACAATCAACAAAGACGCGATGCGATGTGTCACCCAATGTCACATGCTCATGTCACAGTTCTGTATATAGCTGGTGGGTGGCAGGCATGGTGCTGCCCCACCAGCATTGGTCACCTGGATTCCTTGTGGACTCCAGGGACAGGGAGTCCTGAAGAATCCTGGTACTCCAGTGGGACTCCACATGGACTCCGCCTGGACTCAAAGTACATTTTTGGCTGTGTCTCAGGCATCTCAAAATGTACCTGGACTCCACTGGACTCCCACTGGACTCCCACTGGAGTACCAGGACTCCTCAGGAGTCCACACGGAACGCGTGGGGCAGTGTAAAGACCTCAAAATATGGAGACAAGATTCAAATTTTGTCTATAAATCTGAAGGATGACGATATTTGCATTTTGAAGTTACTCAAAGAGGAACTTGCAAATGGTGGAATCTAGATGACATGGTGAAATCTAATTCTAGATTTAATTCATACCTTTGTGGTGGCAAAGATGATAAAGATTCGCTTGAGAAGATGGTTTCTGTCTTCAATGGTGTTTCTGATTATCAAAAATGGCGTACAAATATTATGTCATATATGGCCATGAAGGGATACACCAAATATGTCACTGGAGAAGAACCAGTTCTTCCTTCAATGTATATTGATACTGCTGCACATCCAGCTTCTGCAGCTACTAAACTTGAATATGAATTAACATTCAAAAGAACTTGGCAAGAAATACAAGATTGGACTGAATATTCTGCAAGAGCAAATGCAATTTTCCAAATGTCGCTTGCTGCAAATCTTCATGTCTATATTAAAGCAACTCCCAAAGAAACTCTAGCTGAACTAGATAAAATATTTGGATTAAAAGGAATAGCTAAATATTTTATTCTTTATAAGAATATATTTAACTGGTCTATGAAACCAGGACAAGATCCTATCATAGCTATATCCAAATTGATGAAATTAGTTGCTGATTTAGGTACTGAAAATAATTACAAAATTCCAGATTTTGTAGTACTTTTCTTTATCTTACATAATCCTGGTCAATCATATGGTACTCTAGTTACAAACTTAATAGATACCAAGATTGCAGATTTTACGATAGATAACATTATTCCTCATATTCAAAACGAGTATAATCTACTCATATCAAAGGGCAAGATGCGTCATCATGCTCAAATTGCTAATATTGGATCAAATATTCAAAAGAATCCAAACACAAACCCAAATTGGAAAGATCAACATTCCAATACTAGTTATAACAATAATAACAGGGGAAAGGGTTCTTTTAGAGGACGCTTCAATAAAAGCAAAACATTTGTACCTCGACAGAGCTATAATAAATTTCCTAACAGAGGAAATGCATCTTCTATGTCAAGGGATGACAAGAAGAAACGTAATGAAATCAATAGGGCTAATAAGAAATTGAAGAATAAAGCTCTAATCAATGAATTACGAGAATTGAAAGGGAAGAAGAAGGATTCATCCACTACAATACACTTTGCAAATCCAATGATAGTAGATACAGCTCCTGGATATTATAAACAATATCCTTTGGAAGAATCTGCTGGATTTATAGAAGAACTTGTACCTGATGTACAACACAATAATTCTTTATTGGATAGGATTGGAGAAATTCAGATGGATGATGATGATACTCCTATTGAAGATAGGATAGATTATGAATACTTTCATGATGATAGTATTCGTCGATTATTCACAACAGATTCTTCACCTTTAACACCTTTAACACTGATTTCCAGTGATGGTTCTCCTGAAGAGGAAGAACAATATCATAGTGGAGATGAATCAGATCCATTTAAAAGTGATTATTCTGATCATGGATTAGAATATATTGATGGAACTGGAAATGATAACAACATGGCTAACCTTAACATTGGGTATGGATTGAATTCTTCAAATAATTACTTATCTAATACTGTTCTAGTGCTTGATGATATTACTAATAATGGCATATTGAATATGTCAAATCAAGACGTAAATAACAGTAGTTACAAATTTGTATGTAGTAATTATGAGAATAAAGTTCCTGGTGAACAAATTATGCTCTTAAATAAGAATGATCGATGGGTCATTGACTCTGGAGCAACAAGACATTGCACACCATTCTTAAGTGATTTTACATCATATAAGAAATATATTAATCCCATGAAGGTTACCACTGCTAATAAACACAACCAGACATTTATTGAAGGAGAAGGACAAATCTGCTTCAGACATAATAAACATGTTATGAATTGGAATGTATGCTATATGCCGATGCTACCATACAGAATTATATCTGTACCACAATTAACAAGTATGGATTATCATGTCTATCATGGTAAAACCAAAACTATAATACATAAGGGAAACATAACTCTTATTGGACACCCAACTGAAGCCAATTCTGTACATTGGCTGTCTACAATAATTAAAAGACCTTCTCATCATTTATTAATCAATAATAGTTCTAAAACTATTGATTATTTTATTTGGCATAGAAGGATGGCACATCCTAGTGATAATGTGTTAAATCATATGTTCAGAAATACTGAAAATAGTTCAAAACTTATTAAACCCCATATGAAGAGCATTTGCAAAACATGTATAATGGGTAAACTTGATAATAAACCATATCATGTTTCATCTAGTAGAGCAACTCAGTTGCTAGAATTAATACATGTTGATTTAATTGAAATGCCGATACAATTAGGCTTTGGACGATGTCTTTCAGACACAGGAGTCTATGTTTGCTATAAAGAAAAATCAACCATAGTAGTGATACTATATGTTGATGATGTGTTATTCATGGGTGATAATAGAAGATTACTCATGGAAATAAAACACAAATTTATGAAAAAATGGGAATGTAGATATTTAGGACCCATTATTGAATATCTTGGAATGAAAATAGTTTGCGATAGGAAGAAAAAATTGATTACTCTTGATCAAATTAATTATGCAAAAAAGATGGTTAAGAGATTTGGTCAAGAAGATGCAAAACCTGTGCGCACTCCGTTACCAGCAGGATATATACCAGCAGCAAACACAGGTCAAGCAACTTCTCAAGAAAGAAGTTATTATCAATCAATTATTGGATCCTTATTATATCTTACACTTGGCACAAGATATGATATTACTCAGGCAGTAATCATGATGTCACAATTCATGGTTAACCCTTCCAAAGAACACATTGCAAAAGCCTTATATATTCTAAAATATGTTAATTCCATGGTAAATGGGAAAATAACATATAATGGCTATAACAAGGAAGGATTAGATGCTTATGCTGATGCTGATTGGGCAGGAGACCAAATCACACGTAAATCAGTAACGGGTAATCTTGTTCTACTGGCAGGAGCTCCAATCAGTTGGATTTCTAGAAAACAGAAAACTGTTGCATTATCCTCCACAGAAGCTGAATATATGAGCTTATCAGATTGCTCACATCAGATTATGTGGATAAAATCCTTATTCAAAGAATTAGGATTCAATGTTGGAGCTATTGATCTCAATGTGGATAATAGAGGATCAATATTCTTAGCTAAGAATCCCGCCCAAGAACATAGAACAAAACATATTGATATTTGTTATCATTATGTTAGAGAACGTGTTGAGGACAAAGATGTCAACATTCAATATGTTCCCACAAATGATCAACTTGCTGATATCTTAACAAAAAATTTGACTTGGCAAAAGTTCAAAGAGTTAAGAGATAAAATTGGCATTGAAATCCTCAATGAGGGGGAGTGTTGAAATGATCTTACTCCCAAAAGCCTGTAGGCATGGGAAAGATTGTGAGAACATTTCGGATTACTCCGATCTCAATCGATCTTATGTAATCTGTCCTAAAACATCTATTTGTACTTATGTACATAATTATAGAGTTTGACAGATATTATAGAGTTTGATGGTGATGCGCAACTAGGTGGGAACTCTATCACCAAACCCTAAAAACCAACACCAGGGCAACACCTTCAGTGGACAATCAAATCAAAGTTCGAAAGGAGGAGTAGAGGGGATCAAGAGGGCCTAAAGCGACTGCTGCGAGTGGAGAGACCTGTAGAACTGCACTATGAAGCTGGGAGTGCCAGGAGGCACTGAAATGACAAAGGGACAAAGGCAAACGAAGGCGAGGACGACTAGACAAGGTTTCAAATGTGGTTCGAAGGTGCAAGGCAAGGTTCGACTAGGTGGCTGGGATGCTGGAACGACTCTAGGGGTGCAAGGGCAAGACAAGGGAACAAAGGGCGACGCTTAGATCATGACTCTGAGGGGGAACACAACTAGGGGCTGACTCTCTTTTTGTATCTATACAGGGGATGTCCTATATAAGTGAAAAGGGGGGGGAAACGATGAAAGGGGGTGGGCAACGAAACAAAAGATGTGGAGCAAGTGAAACATATGCTGTGCAAACCATGACAACACAATCCTGATGACAACTGGGCTTCGTGCAATGTTCTAGAAGATGCCTGGGGTTGCTAGGGGGCCAAACGAACAGTAGGCGATGACTGGGAGCTGCTGACAAGGGAACAAGGCTTGATCAAAGGTCTTGAACATCTTGGATGGCTTCGAATGGCTAAAGTGCTAAACGCTCTGGAACGCTCTGGGTCTGTGGACTGCTACTAGATCTCGGGATGTCTCCTGGGCTGCTAATCGAATGTGGTACTGGGGCTGCTGGGCTTGGACAAGTGGATCGAAGTTACGAATCATTTCGAATGTGTCTCTGAGCTTCGTGGCTGCTTCGAATGTCTCCTGCAATTGTCACAAACACTGCCTAGACTCGCTGGATGCTCATCAATGGGAGTCATACTCAGACAATAGTGCACCACATGCACAACTGTGCATAGCTGTGCTACACACAGCTATTTTAAGCTTTTGTTTGCTTTCTTGTTCCAAGGTAATGAAGCTTGTTTAAGTCCATATAAGGCTTTTCTGAGTTTATAGACTTTGTGCTCTTGTCCAGAGATGATAAATCCTTCTGGCTGATCCATGTAGATGTCTTCTTCAAGATCACCATACAGAAAAGCTGTCTTTACATCTAGCGCTTCAATTTCCCAATCTTCTAGCACTGCTGTAGCCATAAGGAGTCTCACAGTTTCAAATTGTGCAACTGGTGAGAATGTATCATCATAATCAACTCCAGGTATTTGTGAAAATCCTTTAGCAACTAGTCGAGCACGTTTTCGACCATCACTTTTAACTGCATAAACCCATCTACATTTTACAGGTTTGTGGTTTTTAGGACATGGTACTAATTCCCATACATCACAATCTTCAAGGGCTTTTATTTCCTCTTTCATTGCACTATGCCATTGTTCCCATTCTTTTGGGTCAGAAGCCTTTAATTTGTAGGCATCTTTATATGTCCATTGTTCCACATTTTTGGAATAATTTGAACTAATGGCTTTTGAAAGAAGATAATTTACAAAATTATTTCCTCCTTCTTTGTGCATTTTTTGTAGAAAGCTTATTAAATCATCACTAGGTGACTTAGTTAATAGATTTTTATCTATTTCATCTTCACTTGAACCAAATAGATCACTATCTTTATCTTTTTCTGAATCTTTATTAGATTCATTTTTATTTTTGGTTTTGTATTCAGAACCAGAGTCAGATGGAGTCTTATACTCTTGTTCAGATTCTGAACTAGATTGTTTATCCATTTCAAGCTCCTCATCCATTCTATACAACGGATTTTGAAGTGCTTTATGTGAAGATGTAGGACTGAAGACAGGTCTAAATTTCCCTCTTCCTTTTCCAAAAATCCTTTTCTCCCAATCTGATTTAGATTCTTTTTCTATTTCAAGAGGATTTTTCTCCCCATAGAAATTATCAGAAAGGAATTTAGGTTTTCTAATTCTGGAAGTCCTTCTAAGAGTTTCATTGAACCTCTCATCTCTTCTAGCTTTCCCTTTCTCTGAACGTCTAGTTTGTTCAGGAGGTTGAATTGATCGATTCATATTTTGTTCTAATCTATCCTGATTTTCTTGATCAGGATTTATATATGAATCTTCAAGCCCTTTGTCATTATCATTATCATGAGACAATTTACTGCGATCATCATATGTAGTATCATGATTTGATTGATAATCAAAGATTCCTTTCTTGGGTGTGTCATCATCACTATCACTATCATCAAAGTGACTACCATGATGTATGTGGGAATTGGAATCAGAATCCTGTCCCTTATTGGAATTTTCATCATTTTCCCAAGTATCAATACCTGGTGGACTTTTAAATAGTCTCTCATTTTGGCCTTTTCAGCTCTAGGAAATTTTTGTTCATCAAATATTGATTGAACACCAACAAATATGGAATTATTGTTTCACATAAACTTATAAGCTTTTGAACCATTTTCATAGCCAATGAATGTCATGGCTTCTGCTTTTGGTGCAAGCTTATTTTGTCTAATTTCTTTAGGTATGAATACCCATGTGAGACATCCAAATGTTTTAAAGTAATGAACTCCTGGTTTTTTACTGTAAAGGTTTTCAAATGGTGTTACCCATTTTGTTCTTTTTAATGGTGTGCGATTATATACATGAATAGCAGTTTCCATTGCAAATTCCCACCATAATTTGGGACATTGTGCATGGAGTCGCATACTTTCTGCTTTTTCTAGTATAGTATTATTTAATCTATTTTGTTGGTGGATATAAGGTGCACTGTGTTCATGCAATATGCCTTTTTGTTTTAGAAATTGGTCAAATTCCTTTGATTTAAACTCTCCCCCTCAATCTGATCTGAAACATTTAACTTTGTGTCCTGTTTGATTTTCAAATAGTTCAACAAAGTTAACAAAATGTTGAAACATTTCTGATTTTGATCGTAGGAATGCCATGAAGGCATATGAAGAATAATCATCAAGAATCATAAGACACCATTTTTTACGATGGTAAGATTCCTGAGGGAATTCTAACAAATCAGCATGTAACAACTCTAAAGGTTGTTTTGATCGTGTTTGTGATACAGGATAAGATTTATTATGCATCTTTCCTTGTGCACATCCAGAACATATATTGTTTTCTGATGGTATTGTGATTTTCCCATCAAAACCTTTTGTATGTTGGCTCATATTTCTTATCACATTTTTATTTGCATGAGCCACACGATTATGCCAGGTTGTAAAATCAGCCAAATTAATGACTTTGTTCATTTTCTTTATAATTACTTGTGCCCAATGAATCGGTTCAAACCAGTTTTTAGGTTCAGCAATTATAAGTTCATTTCCTTTTTTAGAAAATACCGTATTATCACTGTTTGAGGCTTCAATGTAACCAGCGATTTTTAATTGACCCAATGAAATTAATTTGTGTGAAGCCTTTGGCATATAACACACTTCCAATTTAGCGATATGTCTCTGTCCCTTAGGATTTTTAAATTCAAGGAACATAGTTCCTTGACCTAGTATGGTAGCAGCTGATTTTGAATCAGCTGTTTTTATCTCTTCTGGTTCAGAATATGGATGGTACTCAACAAAATCATTTTTGTTATTAGTTATGTGCACTGATGCACCAGAGTCTATTATCCAATATTCCTTATTCTCACTTTTATTTAAGGACACAGCAGATTTCAATACATTAGCAGCTATTAAGCTACTTTTACATCTGCTATCTACAAACTTACCAGTACTATGACTAGAATCCATCATCATGGAAGTCATCATAGTATCCTTCGTGGTGTCCATAGTCATCATCACTACTGATTTTTTATCAGTATTTTGAATATGACTTGTGAGAAGAGCATACTTTGCTGGTTCATCCCAATAACCAGTCTCTAATTGTGGTACTTCAACCACATCTTCTTCGATACTTTCTAAGGCATTATCATCATCAATGCGACAATTTTTGCCTGTGATAGAATGTGCCAGACCAAAGTCTTCTTCTATGAGATCTTTGCCTTTTCCTTTAAGATCTCTGATCTGAGATAAGATTTTCTTAGTCTCAGGATCAACTTGGTCTATATTTGGACTAATCCTATCCACCAGTTTCGAAGATGAAGGTTGTGGAGTGTCCACATTCATCCTATCATGATTATCTGTGATAACCATGTTGGCAAATTGTTTAAGATTTTGCTGTTCCTTCTTGGAAAGCTCCTCAGGGTGATGGGTAGCTTTAGAGATAAGATTGAGTTTCCTCTTTCTATTTTCTCTATTGCGATTGTTTTTTACCCATTTAGGTCCCCTTTGATTCCCAGGAGGTACATATGCAGGTTGATTACTTGGACCTGCTTGTGCATTATTTTGCACATATTTTCCTTTAGGCATGTTCACATTAGGAGTGAACGGTTTTTTATAAGATTTTTTGCCTTTAGAAAATTTATTTCCTCCTTTTGAAACAAAGTGTGCAGAAGGAGCACCTTGGTCAGCTTTTCATCGCTGCCACTCATTCTCTATTTCAGGAATGAGGTCCTTTAACTTAGTTGTCCCCAATTTGAATTTTAGGAGACAATAAGTTTTAAAGGAGTCCCAAGATGATGGCAATCGATCTAAGACTTCCATGACTTGGAAATCTTCATCAAATTTCTTGCCATTAGCCTCCATTCTAGCCCATTTCTGCATTAGATCATGGACTGATTCTGCAGGACTCTTCCCCTTAGGGAATTCCCAAGATTTGGCATCTTTATATATATTAAAGACGCCCACTGCTCCTGGATTAGAAAATGCAGCTATAAGTGCATCCCAAGTTTCCTTTGATGTTCCCTTAATATATATATTAAGTGGTTGCGACAGATAAAGGGATATTAATCTCAAGGCTTTTCTGTCATTTTCAAGGAATTCTTGGTGCAACTTCCATTTCTGGGTAAGAGCTGCAACCTGACCAGCTTGAACGCTGATGCGCAACTAGGTGGGAACTCTATCACCAAACCCTAAAACCAACACCAGGGCAACACCTTCAGTGGACGATCAAATCGAACTTTGAAAGGAGGAGTAGAGGGGATCAAGAGGGCCTAGAGTGACTGCTGCGAGTGGAGAGACCTGTAGAACTGCACTATGAAGCTGGGAGTGCCAGGAGGCACTGAAACGACAAAGGAACAAAGGCAAACGAAGGCGAGGACGACTGGACAAGGTTTCGAATGTGGTTCAAAGGTGCAAGGCAAGGTTCGACTAGGTGGCTGGGATGCTGGAACGGCTCTAGGGGTGCAAGGGCAAGACAAGGGAACAAAGGGGCGACGCTTAGATCATGACTCTGAGAGGGAACACAACTGGGGGCTGACTCTCTTTTTGTATCTATACAGGGGATGTCCTATATAAGTGAAAAGGGGGGGGGGAAACGATGAAAGGGGCTGCCTGATGCTAAAAATAGTCTAAAATCGAACTGGCAACGAAACAAAAGATGTGGAGCAAGTGAAACATATGCTGTGCAATCCATGACAATGCAATCCTGATGACAACTGGGCTTCATGCAATGTTCTAGAAGATGCCTGGGGTTGCTAGGGGGCCAAACGAACAGTAGGCGATGACTGGGAGCTGCTGACAAGGGAACAAGGCTTGATCAAAGGTCTTGAACATCTTGGATGGCTTCAAATGGCTAAAGTGCTGCATGCTCTGGAACGCTCTGGGTCTGTGGACTGCTACTAGATCTTGGGATGTCTCCTGGGCTGCTAATCGAATGTGGTACTGGGACTGCTGGGCTTGGACAAGCGGATCGAAGTTACAAATCATTTTGAATGTGTCTCTGAGCTTCATGGCTGCTTCGAATGTCTCCTGCAATTGTCGCAAACACTGCCTAGACTCGCTGGATGCTCATCAACGCTATCAGCATTCATTTTCTTCTGATCAGCTTCAGTGTATGGGTCATGAACAACTCCCCCTGAGATGTATTGCCATACACTTTTGGACTGAAGCAGTGCCCTCATCAATCGTTCCCATGTTGTCCAATTACTGGACCCTTTAAGAATGGGAACCTTCTCCTTATCATTACTGTCCACTCCAACAGTCCAATGGCTTTTATTAGATGTAGCCATTTTATCCAAATTTGCCCAACCATATTTTCCTTTATGGGCAATTTGGAGATGAAAACGCTCATTCTTCTGTTTGATAAGGGTGAAGCCAATGTCTTTTGTAACAAATGGCTTATTGTAGACATTTACTTAATGGTAGGATATGTCTTCCACACATATTTAGACAGCGCACGTAACTTAATGGCTGCTAAATAACACATGCCTGGCTTTCACCAAACAGGTTGTTCTGATGTGTGTCTGAATACTCTATTTGTGCTATGCACAAATAGTAGTTCACCCTGTTCAAGAGCTCAATTACTTTGAGCTTGTTTGAACATGCTATTTTCATCATCAGATAATTCCCAATGGGAATTATCAGAGCCGTACAATAAATCCTCAAAGGTTTGATCCTTCGATTCTTTGAGTTCATCATGTGTAGGCACACGATTTCTAGGCTCTTTGGAGCAGGCTGTAATGATTACTTTATCGGCTTCTTTCTGTTTTAGCCGATTTTCTTTCTGACGTTGCTTTTTGAGTTGTCTCTTTTCCAGAGACAAGTCATAAGCCTTTTTGTCAAAATTGAGCCAAGATTCTGCTGCATCTGCACAGTTCTTTTGCTCTTGTACTTCTTGTTGTAATTTAGAAATTACAACTTTCACCTCTGTGTTTGTTTGCATATGACGCAAATGTTGCTGGAAATGCACCTTTTCTTGGATCATCCCTAATTCTTGCATGCCCAAAATGTCATTTTTTAATGTATTGTTGTGAACCAATAAGGTGTCACAAGTATTAACAACATTTTTAACTGTCAATGCAATTTCCTTGATTGTGGTTTGATGAGTAGCGACCATTATTTTTGCATCCTCAACTAACTCATTCGCATCATAAGCAACACCCAAGTTTTTACTGAGAAGAGTAGAATCACTCCTTCTCTGTCTAACTACGCGTATTTTATTTGGGTTGACACCCAAATTTACAAAGGCAGTGGCAATATTTTGCCACTCCGAAGTCTGGTGCACCCATCTGGCACATTGTTCCCACGTCTCTCCCTTGTTGTTCTCATTACTGGATCAAAGCGAAAGCGGGTTTTCCGCTTTGACCCACTTCAAGACCTCAGTCTTGACCCTTGCTCCCCATGTGGCAAGCCACTTCTCGTGGCGCCTGTTCTGCTCTGTAGCAGATAATGAATACACTTTATTAGGATCTTTGTTTTTGGGGAAGGAAATGGGACCACGCACATTTCCCATGCCACTGCTTGCCGTGGTAGCATAAGTGATCCTGGAAGGTCCAGGAACAGGAATCAGAGTCCTGTTTTCAGTGTTCCCTAGATGAGGGAACGGCGTTTGCAGCCTATAGTTGCCACTGGTGATTCTGTCAATCACCATCTGGTCTCTTTCAGAAAGAGACATATCCCCTGTTTGACCAACAGGAACTGGATTCGGGTTGGAATATTTAGCCCAAATTTCTTTGAAGCAGCGAAGAGATTTCTTGCCTTGCAACGAGCGAGCCATGTGCCACTCGTTATCTTGCACCTTTTGTGCAATGTGCTTGGCAATCCTCTCTTCTTCACGCTTCTTGGCCTCTTCAATTTTTGCCTGGCACTGGGCAATGACGTTCTGGTTTTGCTGAATTAGATCATTGGCAAATGTGATGTCACAGTGATACGCCGGCTACGTATCCACACAGGTACCACACACACACACGAACGGAAGAAGCGAAATAGAAGGCATTCGAAGCCACTTGCCCAGGGAAGAAGCACTAGAAGTAGGTCGCACTCCATTTGAAGGAAGGGGTGAGCATTTTGAAACGGTTTCGGCTGAGTCGGCCACCTTGGCGTTTGGAGAAACGTAAACATCCAGCCCGTCACTGCCTCCGTACCGCCAGACAGAACGGCACCTGCATCACTAGGCGTGTGCCTGACAACCAGACGAATTTCATATCTGCCCAGACCGGCCATCGCATGATTTGAAAAACATAAAAAGTCGTCCCTGCTGCTCCCCAACTCCTATCAGAACCTTATTCGACAGTTATCACACACAGCATGTGTAGATCAGCCCGACAGAACGGAATCACTCCTTCTGGCCAGCGCTTAAGCCTTAGAGAAAGGCTTTCCTCGTCGAATCAGTCATCGCTCGCCACCAGGATCACAGACCGTGCGGAATCTCCCACTGTAGACCCTGATTCGTCGATGGTAGATGTACCCCCTAGCCCAGTCAAACCACCCACACCATCCAGCACCACCAGCGCTACGGTAGACCCAGGAGCCACACTTCAAATGATACCGTCGTCTGAACAAACGAGCATGGCTATTACAAATTCGATTGGAATGCAGTTTGCGGATTCGAGGCTGGTCCCCAACGACTGTTGGACCCACCTGACGTGCAGCATTGGAGCTAGAGGAGGCCAGGAGAATATGTTCCATGACACAAACGAAGCATCCACCTTAATGGCACCAAGGGACCTGCGCCTTCGAAACCGGTTCTACCTTGAACTCATCAACAGCTCGGTCTCGGTAGGGGAGCTAGCCTCAGTCAAACGAACACACTTCATGGTTGGACAAGTAGTCTGGCAGACCAATGTGATTGCCGAGCACGATGGTTTTCGAAGGACAATATCCCCTGGGGGCCCTTGGATCATAGTAGGTCGAACTCTTGCCAGATATGCAGTCATCAACAGGGAGGGAACATTGCATCCGAGGCTGGTTCCAGCAGACCAGTTAATGCCCTACTATTCGACGTGGCATGTGGCGCGCCTTCCTGCGGACTTGACGAGTCATGGGGACTTAGAGAACCTCCTCTGTCATGATTTCAAAGCCTAGGAAACACTGTGGAGCGGTCACCATTGCTGCAGAAGACTTTGACCGAGGAACCCAAACGGCGATAGAAGCCTATATGGGCGTTGTGAGCATCAGTGATGGCAGATGAGTTCTGCACTCAGTTCGTACCTGTTTTGTTCTGTTGTTATGGACTTGTTTCTTCTGTTCCTTCCCTACGACCTTTGAAAGGATGGTGTCCAGGAGACTCCTATCAGTCAGTGGAGTGGACTTTCTTCTTCAAATTGATTCTTAGCTACCATCATTTACTTTATATACATGTATCTTCACCTTTATGCGACAGAGAAAATTTGACCTTCTTTCCCTCCCCTCAGAGTTCAGTGCTAGTGTTGCCCTCTCTCTGAGTCTCGCCTTAGGTCCCTTGCCCGCGTCCAGCCTCGTTTTGACCTTGTCTTTGTCCTGTCTCCTCTCGTCTGCCCCATTCGTCCTCTTCTCCACACCCTTATCCCTCATCCCCTCCTTCAGACGAACACTCTGGTTCAACTACTCTCAGTCGGCCCCCACTTACAGTCACTTTTGTACTTTGTCGTATTAGTGAAGACCAAGAAACCCCTTCTGCCCTCGCCATCAGTCTCGGTGTGTGTTTGAATCCCCTTCATCCAGCCTCTGTGCCACTTCGAACGTCTGTCCACCTGTGCTCCCCTCCAGCCAGCCTGTTGCTACTGAAGGTGTGCCCCCAATCCAGATTCGATTTTGTGGTTGGTTTGTGTGTTGGGTTCGTTTTGGGTTTCGTCCACGACACTGTGCATCAACAGGCCTTTGACGGCCCAGAGCCAGTGACTCATGTTTTGCCAGCATTCTTCTTGTGCGTGGCAAACATGAAAATGTTGCCGTGAAGAGGCGGTGTGACAGATTCCTGCTTAATAGCAGGAGAGGGCAAGCGCGAAATGAGCATGGGAAGGGAGGACAAACTTGATCTTGCTGGACTTGCCGGCATCTTACCCACTTTGTTGGAGCGGGGAGAGCGGATAATATCGGCTGAAGAGCCAACATTGCGCTTTTTAATCAAGTTAGAATCCTTTATATTACCCAATTTAAATTGCACAATTACCTGTTTTCCTTTGTAGTGCGCAGCTACACCGAACAGGGTTGCATTTTCCGACTTGCTGTTGGAATTGGGAATGGCCTCCTCAGGGAGGAGGTCGAAGTAATTTATCCTCCTGCTGGAGGACCCAGACAATGAAGACAAGGAGCTGGATGATGGTCCAGCTATAGTGGCAAGGTTGCCACTTTGACTGGCCAAGTTGCTGGAGGGAGAGGGCAAGTTGCCAACAAAATTGCTGTCTTGCTGATGCCATTGCCAGTGTTGCTGGTGCCGATGCCAGTGTTGCCAGTGGATTTGCCGGTGTGTTTGCTGACTTTTTTATTGGTAAAAAAGTTGTCATCAGCCACAATGCTGGTCATCTTTTTGCCGAAATTGGCATTAGACATTTTGTTGCCAGTAGAACCAGCAGGCGAAGTCAGAAAATCGGAGAGGGGAGATGAGTTGCCGGAACCGGCAACGGATTTTTTGCCAGCAGCAGCAAAAACAGCAGCAGAGGGTGGCAGCATTGGAGAAAGACATTTTTTATATATATTTATTTGTTTTGAAAACAAAGTAAATACTAGAGGGTTGGTTTGGTTTGGATGGTCTGGAAAAAATTCCAGTTAGCATGTGCATTCACTTTTGATGAAAAGAGCGAAGGCGTGTGTCATGGATACTCCTGGTTAGGGTGCAACAAGTGCTTCCCATAACAGGGACAGAGATCGCTTTTGGCAGTTCATCGTCATCAGGGAAGTATCCTCCTTCCCTGATTTTGGTTTCGGGGCTCCATCAAATCCCAACAACCAGTTAAAAGATATGTAAGATCTCCGTAAAAAGTAGACTAGATGCCACTAAGGAGTGATCCTATGACTAAGTGGGATGTTAATCAGTGCCCACCACTGGTCTGTGTGTACCATGGAACAATGTCCAAGCAGCCTGACCTTTATACAGAAATATACTATTTTAATCGCAGAAAGATGGGACGAAAACCCATATAATGATATAAGCGCATAATTTATTCATGGCCAATAGGGGGGTGCGTAAGCCTTTCAGTCATGACCATGTTAGTCACAATCTTACCCGTCCTAAGACGGCCCTAAACCCAGAGGTTTTTGGTAAAGCGGATTCCTCTGTCGGCTCCAGACACCAGGTCCATGAGGACGTGTCCAGATTATGGTTTTTGTATTACCAGGGTCACACAGAAACCTGGGGCCGGTGAGATAAGCCACACCAAGTATTGTTCTCACACCTCTCCAGGTGGAGATCAGATCTCTGTCAAGATCTGATCTGGCTCTTTGTTTGGTGAGCTCCAAGGTTACGTTAGCCAATATCAAACGGGTGATAATACATCCGGTATGATCTACAGCTAGGGCTTCTACTAACAAACCTGATTACCTTTTGATTGATAAACCAAAAGCGTCTCTCTGTGATCCCAGGGGCTGTGACAGCATCAATGTCCCTCCCTGTCCTTAAGGCAGGGTGTCAAGGGGTGAGACACCAGGTCTGCAAGCAGACGGGGCCCATAACCTGTTGAAGCAGAGCATGACAGGGGTATTGAAACAAGAGACAGCAGCACAGTGCACTGACTAAGTAAGGTTTCAACAACTTACATCTTTAGCTAGTAGCTTATTCTGCCTGTGTGTTAGGTGGAAAAACTGGGGAGCTTAGCGTCCAAAACGCCCTCCTTATATACATTTCAGTAACCCTAATCTAGGTACAAAATATAATAATAAAAATACTATTAAACGAGTTTCTTTTATTATTATCTATTTTTAATCATTCTATGATGTTCTATATGACATCATTTCCTTCTAAATGACTCATGTGCACAGCTATATGACTCATGCACAGTAGTATGAGTCATTGCACAGTCATTGCACAGCAATGCACAGTCATATGAGTCATTTCTGAGTCATGTTCTAAATATAAATGATTCTTATCAACTATTCAATTCAGTTGATAATCGTCCCATCAAACTCTGTAATATCTGTCAAACTCTATAATATCTGTCAAAGATATAAATATCTCTGAACTCTATAATTTCGTACATAAGTACAAATAAGAGTTTATTATTACTAATCAGAGTCTAGATGAGCCTATAGACACGTGACTAATCACATGACTAATCACATGACTAATCACATGACTAATCACATGACTAATCATGTGATATCACATAATCTGAATAGATATTTAGTTAAATATAAAACACTAATTAATTCTAATTCTAATTATCTAATTAATTCTTAATTATCTAATCTAACTTTTAACACTCCCCCTTGTTGAATATTTTACTAAATGTGTATTCCACATAATTTAAGCATTCTACTATGCTTATTCAACAATAAGTTTTTAGTTAGTATGTCAGCAGCTTGATTTTCAGTTTTAATATAATAAAGATCAACTAAATCATCTTTGACACATGATCTTATATAATGATATCTGACATCCATATGTTTCATTCTTTGTTCTTGAGCTGGATTTGAAGCCATATAAATTGCTGCTTGATTATCCATTATTAATGGAATGGATCTAATATTATATCCTAACTCTTCAAACAAATTCTTCAACCAAGATATCTGTCTGCATGCATCTGATGCAGCCATGTATTCTGCTTCTGTTGAAGATAACGCAATAGTTTTTTGTTTTGCTGATTTCCAGTATACTGGTGCTCCAGCTAACTTGACAACCATCCCAGTTGTTGATTTACGATCAATGGGATTTGATGCCCAATCAGCATCAGCATAACAAATTAAACCATATTTATCTTTTCTGTTATATTTAATGCAGTAATCCAATGTACTTCCAACATATTGGATTATATGTAATGCCTTTCTAATATGATCCTGTGAAGGATTACTTACAAATTGTGACATTAAAATTGTTGCATAAACAATATCTAATCTTGTACACATTGCAAGAAACAATAATGATCCTATCAATTGTTGATAGTATGTAATCATTTCTTGTGTTGCTTGACCCTCTATTTGTTTGTTTGGTACATAACCAGCTGGTAAAGGCATGTTTACTGGTTTTGCATTAATAAGACCAAACCTTTCAACAATCTTCTTCGCATATTTAACTTGATCAATTGTGACTATATGATTTTGTTTATCAATCACAATGTTCATTCCTAAATATTCACTTAAATCTCCTAAATCTCTACTTTCCCATTTATCCATGAATTTCTTTTTATGATCATTAACAGTCTTTTCATTATTGCCCATGAATATTATGTCATCAACATATAATATAATGACTATGATGTCATTTTCTGTTCTTTTAACATATATTCCTGTATCGGCATATAATCTTCTAAATCCTAATTTAGTTATACTGTTATGAGCTTGAATATTCCAAGCCAATGATGCTTGTTTCAAACCATATAAAGCTCTATTTAATTTATAGACTTTATTTCTATCATTGGTTTTGAAACCATCCGGTTGTTCCATATATATCTCCTCTTCTAATTGGCCATATAGAAAAGCAGTTTTAACATCTAGTGCTTTGAGTACCCATCCCTCTAAAGCTGCTAATGCTAATAAAATTCTAACAGTTTCAAATCTTGAAACTGGACTAAATGTGGCTCCAAAGTCTATTCCTGGTACTTGTGAAAAGCCTTGAGCAACTAATCGCGCTTTATATCTGTTATCTTGTTGCTTTATAGTGTAAACCCATCTACAACCTATAGGTTTACGATCTTTAGGTCTATCAACTAATTCCCATACATTTCTTTTCTGTATAGATTTAATTTCTTCTTTCATAGCTTCTACCCATTTTGAATATGATTCAGGATCTTTATCTTTTATCTTTAAAAGATCTCTGTATACAACAGGTATACCCTTTTTCCTATTCTCTTGATCTACAAGTTTTGCTGCTGCTTTGGATATTAAGAATTTATCCATTCTTTTTTGTCTTTGTTTATGTCTTTCCTTCCAGTCATCATTACTGATTTCTGAGCTTGGAGAACTAGGAATTGGTGTAATCACATTATCAGAAGATGCTGGTGTTACTGTTCTTTCCAGATCTTCTTCTGATTTTTCTGGTTTATCATCAACCTTTTTATCATCAGATTTTATATCTAATTTTGGTTCAACGATAATTTCCTTTCTAGGTCTTCTACTAAAGAGTTTATTAAGATGATCTCTTTCATGCTTAGATTTATCTATAGGCATGAGATCTTCTAAAGTTAATTCAGGTTGAACAACTCGTTGTTCTTTAGCTGATTTAGTATCTAACTCTTGTAGCTTTGATATGTTAATTGGTTTTTTAAGCATATCACGCCATTCCTTTTCTTTTTGATTTTGTTGTTTAACAACCTTTTCAAAATCTTTATCTGTTTGAATTTCTGCTTGTATTTTAGCAGGATGTTTATCTCCATAAACATTATTATCAATTATTCTAACTTTTGGTTTCCTAGACGATTTTCTAGTAGCAAGTTTTTGTTGTATGACTTTTCTTTCTTGCTCTCTAAAACCAAATGGATGAGATATTGGATCTTGTATGATTTTTGGTCTATCATTATCAAGTTTTCCTCTTTTAGCTGCCTGCAGGTCTAACTTTTTTCCAATACGTTTAGAACCTGTAGTAACATTATCTCTAATGCTAACAGTAGGATCCCAAAAATCTCCAGTATTTAATTCAAACTTAGATTTAAGAAGAGGTTTATCAAAGATTTCTTTAACTCTTTTTCTAATATCTTCTTTAATAGATTTCTCATCTATTTTAAGATTTTTATTTCGTCCAGAAAGATTATCAAGTTCTGCAAGTCTTTCTTTTTCATGTTTATCAAGTATTTTATATATCCTTGATAAATCAATATGTTTAGTTTTTGATGTTGAAGGAGTATTATTAGAAAGTTCTGCAACTTGTTTATTAACAATATTCCATTTTCCAAGTCTAGAATATCTTCTATTAATTTCTTCAGAATCCTTTTTAAACTGTTCAACTTGTCGTTGAATCTCTGAAGAAGTTAATCTCTTAGTATTATCTTTCTGTTTTCCTTTATCAACCTTTGTAGGAATATTATCTTTGTGTGATTTATTACTTTGTGATTTAAAATATTTATCATTTGCATCATGATAAGTATTATTAGAAGAATCACTGTCTTCTGATTGATTGTCTGATGGTTTTCTTTTTGTATCAGACTTATGATCATCTGTATCCGACGAATCACTATCATCAGAATCATTTGAATCATGAAATGATTGCCTTTTATCATTTTTCGTAGTGTCATGATTATAATGATTATCTGTTGTGGGAATTTTATCTAGATCTAAAGTTGGGTATTTATCTTTATGGATAATCTTATCTTTAGATAATTTAGGAAATATATTTTCATCAAATATGGCATGTGAGGCAATGACTATAGTATTTTTATCATTCATGAACTTATATGATTTACTTTCATATCCAATGAATGTCATTGGTTCAGCTCTTGGTGATAACTTATCTTTACGTCTTTCTTTGACTATATAGACATATGCCAAACATCCAAATATTTTAAAATATGACATATCAGGTTTTTTACCCATCATATTTTCATAAGGTGTTTTCCATTTAGTTCTTCTTAATGGTGTTCGATTATATATATGAACTGCAGTCTCAAATGCAAGAGACCACCAGGATTTTGGGCATCCTGATTCTAATAAAAGTGTATAAGCTTTGTTTAAAATAGTTTCATTTAATTGTTCTGCACGACCATTTTGTTGATGAACATGTGGAGCACTTAGTTCATGTTTAATACCTTTATCTTGAAAATAGTTATTTAACTTTTGATTTACAAATTCTCCCCCTCAATCTGAACGCATACTTTTGAATTTTAAGTTCAACTGATTTTCAATAAAGACAATGTATGCTTTAATTGAATTAAAAGTATCAGCTTTAGATCGAAGTAATGCAACATAAGCAAAAGAAGAATAGTCATCAAGAATTAATAAAGCCCATTTTTGTTTATGATATGACTGTATCGGCATTTCAATTAAATCAACATGTATTAATTCAAGCAACTGAGTTGCTCTACTAGATGAAACATGATATGGTTTATTATCAAGTTTACCCATTATACATGTTTTACAAATGCTCTTCATATAGGGTTTAATAAGTTTTGAACTATTTTCAGTATTCCTGAACATATGGTTTAATACATTATCACTAGGATGTGCCATCCTTCTATGCCAAATAAAATAATCAATAGTTTTAGAACTATTATTGATTAATAAATGATGAGAAGGTCTTTTAATTATAGTAGATAGCCAATGTACAGAATTGGCTTCAGTTGGGTGTCCAATAAGAGTTATGTTTCCCTTATGTATTATAGTTTTGGTTTTACCATGATAGACATGATAATCCATACTTGTTAATTGTGGTACAGATATAATTCTGTATGGTAACATCGGCATATAGCATACATTCCAATTCATAACATGTTTATTATGTCTGAAGCAGATTTGTCCTTCTCCTTCAATAAATGTCTGGTTGTGTTTATTAGCAGTGGTAACCTTCATGGGATTAATATATTTCTTATATGATGTAAAATCACTGAAAAATGGTGTACAATGTCTTGTTGCTCCAGAGTCAATGACCCATCGATCATTCTTATTTAAGAGCATAATTTGTTCACCAGGAACTTTATTCTCATAATTACTACATACAAATTTGTAACTACTGTTATTTACGTCTTGATTTGACATATTCAATATGCCATTATTAGTAATATCATCAAGCACTAGAACAGTATTAGATAAGTAATTATTTGAAGAATTAAATCCATACCCAATGTTAAGGTTAGCCATGTTGTTATCATTTCCAGTTCCATCAATATATTCTAATCCATGATCAGAATAATCACTTTTGAATGGATCTGATTCCTCTCCACTATGATATTGTTCTTCCTCTTCAGGAGAACCATCACTGGAAATCGGTGTTAAAGGTGTTAAAGGTGAAGAATCGGTTTTGAATAACCAACGAATACTATCATCATGAAAGTATTCATAATCTATCCTATCTTCAATAGGAGTATCATCGTCATCCATCTGAATTTCTCCAATCCTATCTAGTAAAGAACTATTGTGTTGTACATCAGGTACAAGTTCTTCTATAAATCCAGCAGATTCTTCTAATGGATATTGTTTATAATACCCAGGAGCTGTGTCTACTATCATTGGATTTGCAAAATGGATTGTAGTGGATGAATCCTTCTTCTTCCCTTTCAATTCTCGTAATTCATTGATTAGAGCTTTATTCTTCAATTTCTTGTTAGCCCTATTTATTTCATTATGTTTCTTCTTGTCATCTCTTGACATAGAAGATGCATTTCCTCTGTTAGGAAATTTATTGTAGCTCTGTCGAGGTACAAAAGTTTTGCTTTTATTGAAACGTCCTCTAAAAGAACCTCTTGCTCTGTTATTATTGTTATAACTGTTATTGGAATGTTGATCTTTCCAATTTGGGTTTGTGTTTGGATTCTTTTGAATGTTTGATCCAATATTAGCAATTTGAGCATGATGACGCATCTTGCCCTTTGATATGAGTAGATTATACTCGTTTTGAATACGAGGAATAATGTTATCTATCGTAAAATCTGCAATCTTGGTATCTATCAAGTTTGTAACTAGAGTACCATATGATTGACCAAGATTATGTAAGATAAAGAAAAGTACTACAAAATCTGGAATTTTGTAATTATTTTCAGTACCTAAATCAGCAACTAATTTCATCAATTTGGATATAGCTATGATAGGATCTTGTCCTGGTTTCATAGACCAGTTAAATATATTCTTATAAAGAATGAAATATTTAGCTATTCCTTTTAATCCAAATATTTTGTCTAGCTCAGCTAGAGTTTCTTTAGGAGTTGCTTTAATATAGACATGAAGATTTGCAGCAAGTGACATTTGAAAAATTGCATTTGCTCTTGCAGAATATTCAGTCCAATCTTGTATTTCTTGCCAAGTTCTTTTGAATGTTAATTCATATTCAAGTTTAGTACCTGCAGAAGCTGGATGTGCAGCAGTGTCAATATACATTGAAGGAAGGACTGGTTCTTCTCCAGTGACATATTTGGTATATCCCTTCATGGCCATATATGACATAATATTTGTATGCCATTTCTGATAGTCAGAAACACCATTGAAGATAGAAACCATCTTCTCAAGTGAATCTTTATCATCTTTGCCACCACAAAGGTATGAATTAAATCTAGAATTAGATTTCACCATGTCATCTAGATTCCACCATTTGCAAGTTCCTCTTTGAGTAACTTCAAAATGCAAATATCGTCGTCCTTCAGATTTATAGACAAAATTTGAATCTTGTCTCCATATTTTTGGTAATGCTACTATTTCCCATAGAGCAGGATACATTTCCCATATTCTTTTGAAGAAATGAGCTTGTTTGAATAATGCCATGTAGCATAATCCAGGTTTGTTCCAAATGGGATGCTCATTGGTATGAATAACCGTTTTAACTTCTCCAAATTCTCTATATTTGACTTGAGTAGCTCCAGAAAAATCATCGTAATCGTGATCATATCTGTGTTTCTTTATTAATGAATAAATCTTTCTCTCAGATTTTTCATCATCTGATTTGTTGTTGAAGCTTTTCTTTTTAAGAAAAGTCTTCTTAAAGAAAGGACGAAAGTCTTTGACTTTCTTAACTCGACGAATTTGTCGAAATGCTTTGTATGATCGTTTGGGTGGAACAACATTCTTCTCTTCTGGCCATAAATCATCATCTTCTTCGATAGGCCAGTATGAATTGGACGATCTGGGCAATGATTTATGCTCATTATCAGGCCAATTTTCAATCGCTTCTTTTAATTGTTGATGTTCCAATTCATCCTTTGAAGGTTTATCTTCCTTCAACGGATAACTTTCCCAAGGACCATTCCAACCATTATTATTATCATGATCTTTCTTTTTATCATGATTTTCTTCTTCAGTATCAGTAGCTTTTTGCTTCATAGCAACTCTATCTAGACATTCTATAATCATCTTAATCATATCTGAAGCCCAATCAGGTGCTTGAGGCTCCGGAGTATTATTAAGAGGTCTAGTCGTCTTTGGAAAATCTTGAACAACATTTTCATTATGAATCATGAATGCTGATTGTTCTTCTCCCATAAAAGGATTTCCTGGGGGATAATACAATTCCTTAAATTTATCTTCAGGAACGTAAATAAATGTGCTACCATCTGAGGTGTGTGTGACTTCGTTTTGTCGAATGTCCTCATCAAACTTTATCAACTTGAGTTTTTTAGTTTGATTAACACACTCATCGCACAACTGAAAAGAATTTATATTTGGACCATTTTGGTCCACAACGGTACATATATATTTATTACAAGGTTTCATACCTTGTAATAACTCCTCTCAGATCCTTGATCCGAATCTTCCTTCAATATGCCCGACAGGGGCATTGACTCCAGGGATGACCGGAGTCGTCTCAGAGACCTTTCTCCTTCTACTGGGGATAAACTTTTCCCTGGACTGGTATAATTGAGGGGGTTGTGCCTCAAAGATTTTTGTACAAGTGGGGTTCTCGTAACCCTGAAGAACGTACGCTGTGACAATATTATCAGCTTTTGGAAATAATAGCTGATTTTCATAAGTCACCTTTGGTTCTTCTTTTTGCATGACATCATGCAACTTTATCTGCGCCAACTGCATATCACGACATAACTCATCGTCCATCTTCTGCAATTCCGCCTGCCTAACGGCCTCCTCATAATCAACGCGACTATGATAAACTTTCTCGTTTAGCATCCAGACTGGGAGACTTTCTGCTCTTCGTCTTTCAGCAAGCGCTTCGCTAAGCGCCTCTCCTCAAAGGTCCCTAAGAGACTTGTATCGTGGTCCTGGACGTCCTCCAAGACCAAGCATGTGAACTGCTGGACCATCGTAATGAGGTTGGTTCACGAGAGGTGGTAACTCAGGGGCACTCTGAGTCATAGTCGGTGGTGGCGGTGCAAGAAGATCATTATTGATGATCTCTTGATCATCAATCTCAATGCTATCATCGTCGTCGCCATCGTAATCATCGGCGTCGCTGCCGCTGTATTTGCCTTCTTCGCTGCTATCCCCCTCCTCCTGTATTGGCGATTTGGAAGAAGGAGGGGGGTAAACTACTTTATTTGCCTCGCTAGGCACGACGTATTCATTTACAACTATATCAATTTTTTCAGTTAATTGATTTGGATGAGTGTAAATTTTCATACATAAACCATTTGCATTGACATATTTGACTCCCAACGTCTTTTCTGAAGAAGTATTATTAATGTCGTACGAGGGGTGAATGCGGACTTCCTCCTTGAGGAAGCAATCATAGACAAATACGTGGACAGATGCATCAACTGCATTCCAAATGTGCAAGGCGGATCTATCATAGACCCTGGCAGGCAAGAAGAACTCCCGAGCTTCAGGAGAATTCTTGATATGATTATAGCTGCAGGTGGTATTAATCATATATACCAACTTGGCCAGACAATGACCAGGATAAAGATAACACATGTCATCTGCATCATATTTTTTCATAATATTTTCGATATCCTCAACCAGCAATCCATGAACTTCTTTCATTACATGACGAAGAATACCTGCATTGATATAATCAGGTTTATTCATAGCGGAATCCAAGTAGAGCATGGGGTGGACGGATTGAGACAAGAAACTGATTTGGAAAACTTGAGACATCTATTAAAATTTGCATTAGCCTAATTCATTTTCTCGAATTAAAACATGAGAAAAGATGTGCTTATCAGGCTGTGCTGTTTATGTAACAACATGTTATAGGCTGCCAACAACGCAAACAACGTCTTGAAGTTTGGAATGTTGCATGCCAATAAGTGTACCTGGGGCTCCTTCAAATTCCCAGCATACAAAATCCATCAATTACAAGTATGCTACTGTGTGACTATAGTAAAAGTGACAATCTCGATCGTCCTAATCTAAGAGGGTCCATAGGGGGTGCCCTCCACTAGTCTGCGTGTACATGGAACAATGTCCACTCAGCACAACCTTTATACAGAATTTCAAGCCAAATAAAGAAGGTAACCAGGGGACGAAAACCCCTATAATGGTATAAAGGCATTAAATATCGGGCAAATGGGGGTGCATCAACCCTTTCAGATGTGGCTTCCACCACACCCTTATCCGTCGACTGGGACGGCCCGTAATCCATGCCTTTTTGCTTTCTGGTGTGGCAAAACCAGTGTCGTTAGGGTGACAAGCCCTTGTGAGAATTTTGATTTCGCTGTTCCACAACAGCGGGTGACTCCGAAGCACCACTCCAGATGTTTAATCAGTGCTCCCACACTGTAGATCTCAAGGGAGATCTAAATGGGATCCCTGCTCCCATTAAGCGGATCGTTATCCCACGATCATGGGTTAGCCATTCTGTACAGATGAGGGAAGATCGAGAGATGTTAGTCACAGTCACAGTCACAGTAGATCGATCAGCTATCAAGATCCCATCAGACCAGATAGAGGGCCATCAGCCATATCTGCTTGCCTGATCTTGAGTGGGATCTAGCCGATCTAACGTCTATCTAAAAATACATTGTATCTATTTCCAGCATCCTTCCCGCAGCATGTAACTACTCCGCACAGGTTGCTTTTGAGGCTGTTGCTAGCGGGGCCCATAACCTATTGAAACAAGAGACAGCAGTGCAGTGCACTGACTAAGTAAGGTTTCAACAACTTACATCTTTAGTTGGTAGCTTATTCTGCCTGTGTGTTAGGTGGAAAAACTGGGGAGCTTAGCGTCCAAAACGCCCTCCTTATATACATTTCAGTAACCCTAATCTAGGTACAAAATATAATAATAAAAATACTATTAAACGAGTTTCTTTTATTATTATCTATTTTTAATCATTCTATGATGTTCTATATGACATCATTTCCTTCTAAATGACTCATGTGCACAGCTATATGACTCATGCGCAGTAGTATGAGTCATTGCACAGTCATTGCACAGCAATGCACAGTCATATGAGTCATTTCTGAGTCATGTTCTAAATATAAATGATTCTTATCAACTATTCAATTCAGTTGATAATCGTCCCATCAAACTCTATAATATCTGTCAAACTCTATAATATCTGTCAAAGATATAAATATCTCTGAACTCTATAATTTCGTACATAAGTACAAATAAGAGTTTATTATTACTAATCAGAGTCTAGATGAGCCTATAGACACGTGACTAATCACATGACTAATCACATGACTAATCATGTGATATCACATAATCTGAATAGATATTTAGTTAAATATAAAACACTAATTAATTCTAATTCTAATTATCTAATTAATTCTTAATTATCTAATCTAACTTTTAACAAGGGGCACAGTAGAATAGTAGAGCCAAGTAAGTGAAACTTACTTATAGCTGTAGATAGTCACTAAGGTCCGCTTGTGGCGATCACCTTGTAGTAGCTGAGAGGATGTAGATTGACATCTACCTACACAGGTATATATACTGTCTATCTACTAGTATTATGTCAGCGATATTACTAGCACTGACTGATGATTTGTATTGCGCTTGGTAATGCGCAGTCATTGCTGTGCCAATAGCTGTGTGTAGCACAGCTATGCACAGTTGTGCATGTGGTGCACTATTGTCTGAGTATGACTCCCGTCAAACTCTATAATATCTGTCAAACTCTATAATTATGTATATAAGTACAAATAGATGTTTTAGGACAGATTACATAAGATTGATTGAGATCGGAGTAATCCGAAATGTTCTCACGATCTTTCCCACGCCTACGGGCTTTTGGGAGTAAGATAGTTTCAACACCATTGGTTCAGTTCGGCCGGTTCGGAACCGAACTTCGGGAGCCCTACCACTGATGATGAATGAATAAAATCGCTATGGGTTTGTTTTCATCTTGTCATATTTCAATTCGTCATATAATGTATCATAATTTCGTATTCTAACACATCTCTCGCAAGGTTCCTGCCGACACCGTCGGGCATTTCCGAGTGCTCATTATAGTAGTAGGGACAGTCTAAGCAATTTCTGGATTTGCACTCGGGGTCATCCATGCCATCGCCTCGTGGGATGGCGGATCCTCCTCGGATTTCTGGGAAACAGGACACAGGTTGCAACATGATTGATGTGTCTTCCCATGTCTTCGTGTGTACGTGTGGGCCCGTGTGAAGCGGCGGAAGGCTGGGGAAGGGGCGCATGCAAAACAAATGTGCTATTTGCATTGCGGCAGCTATACGATATGAAGATTCACGCACAATTGTGCCATACTCTGCCACGGATATATCCGGTCAGTTTTTCCCTTTCTTTTTTAAAATCCTTTATGCGACCATGTCTTGATTCGCTAAGGGACAGACTCGTAAAGAACTGAAGGCACGGGGTACTTTTGGAGCTTGCTTAAAACGCAATACAGCATAACGTCCCTCAACTCTTCCGCCATGGAGCTGGTGAGCTACTCGATGACAACAGATCTTTCATTGACATGAGGATTTAGGCGTACGCGCTGGAAATCCAGGGCGTTTTGCAGCAGCTTCTCGGTCGGCTCGAAATTCAATTCGAGATATCGGACTTTAACCACTCGTTTCATTCCGCTTGCCGTCGCGCCGCCAGTGACCGAGGGATCCCGCTAGATGGCGACGTTCCCCACATTGGTTCATACATCTCTCTAGGCGTCGTGCTTGCCACAACGGCATATGCCCATCTTCCCAGCGACGAGTCGCGTATATACATCGCGTTATTTACAGCTGCGCTCGCTGCCGTACAGGATATATGCAGGAATGAGTACGAGCCGTTGAAGGCCTTCTGCAATCGGTACCTGCAAGGCAAGAAGCATGGACATCCAATACTGGACTGTTACGCCATGATTTTGAGGGAACTACCGGATCGGTACATGTTTATCGTTGCAGACATGATGCTTCAGTCCAACATGGATTTCATTACTGCCTTGGTGCTGGAGCAGGATATGCAGGACAGACCGGTAAGCGTCGAGCTCGGCCACTATGCCTTACGTGACCATCCAACATAGATGTCACCATCTGCAAGAGGGTTTCCGGTATTCCTCAGAGATATGTCTGGTGCTTCCAAGATATATTCTTTGTTGGCGTACCCAAAAGAGATACCTCTACTTTCGTACGTTGAGGTATGTGGCTTAGGTCCGGGGGCGGAATGACTGTTCTGATTTTATCGTGAGGCAATACCAGCGTCTATGACTTATGTCAACTTCATAAAGTACATCCCAAAGGGTTTTTTTACACCGTGTTTGCCTGACTCGTATTGTCAGTGATATCTTTTCTTTCTATCAGAAGGAGCTCGTCCATGAATCCGACAACTGCATCTCCCATATGGCGAGATGTAATAGACAAACAAAGTCACAGGTTCTCCAGGAACTAGCAGACGAATCAGTGGAGGCCCATAAGGAGGCTATCGCTGTTCTTTCAAGCGCTCCTGAAGCTCTGGAGGCATTCGAGCGTTTCAGTAGAGGTTATGTGTATTTCCACATATCCTCGCCACGGTTTAAGATCACTGAACTGTGGTCAATGCGTACGGAAGCCGCACCGTCAGAGTCATCAAGACTACATTGGACTTCTGTTTTCATCTATCTGTTATCAACGGTTTTCATCATTGTTATTTCAGCATATCTCCAATCCAACAGGCAATATTTCTTGTTCTTATTAGCTTATCGGTAATCAAATGTTGCGTGTACCTTGTATGCATAGGCGATCTTGTTACATAATGTTAAATTAAATTATTTATTTATTTATTGAAAGCGGCGATTCAATAGCTTGCAAGTTGGAACCAACCAACAAGACGACAGAACGTGTCCCGCACGATATTCTGCTCCTTTCGTCCATTGAATGACAAGTCAAAGTCCGGAGTACCTGAAGATAACATATGGAGTAACTGCTTTCATTTTTAGTCAGGAATCTCAAATGCACATGGGCATGCTGCCGCCTGCGATAGCTTATCATTAAATACCGGCTTGTCCCCGAGTTTTCCTTCCCTGACACTCCCTTCGTTCGCCTCCCCGCGCAGGTGTTAGGGTTCCCGACATGAAGGTATTGCGGCTTGTGGAATCGCTGAACGACGGGGTTCGTTATATGCGCAATTTCCTGCGTGCTCACCTTACGTCAGGTTCATTTGTCCAAAGGTGGCAAGGTCATTCGTCGGTCGATGGTTTTTGCTTGACGGATGTGGAAAGCCAAATCAGAGATCAGGTTGATTTACGGTACGCTTTTCACCGGGTCATTGCTTTTGCTTTCCTCATCTGCATTAGACCGAAATTCGTGCCGGCCTAACGACATGGGTAAGGACACAACTATAGTACGCGGTTGCAATGGTGTTCTTTTTTAATTGTCTTTACAAGGCGGCTATGGCCTACATCGTATGTCCTTAGTACATGCAGCCCTCTGACACCCATTTACGACTATTCCGCGGACTCAGATATCAGTCAACGCATCCATCATATCCGACACGGGCGGCACCTGCGTATGCGCGTCGTCAGATGGCTGTATCAATGATGCCACTTATTTATCCTGCGTCAATGAGGTACGGCGAGATCTCATCACGACCACCGCTGCCATATCCGCTCTTGCTTCATTCTTGATGGGTCTGTTGGCCAATTTGCCCGTCAGCCTAGCATCCGGACTGGGACTCAATGCCTATGTACGTACTACAAATACCCCCCTCCGCGTGATACTCAATTTGTTTGTATAGTTTACGTATTCTGTAGTGGGATTTCACAGAGGCGGAATGATCACATATCGTGAAGCACTAGGTGCCGTGTTCATGGAGGGGTACGTTTCCTGACCAAATGCTCAGGGTGCCTCCCCTCATGTCAGTCTTCGCGACAGGTTCTTTTCCTATCTCTTATCGGCTTGCGTCAGTGGCTTGTGCGGGTCATGCCACAATCACTCGTGCTTGCTGTCGGCGCAGGCATCGGCCTATTCATCGCGTGAGTAGAATAGCCTTGTTTCTGGAGCTTCGGCTGGAAATCTGATGCATGAACCTATAATTGGAAGATTCATCGGTCTTGTAAGTCTAATTCAGGTGACAAATACAATTCAGTTCCTTAAGATCTAAAACCGCACAGCATCTGGCGGTCTTGGAGTTGTAGGTGGAAGCACCTCTAATTTCGTTGCTCTAGGAGAATGCCTGCCGCAAGACTATATCAGTCCGAATTTGGTCGGGTACTGCAATAGCAGGGTATTGAGAAGTCCGACGATGTGGCTTGGCATTTTCCTTGGCGGGTTCGTTGCATGCCATATTATCCTTTATCGATGGCAATAACCTTTGAATAGAATCGTTGTGCTAATGATGATGTATCGTGTTCGAGGCGCCATCCTAATAGGCATCTTCCTTACAGCTATCGTCTCCTGGCCTCGCACGACAGCCGTGACGTATTTCCCACACACAACTGCTGGCGATGAGATGTTCGATTTCTTCAAGCAGGTGGTCGCATTCCGCAAGTTGGAGAAGATCGGCAACGTTGTTGATGTAGGTTGAATGTCTATTCAATATATAATGAACCAAAACTCACGTTGGATACCAGTATAACTATAGGTATCCCTTCCCTTATCTCTGAATGAGTTAATCGTGGTCGATTGATATGAACGTCATATAGAAGTGGCCATGTTTGGTATGCATTGATAACATTTCTTTACGTTGACATCCTCGGAAAGCAACGGTCATTTTGCACCCATCAACTCGCTCATCGCCCTTCCTATCCTCCAGATACAACCGGGTACGTTAACTTGACCGACTTTATTCAAACTTTCACCGATGCGCGTATAGCACACTGTACTCGATGGCAAAATTCGCTGGTTTGCGCGACCCAGTAACTTTCGACTTTGAAAACTCCACGATGGCGTACTGTGTCGACGCCTTCTGCATCAGCATGGGTGCCTTAATGGGCACTAGTCCAGTTACCTCATTTGTTGAGAGTGTTACAGGGATCAGTGGTACGTGCCCGATGATCATCATGCTCCGCGTTTGTAACCCTGTTCTCTAGAGCGGCAAGACTGAGTTGACGGCGATGACGATAGGAATAGCCTTTTTCATTTCCATATTTTTCGCACCAATTTTTGCCTCTATCCACCGGTGGTGCACTCGTTATCGTAGGTTCGCTGATGATCTGAAAGTAAGTATGCAATCTCGATTCTGTGCAAATGTTTTTGCTTTCCGAATTCTAGTGTCACGCAAATCAACTGGAATTATATCGGGGACGGAGTACCTGCATTTCTGACGCTCCTCATTATTCCCCTCACTTACAAGTTCGTCCTCTTAATTTTACTTGAATCTCAACCGCGTTCTTACCGTTTGTATAAAGCATTGCATACGGCGTTATCGTAGGAATTCTTTCCTACGCTCTTTTGAACGGTATACCCTACTTTTTGATGAAAGCGACGGGAGGTAGGGCAGTGCCATTCGACTACGACAATGCAGAAGAGTGGGTTATACCACCTGGAAGTATTTTACCTGGTTGGATGTGTTTCTTGTGCCGCCATTTCAACATGGATATCACCCATCCGCGAGCTCTTTGCCACATCGACCCGGTGCCATTGTTTATTGTTCTAGTCCTCTTCAACTTACCGTTTTGCACGCCCAGGCCAGAGATAGTGGCTTACCGACAACGTCAAACTGGTACAATGATGCCAAGCATGCCCAAGCTCCACGATCGTATGTCTCGAGTTTTTCGTGGTTAGGACAAATGTTGTCAATTCCATTCCTCCTCCTCCCCCCCTCCTAGCCGCCTTTCGAACACTTGTCGAGGAGAACGTGAAAATGTCCGTCCGACGGATTACAACTTCGGAGATTATGAGAAAGGTATGCGCCTTAGTTCGGAATGAAAAATAAAAAGTGTTTACTGTGATGCTCAGAATTACACCGCCTTTGACCCGGTCTTCATTCATGGCTGGGTGACAGATATTGAGAATGGTTCTGTATCCGATCTGGGTGTTTCTGTTGGCAACCATCCCCAAGACCCCTTTCTAGAACGGACTAGATAATAGAAAGTGTCCAATTACGTAAACGTATGACCAATGCGAATCCACTGTCTTCTTGCCGCCGTAGTTGGCGCCTTTGCAACCCTCACCACCATGCAGACAGAACTCTCATCATCTCCCGGTAGCTGGTTCCAAGGCCGCATCGAGAAACTCCACAGCGCTCCTGAAGGCTCAGATCTCCGCTCAGAGCTCCATGACCTCTTTACAGATCATCCTCACATCGTTCTCAACCACAAACCCATCTCTGTCAGCGATTTCCGTGCCCACTTTGCCAGCCGCCGTTTTGCGGTCGTCGATGAGACGGTGGATTGGAAGCATGTCGTGCATGCTGCTAGGGTAGACACAGTGGAGGAAGAGGACAAGAATAAGAATGAGGACACGAGAGAGTCAGAGGAGGAGGAGGAGGAAACGGTGGCTGGAAGCTATATTGTGACCCGATCCCTCAAATTTCGAATCCGTGCCGCCCCTGCGCAGCGAGAGAGCCACGTCGCCTTCAGTGCAAAGTAAGCCACTTCCCCGATTCAGTTGAACTTGGCATCGACTTACATTACCTGGTTTTTTAGAGTGAACTCGCGACCAGGAGAAGGTCGGAGGATTTCCGAGTTGTACATGACGATGGTGGACAAGGCAGTTCCTGTTAGCTTGACTGCATTACCCACTGCGTAAAATACTACAAATCCGATGCCAAGCTACCGAATGCGTTTCAAGTGACGCCGCCAAGACGATTTCTCAGACCGCCAATCTCAAATATCGCCCCCCATCCATTCCCCATATCACAACATGACTAGTGACTATTCATCGCATCCATCATCATGCTTCTCGCTGCCCGTTCACCTCTCCACAGTAGTACTACCACTTCCTGTGAGTTCCCCCTATTTATCGCCCTGGCAATCCTCGCAAACCTTCGCAGGTTCAACCTACCCAACATCTAATGACGGAAACCCACCTTGGCTTTCATCCAACAACTCCACCACCAATTACTGCGACGACATCTCCAACGAGGGCGTCCTAGTCCTCACTCTATGCATCGCTGGCCCCTTACTCCTCTTTCTCGTCATTTCCATCGGTTACGTCCTAATCCAGACCCTCCGCAGCCCTACTGGTCGTCGTCGTTCCACTGTCAGTCCAAATCCAGATTCGGATCCAGCAGCAGACCAGTCCAAGATCGATTTTGACGGAAAAGGAGGTGGCGACGACGACGACGGGTCAGCCACCTGCGTAAACGTCCCAAATAATAACCAGGCTGGAACGCTGGCTGGGGAGGTTGACATCTCTTCTTCCTCCCTCTCTTACAATCATCATCCTCCTGTCATGCCATTCCTCCGCAAAGGCTTGTTCCGCGCCACGTCCTTCTCCTCTTCCTCCTCCTCCTCGTCGTCTCAGGCAGGGAACACCACCCGAGGCCGAGGTCCTACACCACCCCCACCCGCATACAGTGTCCAAGCGACGGCGCCAGCCTCCAGCAGTGGATCTGGCAGACTCCGGTCTTTATCAGAGAGCAGCATCGTCATCCCCGACTTTGACAACCACCCAGGATCGCGCGCGCCGCTGTCGACCTCTCTCCCGTCCTCGCCCTCCATTCCGCCGCCGCCGCCCACAGGAACAGGAACGGGAACAACGGCGAGTGGTTGCAATAACCCGGGAGCAGCGTCTAGTACTACTACTTTTTCGCTCTCGCTCTCGGAAAAGCTCGAGAGGCTGAACAAGCAAATGATGAAAAAGACGTCGATTTCGAGCTTGAGGGGGATGATGACGACGATGACGACAACAGCGGCGACAGCAGTAGTGACTCCGGAGCCAGAGCAAGACTACCATGAAGAAGGATCGTCGTCGTCGTCGTCGTCGTTGGATACGTCGCTGGATTTCAAATGTAGAGGATTGCCAGAGTCGGGCACGTTTTCCGCCTTGACGGACTTGGAGGCGGCGATGCGAGTTGAGGATGAGTTGGCTACGATGGAGAGGTTGGCGTCGAGGATGTAGTCGAGGATGTAGTCTACTGGCATGTTGGAATTGTTTGCTTTCAGAATAGGCTGTTTTTTTTGTTAGTCCAGTATGTGTAAGAACAATTATGCATCGTAAGTGACTGCAAGTAAGTCGACTTGGGAGTTTCGACTTGATGCCTCGGCTTGAAACTTCCGCAATCTCAATGTCTGCAGGCGGCATCTCACTGAAAAAGGACTCCAAAAAGCCAAGGGGTTCATCCACATCCGATCGGACCATTCCAGGGTCGATATACAGCTTCTTCATAGCCGGCGTCGTTATTGCCTCTATCAGAGAAACCGAACTGGTATCCAACGACATCAGGCTTGGAAGTACGATCGGTGTTGAAGAGGGGAGAGTGGCACTGTAGCAAAAATGTATGATTAAAGCCTCGAGTCGCAACTACTTGTGAGAGTAAGGAGGGAAGCACCGCTTTTCGTTGGTACCAATGTAGATTCATAACATAGACCAGTTAAAGTCCCACTGCGACTCAGCCACATAGGGACAAACGTGTCAAACACGGAGCAGCTGTGAAAAGATCCGTAAAAGCCTCTGGAACAGTGACTCCTGGATAGTCATAGTAGGAAAGACGCAAGGATTCTAGATGCTCGAGTTGGCTCTTGACACGGTAGAATTCCGGGATATCATCCGTGCCTATATTCAACGTGACCCTTCGAATGAGAATGGGTGTCCGCCATTGCGCTCCAAGAACATGATGAGCACGTCTTCAAGTTCCCACTCATTCTAGTACTGGCACAATTCACTGTGATCTCGTTCCAGATGTGGGCAAGATACCAAGGGTATCGAACGATTCGATGCAGAACGAGAGGCGTAGAAAAGTGTTTGAGATGATATAGGAAGGTAGGTCTTGTGCGATTGCCAGTGTTGGTAAGCCTGAGCTCGGGCCATTGGCAGCCGTACTAGCCACAATTTGAGCTTGACGGTCGCACAACAATATCTAGTAATGTGAGTAACGTCTTGGGCACTAGTGAACGGGCGTACTACGTGAAAGCTTAAGGGCTTAAGCCTGAGCGTGCGGCTACTCTCTCTATACAAGCGACGAATGGACAGTCACTATCAGGCCTTGATCAGTACAAAGGTGGTGGTTATTTGCTAAATTGTATCGTGACTGGATTTGTTTTTTCTCACATGTTCCTAATCTTATCAAAGACAACCACTAAGGTTAGACGTTAGACACCACGTATAAAACTAAAGTCAACATTGAAATCACGAGAGCCTGCCGGCCTGCTTTCTTCTTGATTTTTTCCCCTCATTCGACCCACGTTCATCCCCGCCTTCTCGCTCGCTTCCTCCACCATTCTCAACTTCCGTTTCATCATCTCCAGGCTTTGTTCGACCAACTCGATTGACCTCACGTCGGCTTTGTTGGTACGCATCGCATCCAGATTCACCTCCAACAGCCTCAGTGACTTTTTAACTTGTCCAGCAAAGCTTCCCATGAGCGATAAATTAGCGTAGGACTCGGTCAGTCGTCTAATAGATGCCAGAGCTTCCCCCATCTCGCGATCGAGCCGGGCGATATCTTGGTCGAGATCAGCCATGCTGCCTCGCTGTTCGTCATTCTGTTGTTTAGCTTCGTCGAATTTCTGTTTCGCCTCTTCATCGACCACCACATCCATGGCGTCCCGTTTTTCCCAAAGCGACCGAGAAATATCATGATAAAAAAAAGGATGACCGCATTCTTGGCATGGTATAAAGATACCGAGAGTACGGATCTGAACGCCTAATACATGAAAAAAAGGCAATGTTGAACGTCCGAGATGGCAGTTGATGTAACATCGAGGATGGCAACATATTATGTTGAACGCCTGTGTTTCAACTTGCTCCCAGACCTCCCTGGTCGTCACATTTTTGTAATTCTCGTATTGTTCCATGGTCTACGAATACTGAGTTCAGCTCGGATGGATGCGAAGATCCCAGTGATGAGCGTACCATTTTACTACCCTCAACAGATTGCTTAATTTCTGTGAGTTTGGTCTTTTTATCTCCCAACTGTGACGCCCGAGATAACGCATTGGCAATGTTACGCTCTATCTCCTGCGATTGCTCGTAGAGACTCATAATGTCTCTTGTTGGTTGTGGCGTAAGCGTATCAAGCCAATCGAATAGGAGGGCAAACTCCCGAAGAGCCTTAGTATGACCTTCATTCACCGCGCTCTCCAACTCTGCCAGTACCCTTTTACTCGTTTTCTTTTGAGCGCGCAGTATGTTGAGCTTCTTCCACATTGCCAAGGGGTTATCAAACAAGAATTGGTTGCTTCTAGTGTCTCTTAGACCATCAGGCAAGGAATCCTGATCAAAATTCCATGAAAGTGGACTGGCAACGTTCGTAAACAGAATTCCAATATTGTCGGCCAGTGTACGAGGGAATATGGAGGAAAGAGTTGATAGCGCATAATCCGTGGCGGCACCGAGGCGCTCTACAGTGCCGTTGGCGAGTATGAGCACGGCATTGACGGAGGAAATATGTTCCTTAATGGCTTGAGCGATGCTGGCCTTGTGTATCTCGTCTTGCGCCATGCCACGCGTGTCCGCGAGCCCCGGCGTGTCGACTACTCGCAATCTAATGTCATTGTTACTCTTAAATTCATAAACCTTGGCCGAATTGGTCTGGCTCTGACTTCTGGTTCCGCCTGCTTCGTTGCCTTCGTCGTGTGTAATGGTGTAGTCTTTTGGGCCGTACCCAGCCAGAATGTTTGCAATCAAGGATAAGAAAGTCGTTTTCCCTGTCCCGGTTTCACCTATGGAAATTTGGCAAAAATTTTTGAAGGGCGTAAACTCCTTTACCAACAAGGAGGATAGTATACTCATTTATCTTGTTCTGATTTGTTTTAATATTGCCACTCCGAAGCTCTTCTACGCTACTGGCATGACATTCAGGGAGATGAAACCATAGATACAATAACGCTACTTACTTCAGGCACAGGATCGTCTCCTCATCGTCGAGTCTATCATCAGATTTTTGGCCTTCCCGAAGTGATTTGATCCTACTACATTAGCATACATTCGTCCATCATAGGTCATTAGACAACTCAAGTACTCACCTGCCTTTCGAAACATCGTCATCGTTGCTGCGTTTGTTCAACCATATCCCATGAGATGTACCACGCAGCACACCTTGTCATCTTGTTCAATCCGAAAGATGTTGGAGCGAAATTTGCAGATGGCCTGAAAGAGGATGCAATGCGGTGCAGCTGCGGAGAGCACACGCCTTACACGAGTTTGCTGCTGTCACCTTGAGGCGGCGCTGAAAATAAACAGGAAATCGTCATTGCCAACATTGATATCATTATTGAAAACGCTGGTGGTTTAGGTACTGGTACGAAGCCAGTCCAGTGCTCCGTGTGAGCACGTGATGGCCTTGATCACATACTGGTCATTCTACTAGAACTCGGCGCGCCGCACCATCGCGGCAAGACCCCGCAACCAGGAAGTTATATCATGTGGTGTGACATAGTCATCAATTCTCAAGGGCGCGCGGATTGTGCACGGCATGGGCCATATGTAATCTGAGCTATTGAATATTATTGACCCACTTATCATTCACGAAAGAAAACGTAAGAGGGCGAGCACGCCTCATGGATCAGTAACGCGGGCTAACTGTGGAAATCACACTGTCAGTACATATTTTCTTCCGTCCGACACCTCCTTCTACAGCGCTCGACAACATTTGCAAATTACATTACAACGTCGCAGTTCGGGTCTTCACCAGTCCGTTTCCTGAAAAAATTATCTAGGTTGCAATACCTTAGAGTCCGGCATTACAATAGGCAGAAACTCGATTGGAGTGGAAACTTCGACCGGCTTGCTTCACCTATTACATTTACCAATGCTCACTCACCTCCATTTGTTCGTTCTCGACAGTTTATCTCCTACCGTGCATCAACCTCAAAAAATTGGACATCGAAAGTCTTACGGTTGTGGACTGGGTCGACAACACCTTCTGTGCAGCCTTTCGTGATCATTCAGTCCAGCTGAACCACCTTTCAGTTGGGGGTTGATGCAGCGAGGTTGCGATCAGGATATGCAGAGCTCAACGTCCTAATGGATGAGCGCTCTTTGACTTCAGTTACCGGTTGCTCTCAACAGGACTAACGACAAAGGCTTTACAGGAGCTGTTCGAGCGCTCTGGACACCTTGTCAATATAAGTAAGAGGCGTCTTCCTTATGATCATCATATTTTATAAAGACCTCCGTTCTTTTAGTCCAGTCCCACAGCCTGGGACAGGCTCGACGAGTTGTTCACGAAGACTGGATGGTCTGCCCTAAAAAAATTGTCGGTCGCTATATGGATTTATAGTGAAAGGCAGCCGCGATTCGATTCGGCAGTGCTAGCGAGTCAGCTTTACGAAGGTTTCCAGAGACTCAATTTGTATACCGAGTTGTAATACCAGGTGCCTAGGTTTTATGGATTCGACGCCGTCAGCGAACAAAGGCTGATTAATTGCCCATTATTTGGCATTAGTGTACCCCCGCTAGCATGCGTGACACGGAAAATAAGGCCGATATTGACTGCCATCAGCAACGAAGGATGATTCCGAGTGGTTTCAGTGGCTACTAACCACCCTCCAAAAAATGCATTGATGCACCGACTCCTTCTCTTATAATTCTATAACGGTACCAAACACAATTTCAAATATCTATAGTGAGCCAGTTCTCAACTTTCTTTTTTCTAAATGGAACTGTGTCACCCTCCTGTATTCCGAAATCTTCGTTGTAAAATTGGATGATTCGTAGTATGTCGTGGTGTGTCAGATTGTGAGTAGCAATTGTGGGTGAAATAATTGCCCCAACCACAGGAACTTCATCCAAGGGTGCTATGGGAGCAACACCACCTCCAGGCAGGAGGGCATTAGCGAGTGCAGTCCCGTCTCCGGCAACCTGTTATAATAATTCTAGCGTCAGAAAATAAGATTACCAGTGACAGACTCACTACTTTTTGCTTCGTTCGATATGTTGTTGTACCGGTATTATTCATCACTTCCTGGCTATTCACTCTCCCAATTCTGGTGTTCTCTTGTTGCGCGCTGAGACGATCCACACGTACTCGAACCTCATTCACGTCTGCTCGAATCTCATTGATGCCTGCCTGGATACCATTGATGCCTGCCTGGACACCATTGATGAATTCTGCGAGCCATGGAGGGGGGGCACCGGCACCCATGAACGCTGCAAGCCACGGAGGGGGGGCGGGACCCATGAGGCTGTTCTTCAAAACAACCTCATGGTGATATCTTTCTGCCAAACCTATCTCATTATCAGTGGCGGCACCTGGAATTTGAGATACTGTAGTCATCAGTTTCGACAGCAAGACTAGAGAACACGTTGGTACTACTCTTAGAATGATTGAGCCGCGCAACATATTCTTTTGAATTTGTAATATCCACCAGTGTTGGCGGATCCTGAGGATTGGCGGGGGCCATGATTCCTGCGGCGTTCGGCGGTGGTACGAGTGCCATTGATTGTGCTGGTGAGCCCAATCTTCCCACGCATTGACATATGCCACTGACCGCTTAGTCAGCATTTCCGCTGGCTGAGGGAAGCGCAAGAACTAAAACTTGGTTGGTTAAGTTATGGCATCACCCGTACAGCAAACCATAAGAACAGGTATTAGAATAGTATAGTTGGTTTATGACATCCGTACCACATCCCGACGATCGATCACAATCTGCTTCTCGCCCGTCGCCTCCAAAGGCCAAAACGTCGCTCCCACACCAGGCGCCTCCGTCGGATCTATCAGGTTTCCATCAGCGAGCACCGTCGAGTCGCCATCAAGCGTGCTGAGCCGGATCTCGTATTTCTGGCCGACTCTGAACCCAAACACCTTTGCGACCTTGGCAATGTGGGACGAGACCGCGTCCCCCGTGCGCAGGGCGATGGGCGCATAGTCGACGATGCTGTGGTTCTTGTAGACCCGCGCCTCGACGACTATCCCGTCTCGTTGCAGCCGGTTCTCAATGAACACGCCCTCTGCGAGCACCTCACTCTCCGTCCCGGCCTCCGTCGTCGCCGTCCTAGTCAGGCAACCCCGCCCGTCGCGCTTGCCCTGGATCCAATCACCGCCGTACGTCGTCCCATCGCAGTACGTCATCGTCCCGATGCCATGCGAGAGTCCGCCCTGCACTTCGCCAATGTACCGCCACCCTTCTTCTCGGTTCACCAATACACCCCACCCCTCCTGCCCTAGAATCTCCCACCTTAGCTCCCGCACGTACCCACCGCTCCGTGAGATCCCAAACGTGACAAACGCTGCCTCCCGCGTCGCCTCTGTGCCTCGGATAGCACTCTGCAACGTCTGCTTGTCGTCGAGCTTTTTCAGGTCGTCGACGACCATGAGATCGAGGTACAGCGAATAATAGACAGCGGGAACGGTCGACCCATCGTCCTTCTTTGTCGGCTTGTCGGCTTGCCACTGCCTGACGACGCCAGCGTAAAGGCGATACATATTGAACAGGGCGATCGTCCCCACGATCGGGGGGACCAGTACCAGCGCGATAGTTGCTCCATCCAGACGATTCATCTCGGCACGCAACGTGTTTACGTTGGTCAGCTTGAACTGGTGCTCGTCCGCCGCCCGTTTCCGCTCCAGTAAGTCTTCAAACGTGGTCCAGTCCCGTTCGTACAGGTGCAGCTCGGTCTCGAACGCAGACTCGTGGTGTTCGATGAAATCGTCTACGGTACGATCCTTGTCCTCACCATCACCATCGCTGCGGTACGTCTCCAGGAACCGGCGAAGCGCAGATCGCGTGTGGCTGGCAAGCTTATCCACCTGAGTTTTCCGCTTCCGGCATTCGGCCAGCAACGTCGGGAAGAACAGTTTATAGTTCTCCTCTAGCTGGTCCAGGATGTATCGCCGGTTGACCTGCAGATCGACAAGCTGGTCATAAAAATCAGTGATCATCTTGAGATCTGAATCATCCAGCTCCCGGAACTTGGTAACGACGTTGATCTTATTGAAGCGGTTGAGAGGTGTGAGGATGATGTCGCATGGAACGCCACGGGAGCCAATGAGTTCCGGGGACTTTTTGATGAGGTCGATCAACTCGGTCGGTCTCGTGGGCAACGGGTCGTTGAATTTAAAATCGGCCATGTACTTGACATTAACATTATAGCTGTCGATCATGGATTTTTGCTCGTCTGACAGTTCCGCTTTCCCTTTGACAGAAAACGCTTTCGCCATTTTTTTGAATGCCTCGATGTTGAATGAGCCCTTGACTTCCTTCTGCGAGTCGGCTGCCACTATTTTTTCTGTGATGCTGCCAACGGCGTTACCACCGTACGTGATGCCGGTGACGACGTGCGTGGCACCAATGTATTCAAAATCGTCTTCATCGAGTCTGATAGCATCATGGAGACCATGTACATCGAGATACTGATGCTCGGTCCGGATGCGGACGACCGCGGCTACGGTCGTCGATTGGCTCGAGTCTTTGCTCCGGTCAAGGTATGAACCATAACCGCCGATCGAAATAGCGCCGCATAGAATGGATACGGAAAGCGACGCAGATATTTGGAGCGTGTGCGCTCTGTCTTGGAGGGTCCTGACTTCCTTGTATTCAAAATCAGTGCTTTGCATGGCAATCGTCCCCACTGTCTTCGCTGCTTTTTCGCGATTAAACAAGAACTCATTGCGGAAACTGGACGTGGTCGCGTCGTAGAGTTGGCCCAATTGAACGGGTCTCTCCAATGCTTTAACTTCAAGCTGTTCTTTACTCTTGTCCATCAGGGCGTTCGAGCCTGCCAAGGAGATAGGGTGGACGGCGTACTGAGTACACCACGACTTGAGTTAAACCAACCTTCTGGGTTGCGGACTGGTTCAGCATGCCATCAGGTTCTCCCGTTCATCAAGGTCGATCCGTCATAGCATCTGAACGGTGAGGTCCACATTAGGAAAGTGGGTAACAACAACGGGGTTTAAGATGACCGTGTCCTTGATAGCGAGACAACTCTGGACTTCAATTTCAACGCTCAGAGCTTTTTTGTGCAGTTGTAGCGGATATTGACTTATGCGTTCATGGCGTTGTACTAAGGAAACCAGTGGCCGTCAGAATTCTGCTGTGACGCGTGACACCATGTTGCCCGAAGATGTGAGCAGGTAGAAGGACCAGGATTCTACATACAAAATACACTGCAAAGTCTTGTAGTGAAGGAAATTTAACCTCTTCTCACTCCAAATCTCTGCCTCGATGCATAGTCTTTCCATCGCTGTATCTCCTCTCGTTGGAGTAGAAGCTCTACGGTATAATAATTCTGAGCCAGTTCTTCGTTTCTAGCGATGTGATGGACAGCACTATGACAAGGTCTGCCACAACAGCAACAACAACAACCGGTCGAGAGTTCAAATTTCAAAGTTAACGTTCAACATTCAACCACAATTTCGCAAGAAGAAAAAAAAAACCCACCTGCACAACCACGCAACAGAGTTTAGCATACTCTCTGGATGCCATTTCCTTTTGAGAACCTTGGCGTGTGTCGACCGTGGTATCAAGTGATGATACGTCAGGGGTACTTCTCTCTGGCAGATCTCGCATTCCGTCGTTCTAGTAGCCTTCCATATGGGTGGAGGCGCACAGGCCTCCTGGATATAGTCCGTTAGCACGCGCCTAAGAAACGCCATTGCTTCTTCAGCATCGGAGGTGATCCCGTATGCGGTCAGGGTATCAATGAAGGATAGCGGAATGGCATCGAGGGGTAAGTCTTCGGGGTTTGGCACTGTGTCGCGCGATTCATGCGACGCGGTTTGAAGCAGCGATGGAAAAGTGGGCCACGATTCGGAGCACAGGTACGATGAGAAATCATCAAGATCTGATTCTCCCGTGCCCGCTGAATTATGGCTACTTGTCCCATCAATCCGGGCAAGCAAACTCCGAGCTAGACAGTCCTTGAAGAGATGGTATTGTGGTGCAGATGAATTTTCTTCGTGACTCGACAGCATAATGACATAACAACGTCGTACTCCCGCTGTCAAGAATCTAAGTTGGCGGCACCGCACAAATCGGGACCACGGCGTCTTAACTTATGTCACGCTCACATGATGGAACCAATACACTCACACATCTGATGGAACCAATACAGATTTCTATGGAATAATGTTCGCCTTGATGACCTTTCTGCCTGATGAAGCCAAGGGCCAGGTACTATCTGCGGCGGGTGGGTCGACCATGGTGTCACCATCCACGACGACGGACTGGGGTTCGAAATGATCCCCGATGGACTCCAAAATGACTTCAAACCGCTCCTCCTTCGTCCATCCAAACACGTCCGCGATTTTGGAAACGTGTGCCGAGACCTTGTCGTGGCCACCAAGGGCGACAGACGCAAACTTGATGGGCACATCGTTCCGGAACACGGTAGCATCAACCACGACACCGTCTTTCCTGACGCGGTCGTTAATGTATACGCATTCCTCGCCAGCGCCCGATTTGTTTGTCAACTTCCCGAGTCCTTCCCTGCACCCTTTGTACCAGCTTCCTGCATACCGCGTATCATCCGCATATGTTATGACGCCAGAACCATGCCTTAATCCATTGCGAACGTTACCAATGTATCTCCACTTTTCCTCCTTGTTGGTCAATGTGCCCCATCCATCCCTATCCATAGAATTCCATTCGAGCTCACCCAATTTCTTCGACGCGATTCCAAACGTTAGAAATCCCGTTTCTTTGCTTTCGCGAATCCTCTTGATGGTCGCCATAAGGGTACCATTCACATCGTCCAGGAGCTGCAACGCATTGTCTATCTGGGGGTCGGCGTGGAGGGAACGGTAAATGGTCTTTTCGCTTTCGCCTAGTCGGTTGTCTTCGACTCGGCGCCATTCACGTATATCGTCAGCCAGTACTCGATGGATATTCAGAAGGTTGACGTGATGAACAGCCTCGGGAATAATGACCAGAGCGATCGTTGCATTGTCCGTCCTGTTCATCAGCTTTTTCAATGTCGTAACATCCACCAGCTCAAATCCATGGTCGTCCGCAGCCTTCTTTCGCTGCACGAGATCGTCGAATGTGCCCTTTTCAATTTCATAATCACGCAACGCTTCGGAATACTTCTCGTGTGCATCGGTCAGAAAGTCCGCATTTGGCGCCGAACCGGGCCTAGCCCTGAGATAAGACTGCAGATAATAACGAAGCTCGCGGCGTGCGTTTTTCAGATCTTGGCTAACTGTGTTAGCCTTTGCGCGACATACGGCCGTGAAAGAAGGGAAGTAAGATTTATAGTATTGATCCATCTGCTCGCGAAGAAAAGCTCTGTCCTGATTCAAGGTGATATATTTGTCATAAAAGTGTAGGATCTCGTTCAGTTGCGCCGTGTCCAATTGTTGCACGAGAGAGACTGCGCTGAACCTGTCTTTGAACCGCTTGAGCGAAGTCAGGTAGACGTTGAGGGGCACGCCCTCTCCTATGGCCTGGTTGGCCTGCATCACAGTCGCAAGTACCTCAACCGCATTGGTGGGAAGCACTGATTTCAAATAAATATCGGCGAGGAGTCGGACCTCACAATTGAAATGGTCGAGTTTCGCCCTATCTTCCAAATTCAACAATGCCTCCCCGTCAACTTTGAATATCGTGCCCATCTTTCTCAAAGCTTGCATCAAGAACCTGCCGTCCACTCTCGTCTCCGAGTCGTGCGTGGTCTTTCCCTGTTTGAAAGTGCCAACAATGTGGCCACCATACTCGATCGCCGTGACGACGTGGGTAGCGCCATTCTGCTGAATCTGCTCTCCGGCCAACCGGATGAATCTCTTGTTATCTGGAATATCGAGTCTCTCCGTCTTGGTACGAATGTGAGCCGTTACGGCAATAGTATGGGAGTCACTGCTATCATCCCTGCGATCGAGGTATGAACCCATCCCGGCGACGATAAAGGCGCCGCTCAGTATGGAAACGGCAAGAGATGCGGAAATATCGAGTGTACCGGCCCGCGATTCAAGGCTTTTGACTTCCTGATAGTCGTAGTTTATACCAGATGCGGGCTCTGGCGTGGATAAGATCATCTGAGTGGGATCGAAGAGGTTCTCGTTCAGAAAGGTAGACGTCGTGGCATCGTAGAGTTGGCCGAGATAGACTGGTTTGCCGAGGGGCTGGACTTGGATCTCGCGGGCCATGACTGCAGGGTATGTAATGGCTGGTCAAACCTTGTCCTGGAGGTTATGTTAACCCGTTTCGTCATAGGGCCGCCACAGGGTGATAAGCGGTACAATGCTGATGGCTTAGCAGAAGTGACCGATTCGGTTCTATAGTATAAACCAGCTCAACATCACGTGCTGACGTCGAGACTGCATCCTGACAAAACATAATGAGGTGTTACAATCTAGAAATATACAGCGATCTATAGTTATGGGTTATGAGAGAGTCGACGATCGTGGACATCCTCACGGATGGCATAGGACTTGTTGTACTCGTTTGAGTATTGGATATCGTGCAGTTTGCACGTCGCTCTCAGCTGCTCTTCCAGTCCTTCAACTTGTACTTCAGTTACCCGTTCATGCCGACGCCACTGAAGTGCGAGTTTTTGCAATTTTTCAACAGGGCCCACTCGTGTTTTGCGCTGAGCAACAAATTCAATTATGTATTTTTGATCGCATTGCAGTGCCAATGGGGTACAATTATACAGTTCAAGCGATTGCAAGCAGGCCAACTTGGGAGTTTCAACTGGATGCGTTCCATTAAGCCACAAGACGATGATCGCTGAGTCAAGAACGTTATCCAGAACCAAGGTCCTGACATTTGGGGAATGCAACAGGAACTCCATGACCAGTACGGCTCTAAGGTGGGCTAATTTCAACGCTTGTAAATGGCATTGCGACCTGCTGAAAAAGGACTTCACAATGCCAACAGCCTCATGACCACATTCATTATCAACCAGTGAATAATCAATGTATAACTTCTTCAGAGACGGTGTCGTTAGTGCCCGCATCAGAGAAAATGAATCTGTGGCCAACGACAATAGGCTCGGAAACACGATCGTCGTTATAGAAGGGAGGGTTTCATTCTCAAGATATATGAATAAAGTCTCGAGTCGCACTGCCGCTTGTGAAAGAATGGAGGGAAGCCGTGCCACCTCGCTTCGTACGAAGCAACCAAGATCCATGTACGTCATGATAGACCAGTTAAACTTCCACGTCGAAAGGCGGTCTAAGGACAAACGTGTGAAACATGGAGCAGTCTTGAAAATGTCGGTGGAAGTCTGTGGAATAGTAGGGCCTGTGCAGGAAATATCCAATGATTCTAAATGGTCAAGTTGGCCCTTGACACAATGGAGTCTCGTAATGTCATCTGTGCTTATTTTCAATGTGACCCTCTGCCAGCGAGGCGACTCTGATGTAAACAGCTTGAAAATCGTACAGAAGTGGGGACATTTTCTTGCAGCGGCACACCAACTGACGTCCAGTTCGAACGAGAATGGACGACTGCGACTGCGTTCCAAGAACAAGGTGAGCACATCTATGATGCGTTGTTGCGTTTTCTCCATTCCAGTGTCGGAATCCCGAATATGAATCATAATCTCGTTCCAAAAGTCCCGTCGCATTGTCAAGAATTCGCAACGCCACGAAGAACAGACGTGGGAAAGATACCAGGGATATTGAGCGATTCTATGCAGGACTAGGGGCGCAGAAAAGTGCTTAAGAATTTCGTATACGATATAGGGAGGCAGGCGTTGTGCAATAGATGGTGTTGATAGGCTCAGGCTATCAGGTGTAGCCTTGTCGCGTCTTATGCACAACAACATCTGGTAATGCTGTTGTGAGTAAGGTTTGGGGAACCGAATGACGCTGTACGAACATGCAGTGATGGGTGGAAAGAATAAATTACGTAAGCGCACTAAATGCCCCCAATAGCTGCGCTGACCTCTCTCACACCTCTCTGCTCCGATAGCTCCAAAGCGAACGCTAGACACTCTCGCTCACGGTCTTTCCTGCCCTGCAGGCCGTAAGCTTTCGCGAGGAAATACCAAGCCTCGGGCACATCCCAAGCCGGACCACGCGTCAGGTGGGAAAGAAGCCCTGCAGCCAGATCAATATCTTCTTGCCTCGTCTCGCTTGGCAATTTCATTCCACCGTTCGACGCAATGTCTGGCGTCAAATACAACCGACAAAGATGCACAGTAGCGGACACATCTTCTGACGAAATAAACAGTGCCTTTTGCAAGGCGTCAATGGCGTGCTGGCGTTGTCCAAGTGCGATGTAATACAGCCCTAGCTTTCATCACAGAGTAAATCGAATTGTTTCGCACGTTCTTTCCTTTGGGACTTACCTGAACCCATATAGATGGGTTACTTTCATCACGAACTTCAGCTTCTTGTATCGAGCCCTTTGCTTGCTCAATCTTTCCGAGTCGCCGAAACGTCGCGGCTGACATCAGCCAAACGTCACTCAGCATTTTGTTTTCTCTCGCAATGCGAGCATCTTTTTTGGCCTGCCCTACAGGGGGTACGGGCGGTGGGGGTGGTGGAGTGGGCGATTCGGCCGGTGTTCCATCGTGCGAATGAATGATGGAGCTCACACGGCGACGCGAATGAATTGAAGATGCTTGGTACGACGTTGGATGAAGCACGGCGTGCAGGTCTGCATACGCCTTATCTCAAACACAGCAACAGGATAATAACCTGTGGGACTTTACCAGGAGTGGAAGTCGTCCTTCTCAAACTCCCACCTCTCGCCACTCCGTGTCCAATCTTCTTCGAGATCGTCGTGATCCTTTCTTGCCCTTTGTGTACACCCGTTTTGAGCATTTGCTGTACCTTTTCCTTTTTTGATTTTGAGGTGTCTCCCCCTTCTATCGATAAAGACCTCTTTTGACGTGTGCCGTTTTTCTCATTTTTCTTATCGGATGTATCCCGCACTTTCTCTTCCGCTTCTTCTGTTGGAGGAGCAAGAGAAATGGTAATCGGTATGGCTGTGTGAGGTACAGGTCGGACGCCTTGCATCCGATCCTCAGCGTCCGACGACATTCGTATGATCGTCGTCGCATAAGAGGAGGCCCTAACACTAAGATCGGCCGATGGTCTTCCGGCTGATTGGGCACCCGTTTCGACCGAGGTTCCTGTCGGAGAAGGGGCTGATAGAAAAATTGAATAGAGATGAAAAAAAGTCATTTGTTCGATGACTCACCATCCCCGATAGCAGCCCTCTTTGCCGCGAACCAGGAAAACACCTCGACCCACTTTTGTTCTGCGCCTTCCGCTCCCTCGACAGTTTCTATTAGAGTGACCTGGGTTAATCTTAACTGTAGAGAGTTTTCAAATATCTCAAAGGACAGCGGCCAGTACTGATCTATGATCGAGCCCAGCAGGGTAGAGCCTGGAGGCACCCGTTGAGCACCACTGTCCAACACAAAAGCTTCAAAAGCCTCATCTCTGTATAGCTGAGTGGGAGTAGCAATGGTGTCCTCTGGCCTTGCAGTCGACGCTGCAGTAGATGCCGCATCACCATTCGTGAACTGGGCCGCGCCATAGTCTCTTGACCATACTTGCGGTCCTAGATGCGTATTTTGATCAGATGCCGGCTCCGAGATGTCGGTATCATCAAGCGCTGCCCCTCGCTCCAGGATCTCCGCCGCAGCTTTCCATTGCTCGGCAGCCGTGAGCAGAATGCCGAGAAGATGCCAGTATCGCACTTCGCTTAAGTCATTTTCAACCGCTTGCCCTGCGTAAAGGATCGCTTTTTGCATGTCCTGCTGAGCGCCCGCACGAGCTAACGACAGGGCAAGGTGGAAATATCCCGACGCGGTAGGATACGAATCAACAGAAGCACAGAAGAGCGCGTGAGCTTTCCCTAGCCTCTGTGAACGGGTAAAAGGATCCTGTTCTGAACGGACATCAGACGATATATGATCAATTAGTAACAACATTTGCTCGCCTTTGAATGCCACAACAACATTCCACATGCCTTCTGCCATATCAACGTGTGCCAACAATCTCTTGTCACTCTCATCCAGACGTGTTCGTGCCTTCTCAACCAATTCTCCGGCATATCGCACGTCCTTCATTCCTTCCATACCAGGCGTAAACACTGCCGCCTTACACAGCATACGCACGCCAAAGACAAGCAACTCAACCCAGTTTTCGTTAGTATCCGTTTCTTCGCATACTTGAGGACCTTGCATTTGCCACGCTTTTCCGACGACCTGGGCGTAAAGCATAAGGGTGCGCCTCCCCAGAGAGGCGTCTCCGGACAAAAATAGAAGCCGTGTCATGTGGCGCAGCACCCGGGGTGAATTAAAAGTCAAGCGTGTCGCCCACCACATGATCTAGATAGAAAGTCTATATCAGGGCAGAATGGTTATTGAAAGCACAACTAACTCACGTCGATAAACCAGCTCGCATGCTCTCCAAAAGCCCCTGCTGCTTCCCAAACCGCGGCGCATATATCCACGAAATCCTCAACCTTGTTGTTGTGCATGCCCGCAGGAGGAAATCCTGTGCTGACATTCAAGATGCTGCGGTAGTGGTTGATAACTGAGCGTGCTTCGTTTAGCCAAGCCGGCACCTTTTTTGCTCGAGATGAAACGGGAGTCAACAGCGTAGATGAACGAAGTGTTGCCCCGTGTTTTATGGCGAATGCTCTGAGATGGATCATGCATATCGTTGACCGATGGCCTGTTCGAAAGTCTGGAGGCCAGTTCACACTGCATGCCGAGTATTGTTTGAGCCATGTCCACAAATTTTCGCCGGATTCAGCATTGGGCGATGCATCCTCGACGAGGACGTTGCTGGTACGAGCGCATATAACTATGGCGCGCCAAAGGATGCGATCCACCCAACGCCATAGTTCGCGGAATCGCAGAAAGGGTGTCGCTTCGGCCTTCCCAGTAGGTGGCAGGGGCTGGTTGAAGGAAAAATCTGAAGCAGCTACGCGGATGAGAGGTAGAGCGGTGCGATATGCCAACAAAGCCTTCTTGGGTTCTGATGGACGGAGTTTTTCATGCGACATGCCTGTGTTCATGTTTAGTAGCACCAAACCATGGATGTATGCGCTTAGCAGCAAGCGTACTGGCCTTGTAGACATATACTCCTCAGCGCCTCAATCATGGCCCAACTTCTCCCATCCTTGACCTCGGCCCATAGAGAATCCATCATTGCAGCATAGGAAGAGCCCCCGGCCGACGAGATTGATGCTTGTGTGGATGTCGGGACTGAAAGCGTTGAACTTCTTGGTATATGTTCTCGGATGTTGCCTGCGTCTTGCACGTGTTCCAGGTGGGATAAACATTCCGTTGGATTTCCAATAGCATATGCGTAGTAGGCCAAGATGAACTTGTGCGACTGGGTGCGACTTGAATGATTTATGAGAAGACCATGGTGAAAATTCAAAGAACGTACATTGAAATTGCGAGTGTCGAGCTTCGTTAGAACATCATAACCGACCCGGGCCTCATCGACGTGCTCTTCTGGCAACACACACTCATCCGCCATGGACAGAGAGAAATCCACATGTGCCCCAGTGTTGTTGTCTTCATCGTCCGTAGACCGGGTGGCAAGCAACAAGGCCAGCGTCCGCGTATATGAAGCCATTTCTGCGACATCCTTGGATCCAGCGCAGTGCTTGTTGAACTTGCGGAGCAGCTCGGGCCAATTGAGGATGGCACCTGCTGGAGTCTTTGCGGGGTACTTTGCAGCCCATTGACCAGCTGTGAGCGTTGCTCTGAGCTGTGTCCAATAGTGGGCTTCCTTGTAGTTGGACATCTTGAAGCAAGTCCGAGTCGTACGTTTATTTCTAATTTACAACGAAATACAATCAAAATCTTGCTTCTACTCGCTTCTGCTCGCCAGAACTTGGTCCATCTAATATTGAATATTGAATTTATATTGACCAGTGACTGCCGTCTTTTATACTTCCTTCAACCAACGCGAGAACGCGAGTGAACTCATCAACATCTCAAAGCGAAAAAGGTCACATGACTGCCTTCTCATCCAGTCAAGACGCAATTGCGCGCGCAATTCATGTCAAACCTGACACATCGGCAGATCAGCTATCTGCAGATGATTTTGACGCCTACTATGAAATCGAAGAGACAGCCAAAGAACTAGTACAAAATGATTACAAACGGGTAACGTTTCTTCAACTTTTGTCTTGTCAAATCAACCCCTGATCCCGTGGCAGATAACTCTCCAATTCCCGGACGAGTTACTGCACAATTCAGTGATTATATATCAGAAACTAAAAGCGCGTATTGGTAAAGAAAGAGAGCTATACGTTCTCGCAGATACATCTTACGGCAGGCATGCAAACCTCTTTCAGGAATTTCTTCGAATAGCCTGACTTTTCTCTCTTTCATTGGGGGGGTCCTGAAAATCAAGTTGTTGCGTTGATGAGGTTGCCGCTCAGCATGTTGATGCGGATGCCATGGTGCATTATGGATATGCGTGTATGAGCCAGTGCGTATGCTATGATCACTGAGCGCTGAAAACGTTGCTTACGCTATGCAGGACGTCTCGCCTACCGGTCATATACGTCTTTGGAAAGCGAAAAATTGATCCAGGACATTGTGTTGAAGCGCTCGTCAATGCTCTGAAATCGACTTCGCAGGCCAGTGGTCCGATATTATTGCGACTTGATGTCGCTTTTGCCCACATCGCAGGTGCGTGGTATTTCCTTGTGGAAAATGACAAAATCGTTAAAGATAAACAAGATGAAATACATGACAAGCTCGAGCAGGCGTCGGGACTTTCCATACACTACGCAAAACCGCCTTCGAGATCGATTCCAAGCTCAATAGAATCTTCATCGAGTCCGCTTGAACCACTTAGCCATTACCCAACGATTATTTACATTGGCGGCGAGAGCCTGGGTCTAACCAATCTACTTATGACTAATGCAGCAAGCAATGTAGGCGATTCAACTCATTTCTAAAAATTTTACTCGACACTACCAGATTATATCTTATGACCCGGCGACGTCGACCGCTAAACATGAATCTTCCCGAACGAACAAGTTGCTCATGCGACGTTATGCAGTAGTCCAACAGGCTCGGGATGCTGACGTATTTGGCATTCTGGTAGGAACTTTGGGAGTGGGTAAGGCTTTTGTTCATTTTCGCCGATGACTTGCCACCTGATAAGACCAGCATCCTACCTGCCACTGATCAAATATTTAAGAACTCTCTTAACCAAGAATCGCAAAAAAAGTTACACTATTTGCGTCGGCAAACTAAACCCGGCAAAGTTAGCCAACTTCCTCGAGATTGAGTGTTTCGTCCTCGTCGCCTGCCCCGAGAACAGTCTGATCGACGCCAAAGTCCGTTTCTTTTCTGCCAGATCGACTTGGAATCTGAGCCTCTTTTCAGGACTTTTTCAGGCCAATCGTAACCCCTTTTGAACTCGAGATCGCTTTACAGGCTGAACAAAGTTGGACTGGGAGATATGTTTTGGACTTTGGTCAGCTATTGGCTCAAAGTCATGACGTCCAAGATTCTACAGGTAGCGTGCTTCGATGACGGTACCCTTCGGGTGGTACTAATTATGGCATTATAGAACACGATGTAGACGGCGAAGAAGAGGACGCAGATAAGCCTATGTTCTCGCTCGTAACAGGGAAATATCGACATGCAAAAAGATACGGAGGTGAGGCGTCCTATATTTAATTCACGCCTTCCAATCTAACGTTGGATGAAGACAAGCAAGACAAGCCCGATACGGCGGCGGCGGAAATCGACGACTCCGAATCTTCAGTGATACTTCGTAATCAAGAGGGACGTCTTACGAAAATGGAGAATAGTGCTGCTGGTCAGTGGATGGCCTTTATGCATAATACGACACCATGCTGATATGACCATTTCGCACAGCACAATTCCTTCAAGGTCGGACTTACCGCGGCCTTGATCCCCGTGTAGGCGAAGATGCGCCTGGCATTCTTGAACAAGGTAGAACTGGACTGGCAAGACGATATAGAGATGATCAGGCATAATCTGAAATGTTTGTGGATGCACTGCAAAACCGGCTCGAGCTGCAGCACAATTCATACAGCAGCCTTTATTACCTCTACGATTCGTGGTATACTACTGTCGGCTTGCTCAACCTGCTCAATAGGGAGTGTCAAACTTTGATCTCGTGCACCCTGTATATCCCAATCAGCAATATCCCAGTTGAAGTAACTATTTTCGAAATTCTCCTCTTCATTGTCGTCGTCGTCGTCGTCGTCGTCGTCATCACCGTCACCGTCATCGTCCTTACTCGTTGTGTCATCTCCAATGTGAGCAATCTGAGAGCCGTTGTGCGTCTCCAAAGTGACAGAAACCCAATCTAGAGGGCCTTCAGTGTCCGTGGCCCCTACCAGATCAGCAAACCGCCTTTTCAGCTCTGCATAGTCCGGCGTCTGTTCATATTCAAGCCCACGACTGTAGTCCAGCAAGTAACCGAATTGAGCTGGAAAGCTAGCGCCAAGTTGACCGCCAGACGCTGCTGTTTTTGACGCATGTATGCGCTGCATGCTCTTTTTCGTGGATTCGGTGTGAGAGCCAGAAGTTCTCCAAGGGAGATCACCACGTAAGAGGAAAAGGGCGGTGTAAGCGAGGGATTCGAGATCGTCGCGTGGTCCCAGATCTATCATTTTTCAACAAATTTATCTTGATATACAAGAGAGTTAACCACCCACCAATGCCTTTGTGCGCATTGAGACTTGCCCAATGAAGCGTTCCGACGATATTCTTTGACTCCTTCAACGGATCATACCTGCTTGGCGGAGCAGGCTTGACACGCTGGGAGATGCCAAAATCAATGAGAATGATCTTCGATGGGTCTGCTAGCGAGCAAAGCATATTCTCCGGCTTAATGTCCCGATGAACAAAACCATGTTTGTGAATGTGCTCCAAGGCAGAAAGCTATGACAGATTTCAGTGATGTAAACGAACACGAACATGAGAGTGTGGTCTGAGATTAACATACCATCTGTAGAACAACGCGACCAACAGTTGTCGTGGCTACAGGCCCAGTAGCGCAGTCCTTAATGCTTGTTCCCAAGAGTGCCATCGCTAGATACTCAAAGTGAGGGAGTTGACCATATCCATATATCTCCGGGATTGCTGGATGTCCTTGGAGGAGCTGAAGCACCCTGCTTTCATATCGGAGGATAGTGCGCTTGACTCTTTGTGATACCCGGGAGACCTTAAGCGCAACTGTTTGCCCCGAGTTTACTTCCACAGCTTGGAAGACAAGACCCTAAGGATTTGTCAAGAAATCAAGAATGAAGCGAAGCAAAGATAGGTCACATATGCACCAGTCCCGAGAACGTGGGCGAGGCGGTAGGTCTGGGATGGTGGCATGGAGTGAGACAGTCAAGCGTGTGAAGTACGATGGCTCGACCAGGGCATCGGCACTGCGGGCTGAGGCGGTAAGTGGGCGGAAGAAGTGTGACTCGGAGTTATCCGGTTCGTCATCGCTACGGATCACCGTGACATGCCTTCTCCGGCAGCGCTTCTTTCCGGACTCGCATCGGCCCATTTTTTGTCGTCATCTGCTCAATACACCGTCAAAATTGAAGTTGGCGCTGCACTGTGTTCAGACACAGGGGGCGGCTGCAGGGATAAAAAAGTTAGGTCATGTGAATGCGGGCACCCGCCCGCTTCCCTCAATGTCACGGATGCCTATTTTACTATTAGGCAAGAAACTGATGAAACTGATGATGATCTTCTGTATGGAATCCCATGCAATCTCCAGATCATAGATCATGAACAGGCTTTCGATAAAAGGGCTTCAATGACAGGGATTTTGCACGGTCACTTTGCATACCATGTCCTCCACATCAACCCCACTTAAAGACCTCACCGTTGGAGAGATCATCTACGTCGATGTGCACATCGATAAAGCTGACATGGCTGACCCTAATTCCAAGTCAACCACCGCAAAGAAGTTTGTCAATTCATGGGCCGTCATGATGAAATAGTAGACTCACTAATCCATTGTCTTCCTAGGATAATCAAAGGCAAGCCGGTTACTCGACTTGCCGTTGTTCTCGTTGCGGGCACCACTCAGGTGGAGGTCACCTACCTTGCAACCTTTGCACATTCCACCAAACTTCCTGCTTCGTTCGCTGACAAGTCAATGTGGTATCCCATATCACCAGCAACAAAGGAGGGCACTCATGATCCACTCCCCGCACTGAACAGTATGGCTCAGTGGGCTTGCCTACGTAAGAAACAGACAATCACTGAAAACCCGGTTGGTCATATATTTCTTCCTCAAGTTGGATACCATGTTTTGACGTATTGTGGATATTGCGAAGGTGAAGAAGACAGAGGAACACATGAGTAAAGCATCAGCTGATCTCATCCTGGCCGCCATGAAAGCTTAAAGAAGTGGGCGTTCAATGACCAGCTCGTGGTACGGGCGTAGCTCGTCAAGAGAGATCTATTGGTCCGACTCGCTCTACACCACCTTTTGTACTATTAATACACATTATTCCAATTCCGTCTTGCAATCTCACAGAGCTCCCTGGTGAATCGGTCACCAGGGGCAAACATATCAAACGTTTCACCTTGCACAACTTCCCAGCCAGAACCTTGCGATTCCAGCCAGAACGGAATTACTTGGTTAGCCATCACTAGATAGCCACGGAGATTCTCCTCCCTTGAAGCATGGTGTGCAGCACGGGTCATGGACTTGATCATCTGGGCCTTAGATTCTCCTATCGATGAAGAATGGGGTTTGAGATGTATTACCCCGATGTGATGTTCATCAAGGATTCCTATGACCTTGGCAGCCACAAACTCTCGATTCTCGACTTTGAAACCTGGTGAAAAATAAAGTACCCTGTCAACATGAGATTTCATCGATAACAGGGATCTGCATACGAAGATCCAGATCCATTGATTCGTCCGATGCTCCCGAGGAGCCATCCGATACATCGCCTGCAAAATCCTCGTCGACTCCACTTGCTTCCGCAGCCCTTCGTTTGATAATTTTTGGAATTATCATGAAACCTCTGCGCACGGGAAATATAGATGCCAAAAAGCCATTGATGATCCCAGGCAGCTCGTCGAAATAAACGGACAGTAGAGTTTCTTTGAGCCGGTCAATGACCCACTTATCTATCTGAGCGATCATATCTGCAACAGATGGTGGCGTTTCATGCGGCAGTTCAGCGGGAAATGCAGGAGTGCAGGAGGTTGTTCGAGAGTAGCCGCCATGATGTGTATTAGCGGAGTTTGAACAACGCGTGCACTATTTAGTATTAGTAATCGTCATCGCGCTTGGTGATAAAGTCGGTTCAATTTAAGGAAGGTAAACTGGAAGATGTCGCCCGGAAATTTCTGACAGAAGATGGTATTCACTATAACGCATTTGAAACGTCAATGCGTTGATCAAGACATATGGGCTTGTCAAATTATTTCTTTGGCGCAGACCGAGGAGAGAAGATGGAGTCGAACACATTTACAGCTCCCGATGCGATCCCGGTGAAATAAAAGACATGTATTCTTATGCCTGATCATCTCTATATCGTCTTGCTCTACCTTGTTCAAGAATGTCAGGCGCATTTTCACCTACACGGGGATCAAGGCCACGGTAAGTCCGACCTTGAAAAAATTGTGCTGTGCGAAATCGTCATATCACTATGACCAGCAGCACTATTATCCATTTTCGTAAGACGCCCCTCCTGAGTACGAGGTATCGCTGAAGATTTGGGGTCGCCGGTTTTCGCTGGGCGGTACGGAACACTCAATCTCGAGGAAGAAGTTGGTTAGCTTTGCCCGGTTTAGCTTGCAGACGCAGATAGTAGGGGGTGGCAGATGGTGAGTGGCAGGCAGCGGGTGGAGGATTGGGCAATGGGTGGCGTTCCAGCTGAATGATTTCTTCAATTTCTTCACGCAAAAGTTTTACATATTGCGGACATGCTGCTAGGTCAAACAATGCGTTTGTAAACGACTATATAGAAAGGAAGTAAAACTTGTAATATTAGCGACAGGAACATGCGCACGTTGGCGGTCGTCTCAACAGTGGCCAAATTGATCAGAAGCAGGTAGGATGTTATGTACTTCAAACTATGCTTTCCATTCGAGACCACTGTGAGCCAGGTAAGAAGGTCATTCTGCTAAGATGTGAATATTGGGTTGGACGAAATCATCAGAATACTGACAGGTCTGTCGACCCAGTCCTTCCCATGAATTTCCACCTGATCTAGACGTTCTTTGACGAAAGGTCCCGCGTGCTTCATCGCGAGAGGCAGTGCTGGATAGATATCAACGACCACGTCCTACACTTTGCCAATCCGAAAGTGTACGCACGGTTTCAATAAAGGCGGAAGCCTGTTGAGTTTTACACTCGCTGCCGCGACATCAATAGCAATATTCCTGCTAATGTCTAGATATTCTGACCTAGAAACTCAGTGGATGACCATATACACCGTTTAGAAAAATGGTAACCTACAAAGTGGTAGGCCACCCTACGAACAATTTTCCTTGTGGTTGGAAGGGTAACTGTGACCTATTCTGAAGCTAGGGACGGCGAGAGGCATGATGACGAGTAGATGTTCATGTTGGGTGCGATATTTGAGATTGGCGGTCCGAGAAATCGTCTTGGCGGCGTCACTGATCAGATAACTCTTAATCTAGACCCACCGCCGCCCTAATCGTCGTCGTACTCATCACTATGGCATGGTCCAAATCCAGATTCGGATCCAGCGGCAGACCAGTCCACGATCGACAAAATCGATTTTTTGGGAAAAGGAGGCGGTGACGGTGATGAGGACGACGACGACGACGACGACGACGGGTCAGCCATCTGCGTGAGCGTGAATAATAACCCCGAAACGCTGGCTAGGTTAACATCTCTTCTTCCTCCCAGTCATCGTGTCATGCCGTCCCTCCGCAAAGGGTTGTTCCGCGCCGCCTCTTTCTTCTAGGCAGGAAACACCCAAGGTCCTACACCACCCTCACCCGCCTACAGTTTCCAAGCAACGGCGCCAGGCTCTTCTGGATTTGGCAGACTCCGGTCTTTGTCAGAGAGCAGTATCATCCCCGACTTTGATGATTCCGCCCACTACCACAACACGGGATCGCGCGGGCTGTCGACCTCTCTCCCGTCCTCGCCGCCGCCCACAGGAACGGGAACAACGGTAGGGGTTCGCAGCAACCCGGGAGCGTCTACTACCACCTTTTTCACTCTCGCTCTCGGAAAAGCTTGAGAGGCTCGACACGTCGATTTCGAGCTTGAGAGAGAAAACGACGACATCGGCGGCGGTGACTCCGGAGCCCGAGCCAGACTACCACGAAGAAGGATCGTTGGATACGTCGACGGACTTCAAGTGTTGAGGACTGCCAGAGTCGGGCACGTTTTCCGCCTCGACGGAACTTGGAGGCGGTGATGCGGGTTGAGGATGAGTTGGCTACGATGGAGAGGTTGGCCTCGCGGGTGTAGTCTATATGTCGAGATTGTTTGCTTTCTTGGTTGTTGTTTCATGTGTTGTTGCTATCCGAATCCCCCTTCACAATCGACAACGGCACGACCGAAGATGACGCTGAAGTACATATGCGCGCGCGGTCAAGACCGTCTGCAGAAATATGGACTCGTGCCACTAGTACAGTTTGGGCTGGAAAGTTCCGCTTATTTTACTCACAAGTACGCCCTCCAGCACTCGTAAGTCGTTGCATGCCCAGGAGATTCTTTCATATTCATCTGATGCACATCAACGAGGAAGTCCGAGCGCTTGAGTACAGCACGTTCTAAAATAACCACTACTCGTCCCAACCCGAGTCGTATGGCACGTAAGAGTCTTGAGAACGATCGTGAACACCCTCCGGAACTTGGTAGGGCTCGTGTGAGTATTGGATGTCATATAGTTTGCACATCTTTTTCAGCTGTTCTTCCAGTGCTCTAGTCGCCTGTTCATCATTATGCGAAGACCACTGAATATTGAGCCTCTGCAATTTCTCAACGACAGAGCCCACTCGTGTTTTGCGCTGGTCAACAAAGTCAAGTAATCCATGCACATAATTCTGGTATGGGGAAGGACAATTATGCACCGTAAGTGACTGCAAGTGAGTCAAATTGGGAGCTTCGACTTGATGCTTTTGACCAGTAAGCCACTCGAAGACGTCGTCCATGTCAGGAATGTACTCCAGACACAGGATCCTGAGATCTGGGGTATGTGACAAGATACCTATGACTTCCTCGACTTCAAAGTCCCGTAATCTCAGCGCCTGCAGACGGCATCGTGATCTGCCCAAAAAAGGATTCCAAAACGCCAAGGGTTCATACATATTCAAGTCTAGTCCAAGGTCGATATACAGCTCCTTCATAGCCGGCGTTGTTATTGTCTCCATCAGAGAAACAGAATCGGTGACCAACGACAGCAGGCTTGGAAGTACGATCGGTGTTAAAGAGGGGAGAGTGGCGTCGTGAAGATACATGATTAAAGTCTCGAGTCGCACCGCATGTGAGAGGATGGAGGGAAGCCACGTCACTTCATTTTGTTGGTACCAACCGAGATTCATAAATGTCATGATAGACCAGTTAAAGTCCCACTTCCAAAGGCCATATAGGGACAACCGTCTCAAACGCGGAGCAGCTGTGAAAACATCCGTGAAAGTCTCTGGAACAGTGGCTCGAGAGTCAGAGCAGGAAAGACGTAAGGATTCTAGATGCTCGAGTTGGCCCTTGACACGGTGGAGTTCCGGGATATTATCCTTGCCTATTTTCAACGTGACCCTCTGCCAGCGAGGTGACTCTGAAATAAGCAGGTTGAGAATCGTGAAGAAATGGGGAGATTTTCGTGTGGTGCTAGACTTGCCAACATCCAGCTCGAATGAGAACGGATGTCCGCGATTGCGTTCCAAGAGTGACGAGTGGACAGTCAGTTATCGGTAAGTTGATGTCCGACTGGCGTCGGTATTTTCAAACTCAGCCAAATTCATGAACGTCACGCTTGCAAGGCGTCTGCTGCGCGTCGTATCCTCTGTTCCTTTCCTCCATCCCCACAATGGCCCTCGGCACGTCCTAACGTACGTTCACGGCGAACGGCTAAAACGCGCGTACAGCGTCAACAAGTTGACAGTGGGTCCTACGAGACCCAATACCTATTTCGATCGACTTTTTTCTTTTCTCTCATTTGCAGGCAAGCCTGGCTCCAAGCAACTCGGACAAGACGATATGGCGCTTCTCATCGCTGCCCTCTTCTCTTCAACTAACAATACTGCCAAGATTACGAGACTCGAGACCACCCTTAGCAGTCTTATGGCTGGGTATGATAAAGTGAGCCTGTACAAGCAGGTGGACGAGCTCATGAAGCAAGGGTTGGATTTGGGGAAGGCAGAAGAGACACTACGAGTGCGGCTTGGCATTCAAAGCGTGGATGAAACGGGTAACGCTCATGTCCTCTTTTTTTTTCCATTGGCACTCTCTCACACTGAAACCATGTGTTGTTAGACTTGTCTGAGTCGGCGACGCAGGCTTCTTTGGCAGAGCTTATTCCCAGGGAAAAACTAGAAGGCAAATCGCGCCTCAACCAACTGTTTTTATATTTGGAAACCCCGCATGTTCAATCGGTCATACAAAATTTCGAGTTAGAAGATGCAAAAGAGTTTAGGTTCCTCATGAGCCAGGTCATGGACTCAAGCGGGTTGGAGAATGTAGGTATATTGAATACCATTAGGTCGTTTTTGGGTCAGCGGGGAGTGAATGTGGTCTATCTCCGTGATGAAGAGATGAAAAAGAGTGATACTACCACAATGACAATGGACCCAGTTGAATTTGCGAAAAGGGCTGCAGTGGAGGAGAGAATGAGTAAGTTTTCGTCATACATATCTATAACGGCTACTAAACGCGCCCTGCTACTAGACCCGCTTGACACGCCCACTCCAGAAAAAAAGAATCCCTACCCCGATCTGATGACACCTGACCCCCTCCTCGACGCACGAGACGAAGTCGTGTTTCCCCCCAGCCGCTCGTCGCCCTATACAAATCGGGTTATTGTCCGGAACCATAAATCGATATTCCACGAGGCGCTCGTGTCTCAATCGGGCACGGATCCCTTTTCAGATCCTGATTCAGACTGGGAACCTGCGACGACGGACGAGATCTCGGAAGATCTCGAGTCGTTTGAGAACTTGCCATTGCCCGCGCACGAGGTGAAGAACCTATACAGGTTCCCGTTGATCGTGCGCCGGGTGACGCAACAGACGGGCAAAGGCAAGATCCATCGGGTGCAGTACCTCGTCGTGGTCGGGAACGGGGACGGGTTGGTAGGATATGGCCAAGGCAAGGACGAGGACGCGCCGCGGGCATTAGCCAAGGCGACTGCGCTGGCCGTGCGGTCGATGGACACAGTGGCGCGGTACGAGAAGCGGACGGTGCCGACGGAGATGGACTGCAAGTTTGGGGCGACGCGGATTTTGATGAGGCCGCGGCCGGTAGGGTTTGGGTTGAGGTGTAACCCGAATTTGCACCGGGTACTCAAGGCGGCGGGGATCAAGGACGTGAGTGCGAAGGTGTGGGGGAGCCGGAACCCGGTGAGTGTAGTGAAGGCGGCATTTAGGATGTTGTGGGGCGGGCATGCGCCGGTGGGGATGGGGGATGGGGTAGGTGGGAAGGGACGCAAGATGGATAAGGGAGAAGGAGTGAGGAGTGTGTGGGATGTGGAGAGGGAGAGGGGAAGGCGGTTGGTAGGATTGAGGATGTAATACGATGGCAGATCTCTACTGTCAGGTTGATTGGCAGCGTGAGAAATGCTAGAACTTACTGCCATCCAAGTTTCGCGCGAACCACTGTAGGATAGAAAGTTTACACGGGCCCCATTAACATTCCAGGCCTTTGCCACAGGCACTCTTGCACTTGCTTTGTCTGAATTCCGTCCTAGGCGGGAACCAATTTGAAGACATTCGAGAACGCCCTGGACTAATTGCATAATCACATACGCGCTAGGTCCATGATTATGTAAATTCAGGACAGGTCGTTGAACGGCGTTCAACAGATATTCTTACTGTTCCACATCCCGCAATGTCCACAATGTCCCGTGCTTTAGACGAATGATGTTCTCATCAACAAATGTCAACCTTAGTACTCTTGCTTTCCCGTCTACCTCTGGCCGCCGTTCTGTGAGCGGCCACCGACTACTGATAGGCGCCTACTTGATGGTACCTTCAATTTTGAGGTTCAAAATGAAACGTGGGTATTCCATCTGGACACATAACCTGAAATGCTACAGAAGACGCTAACCTATTCGAATTCTACACGAGGCGCAAAATCTCCTTCGTGCCATATGGACGACCCATTATAAGGAATGATTCCCTGATCTTGGACACGATACGGTTTCACGCTTGCACTTTATAGTACTATCATGCACAGGTTGTGCGTGAAGCTTCTATTCGTTTTTGTGAATAAGGTTTTCGGTTTCTTCAAGGAGATCTCCTAGAGCTTGTACAGGTTGGACAGGAATGGGCCTGCCATATGAATATATGTACCCCAAGTGACCTGGAACTGCGACCATCTCATCGCCCAGGTAGTCGTCTTCAGCCACACCAACTTACCATGATCAAATTCACCTTTATCTTCTTTCTCCTTGCTACCTTATCTACCCTCGCCTTTTCTTCCCCCTTGAAACCGCGCGATATCAACCAGTTCGTACAGGATCTTCAACGACTCGCCGGTGATATCAATAGCCTTTCGTCTATCGTCCATTCTGTCGCCAATTCACCCACGTACCAAGGAGCCATCGTAAGTGGCTTGAGGAACGGAGAATAAACACTCTACACATTCATACAGGAAATCTTTAATGGAGCTAGCCAAGTCAATGGCGATTTCAATCAATGCAATAGTGACTTTGGAGTAAGTAGCCCCTAGCAAGATCATTTGGAAGATCTGACTCCTCCGCCCGTTTTCTCTATCTGGTATCCAGAGCATTGGTAGCATCACTTACTCCGATGCAGAGATCGTCCTTGAAATTTCTCAGAGCTTTGCCCCAGTCATCGTGGACACGTTGGGCGTTATTGGGCAGATGAAAAACGTCGTTGAACAGTACCCTCAAATAATCCCTTACCTTGTGGAAGGGCTTCGGATATTGCACAGCACTTCGATCCAGTTGTTGGGTAATATAGTTTCGATAGAACCGGTTTGTGGTTGTTTTACAATTCATGTTTCGCCGAGACTAACTTTGAGATTATAGTCTAATCTCCAGGGAATTGCAGTAAGTATCGAAAATCAGGTCGACGCAGCATTCAACCAGGTGATTGCAATCTATTCTTGACGAAGGAGTCAGGACAGCTGTTCAGAGCGCACCCAACCTTTTTTTTACATCATTTTTCACTTGTACTTGTAATGATTCGTATGCATTTCCGGGGTCTTATCGTGTACATTGCGGTCCGACCATACAACAAATCAATCCCAGCAAGAGGCAGGCTAATACTCTGCCCGGCGCAGAAGCGCTCCCGTCCTTGCACCTGCCCATCTGTAAGCACCGCTTTGTACAGCTGTCCCGAAACGAGCTTGCAGGCCCGGGTTCTGAAATCCAACTTCGAACGGCTAAGGAGGGCGCGGACAATCCTGTTGAGAGACAGTATGTCGGCAGTGACAACACGACCTCGATAGTGCAAGAGATGGGAAATGGTTCCCTAAAAACAATTGAGGTCGTCCGTTTGCAGTGAACGTTACAAAATGTCATGCGACAGGTCACTGGCGAACACTCACGTTGACATGAAACCTGAGGCGGACTATCGTCTACTAAGTAAACATGCAGGCTGATCAAATTATTGAGGAGGCACATTCGCTGGAGATCGACAAAGACGATGAGCTCGAAAACAATCAAGTGGCTCAACTTGGGATGTTGAATGTCCGAGGAGGCGTTCTGCGAGAGCCTCGCATTCTTTCAGCGTTCACTGATAGTGGATGCTGCGGTTCACTATGATCACATTTACACAAACCTATTTAATACACGTCAGAGGAGGGAACAGATCGCAACTATGTAGGTAGTGGGCTCAAGTCGAAAATCTCAGAGGTCGCGTGCTATCTTCAGAGACCAGCGGCCCGAGCCATTCTGTGGAATCTAGGTGTTCCAAGGCCGGTGACAGGGTCCCATCCGCCCGTGCATGGAAAGCCACTGGTGCCGCAGCCAGGGTTGCTACCAGAAACGATGTCATGGAAGGCCTTTCTGTTCGCGTAGAGCCAAGGGTTCAAGAATCCCAAGACTCTGCTATGCTGTGAAATGAGACGATCATTGAGAAGGTTGATAATGGAGGCAAAGACGGGAGCTGAGGCAGAAGTACCGCCAACTAGGCCCGAAACCTGATTGACTACGATCTGGAAATTCACACCCTGCGCGCTAATGTCAGGGTAGGCCCGTCCGTTGGGATTAAAACGGCCGTTGTAGAGTGAACCAATTTTCTGGAGGTAATTGTGAACAGCGGATACTTGGTATGGAGGTTGACGGAAATAATTGGAGAATCCTCCAGAGGAGAAGGAGGCACCGGCTTCAGTAGGATAGCCTCCAGTCGCGCCAACAGCGGTGACGTAAGGGCAAGAAGCAGGGAATGTGGGAATGAATGCAGTGCAGGAGGGGTCCCGGGGATGACCAGACACTCCTCCATCTCCTGTGGCAACAAGGATAGAAACGCCGCGAGATCCGAGTTGCGCAAAGAGGTTGCAGAGGGTGCTAAGGGATATACATGTCAAGCAAGGAAACGAAAAGGTCCACGAGACTCACGTAGCAGTGCTCGCACTGACCATGTATTCGTCTTCGCCGTAGCTAAAAGATACAACGGTAGGAGGAGTAGCTTGTCCTAGCCAATAGTTCGCAAGGTCAATCAAACCATTGAATGTAGACAATCCCACGGAGACGAAGGCAACTTGAGCAAAGTTGACGAGACCGACGGTGTATTGGATGTCGAGGTTTGCTTCCGTCCCTGCGGTACCGGGGGTCTGGAGATTTTGACCCCCGTCTACGGACTGGTCAGTAAAGGTGGCGCCGATCAAGCCTTGGCGGTGTAGATTAAGGAATGACTAGAAAGAATAAGAATCAACTTGAAGGTGGAATTTGCACACCTACTGCCAAATCCTGACGGTTAGCATATTCATTATCCAACCCTACAACAGAAAGGAGATTCCTGTGCCTGTGGATGGCCCTGGTAGTCGGGATACCATACAGGTCTATGAGACAATGGGGTGTAATTTCCTGTTTACAAGTGGGAGCAGAAGCAGTCAAGTTCGACGTGTTGGTCAATGTCTGCAGATGACTGGGGATAAAAAAACTGGTGGTAGGCTCAACGGACTCAATCATAGTGGAAAGTTGGGAAGGGAGGGAGTAAGAGAGAGCCTGGATGGATTCAGTTCCGGTTTCTGTGTAACGGAAGGTAGAAAAAGTGGCTTGGAACATCTTATTCGCTTTTGAGACTGGTAGGGTGATTTTGAGCCGATTTCCCGATGGGCTGATGGATTTGGACTGAACTCCATAGTAAGCCAGCCATGCGCTGACTTCATGCACGGTTTCGTCGGTTGGTCTGGCATAGGATTCTGCCTGTGGAAATACTCAGTCATGAACTTAAAGGTGAGAAAAAGTCAAACCTCCTCTTTGCTCAGATGCATCCCGTAGGAGGGACTACCAGGGGTGCTCACTGTGTAGAGCTGCTTTACCAACCCGGGGATGTCGCTACCATGCAGACCGAGCTCTACGTCGATTGTTTTATCATCTGGAAGATTGTCAACATAGATGAAGCCTTCTGGCGCGGCTTCTCGTGAATCATGGACAACCATGTTTCCATATGGTGTATCAGACGATGATCGGCGGTCAGGCGTGCTCAAGGCTGAAATAGCGGGAACAAGAAGCAGGGCAAGGAGCGTATAACGCAGGAGCTGGAGTTCCCTTTGAACGTACATTCTGTGGGACGAGAGTTCTGAGCTTCTGAGGACCATATTGATGAACTGGCAGTGCTTAAATATCTCGTCCACGCCAAGGAAGAAAAGCGAATGCTGTTTTGGATAATGAGAGATCAGGCGTTTCCGCATGAGACAGAAACAGGGATAACATAAAAGCCACTCCTATGGAAATGCGTTCATTCGGATGCGTTATGTTCAAACGCGTATTGTTATATTGAAGCGTGATTCGAACGATGATCGATTAACGCCGATGCCATCATGTTGGGTCCAACTTAGCATTTTAGCACTCGGACTGTGCAAAATGAGCTTGGACATGATAAGTTGACGGTCACAATCTGACATGACATGTTTCACGTACATGGTAGTAATGACGGCTGTGAGTGACTTTTCCATCCAATGAGGCAGCTCAATTTCCCCTACATTTGAGGAATCTTCATATATACCATCCTACTGGATTGGGAATGGCTCAAAAAGTGACATGCCTTACGTCGCGTACCACATGAGTATGAATCGATGACAGTTTACTATCTGTCACGTACATCTTCTCAGACGCAATAGCCATCCACCAGGAGAGTCCTCGGGTGCTGTGACTTCCTACTTTCTGAAGCGAGCGAGCTACCACCTCTTCAATTGCATGACTATCAGTGAAGTCCTCCGAAATTGGTCACACATATATTTTATTTATTCCGAAGATTAAGTTCCCGAGAACTTCCCAAGAACGAGGCTGCATTGGGGAACACGCCGTTGCATCTGCGGATAGACAATTCAATCAAGGTTGAGTCATGCGACACGCCGTAAGTGGTTGACCTGTGCTTATCCATATTTGCCCCAAGGTTCACGCTAGAATCATGATGACAGAATCTTCAGTGGAAGTTCTCATCCAGTTCTGGTTCGCTAACACAAAGCGTGAGATACTCCTCGTTGAGCGCACAAGCCGTCGCCATAACGCACTCTGTCTGCAGACCAACGTATTCCAAGTCAGGAATGTGTTATGTTGCAGCACGAGAGCAGTGTACTGACCAAGGCAGACCGTCTGAGTGACGGAAATGATCGTTCATGTGACAGCGGCTAGAACGGATCTCGGCAGACTCCGAATTTCACCAAAGTTTGCACTTTTGACCGCCGTATACGCGCCAGACAGCCAGACCTCCTCCGATTCTATAGCACTTCTCTGCGGCCACCTGGCCTTAGGTTCAATCCGCATCCCGCATATCTGTCTATTTAATGATAAAGCACCAAGTTGGGCCTTATCATTTCTCGGGTGAGTTCGAATCTACATAATTCGCTGACTCGACACTGGCGCTTATTTATTTAATTCAGTAAACTCGACGAACCTGCAAACAATGATTTAATTTCCGTCATGAAATCACCACCCGGGTACCTCAAAACATACATCAACGAAATCAAGATCCATATGTACATGCATCGGTTTAACCTATTCTAGTCCACAGCGTGGCTTATTACCCGTCGTGTATCGTGGACAATTTGGCATCAATCCCTGTGGCGAGAATAATATCGTTTTTTGCGCTTACACTATATTGTCATCCACATGTTCTAGCTTTTTCAAATGTGTACATGTCCCCTGATGCCATGAATAAGGTTGGGGTTCTTTTTCCGAAGCTAGTAAATCTGCCGCGACTTGTACGCGTTAGACAAGCATAACCAGGGAACGAAGACAGTTGCAGTCACGGTCATTGAACGGTGGAAGGTTGTTAACTATCACTTGACCAGCACATACTGCACTGAAAACCTTTGACCCTAGGAACCAACCAACGCCATTGACGTTCTGATGATCATCAACAGTCCTTTTGACAAGCTAGTCGATTTGACGGGTCAATCCTGGCCAATGACCGCACGACACTGCATTAATCTTATCTTTAAGACACTTCAGGCATATATTTGGGATTCAGTATTCGTGGCCGCCATTTTATGGTAAACTCTTGTTCGTCCACAACTGAAGTCAAATATCATGCTTCCGCCCTGGTTCATCGCGCTTGGCATGACTTTTATCTTCATGGATTATGCGTGGTCTTTTCCTACTGTTGGAGCTCTCACAAATGAGCGAGCCCTCGATCCTCCCAGCCATTTGGCCTCCTTGTCAACCCCGCATTTTGTGATCTACTCTGACTGGGGATTTCCACATCCATCGTCAATAAAAGTACGTACAATTGCAAATCTTGTCTGCTGGTATTCATATGTCAACAGGGTTTCAATACTTTGTAGGTGTTCCATTTACCATCGTTCGCTGCTTAATGTTGCGAAGAAACCTGGCGTTCCTTCTCCACGGAGGTCCTAGTGATAATGTGCCATTTCTTTTTCATTCCTCAGTATGCGCTTACTGTCATACTAAAGGCACTCGAGTGGACCATGATGAACGATACCCAGCACTCCATAACCAAGTCTCGGTATGCAGCCGCAGGTATCTATTTACTAGTATCCGCTTTCGGTCCTTTGGATACTCCGACAACATGGGGAGTGGACCCCGTTGTTACTGCTAATTCCATGGCAGCCTGGGTTGAAAAATATCAGCTTGACGGAATTGACGTTGACTATGAGGACTTGCGCGCTTTCGATAAGGGCAATGGCATCGCAGAGGTTTGATTTATCACTTGAAGGCAGTAATCAAGGCCCTGACTAATTCCCAGAACTGGTTAATCATATTTACGCTGACATTACGGTCTCTACTACCTGCTGGACAGTACATCATCACCCATGCACGTGAGTACATCATTTCTCAAGGGACGGGATAGTTTCTGATCGTGAAATGAAGCCGTGGCACCATGGTACTATGGAGCATCTATTAACTATACTCCAACAACTGACTGTACAAAGGTCTGAACCCGGGCAGATGGCATGGTGGGGGCTACCTTGCCATAGATTCAGCTGTGGGTTCCTTGATTGACTGGTATAATGTACAATTCTACAATCGTAAGTCCAGATCTGGATTATTTCTGAGTCTACTTAGGCTTGTGTTTACAGAGGGGACCTCAGAATATGTCACCTGCCCTGGTCTCTTAACGCAATCATCGGAAAACTGGCCGGAAACAACAGTCTTTCAAATTGCGGCTAATGGTGTTCCTTTGTCTAAAATCGTCGTAGGAAAACCTGCTATTGCCGCAGACGCGAACAATGGTTACATGGATCCTTACGCTATATCGTCATGCGTATCACAAGCAAAAGACCAAGTTGAATGGTGTAAGCGACTCTTCGATTTATGACATTCGAGATTCTCATTTAACCAGCCGGCGGTGTTATGACATGGCAGGTGCGCATGTTCCTCTCTTGACTTATTCCCATATCAAATTCATCCAGTACCCTCACGCGGGCGCACCCTGGATTTCGACTGTTCGGGCTAAATCATGGCCCGTCGCTTAAATCCAAAGGACACCCCTGAATGTGTATATATCGCTGAACTCCCATTTGGGTGGTGTGCATTTTTATATTACGTTCCATACAGTACCCTCATAAATGCACTAGCGCATGCAGGAACACTTCATTCAACGATCAAAGCTTTGGCCTACATGAAATCTTAATCTTACACCCACGTCTGCCCTATCCTCTTCCTTTTGAGTTTCGTGCGTTCTTTTGATAAGCTAGATATTGGATAAAGATTGTGTATTGCGTCAAACATTCAAGGTCTTGTTGTTCTCATCGCCGTTAACCGGACGATTAATTGAATCAATAATCATCTAGTGATAAAACCTTCGCGGTGCGCATGTTCGGTGTACTGGTAATTAGAAGATCTGTTTCTCATTCTCTTGTATGTGGTTGTACATGCCAGTGCGGGATGGCTCTGGTAACTATAGGGGAATCTGGAAGCATCACACTTCAGCCGTACCTATGCCCTTATTGGTGCATAGCTAATCACTCGCAAATAATAAAGCGCAATCCAGAAGCCAATTTGGTACGTCTTGTGGTTTTGACTGTTATACATATGGCTGGTAGGACTCGGAATCCGAGTGCATTCAATTGCGCACAGAACTCCCAAAGCAGTGATGATTTCGACGCCAAGGAACACGCGGGGAGAGGATATGGTCGCAGCTTGCCTTGAGCTTGAACCACGTGTGCACGACATTTTCAATACTCGAAGTCCGATGAATGAAAATTTTGGAACATCATGGTCGCGTCAAAATGATATACGTACATCAACGAATCGTGGATGCACTCCACGTATCTCTTTTCTTTGATTTGGGCACGGTGACAGATGACGCGGTGACGTTTAGGATTTGTCGGTGAGCACTGAGTTGGGCGCGCAAGCACCTTGGTTTCCGTTGATACGGAGAGGCTTAGCGGTCGAAATATGCGAGAGCGTAGGTGGCCATCGGTTGCTGCTCTTGTAAAGTTCGTGGTTAGCCATGGACAGAGCACGCCCAGTGTTCGCAATGGAGAACGATATTGCTATCCGGTCTAGTTCAAGATTCTTTGGCTATGGCAGATTCATCACAACCTCCCTCTGGTCAATAAAGCTTTCCGAAATCGACTTAGCTTGTGGCGTCTGCGACAAAGGCTAATACTAACAATTGGACACCAATGTACATTCAAATTACACAAACTTGAACCCTTGAAGCGCTAAGATAATAGATCGCGATCACTCAGACACCAGCGGCCCGAGCCATGCTCTGGAATCTAGGTGTTCCAAGACCAGTAACAGGGTCCCATCCATCCGTGCAGGGAAAACCACTGGTTCCGCAACCAGGGTTACTGCCAGAAGTAATGTCGTGGAAGGCTCCACTGTTTGCGTAAAGCCAAGGGTTCAAGAATCCCAAGACTCTGCCGGACCGCGAAATTAGTCGATCGTTGAGAAGGTTGATGACAGAAGCAAAGACGGGAGTCGAGGCAGAGGTACCGTCAACGAGGTACTGAGCTTGATTAACCACGACTGGGAAATTTATGCCTTGCGCACTGATGTCGGGGTAGGCCCGTCCGTTGGGATCGAAACGGCCGTTGTAGAGTGAACCGATTTTCCGAAGGTAGTGGGGAACAGCGGCCGCTTGGTATCCAGGTCGACGGAAATGATTGGAAAATCCTCCAGAGGAGAAAGAGGCGCCGAACTCAGAAGGATAGCCTCCAGTCGCGCCAACAGCAGTGACGTAGGGGCAACCAGAAGGGAATGTGGGAACAAATGCACTGCAAGATGGGCTAGGGGGATGACCAGATACTCCTCCATCTCCTGTGGCAACAAGGATGGAAACGCCACGAGATCCGAGTTGTGCAAAGAGGTTGCAGAGGGTGCTATGAGACATAGTAGCGTCCTTGAAGCCTGAAAATGAAAAAGGTCCACAAGACTTACGTCAAAGTATTCGCATCGAACACGGATTCGTCGCCGGCATAGCTAATAGATATGACGGTCGGAGGAGTAGCTTGTCCTAGCCAATAGTTCGCAAGGTCAATGAAACCGTTTATGGAAGCCAATCCTTCGGAGACGAAGGCAACTGGAGCAAAGTTGACGAGACCGACGGTGTATTGGATGTCAAGGTCTGCCTCTGTCCCTGCAGTACCGGGGGCCTGGAGATTTCGACCACCATCTACGGATTGGTCAGTGAAGGTTGCGCCGGTCAAGTCTCGGCGATGTAGGTCAAGGAATGACTAGATATCGAAGTCGCAGAGAATAAGAATGGAGAAGACAGAATTCGCGCATTCACTTACTGCCAGATCCTGACGATTGGCATATTCGTTCAAAAGCCCTACTACAGAGAGTACATTCCTGTGCGCGTTGGTGGCCCTATCAGTTGGCATACCATAAAGATATACGAGACAGCCGGGTGCCATTTGCTGGTCACAAGTGGGAGCAGACGCAGTTAGGTTCGATACGCTCGTCAAAGTTTGCACAGCGGTGGGGTGACTGGGGATAAAGAAACTGGTGGTAGGCTCAACGGACTCAATCATAGTGGAAAGTTGGGAAGGGAGGGAGTAAGAGAGCGTCTGGAAGGATTCAGTTCCGGTTTCTGTGTGGCGAAAGGTAGAAAAAGTGGCTCGGAACATCTCGTTCGCTTTCGAGACTGGTAGGGTGATTTTGAGCCGATTTCCCGATGGGCTGATGGATTTGGACTGAACTCCATAATAAGCCAGCCATGTGTTGACTTCATGCACGGTTTCGTCGGTTGGTCTGGCATAGGATTCTGCCTGGGGAGATACTGAGTCGCTTGAAGGTATGAATATAAGATGAGTCAAACCTCTTCTTTGCTCAGATGCATTCCGTAGGAGGGACTACCAGGGGTGCTTACTGCGTAGAGCTGCTCTACCAACCCGGGGATGTCACTACCATGCAGACCGAGCTCTACGCCGATTGTTTTATCATCTGGAAGATTGTCAACATAGGTGAAGCCCTCCGGCGCGGCTTTTCGTGAACCGTGCACAATCATATCGCCATAGGGTGTATCAGAAGTGGAATGGTTAGGTGCGCTTAGGGCAGGAACAAGAAGAGGGACAAGAAATGTATACCGAAAAAGTCTGTGGACGTACATTATCTGGGGTGAGAGTTTTGAGTCTCTGAGGAGTATAGTGTGCTGACGGTATATAAATGAGCCTCGTCCACGCCAAACGAAGGTCTTGAACAAGCGTTCAATCAGGTTTCTATGATCAAAGTATTCTTAGCAATTGAACATACCACAACAACAGATCGTGACTTTCCGCACGGGGCCTAAATGCCTGAATCCGTATACGCCGCATAAAGTTCACATCAGCTGGCCAAATAACCTTACTATATTCCATGGATTAAGCGATATACCATGTCCAAATCTGTCCCTAGCACTAGGACAATTCGTGGGCTTGATCTGATTAGTTGACGGGTAGGCGGTCCGGATAATATGTTTCATAATGACTTTCTGCACAACGAGGCAGGGGAAAACACGTCATAAGCATCACCTGGTACCTATTTTAGGAATCTGTATATTATCGTACTGCATTGGGAATGCCTCGAAAAGTGACATGCCTTGTGGTATACGGCATCGCCCGCGTTCCGTCACTATTGAGGCTCTTTTGTCACACATGTGGTCTGTGCAACGTGGCGCAGGGTACCGGTGTAGTGGCAAGCTGCGTGACTTCCTACGTTGGGCTTTCTAACACGAGTGATTGATAGTGAGCGAGCAGGCTTGAGTTCATGCACGACATGCCAGTGAGGGCCTCCCAAAATTGGGATGGTGTTTATTGTTCAAGATACGGTCCACATAGCGGGAATCGATTAATGATTAATCAGGAGCACACGTTAGCCTTTTCAATGCTCGATAGCCGACAAACGCCGTCGGCGGCTAATCGGATGTGCCTGTCCAAGTCGAGTTACGTAATCACTAACACATGCGTGCAAGGCGGAGGAAGGAACCCTTCTCCGAGTCGACAACAAAGCAGGCGGTCACCCAACACAATGAACATTCATGCGTACAAGACAAGCATGTCAAACGAGAGGATACTGAGAGGGCTTAACTTCAGTTGGCCAGCGGAGGCAATGCAGTGGTTAATAGGTTACGTGTGATTCGTTGAAAGGCGGTGGTAACTGACAGATAGATACAGCAGCGATCAGAATGTAGATGACAATCATTGGAATCCATGACATGCATGCATGGTGGGTCATATATCATATATCATAGTTTACTTGTGCACAGCATAGTGAAGGACCGATCCCAACTAATAGTAATAGAACAATTCTTCAGACACATCTGTGATGCACAAATGCCCCATCAAAACGTTTTGTACGACAGCGTCACCCCATATTTTTTTAAAAAACACAGTCCACCCGCGGATTTATATCTATTTCTCAATTTGGCTTCACGCGGGAGAACTTGGAACGCACGGCTCCGAATTTCGTGCGGATTTTCTTGCCACCACTCATGCGTCACTCGGGCTCTGCGGTGATTCGTGCCTGGCCCTTCAATCTACCGCGCATTTGCCTTTGAAGCACCCATTCCATTCTAGAAAGGACTCAAGACACAGACCCGTTAAACTTCTTGCCGTTTCTCGAGGATCTACATATCCCCTTAATTTGCACATACGATACACAAGTTTTTGGCGTTCGATGAATATCTGTTCAACTCCTCAATTAGTAATGAAATCGGTACCTCATTACGTCCAGGACCCAGAACGCCATCCTCCCCGGTTCCTGCGAGCGGCCGCAGAGCACTATAAAGTGTATCTGCGATCGTACCTTCAACCCGGTGTATCCAATTTGGGCTTCTCTACCCCGCATACAACGATGACTCAAAATGTCGCTCTAGACCGAACCCATACTCTTAGCTTTGCATGGCGTTATAAATGGCGACACATCATATGGGAACACTGGTATCGATTCCCTCACGTGCATGAGAAGCTTCTATTTGGTTTTAAACGTGGCATGTCCCTTGATGCCATGAACAAGGGTTGTTTTTTTTTTTTTCGTCTTTTTTCTCTTTTTTTTTTTCGGGTACGAAGGCTGGCAGATTGCTGTAATCATGGTACGCGTCCAAAAGCGGCCGGGTGCTCAAGAAAGAAATATAACAGCAATCCGAGAACGGTTATAATCCCTCAGCATCAGGAGCTGCATACCATTACCAACTCATCATGGTTAAGTTTTTCGTGTCCTTCTTCCTGCTCCTTGCCACCATAGCTTTTGCTTCCCCTCTCCAATCGGATGGTATCAACAAGTTCATCGGGGATCTGCACCGGCTTTCTAGTGGTCTTTCCCGCCTTGCCGCTGCCGTCGATTCTGTTGGCGACAAACTCACGATTGCAGAGGCCTTGGTGAGTGCCAGTTTTCAAATTTCGGAGCGTAAGATAATCCCCCTAACATTTACTTAAATTATTCGTATAGGCAATCCATAGTTCAGCCACGCAAGTCCAAGCCGATTTTAATCAAGCCAACAGCGAGGTCAAAGTAAGTGGTCTCGCTAGTGGATCGTGATTGAAAAGATCTGACGATATGACTTGACTTTCCAGAACGTCCACCACGTCTCTTACAGAGAGGCAAAGGATGTCCTTGACATTACTGCAGACTTTACGCCGGTTATTGTGGCGACGTTGAAGAGGTTTGGCGAGAAGAAGCGTGTCGTTGCCAAGTTTCCTGGCAGCTCCATCCCTGAAATCGAGAAGGCACTCAAGGGATTGCACTACAGTGCTACGAAGTTGACGACTGCTATAGTTGATTTGGAACCCGTTTGTGGCTTTTACAATTTTACGCCGGTATATCAAGACTGATTTCATCATTTTAGTCTGGCAGCCTCAAGGGGGAAGCGAAACACATCAAAAGCGAAATCAACAGGGCGTTCGAGAAGGTGATCGAAATCTATTCTTAAGCTCTTAAGGATGGAGTCGCAACGTAAACTCTTAATTTTGATTGTATTTGTACATCAGGGTAGTGCTGTGTGACATGCCGAGCTTTTTAACCTGTAAATCGTACCTGTATTTGACCTTATCCGTGCACATTACTCCGCACCAATGTCTGTTCTATACAAACTTGAAACCGCCCGCCAGTCCCATGACATTATGAGGATCATACATGCGCTTGAGTTCCTGAAGTCTCGGCACGTTGGATCCGTACATCGCTTCCAGAGAGGTCCCAACTGGTGCATAATTGGGGTACAGCGCGCCCTTCCTGGCGCCCGCTTGCCCGTCCGCAAGCACTACCTCGCGTAGCTGCCTCGTACTGAGCTCGCCTGCCCTCTTGAAATCGTCGTCATACGTCGCCAAAATCCAACTGAAGCTTATGTCCAATGGCGATAGTCCGTATGTGCGCTGAGGGGGATACGCACTAGCGACGGCGTTGAAAGATAAGATGTCGGCCAGGAAGGGTTCGATGGCGTAGGTAATAACGGTCGCTGTCTTGTCCGCGAGCTTGGTTCCCCAGAACTATAACAAATGAGTCATTGATCGCTCGTTCACTCGAAATGACATACCATAGTCTCGTTGACAATAGCGTCTATGACGACAGGGGAATAACGCTGAATAGGTGTAGTATCGAAAGCATTTCGTTCACCAAAACTTAGATTCGCAGGTGAGGATTGGATAAGAGACCGCAAGCTCCGGGTAGACACATCCGCTGAAATTGACGGTATCTTCATGAACGCGTCAAACACGCCCTTTGGTGGGTTTGGAGCGTCATAGAACATGAGTTGCGCCACGACGACCTGAACGACATCAACTTGGAGCTCAAACAGACGGATAAACCCTCGTACCTCGCCCGGGACAGCATTGAATGCGGTGATCATGCTCGCCTTTGGATCGGTAACCGTGTTTATAAACTGCGTCACCGCAGCTTTGATTTGTGGGATGCTTTCCTCCGCATATATGACGACGCCTCCCCAGACTTTGGTTTGTGGGAAGGCTTTCATTGTAAACCTTGTGACGATTCCAAAGTTGTTGAAGCCACCCTTGAGTCCAAAGAACAGATCTGGAGACGACTTTTCATCGACTTGGACAATTTCTCCGTTGGGTCGAACCAGCTCATATGCGACAACGGTGTCAAGTGCCAAACCACGTTGGTTTGTATGCCACGAATACCCTTGGAAATCGTTCATCGCCCTAGGTTCGCGAATCGATAGCGATGGGAAGTTGGGAACTGACCTCCACCGAGCACCAGACCCGCGACTCCCACTCCGCTAACCCTTCCGCCCACCACGCTCACACGATGGGGCTCCAACGCCGCAAACACATCGTCCCAAATCAGGCCTGCACCAACATCCGCCGTTTTACGATGCGGATCGTAGCTCACTTTCGAAAAGCGAGAATTGGCGATTAGAACGCCGGGTGTCGACGTAAACCCGCGGTTGGGCGAGTGTCCGCCCCCTTTGACACCAAACGGCGTTCTGTCTTTCCCCAAAATGACGATCTTTTTTGCAAAAACAGAAGTGTGAACAAAGAGCGTTTATACACGGTGGACTTACGATCGCCGATACGTCCTCTGCGGTGCCAGGCTCAACGGAACACGTCGCATTTTGTACATTGACGCTTGACCAATTGGTAATGTCCTTCGTGTACCCGACATCGCCTTCAGAAGCTCAAGCACACAAGCGCACAAAGCGTGAGGTCAAAAAATTTACCAGGATAGAAAACCTGACTGGCGGACGAGATGCACCGCGCAATGTCCTCGCAAACCTTGCGATAACCCGCCTTGTCTTTCCATGACTGTCCCTTGACGAGCCATGCCAACGCAATGGGAGCTATAACCCGTAAGCAAGAGCTGAGACGCATTAAAGGGCTGAAATGAGACCTTTTTTTTGAGACTCGAAAGCGTTTATTTATTCACGGTCGTCTCCTATTCCAAAACAGACTTTATCCGCTGGATCATCAGATGGAATTTGGTTAGGAGGCGGCTACCTTAGGAGTTCTGATCGTCGTCGGTGTGACGATGGTACGTTGTTGACATCTGTTTGAGCAGTTACGGCCACTACCTGAACCATGACAAGGAGAGAAGGCCGGCTCCCACTACCGCCTATTAGAGGAGCACAAGACATCAGGAAGAATCTGCACTGGTAATCTGACGACGAGCAAATCCATGTCGGAAAATTAGAAGTCTTATTCTTGCCAGCCTCACTCTGACCTCGTGCTGTACACGCGTGGAACCCTACAAGTACAACAATCTGGGCTCCACTACGTGACCTCGCCCTAGCGGCTGGAGTCCCTCCGCTCTGCACTCTTGACGCGATTGCGTTCAGTCTCAGACGCGTGCTTGGCAGAAAGCAGCCAAGTACATCGTTACCAAACACCTGGATGAAAAAGGAGGGTGCACTGACGGAATGGGGCAAATCCGGCCGGAGACGGATATGGGCGGGGAGGAATTAAGAACAATTAATCTGGTGGACTGGCATCGGCGGAAAACCAATTCACTTTCACTTGAACATACTATATCCAACTTGTGGTCGATCGGACGCAACGGGGCAGTGTTGGGGCTAAGCAGCTTTACATTTATCTCATCGCCCAGATCGACCCTTGGGATACGACACAGTTTGGGTATTCAAAGCTTACGGCAATGGAAGCTCCTCATTCGCAAACACATACACAGTATTTTTTTGGCGCGCAATGTCATACAAAGTTCATGACACACTTGCGATCAATTAGTTATGAAATCGGTGCCTCAAAAAACGTACACTGAATCTCTTGGCTTCACAGAATCTCGTTCCTGCGAGCGGCCGCAGAGCACCGTGAAGCGTGGTTACGATCGTGCCTTCAACTCGGTGTATCCAATCTGGGCTCGACTACACCGCTCTTTGGGGATCTAACTTATTCATAGGATATGGTTCACTTGCCCGTCATTATGGCGACACATCATATGGGAATAACGGCATCCATCCCTGCCGCGAGACCAATATCGTTTCTCGGCGCTCGCGTACATACATGAGAAGCTTCTATTCCACTTCAAACGTGTCTTGTCCCTTGATTTTATGAATAAGGGTTGACATCCTTTTCAACAAATTTGGTACACGCATTGAACAGCCCCACCCAACGCAAGAAAAAATTAACAGCAATTTGGAACGGTCATAAACCCATGGTTGTCTCCACAATTGCCAACCAAAACTTTGCCATGGTTAACATTCTCGCATCCACTGCTTGCCTCCTCCTCGCTACCGTAGCTTTTGCTACTCCTCTCCAACCGGATGCCAGTATCAACAAGTTCATCGGTGATCTGCGTGGCCTTTCTCGTGGTGTTTCCCGCCTTGCATCTGCCGTCAATTCTATTGGCAAGAAATTCACGCCTTCAGAAGCCTTGGTAAGTGGTTTAAACTTTGTGGTACGGAGCGTCCTCCCCCTTCCTTACACACACATTCGTATTTAGGCAGTCCGTAATGCGGCCGTTGAAGTCGGAGAAGATCTCAGCAAAGCCAACAACGAGGTCAAAGTAAGTTGGTTCCTTCATTCTCTCGTGGCGGTCAAATTAAAAAGTCGTGCAGGGCATCCACCACGTCCCCTACGAAGATGCAAAGGTGGTCATTGAAGTGACTGCGGGCTTTACACCGGACCTTGTAGAGGCATTGAAGAGGTTTGGCGAGAAAAAGCGCGTCGTTCTGACACGCTTTTCTGCCCCCGAAGTTGAGGAAGCCCTCAAGGGATTGCGCGCCGGTGCGGGGGAGTTGACGAATGCTATCGTTGGTTTGGAACCCGTTCGTTGGCTTTCACATTGAGAAAAAAAAACAAAAAAAAAAGAACTAATTTTGGTTTTTTTTATTTCATTAGTCCAGCTTCAAGGGGGAAGCCAAAAAGATCAGGAGCGAGATCAACGAGGCGATCGAAAAGGCGATCAGAATCTATTCTTGAGGATATGTGGTGTTGTCGACTCACGTCTATTCTCGATAGCACTTGTCAGATTGTAAATTCGTACATCAGTAAAAAAAAAAACCAGGGTAGCTTTTGCAGTAGTGCTGTGTGGCCGCCCGAGTTTTGCCGATGTTTAGATTGTTGAGATATCGTTCCTGTATTTGACTTTATATGGATCAAGGCACTTCATATAAATGAAAACGTAAAGTGTGATAATTCGATGCCGGAAACATATACACATCCACAGGCGGTGTCATGATGAGCAGTGGTGTGTGCTGAGATTGCAATCATACTATGTATGTAATTACCAAAGCAAATACGTGTGCAGCTAAATAGCAGTGCTTGCTGTGTAGACGTGGGAGAGAGAGGGATGTGAGGAATGCGAGTGAATGATGATCGATGACAGCCCTAGTAGTAAGTATTTCATAATATATGTCTGTATGATGTTTTCGAATGCCGCCGCCTTTTATTATTATTGTTATTATCAGAAAAGTCCTCTCGCAAGCTGGTTCAGCTGGGCCGCCATCGCGGGATAGTTTTTCTGGAACTCGATCTGTGCTTCCGTAGCCTAACAACACGTCGTCAGGGTGAGCCCAGCCCATATATGGGACACGAATGAACTTACGTATTTATAAGTCAGCGCATTGTTTAGCTCTGGCTCACTCCTGGCGAGCTGGACCTGCTTGTCGAATATCTCGACTGCGCTTTCGATTTTGCCTTGTTGGAGGTTGAGCTGCGCCAGCGTGGCCACCGCCGCTTCGCACTCGGGGTCAATGTCAAGGGCTTCGTTGCAGCATTTCTCGGCAGCACCAATGTCCTGCTTCCATTGGAAAAGTGCAAGTCCCTTGTTCACGAGCGGGAGTACGTTGGAGAATGGCCTAGCTGCGCGACTTTTTGACACTAATAAGATCACCGCACAAAAGGGTTGGACATGACATACTCACTTGGCCTTCTCCAACTCAAATGCCTTTTCAAACTTCTCCACTGCTTCTTCGAATCTTGATTGGTCCAGTAAAAGCTCGCCACTGAAAGCATACTCATTAGACCCTATAGGACCACGCCAAAAACAACCAAACGCTCACTAGTAGTTCTGCGGTTCGCTCCTCTGTGGGAAGGCCTTGAGCGTCCGTCGAAACGTTGCCATACTGTTGGCCAGATTGCCCGACTTGTATTGGGCGACCGCCAGCTGAATATGACTGAACACAAATGCGTCGTCGAGTTCCATCGACCGGGTGTAGTTCTCCGCTGCCTCAGTGAACTCGTTCATAATGAATAACACTAAGACCTCTCAGGGCACAGAATATGCATATAAAATTATATACACCTACCTTGACCTTTATGATAGAAAATGTCGGGGTCATTAGGGTTGTGACCCGTTGCATCATCAAAACATTGGAAGGCTTTCTTGGGGTCGCCTTGTTCCATATACACGCTGGCCAGCTTAACAAGGCTCTGCGTAAAGCCGGGAGAGAGCGTAACAGATTGCACGAGGTCGTCTTTGGAGCCTTCCACGTCACCTGTCAAGAACCTGTACACAAAGTCAACGTTAACGCAAAGAAGATAATCAGACAGACACGCACTTGAACGTTCCACGAAGGTTGAGGGCTTCGGCTTTGCCTGCGTCCCACGATATTCCCTGTTCCAATGATTCGTTGATGAATGAAAAGGCATGTACGTAGTCCAATGCATCGAGGGCTTCTAGGGCTAATTTTAGGGTCTGATCACCTTGTGAAGGGGTTTCAGGGAAAGAAGGATGAGATCCTACGAATAAAAGTCAAAAAGAAGAAGAAAAAAAAAAGAAACCGGCTCAGGATAGTTGGACATACGAGGGCGAAAAGCAGCAAAGTAGGCTTGAATGAAGTTGAAGGAAGGTAATCGTGGTTCTCGAGTCTGCGCCATCGTTCAGTCTCCGATTGAGGCAACAGGGGAAAGAAAAAGAAAACGACAAACGGCAATGATTTCTGCAGCCTTTTGTGTTGCGAGTTTTTTGAGGACGCGTTCTACGGACTGCGCGGTAGCCTGATTTTGAAATTTATCCAAAATAGTGGCAGCGGTAAAATCTAACGCACGAGTGTGTAAGAAGACACAGGGAAGAAAGAAGGAAAAAAAAAAAGAAAGAAAAAATAGGGCACCTCGAAGAGACTCTATGTATTTTTCTAAACTCTCAAAGGCTGATGCACGCCTGTTCAACGCTTTGACATACATGGGATCCAATTTCAGTGCTTCGTCGCAGTCTTCGACAACGAGGTCATACTTGGGCGGGGTCATGTTGATATAACCTAACAGAGGCATCCTTCATTAGGGAGAGCGGACGAAAACCTAACAACGAGGGGCAAAAAAAAAAAGAAAAAAAACACGTACACGCCGCACGGTTGGAGTAGAACACGGCATCGGCCTTGGGGGCCACTTTGATCGCAAGGGTGTACAACTCTACGGCCTTTGTAAAGTTTTTGGACGCGTAAGCCGCGTTTCCTTTAGCCTTGTAGTCTGAAGCCTTTTTCGTCCGTTCCTTTACAAAAATTTTTAAAAATAAAAATAAAAATTCAATGATTGGAGGGGAAGGAGCGGAAACGAGAATCACCTCGATTGTTAGTCCAGTAATCTGAGAATCGGTCAACACCTCGAATTCACTTTCGTCTGTAACCAATGTCAGCGGTGGAGCCAATAAATAAATAATAAATAAAAAAAAGAAAAGAAGGGCATTCACCGACCACAGATACAGACGAGGAAGAGGTCGTCGTCGTCGTTTTTGGATCCTTCTCCTCCAAAACCGGGCCATCCTTGTCCATCACCGTCTTCTTCTTCTTGGTACTTTTTTTCTTGCCTTCACCCTTCTCCACGTCCCCTCCGTCTTTCCTCGACCTCCTCCTCGATCCACGCGGGCTAGCACTAGTAGACGAAGCGACATGATACTGATAGGCCACGACACCGCCTAGAGCCAGCAGGGCAGCGGCGGTTCCCAAAAGAATGGCGCGTTTGTTCTCTGAGATCAAGTGTTGCAGACGGTCTAGGAACGGTGGGGCATCAGCGGGGGAGTCAGAGCGAGAGGCCATGTTGGTTGGCAGAACAGAAGCGTGGGAATATCAAGTCGATTGGGGGTATCCTTCACTATTATTATGTAATCCATACACAACCTTACCGCAAACTCCTCTTCTCCTCCACAGCTCTCTGCACCCATTCCATAAGCACTTGTTCCAGCATATCCTCCCATCCTTCGTCTTTCCGAGCCACCACACGCGCGTCAAACTCGATAGAGGGTTCTGCAGATGACACCGGCCGCGGTAAGGCTCCCGAGCTCGAAGGTGACTGTAGGCGACCCAGAAGTTTGAGCGAGTCAAGGGGTTGGTTAGGCGTTTGAATGGGGAGCATGTAGCGTAGTTTAAGTGCTCTAATATGAATGTCAGCAAGCAAGCAAGCATAGATATAGAAACATGGCATTTACCCGGCCCATAACCTCAGATTATCCGTCCTTCTAAACGTCCATCCTTTGCGACCCTCCGTCTCTGCATGCTCCTTCTCGAGTGCAATGATATCATGGATACTGTCCTTGCTGACGTATCCCCAGGGTTTCTTGCTCCTGCGTACACACGCGTTATACGCGACGCATAGCAACTGACCTGATGACAGACTGCTTAAAAAATCTGTCCTTGGCTTCGCAGGGCCCAGCACAGGTAAGAGTGAGTTGGGTAAACACGCGCTCAAAAGTGCATGAGCTCTACCTATTATTCACGTCAGAAACGCTAAAACAAGAGGGGAAAAAACAAGGAGACATACGCACCCAAATTATCACCCACGAAATGACCGCGCTTTGCCCAGTCCGGTAGGTCTTCGTCGTCCAAAGTCTCGTTCGTATCCATTTCCTCCGGCTCCTCAGTCAAACTCATCCCCCTCAGCAACTCCACCATTCCCGTGCTCACCCTCCGATCCTTGTCCACCACCACCCGCATCCGTCTCCCCCCCTCCCCATCCACACTGCTCACCCTCCGACCCGCCTTCCTGCGCTCCCTCTCCCACCCTCGTCCTTGTTCTTGCTCTTCTCGCTGCTGCGCTCCGAATATGACCCGATCCACCACATCCAAATAAACTTTCACCACTTCCCTCTCCCTCTCCATCTCCTCCATCCTCACGTCCTGCATATACAACCACCCGCTCCCCAACACCAGCCTCTCATCCCACAACTCCCGCTTCTCCTTCTCCTTCTCCTCCAGATCGCTATCGCTCTCCTCGTCCTCCCAAACAGGCACTTCCTCCACCCGGTCCCCAACCTGGATCTGGACCAACGAATACATGATGGACAGATCCCCATCGTGATCGTGATGCCGCGCGTCCAGCTCGTGGTCAACAGGTTCAGGACTGGCCATCGTCGCGCGCCCACCACCACCGTCACTCAGCGCGTCGTATGCCTCGTCACTCAATGGCAATCTGTACCGCTCCTCCACCTCTCTCAACGCCGCCAACACCTCCAACGCCGATTTCCGCACAAGCGCAGAACCATCTTCGTTGCCCACAGCCCCCTTGTGGCTTCCAGGTCTATGAGTGCTGCTGCTGCTGCTGCTACTGCCCCCCTCTCTCGTCGTCGTCGGGGATGGCGGAGTCTTCTTACTCGCCTCCGCGTGCCCGTCCTGCTGTCGAAGTGTTGGCGGTGTCGGTATCGATGTCGATGTCGGTGTCGGTGACGGTGGTGGTTTTTTCCGGTGCTGTGCCGTGGCCGTGCTAAACGCGGTCGCCCTGAACTGGGCGCGCGTGTGCACAGGGGAGAGCGCAGACTCGTCGGGGAGAGAGACGAGATAGTTTCGCGTAGAGCGGATGGCGCGCGTTGTCGTCTTGAGCAGCTCGAGGACGTCAACGGGGCTGGTTGGGCTGATGACGGTCACAATCGGCGGCGGCGGCGACTGGGATGGCGCGACGGAGGGAGCAATAACACTTGAACAGGGTACCTCGTTGGTGTCCAGGTTCCAGACACGCGTGACGGCGATGAGATCGTCGACCACGCCTGGGAGGAGCGAGTCAGGGTCCGTTTCGTACGTCTTGGGTTGGTTAGGTGGGAAGGAGAGTCTGGGTTGGATGGGGATGGGGTCTGGTGGGGTGGGTATAATGGAAATGGATGATGAGGAAGCGGTGAAGCTAGGCTGGTAGGCAGGGCCTCCGATAGCGGGAACGAGGCCATAGTGCGCTTTGTCGAGCAGACTAAGTAGGGGGGGGAGGGGGGGTTAGATTCAGAGGCGTTTGGCTTGAGGATACAGAAAAACGTACTCAGATCTGTTGGCACTGAGCCCCGTTTTCGTAAAGTAATGCTGCAAGTGTTCGATGCTACCGAGAGCCATGACACTCTCTCGTTTGGCCGCGCTCCGGCTGAAAGGCTTGAGAGTCTTTGCATTACTAGATCTTGGATTAGGCGAAGCAGGGCTCGAGTCACCACCGATTCCAGTTGAGTCTGGGGTGAGGACCATAGGCGAACTGTCGGTGGTGGATGGTGTTTTCGCCATCTCTCCGTGGGAACTGGCTCCAATGCTACATTTACAACTACTCAGCTGTACCACAATAGCAACCACAGCAACCACAGCAACCAGGGACAGCCGACCGTCAAGGACCCTCCATTAGCGACACAGGTACCCGGGCCCGATTGACAGGCCATACAGGTACAGTCACACAGGCTGGCAACCACTTGGCCAGGTCACGCCATTTTGACTTTTTCCCAGAAACATGGCATCCATCATCACATCAAGCCACAGGAGGGATTGCCCTTGTTTTAACCAAAAAACTCAAAATGCGCGCAGTTATGCATCTGCTACTTTTTTTAACGTTGTATATAATATCAAAATTTCCATGTTTCCTGGTTATGCAGTGATGTTGATGAGGGCAATTGAAAGAAGAAAAAAAATGGAAAACTCACGGATATTTCAGCCCATCTCCTCAAAATAGGGCCATACCGTAAACCTTCATATCGGGATGGAACGGCTGAAAGGTTCCATCCATTCAATACTCCTTCCGCAGGCTGGATTCCTTCTGAGGCATCCTGCACAAGTTTGACGTCAAATGACTGTGCCACCGCCATCTTTTCATCGTCATTGTCCTCCTCCTCCCCCTCATCTTCGTCGTCATTGTCATTGTTTGTCTCTTGGCAATGCGTATAACCCATGATACAATCCCTTGTTCCCGGTGCAAAGAGAAACATCCACACTTCGTCAATGTATGACATATAAAAACGAGGGCCAATTGGATCTGCAGGTTCAGAGACTTGGAGCCCTACATCGCTGATTTCCATAAGAACGCCAAGGATCTCAGGCGTCATGTATCCGAAGAATTTGGCACCGTCGAACATTTTGGCGAGATCTTCAATCGTTTCTGGGAGATCTAGATGTTCCGAGTCGTCTTCTCCACTGCCACGGCCATACCGTTGAATGAGGTACAATTTTGTTCCCTCTGAAATACGGGTCCAATCGATTGGGGAAGAGGCGGGAACGAGCAGAAGCGTCGATGGGTCACCCATCTGAGTAAAAGGATTTATTTTTTTTTGACGCAAGTTAGGGGCGAAGTATATATATACCAGCGCCTATGTCTCGGACAAGGCCGTTTTTCTGTCATCATCGATCATCGGCTGGTGGAGGCTCCGTAGAACCACCTTGATTTGGAGGATTATCAAGAAGGGAACATATATGACTAAATTCTCGTTGCCACCGTCTGCCTTTGCCATGTCAAAATCAATGATAGTGGCTCGCCCTTGGTTATCCATCATCCGGACACCAGCGTTGTGTATTTCAGTCATGGCCACTTTAAACCCCTCTCTGCAACAATGTTTAAACATCTCGCATGAAACGCACAAACTTATGTTGCTAACACACGTACTGCTCCTGTTCAGTCAAGCTAACTTCCTTGTGTTTTCGATAGTGCGGCTGTTTGACAAGACTCGTCCCAGCGTGGCTCACTGACAAGAATCATGGCTTCGTCTGCTGCATCCTCAAAAAGACCATATACTGCTTGACTTTCTTGGACGCCATATAGCGATACACTGGCGTAAATATTCCCGCTTTCTTTTTTCGAGGGCAATCTTGACGACTGCGGTACACCTATGGACGTGTCCTTTGCTGGCCTGGACCTGAGTCGATAATAGCACCATGAACTTTTCCAGTGGCTCCTTTTGCTATATCGGATGTCAATGTGATTCGAAAATACTCTTTGGGAGTGTATTTCCGCTTCCTTGGATAGCTGACAAGTGGGCCGTCTTCTCCAGCACCAAGAGACGCCGTACAGCCGATGCGGTACAGAACAGTGTTGTAGAGGCCAGTGGATATCCACGTGGTATCCATGAAATCCACGAAACATGGATGCGCGCCACTAGTTATGGCTGTGGCATTGCTGTATATAGCAATTGGCATGGATATAGCTATGACGGTCCGTATGGGACAAAAATAACACAAGGAAAAGGCATGGTGTGCATTGGTGTGCATCGGAGTGCACTGGTGTGCATCGATGCACGGTGTGCACAGGTGTGCACACATTTGATGCATCGGTGCAACAAGCAACACCAAGGAACAAACTTGATGAGTGCATGCACCACGGTTGCACCAATGCATGCACTCGTCGTTTGGGACTAAGAAGCAGGCAACATCATCGAGATCATTTCTATTCGTTTTCACATACAGATTTGGTGTATTACGTAGGGCAGCTCAAAAGTAAAAAAAGAAATATCCTCAAGGACTAGTGGTGTCGGATATGGGTTATGGGTACAATATAGAGTTTGCAGCGACATTATTTGGCTGCAGTATATGATACACCGAGATGCCCACTCTACTGGAAAAATTTTCACTTCTTATCTCACTCGATCCAAACACGTACATATGTCTCACCTTCCTAACTTCCTACTTGTTCGGTATAACTGCACACAATGTGGCTGTCATGACGCTGTGTTTGGAGGAGTAAGCTCTTTTTATGGTATATCAAGTGTAACATACTCTAATCAAAAGCCCGATTATACAGTTAACTGTACAAAAGGTCATTCCCACCTCAGCAGACGAGGATTGCATGTGTGGCCATCCATACTGGAAACATCAACTGCTCCTTCGCAGTCTTGATGGCACATCTCAGACCATGATCCGAGGGCCATCTGCAGAGACTGCGTGTGGTGGATTCTGTCCAGCGGTAAGAGGTACAGGCATTCACGATGACATTACTGCTCACTCTGCATGGTTCTAGCCATCTAACACACCCCTAGGTGCCACATCCCTTTGTTTTTGCGGAATGTCATATATTACACACAGTCGAGAGATCCCACAGTCTGCCGCTCCTAATAAGCACCCGTCAGCTGGCTTTGTCGTCCCAAACATAATACAGGCAACTCCCATCGATGCAGTTTGTACAGCCTCTCGCTTCACGTTTGTAGCACCTGTTCCATCGACTACATCAGCTTCAAGACAGCGCACAGAAGCAGCGGTGAGACACAGGAAACACACTCAGCCAGCAAGGCCAGATGCTGCACCTGTACCGTTCCATTTACAAACCAATAGACCTACGCCTAGTCCTCCCACAGGAATCCCCTGACGCAAGGGAATTAGCAGGATATCGCCACCTTTGACAACACTTAGGTGTGCTATCATACCATTTTCAGTGAGTGTAACTCTCAATTACACTGACGCGCATACCTCACATGTTGTCAGCATTGTCCTGCGGAGGGCGAATTCCAACCTCCCCACTTATATCGTCTCCAAGCTGACCATCACCGTCGCTTGTTGGTAGCTCTGGAACAACATAATCTTGTGTTAGAGCTTGCCTTGGCAGATGATCATCTCCAAGAAGCTGGTGCCGATTTGCACAAGGCAATTAGTGAACATATGACAATGCACGAGATTTCTTTCACTCACTTTCAATGTCCTGCCGAAAGTCATGTTTTTTATACCTACCCTTGGGAGGTTGTGCAGCCGCACAAGGTCAAGAGCGCTAACAAGTATAATTATTATCCAGAGTCTCTCAGCTATTATGAGCTCACATACCAGCTACTCATTGACATTTCGTGGCCTGATCCCTTGCAACCCACAAGAGTCGTGTTCTTTGTCGGTAAGCTGCATTTTTTCACCATCACCTGGTATTTACTTTCTACAGTGCCTAAATCCGGTAACCTACAAAGGCCCATAACTCCTCAAGGGCCCCAGCATCCATGCTGGGCATGGCGTGTCGTATCCACATGCCACGAATGGCTTGGGTTTGGCGAACCCAACCACCCAAAAGGGCTGCCACTACCTCATCAATGCTTAGGGACTTGCCCTGAGGACGGAGCATGGAAAGGGAACCAAGAGCTGAAAGCTACAGATCGTGTTAGACATCTATTTTTTTATACAAAAATTTATAACTCATTTTGAAGCAGGAAAGGGTGCATCGCCATAACGATGAGTTTGATAAACATTTCCCTTTGGTAAGATCTTGCCAGCAGTCTGGAGACATAACTGAATTTCATCATGGTTGCGCCAGCTCCTGTCCTCCTCTGACGAAAACGTAAGCTGATCCGATCCATGAATTGGAGTGGAGTGGAGACTGACCCACCTCCCCGTAGGAATTGCCATGGAGTCCCGTCTGTAATACATCTAAAGTTTCATCAATCACGTTAACTCCTGTCCAGATGAGCACTCGCCGTGCAACTTCTCCCCCACCTTTGCGTCGACTTAGTTGGCGCAGGCGCATCAAAAGTCCAAGCCCTATCCCAGGACCTTCAAGACCTAGGGCGTCGCCATCTATCCATATCCATGCCGTCCAAACTCCATGTGCTTCAGAAACTCCTCTTACACAACCACGTCCACATCCCCGTCCAGCATATGGTACCAAGCACCTTGATACCAGGTCAGGTCGTATCATCGAAAGCCCACCTCCTCCGGAACGGGTTATTTACCACAAAGGTGCAAATGTTGAATGCTTGTCAGAAACAGACATTGGCGCATGGAGAGACCAACTCACCAATTATCCATCAGTCCGTGATGCCAATAATATATACATGAGCGCTTCATCCACCGACCTCCTGGCCGAGACACTAATTTTGGCTCTACAACATATTGTGGCGAAGAAATCCATGGACGATTTCAAGCCTCCAGGCAGTGTCATCTGTAACATCAACTCCATTCCTTCACTTTTACGCCTGCACCCATCCATTTTCATGTAAGTCTTTGCCTTGTCTCCAGACCGAAGCCACTTACTAACACGAAGCTCCAGCGACGGAAAGGGAGAAACTGTTCTCGGATCAGGACCCAGTCGTACAGTCCTCAACACTCTACTCACTCGATGCATGGAAAATGCCCGCTGGGTTTCTAACAACGATGGTGGCTTCCATACCATCTACCTCCGGGCTAATCCTAGCCTCGCCCCTTTATCAGATGAAGCGGAGTACAAAGTGGATGGCATGATCACGGCCATGTACCTCACAATAATGGGTATTGCTCCTGACCCTATTTCTCCCTTTATTCTTCTGGCAGCCAGTGTTGAGACGGTGGACGATTTCAAATTCAATCTCGAATTTGCCAAAGCCCTGATTCCTGACGCTAACACGGCAGAGTGGGTCACCGAAATCTTTGCACTGCAGCCAGATGATTGAGTAACAGATGCGCCGGCTCGCATTTTTGCGCTCGCCACCGAACAGCTGGGATGCGAGGTCAGTGCCTGTCAGCTTTGGCGTATATTATTACCATCTAATCTAATCCAACTCACTAGATCCCTTGGTTGGGCCGCCGGCGTGACCCTGCCATGCACCAACGCTTTCAAAAACAGTTATTAGCAGCTGTACTTGTTGGCACCCATAATCCGTGGGAGCACTCACACTTTAAAGTGTTCAAAACGGGATTTAACTGCCATCCTGACGTCCCTAAGATACTATTGGTACACCGTCATCTTGTCCAGTGGCAGAGAGCTTACATTAATATACTTAGGTTGCCAACCCTGATATAGAATCTGCTCGACTTTTGTTGGCGACCGTCTACAATTGTCGAATCGAAACGGCTGAAGAGGTACTTGATGCTATCAAATGGTCAGGTACTAACCTGCATGACGCTCTCACTAAGAGCCTTTTTCAACTATTCAATTTGCATTTGGTGCGATGGATGCAGAGTCCTGGCCATCCCAGGGCATTAGCCGAAGCCGGTGTCGTTTCCGAAGAGACTTACAAACAGGACAGATGGGATTACTCCCTGCGTCCTAGGCTGTTCTACCAAACCATTGTGGGGTCATCATTGTGCATGCTGGGGCCTCCAATAACGGTATTAAGCTCCTGCTGTTTCTTGTAATTGTATTAACTGTCAATAGATTGAAATGAAATATGATCCTTCACGGCAGGACGAGCGCACCGTTGAGTTCAAAGTGTGCCCTCGGCTTGTCGTTATCTCGATTAACAAAACTATACAAAATCTGCTTGTTGAACCAGGGTATTTCTGTGTTGAGCCCACAGGGAAGCATGTAAACAGTCGTTTTGACCTGTGGTGGCATGCCCATTGTCTTCCGGATATCGGAGATTTTTCAATGACGTAGTCAATGACCTGTTTCCGTTCTTAATACAAAAAGACTACGCACGTTCACATGTAGACTTGGTGAGTTGGGAGTGCACCGATAAACGGTTGAGACCACCAATCGCCTGAGTTTGGTTGGAGGCGATGCACCGAGAAATGGTTGTAAGACAAGCATTCGCCACTTGAGTTGTGAGGCGATGCGCCCATTCGGCTCCTGACCATGGTCAGTTCTTTCATAAGATAACTTACTTCGTTAAAAAGTCCTTGGCCTATCAAAATGTATGTAGCTGTTTCAAGGTTTGGGTACAAGCGTAAATAGCTATCATAGTGCTCATCGTCTTCCTCCCTTTTTAAAAAGATTTTCCAAGTCAGCCACACCTTTCTTAAGCGATGCCCATGCATGAGTGCCTATCTGATGGTCCCCGCTGTATATATCTTCCAACGGATGATGTATAAGGTCATGCAAGACTTGACGCATTCGGATAAGCTCGGGAGGGATCTGCGTGAGAGGGTATGCTCGCAAATTGTTGATGACATTATCTGCACGGAAAAATATACCCCGCCAGTTACGGAAGGTTCCATCACCAACAAATGTGCCCTCCACTCTGTGGATACTTGAGTCGTACAGTTGGCGGAGAATGGTGTTGGCAGAAACGATATGGCCATCTATCTTAATCGGCGTTCCCATGGTTTTCTTTCTCTGACAAGGGATGTTGTTTTTCTTGCAAATGGCCAGCAGAATTCGAACCGCCAACATGTGGCTCACACCGGCATTATTGATATGCTGGTTGAGTACCAGTCGCTCAAACTGGCGCTTCCATGCTTCCGTTACAAACTGAGGAAACGGACGTTCCTCTGTTGGTCCAGAGGGACCTTGCATTTTGCTCATCTCCCAGTCGTCATCCGATTCTGTATCTGGTATTTCCACAGCACCCGGTTCCATGCCTGATGTGGCACCAGTGGTACATCCTTCTCCTTCAAATATGTCCAAATCCTGCAAACAAGTAGTCAGCACACGACTGCTTGGTCATCACTTGGCTCACCCCAGTCCATACATATATGACATATAGGTACTGGATATCTCTGTGATCCTCGTCGAGACCAATTATGGTGGATGCTTCGTCGCAACTCGGGACTGGCTCAAGCTTGGTGGTCCGAGCCAGCGACGCTGTTACAATTTCTTTCCCTTTCGTCGACGGACTTACTTTATTATATAATCATCGTTATGCGTTTCATGGACGCTCATCTCCTTTAGCTACTTTACCTTCACATTTCCTTTCTTAGGTATTTAGCTGTACGTTTCCTTTTATATTTCTCTTGTTCTTTTATGTATATAAACCTTCTTGTAAAGTAGCTAGACTCCAGTTCCAACTTAATCGAATTCTTCTCTCAACTTCTGAACGAAAACTCCTCGCTCTCATCTCTTTGAGCTCGTCGTTTATTTGACCTTTGTCATCGTTTGACTTAGTGTCCAGAACCTGTCCAGTAGGCTGGGAGCAGACCGAGACTCTGCTTGCCACTGTTGACTTAAAACGAATTGCGTTGAGAGCATCGATCCTAACACAAGTTGGAACTCCCAGAACCGCTCAGTGTTTCTACACTAGCCAGACACCATTGATACCAGAACCTCAAACCTCAGACCACCGAACGGCTCTGTCCGTTTCAGACGAAAGTATTATTTAGATCGACGAGAGGTTTTTCCGTCGACTACTGGAACAGGGTGGTATTTCCGCTCAGGAACTAAGAAGAAGAACGAACCAGTACCAGCATCCCTCTTTGAAGGTGATTATATTGAAGGAAACGGAAAGGAAGTCTTCCCAGATAACGTTTGGATCGAGTGGATCAACGAAGATCTAGAAGAAGACTTTTATTCTCTATTTTATCCACCCACTGAAGAACCAGAATCCTCCTGGTGGAACGAATTCCTCAGTCTCTCTGGAGCACCACCACAGGATAGATACGCACTTCAAGACAAAGGGATACAGCCTTGGAGAGACTTCCTAGAACAGAAACAGATCGAACAAAGTCTATTTGGAGATCCAGAATCAGGGAAGAAGAAAGACGAAACAGGAGAACCTACAGATCCGAAAGAAGAAACAGAAAAAATGGCATCCGACGTAGCAGCACCTGCCTCTAAAGGAGATATCAAACCGCAGCCTATGCGCGTTTTTACAGGAAAACGAACTGAAGCGAAGGCTTTCATTGGAAGTCTTGAAGATTACTTTGTCTTAAATGACGATAATTATAAAGGCAAAGCACAGAAACAGATTCGATTTACTCTTGCCTGTCTTGGGCAGGAACTCGACGATTGGAAAGTCCTGATCAAGGATGAATTAGATGATGAGGAAGAAGGAACCCTTACTTGGACGAACTGGGCAGAATTCAAGAAGCGTTTCCTAGCCGATTGGGGAGAAGTCAATAGTGCTCTCAGAGCGCTGAACAATCTAGCCAATCTCAGAGTAGGGGGTGATGTTTCAGTCCCTGAATATATCAGAAAATTCCGTATGGAGATCGGTACTTCAGGATTGAAAGGAACAACTGCGCAGCTCCAGGCCTTTGTTAAAGGACTCCCTGAAAGTATTGCTACAAAGATCCTTGAAGCAAATGTTTTATCCATGAAAGAAGCATATGAGAAGGCAGAACAGCTTCATGGCGCTTGGGAAATGATGCGAGCACTTGGGCGAAAACCAGGACAAGGGAACCGCTCTAATCTTAATCGAAACACCAATAACAGGGGTGGATCAATCCGATCAGTAAATGCGATGCCCACTGGACGTTTGACAGATGAACAAAAGGAGGAATATATGAAATCTGGAAAATGTTTCAGATGTGGAAACCAGGGGCATGTTTCAAGGAATTGTCCCAAACGAAATACCACGTCAAACGCCTCCTCCAGGGCCTCCTCATCGTTTCAGAATAAGGGGATCAGATCTATCCCTGAAGATGCGCCCAAGGAAAAGAAAAATGACCCAGTTGCAAGCATCAGAGCGATCCTTGCTGGGATGAAGGCCGATGAACGAGAAGGTCTTCTCAATGAACTCGAGAACGAGGGTTTTTAACCCGGAAGCGTCATACAGCAGTTGGCACTTCCATAACAAATGGACATTCACAGTTAGCGCTTGATTCTGTAATAGTAAGATCGAATAATGACAAGCGCCTTTCAATTTCTGTGGAGACGTCCGATTTACCCGCTGAAACTTCGGCTCTAATCGATTGTGGAGCAGAAGGGAATTTTATTGACGAAGAAGTAACCACCAAGTTATCAAAAGAAAAATTGCGAAAACCAATCAAAGTCAGAAACGCAGATGGAACGATTAACACTAATGGAATAATCACACATCGAGTCCATATTCAATATTCGATTGGAGGAAAACGATACAGCAACTGGTTTCTAATCACTAAATTAGGAGATCAACGATTAATTTTGGGGATCCCTTGGTTAGAAGAAAACAATCCTACTATTGATTGGAGAGATAAAACGATACACCTCATCGATGAACAACGGAATGAAGGAACTATCTGGCAAATGGCATTGGACAATCAACAATGGGGAGAAGACGATTACTGGATCAGAGTTAAGACGTCAGCATCTCAAGCGTTAGAACATCAGTTGAAAAAGGATGAACCAAAAACGGAATTACCATCAGAATATGGGAAATGGTGCTCAGTCTTTGAGAAAAAGGCATCAGAACGATTCCCAACTTCCAGAACTTGGGATCACGCTATCGATTTGAAAACCGGTTTTAGTCCTAAAGTTAGCAAAATCTATCCGTTATCAATCAAAGAACAGTCGTCGCTGGACGAATGGATTGAAGAACAGCTAGCTAAAGGCTACATCAAACCGTCGAAATCTCCTCAAGCATCGCCATTCTTCTTTGTCTCAAAGAAGGAAAGTGGTGCGCTTCGGCCATGCCAAGATTATAGATATTTAAACGATTGGACAATCAAGAATGCATACCCATTACCCCTAGTATCCAACCTCCTTACAAAACTCGCTGGTGCACAATATTTCACCAAATTAGACCTCCGATGGGGATATAATAACGTCAGGATCAAGAAAGGGGACGAATGGAAAGCTGCTTTCATTACCAACAGAGGATTATACGAACCAACTGTTATGTTCTTCGGTTTATGCAATTCGCCATCTACATTCCAAACTATGATGAACGAATACTTCAGAGACATGATTAATGAAGGATGGCTCATTATCTACATGGACGACATCTTGATATGTTCTCAGAATTTGAACGAACTAGAAGAACAAACAAAAAGGGTTCTCGATCGATTAGAAGAGAACGATCTGTTCCTGAAGTTAGAAAAATGTAAATTTGCTGTTCAAGAAGTTGAATTTTTGGGCATGATCATCTCACCCGGAAAAATACGAATGGATCCTATCAAACTCGCAGGAATAGCTGATTGGCCAGTACCATCAACGGTTAAACAAGTCCGATCATTCCTAGGTTTTGGAAACTTTTACAGACGTTTTATTGGAAACTTTGCAGCAATCGCAAAACCACTCACAGATCTAACCAAGAAAACGGAACCATTTGACTGGAATACTGAGCGCCAACTTGCCTTTGACACCCTAAAGCAACGGTTCGCCTCTATGCCAGTATTGTTAATGCCAAATCCTGCAAAACCATTCATCCTTCAAACCGACGCCTCCAATAAAGCAATTGGAGCGGTACTGAAACAGGCTGATGAATCTGGAGCACTCCATCCGTGTGGATTTATATCCCATGCGTTAACACCAACGGAACAGAATTATCAAATTTATGACAGAGAACTGCTTGCAATCATCAAAGGACTTGCAGTATGGCGCCATCTATTACATGGTTCTCCTCACACGATCATCGTCCATTGTGATCACAAGAACTTGTCCTACTATCGAACTGCTCAACGCTTAACACCTCGACAAGCTCGGTGGTCATCATTATTATCTGAATATGATCTTCGTATTGAACATATACCTGGCACAAAAATGTTCGAAGCAGATGCATTATCCAGACGGCCAGATCATATGGGAAATGATGAGGAACAAACTACGGTCACGGTTTTGCCGAATGACCGATTTATTCGACTAATCAATGATGATCTTGCCAGCGAATTAAAGAAATACATGGCAAACGACGATTTTGGACGCATCCTTATTGAAGTTATCACTAAGCAAAGGGCACCACCAATTAAATCCAAACTACAAGACTGGACATACACTCATGGTATCGTTTATTACTTGGGCAAGATCTATGTGCCTGATCGAATTGAGTTGCGCACTCGATTAATTAAGGAGATACATGAAGCATTATCTTCAGGACACCCTGGACGATTGAAAACACTAGCACTTTTGAAGTGTGATTATTGGTGGCCTGGAATGTATAGACATGTCAAAGAATGGGTTGAAGGTTGTGCACTTTGCCAACAGATGAAAGTCAATACCCACCCAAATTCACCGGCATTAATCCCTATTCCATCAAAAGCTACTCGGCCATTTCAACAAGTCACACTGGATTTTATCACTGATCTTCCTATATCTGACGGTTATGACTCCATTCTGGTCACGGTGGACCATGGCCTTACGAAGGGGGTAATTTTTACTCCTTGCAATAAGACGATCGACGCCTTAGGAACTGCAGACCTCTATATCTCTGAAATATTCAAACGCTTTGGACTTCCTGACATCTTAATCTCGGATAGAGGACCGCAATTCTCCGCCAAAGTATTTCAAGAAATACGAAAAGCTCTAGGAATCGACCATAGAATGAGCACAGCCTACCATCCTCAGACAGATGGAGAAACTGAACGTGTAAATCAAGAACTTGAAATTTATCTTCGAATGTTCTGCGCAAATGAACCTCATAAATGGAAACCACTACTACCCATCGCTGAATTTGCACATAATAATCGATATCACGACACAATAAAGACATCACCATTTCAACTTATGTATGGATCAGATCCAATCGCTATCCCTACAGCAGCAATCAAGATGACCGCACCAGCAGCAGAAGAACGACTTCTGATGCTCCGAAAAGCTAGAGAGGAAGCCCTAGCCGCTCACGAACTAGCTAGACAAATGGTCACTCATAGATACAGAGACAAGTCAATCAGATTCGAAAAGGGTGACAAAGTCTGGCTCGAAAACAAAAATCTCCACATTCCATATCAATCAAGAAAGTTAGCACCAAAACGGGAAGGACCCTTCCAGGTTGAACAAGTCATGGGACCAGTTACTTACAAATTGAAATTACCGAAACAATGGCGCATTCACCCTGTGTTTCATGCATCGCTCCTCACTCCATATAAGGAAACCTCAATGCACGGCCCGAATTTCACTATGCCACCTCCTGATATGGTTAATGGACAAGAAGAGTTTGAGATTGAGGCTATCCTTGGACATCGAAAACGCGGAGCCGGTTATCAATATTTAGTCAAATGGAAAGGCTATGGAGCAAATGACAATACCTGGGAACCAGAACGACATCTGGGCAATGCTGCGGATATTTTGGTAGAATATAAAAACAGAAGAAATCTTTGAAGCAATCAACACTATGACTTATTATCGCACCAACCTCCAATTAAAACATAATATCCGCTATGTCAAGAGATTTTGCAGAACTGTTGGACGATACACTCCTACTGTCAAAACCAGATACTCTGTCACGCAGATGTTCGTTCCTGCCTTTAAACACCCTTCCAAACGAACACTCTCTATATATCAGAAACTGAAATACGTCCCAATGATGTCAAAACCGCCTAAAGTATCACGATTACCTCCTCACAAACGAACGCATCCACAAGGCCATACAGAGATCCCATATAATGCTTTATCAAAGTACCTTCCCCAGTATCATCGTCTCTCTTTTGATCTAGGGGAGTTACCCACGTTTCAGGAAGCCGAATCACATTACCTTCCAGCATCAGTTCACCCTTGTTTTCAATATGACAACGTTTATCACAGAGTTTGGTTACGACGAACCTTCCCTGAATTATCAGAAGCTTTACAATGGATTATCCAGCTTGGCAGAGACATTTCCGCGGAACAATGGCAATATGAACGACAAATGAACATAAGGGGAAGTGAAAATTTTAACCGCACACAAGCGCAAATGGAAATAACACTTGCAACCGAACGATATTACGATCTTCTGAACCAGGCAATACAGGCTAGTATGAACAATCCAGAAATACGTGTCACACGACATACACACCCTGAACAAATCCGTATTCCACACCCTGACGATGCAAGAACCCGATCAGAACAAGAAGAAGCAGCTAGGAACTCTCGTGAGAACTTTCTCAGAACCAGGGAACCTGAGATCGAAGAGATCTTAGCTTTGGACTCCGACGATGAGATTTGGGATATTTAAACCACACTCAATGGTCTAACACCCCCATCTTATCGATACAGCATGTCCGCCATCGTCGTCATCGCCTACCTCGTCGCTTTCGCCTTCGCGCTCTTGGTCACAGCCTGTGGCCATTGTTATGATCCCTCTCTCGCCGCTGCTTCCCCGTTCGTCGCCACCGCCCATGACCTCCCTATTGAGGTCTTCGTCACCGTCACCACCACCATCGACGATTATCTTTTCCCGAATTGGCCTGCCTCCCCTTCGTCCACCGTCGCCGACCTCCACCAACATCCAGATGAGCTCGCGGACTTCGTTATTGAAGAAGAAGCACCTTTACCCGCTCCACCCACACCACCTCTCGCCAGGATCCCCAACGCCACCCTTCTTCGGGCTCAGGAAGCCCTCGCCACCTTCATCGTTGACTATCAGCTTTTTGCCGGACCCCTCGATGCCATGCTCAACACCGCCCTCACCACTGACCCTCACACCATCACGGATGAAGAACGCGATGCGATCCTTGAACAAACGGTCCAGCTCGACTATATTACAAGGACGTTGCAATGGCGGTTCGAAACCGCTAACCATGATGTCAACACCATCGCTGAATGGTTGAAATCGCGAAGGGATCATGGGTGGACAAATGGTGGAAACCATGGTTGGGGAACAGGTTAAGAAGTCGGTGACTTCTTGCATACGAAGGGGGTAATGTTACAATTTCTTTCCCTTTCGTCGACGGACTTACTTTATTATATAATCATCGTTATGCGTTTCATGGACGCTCATCTCCTTTAGCTACTTTACCTTCACATTTCCTTTCTTAGGTATTTAGCTGTACGTTTCCTTTTATATTTCTCTTGTTCTTTTATGTATATAAACCTTCTTGTAAAGTAGCTAGACTCCAGTTCCAACTTAATCGAATTCTTCTCTCAACTTCTGAACGAAAACTCCTCGCTCTCATCTCTTTGAGCTCGTCGTTTATTTGACCTTTGTCATCGTTTGACTTAGTGTCCAGAACCTGTCCAGTAGGCTGGGAGCAGACCGAGACTCTGCTTGCCACTGTTGACTTAAAACGAATTGCGTTGAGAGCATCGATCCTAACAGACGCCAGGTTACCTATCACCGTCAAGAAACATGCCAGACACTGTTTTTCAAAAAAGAAACAAGGGACCGCGGAGGTACCAAGCATGATTTGGTTGTCATCCATCTGGCGCATGAGAAATACGGCGTTGAGATTCATGGGCAGTTGACACATCTTAAGGATCTGTAATACGTGCAGGACTGTAGTTGTTCTGCCCCTCTTGAACGGGATGAAGGCATGATCATAGGAATTATCAATGCCGCGCACCCCTACCATCAACAGCGCGTCTGGCTCTTTGTTTTGGAAAGGAACGGGTATTGGCATATCCTGTTCTTCGTTGTCTTGGCCGCCGCATTCAACCTCTGTGTCAGATTCATCCACTCGTGCCTTCCCTTTTCCCTTATCGTGTATGCTCAGTTCTTCGGCTCTGGCCTTTCGTTTTCCCTTATCGTGCATGCTCAGTAAGGGTGGAGTATGTTCCGATATGTAAGTGATGCTGAGGGCATTCACTTCTTGAAGCAGTCGCTGAAATTCGGTTTCAGTCTGTTCAGGTAGAGGAATTGGTTGGTATTCGTAATCTGTCACCAAATCATTAATAGAGACCTCTACGGTCATGGTGACATCATTTCCCTCGCCGCGAGCTGCACCCACAGCTGTAGCCTCCGATGGTAGATCCCTACTCCTGGCCTCTAGGGTATGATTGTCTGTCATGGTGACCTGATTGACCTCGCCACGATGCGCCTCTGTGACTGTAGCTGCCAAACGGTTTGGCTCTTCGCTATGTACCACCCGAAGATCTGTTGTCGCCAACCTAATGCCTCCCCCGTCTTCTCCAGCCGAAATAAGGGTGTTAAGATCGATGCTCTCAACGCAGTTCGTTCTAAGTCAACAGTGGCAAGCAGAGTCTCGGTCTGCTCCCAGCCTACTGGACAAGTTCTGGACGCTAAGTCAAACGATGACAAAGGTCAAATTAACGACGAGCTCGAAGATGAGAGCGAGGAGTTTCGTTCAGAGGTTGAGAGAAGAATTCGATTAAGTTGGAACTGAAGTCTAGCTACTTTACAAGATGGTTTATATATGTAAAAGAACAAGAGAAATATAAAAGGAAACGTACAGCTAAATACCTAAGAAAGGAAATGTGAAGGTAAAGTAGCTAAAGGAGATGAGCGTCCATGAAACGCATGACGATGATTATATAATAAAATGAGTCCATTAACGAAAGGGAAAGAAATCGTAACATTACCCCCTTCGTATGCAAGAAGTCACCGACTTCTTAACCTGTTCCCCAACCATGGTTTCCACCATTTGTCCACCCATGATCTTTTCGCGATTTCAACCATTCGGCGATGGTATTGATGTCGTGGTTAGCAGTCTCAAACCGCCATTGCAACGTCCTTGTGATATAGTCGAGCTGGACCGTTTGTTCAAGGATTGCATCGCGTTCTTCATCCGTGATAGTGTGAGGGTCAGTGGTGAGGGCGGTGTTGAGCATGGCATCGAGGGGTCCGGCGAAAAGTTGATAGTCAACGATGAAGGTGGCGAGGGCTTCCTGAGCCCGAAGAAGGGTGGCGTTAGGGACCCTAGCGAGAGGTGGTGCGGGTAGAGCGGGTAGGGGTGCCTCTTCTTCAATGACGAAATCCGCGAGCTCATCTGGATGTTGATGAAGGTCGGCGACGGTGGATGAGGGAGAGGCGGGCCAATTCGGGAAAAGGTAGTCGTCGACGGTGGTGGTGGTGGTAACGAAGACCTCGATAGGGAGGTCATGGGCGGTGGCGAGGAACGGGGAGGCGGCGGCGAGAGAAGGGTCATAACAATGGCCACAAGCTGTGACCAAGAGCGCAAAGGCGAAAGCAACAAGGTAGGCGATGACGACGATTGTGGACATGCTGTATCGATATGATGGGGACTAGACCGTTGAGTGTGGTTTAAATATCCCAAATCTCATCGTCGGAGTCCAAAGCTAAGATCTCTTCGATCTCAGGTTCCCTGGTTCTGAGAAAGTTCTCACGAGAGTTCCTAGCTGCTTCTTCTTGTTCTGATCGGGTTCTTGCATCGTCAGGGTGTGGAATACGGATTTGTTCAGGGTGTGCATGTCGTGTAACACGTATTTCTGGATTGTTCATGCTGGCCTGTATTGCTTGGTTCAGAAGATCGTAATATCGTTCGGTTGCAAGTGTTATTTCCATTTGCGCTCTTGTGCGGTTAAAATTTTCACTTCCCCTTATGTTCATTCGTCGTTCATATTGCCATTGTTCCGCGGAAATGTCTCTGCCGAGCTGGATAATCCATTGTAAAGCTTCCGATAATTCAGGGAAGGTTCGTCGTAACCAAACCCTGTGATAAACGTTGTCATATTGAAAACAAGGGTGAACTGATGCTGGAAGATAATGTGATTCGGCTTCCTGAAATGTGGGTAGTTCTCCTAGATCAAAAGAGAGGCGATGATACTGGGGAAGATACTTTGATAAGGCATTATATGGGATCTCTGTATGGCCTTGTGGATGCGTTTGTTTGTGAGGAGGTAATCGTGATACTTTAGGTGGTTTTGACATCATTGGAACATATTTTAGTTTCTGATATATAGAAAGTGTTCGTTTGGAGGGGTGTTTGAAAGCGGGAACAAACATCTGCGTGACAGAGTATCTGGTTTTGACAGTGGGAGTGTATCGTCCAACAGTTCTGCAAAATCTTTTGACATAACGGATATTATGTTTTAATTGGAGGTTGGTGCAATAATAAGTCATTGTGTTGACTGTTTCAGAGGTTTCTTCTGTTTTTATATTCTACCAGAATATCCGCAGCATTGTCTAGATGTCATTCTGGTTCCCAGGTATTATCATTTGTTCCATAGCCTTTCCATTTGACTAGGTATTGATAGCCGGCTCCGCGTTTCCGATGTCCAAGGATAGCCTCAATCTCAAACTCTTCTTGTCCATTAACCATATCGGGAGGTGGCATAGTGAAATTCGGACCGTGCATTGAGGTTTCCTTATATGGGGTGAGGAGCGATGCATGAAACACAGGATGAATGCGCCATTGTTTTGGTAATTTCAATTTATAAGTAACTGGTCCCATAACTTGCTCAACCTGGAAGGGTCCTTCTCGTTTTGGTGCTAGCTTTCTTGATTGATACGGAATGTGGAGATTCTTGTTTTCGAGCCAGACTTTGTCGCCTTTTTCGAATCTGATTGACTTGTCTCTGTATCTATGAGCGACCATTTGTCTAGCAAGTTCATGAGCAGCTAGAGCTTCTTCTCTGGCTTTTCGAAGCATTTGAAGGCGTTCTTCTGCTGCTGGTGCAGTCATTTTGATTGCTGCTGTAGGGATAGCAATCGGATCTGATCCGTACATGAGTTGAAATGGGGATGTTTTTATTGTGTCGTGATATCGGTTATTGTGTGCAAATTCAGCAATGGGTAATAGTGGCTTCCATTTATGGGGTTCATTTGTGCAGAACATTCGAAGATAGATCTCGAGTTCTTGATTTACACATTCAGTTTCTCCATCTGTCTGAGGATGATAGGCTGTGCTCATCCTGTGGTCGATTCCTAAAGCTTTTCGTATTTCTTGAAATACTTTAGCAGAGAATTGTGGTCCTCTATCAGAGATTAGGATGTCGGGGAGTCCAAAGCGTTTAAATATTTCAGAGATATAAAGATCTGCAGTTCCTAAAGCATCGATCGTCTTGTTGCAAGGGGTGAAAATTACCCCCTTCATAAGGCCATGGTCCACTGTGACCAATATGGAATCAAAGCCTTCGGAAATAGGAAGATCAGTGATGAAATCGAGTGTGACCTGTTGAAATGGGCGTGTAGCTGTTGATGGAATAGGGATTAATGCCGGTGAATTTGGGTGAGTATTGACTTTCATTTGTTGGCAGAGTGCGCAACCATCAACCCATTCTTTGACATGTCTATACATTCCAGGCCACCAATAATCACGCTTTAAAAGCGCTAGTGTTTTTAATCGTCCAGGATGTCCAGAAGATAATGCTTCATGTATTTCCTTGATTAACCGAATGCGTAACTCAATTCGATCAGGAACATAGATCTTGCCTAGGTAGTAGATGATGCCATGAGTATATGTCCAGTCTTGCAGTTTCGATTTAATCGGTGGCGCCCTTTGTTTAGTGATAACTTCAATAAGGATGCGTCCAAAATCATCATTTGCCATATACTTCTTTAGTTCACTGGCAAGATCATCATTGATTAGTCGAATAAATCGGTCATTTGGTAGAACAGTGACAGTAGTTTGTTCTTCATCATTTCCCATGTGATCTGGTCGTCTGGATAATGCATCTGCTTCGAACATTTTCGTCCCAGGTATATGTTCAATACGAAGATCAAATTCAGATAACAATGATGACCACCGAGCTTGTCGAGGTGTTAATCGTTGAGCAGTTCGGTAATAGGACAAGTTCTTATGATCACAATGGACAATGGTCGTATGAGGAGAACCATGTAATAGATGGCGCCAAACTGCAAGTCCCTTGATGATTGCAAGCAATTCTCTGTCATAGATTTGGTAATTCTGTTCTGTTGGTGTTAGCGCATGAGATATAAATCCACATGGATGAAGTGCTCCAGATTCATCAGCCTGTTTCAGTACTGCTCCAATTGCTTTGTTAGAGGCATCAGTTTGAAGGATGAATGGTTTTGCAGGATTTGGCATCAACAAAACTGGCATAGAGGCGAATCGTTGCTTTAAGGTGTCAAAGGCAAGTTGTCGTTCATTATTCCAGTCGAATGGTTCCGCTTTCTTGGTCAGATCTGTGAGTGGTTTTGCAATTGCTGCAAAATTTCCAATAAAACGTCGATAAAAGTTCCCAAAACCTAGGAATGATCGGACTTGTTTAACCGTTGATGGTACTGGCCAATTGGCTATTCCTGCGAGTTTGATAGGATCCATTCGTATTTTCCCAGGCGAGATGATCATGCCCAAAAATTCGACTTCCTGAACAGCGAATTTACATTTTTCTAATTTCAGGAACAGATCGTTCTCCTCCAATCGATCGAGAACCCTCTTTGTCCGTTCTTCTAGTTCGTTCAAATTCTGAGAACATATCAGGATGTCATCCATGTAGATGATGAGCCATCCTTCATTAATCATGTCTCTGAAGTATTCGTTCATCATGGTTTGGAATGTAGATGGCGAATTGCATAGGCCAAAGAACATAACAGTTGGTTCATATAGTCCTCTGTTGGTAATGAAAGCAGCTTTCCATTCATCACCTTTCTTAATCCTGACGTTATTATATCCCCAACGGAGGTCTAACTTGGTGAAATATTGTGCTCCAGCGAGTTTTGTAAGGAGATCAGATACTAGAGGTAATGGGTACGCATTCTTGATTGTCCAATCGTTTAAATATCTATAATCTTGGCACGGCCGAAGCGCACCACTTTCCTTCTTTGAGACAAAGAAAAACGGCGATGCTTGAGGAGATTTTGACGGTTTGATGTATCCTTTAGCTAGCTGTTCCTCAATCCATTCGTCTAGCGATGACTGTTCTTTGATTGATAACGGATAGATCTTGCTAACTTTAGGACTAAAACCAGTTTTTAAATCGATAGCATGATCCCAAGTTCTGGAAGTTGGGAATCGTTCTGATGCCTTTTTCTCAAAGACTGAACGCCATTTCCCATATTCTAATGGTAATTCCGTCTTCGGTTCCTCCTTTTTCAACTGATGTTCTAATGCTTGAGATGCCGACGTCTTGACTCTAATCCAATAATCGTCTTCGCCCCATTGATGATTGTCCAATGCCATTTGCCAGATAGTTCCTTCATTCCGTTGTTCATCAATGAGGTGTATCGTTTTATCTCTCCAATCAATAGTAGGATTGTTTTCTTCTAACCAAGGAATTCCCAGAATTAATCGTTGATCTCCCAATCTAGTGATTAGAAACCAATTGCTGTATTGTTTTCCCCCAATTGAATATTGAATATGGACTCGATGAGTGATCATTCCGTTGGTGTTAACCGTTCCATCTGCGTTTCTGACTCTAATTGGTTTTCGCAATCTTTCTTTTGGTAACTTGGTGGTTACTTCTTCGTCAATAAAATTCCCTTCTGCTCCACAATCGATTAGAGCCGAAGTTTCAGCGGGTAAATCGGACGTTTCCACAGAAATTGAAAGGCGCTTGTCATTATTTGATCTTACTATTACAGAATCAAGCGCTAACTGTGAATGTCCATTTGTTATGGAAGTGCCAACTGCTGTGTGACGCTTCCGGATTAAAAACCCTCGTTTTCGAGTTCATTGAGAAGACCTTCTCGTTCATCGGCCTTCATTCCAGCAAGGATCGCTCTGATGCTTGCAACTGGGTCGTCTTTCTTCTCTTTGGACGCATCTTCAGGGATAGATCTGATCCCCTTATTCTGAAACGATGAGGAGGCCCTGAAGGAGGCGTTTGACGTGGTGTTTCGTTTGGGACAGTTCCTTGAAACATGCCCCTGGTTTCCACATCTGAAACATTTTCCAGATTTCATGTATTCCTCCTTTTGTTCATCTGTCAAACGTCCAGTGGGCATAGCATTTACTGATCGGGTTGATCCGCCCCTATTATTGGTGTTTCGATTAAAATTGGAGCGGTTCCCTTGTCCTGGTTTTCGCCCAAGTGCTCGCATCATTTCCCAAGCGCCATGAAGCTGTTCTGCCTTCTCATATGCTTCTTTCATGGATAGAATGTTCGCTTCAAGGATCTTTGTAGCGATACTTTCAGGGAGTCCTTTGACAAATGCCTGAAGCTGTGCGGTTGTTCCTTTCAATCCTGAAGTACCGATCTCCATGCGGAATTTTCTAATATATTCAGGGACTGAAACATCGCCCCCTACTCTGAGATTGGCTAAATTGTTCAGCGCTCTGAGAGCACTATTGACTTCTCCCCAATCGGCTAGGAAATGCTTCTTGAATTCTGCCCAGTTCGTCCAAGTAAGGGTTCCTTCTTCCTCATCATCTAATTCATCCTTGATCAGGACTTTCCAATCGTCGAGTTCCTGCCCAAGACAGGCAAGAGTAAATCGAATCTGTTTCTGTGCTTTGCCTTTATAATTATCGTCATTTAAGACAAAGTAATCTTCAAGATTTCCAATGAAAGCTTTTGCCTCGGTTCTTTTTCCTGTAAAAACACGCATAGGCTGCGGTTTGATATCTCCTTTAGAGGCAGGTGCTGCTGCGTCGGTTGCCATCTTTTCTCCTTTTGGTTCTTCTGGTTCTCTTGTTTCGTCTTTCTTCTTTCCTGATTCTGGATCTCCAAATAAACTTTGTTCGATCTGTTTCTGTTCTAGGAAGTCTCTCCAAGGCTGTATTCCTTTGTCTTGGAGTGCGTATCTGTCCTGTGGTGGTGCTCCAGAGAGACTGAGGAATTCGTTCCACCAGGAGGATTCTGGTTCTTCAGTGGGTGGAAAAAATAGAGAGTAAAAATCCTCTTTTAGATCTTCGTTGATCCACTCAATCCAAACGTTATCTGGGAAGACTTCCTTTCCGTCTCCTTCAATATAATCACCTTCAAAGAGGGATGCTGGTACTGGTTCGTTCTTTTTCTTAGTTCCTGAGCGGAAAAACCACCCTGTTCCAGTAGTCGACGGAAAAACCTCTCGTCGATCTAGATAATACTTTCGTCTGAAACGGACAGAGCCGTTCGGTGGTCTGAGGTTCGAGGTTCTGGTATCAATGGTGTCTGGCTAGTGTAGAAACACTGAGCGGTTCTGGGAGTTCCAACTTGTGTTAAGATCGATGCTCTCAACGCAGTTCGTTCTAAGTCAACAGTGGCAAGCAGAGTCTCGGTCTGCTCCCAGCCTACTGGACAAGTTCTGGACGCTAAGTCAAACGATGACAAAGGTCAAATTAACGACGAGCTCGAAGATGAGAGCGAGGAGTTTCGTTCAGAGGTTGAGAGAAGAATTCGATTAAGTTGGAACTGAAGTCTAGCTACTTTACAAGATGGTTTATATATGTAAAAGAACAAGAGAAATATAAAAGGAAACGTACAGCTAAATACCTAAGAAAGGAAATGTGAAGGTAAAGTAGCTAAAGGAGATGAGCGTCCATGAAACGCATGACGATGATTATATAATAAAATGAGTCCATTAACGAAAGGGAAAGAAATTGTAACAAAGGGGATGGCATCCTAGGCGCTGCGTTAGAGGTTCGCAGCTCTCTGCAGGGTTTGAAGGTGGCCGGATGGTGCAACCAGTCCGTGTTACTCTGTTGGGCATGGGCAGAAGCAGAATAGGTCATAGGCGTAGATACTGCAGTCTTGTACGGTCGAAAAAAATTTAGGGTTGGAATTAAGGTACCGTTAAACCCGATAGTGCAGCAACTGGCAGTGGCCTTGCATTGCTATGCTGCGCCAGTGTCTCAATTTACTCAATCTGATAGGTCTGCGGTACAAGTTAGTTTGAACGGCCGTGACACCCGACAAGTCTACTCACTACAACCTCTGTCACGGCAGGTGCAAGATGGAGGTAGTGGACAATCTTCATCGCGATTTCGAGCGTCTGGCACAGCGAGTACGCATTGAGATGCAGATCCACACTGAGGACGTAGACCATCTTCTCAGGCTGGAAGATGATGTATTAGCATTCTCAGATGCGGCTAGAGCGGTGAAAATAATGACTCAGAACCCAAATTCACCACTGATAGACATTGATTTAGGCCAGTGGCCATTTCTCGCCAAATGAATACCTGAATCTGGAACAATCGATGGAGACGATGTTGCAATGCATTGCTTCTGCACTGGCAAATGCCAGAGACCCTCCCGCGCCAGGAATACAGGTGATTGGTCTTGATTTATCTGGCAAACGTGGTCGTCCGCGCATCGAAATAGACCAGGAATTCCTGGAGTTTATTCTATCATACAAAGGGCCCCATCAGATCGCGAGAGAGCTTGGGTGCTCAGCTGAGACACTTCGAAGACGTCTTCTGGAAATGGGGCTCCATGAGCCTGGAGAGCCGATGTTCCAGACTGTAGAGCAACCTGACGGGTCATTAACTCAGGAGTGGCATTCATCCTCCACAGCACCTCGATCGCTTGAAGCAAATAATCCAGCAGCCTTGGATTGGCTGATGGCTACGGCCTTGCATCTCTTCCCCAACCATGGCCGGGCCAAGATCGAAGGCCTGTTCAAGTGTTGGGGATATCAAATCCCACGCCAACACATCCGAGATTCCTATAATCGCGTCCATGGTGCACCTGCCAAATTTGCGCGACGCAGAATCGAGAGGCGGCGTTATTGGGTGCCTGCGCCCAACAGTCTATGGCACCACGATGGTAATCATGGTCAGTCGAAATGTCTAATGGCCCATTAACCTCTGTTCAAAAATTGGTGTGGACAGAGTTGATACGCTGGCGAATTATATGCCATGCATTCGTCGATGGTAAAACGAGGCTTGTGGTGGATGCCAAATATAATAACAACAACAGGGCGATGACGGTCCTAGATTTATTTGAGCGCGCGGTTGAAGTATATGGTCTCCCTAGCCGCGTGAGGGGTGATCACGGGACAGAGAACGTCATGGTGGCTGCGCAAATGCTGGAAGCTAGAGGCAATGGACACGGTTCGTATCTATGGGGACCATAAGTGACAGTTTAATTACAAACACATCGTATACCTTTGCGACCTCCCTCATAGATCAACCCATAATACACGGTCAGAACGCTTATGGGTGGATTTGGTTATTGATTTGTCCAGTAAATGGAGGATATTATTTGAATGCTTGGAGACTCATCATGGGTTGGCTGCCAATGCACCAGAGCACCTGTGGCTAGTCCATCATCTGTATCTCGGTCAGATGAACGCAGAACTTACTCAGTGGCTCTGCGGATGGAACAATCACAAAATGTCGCTCAAAGGTGAACGAAACAAGTCTCCGATGGAGATGTATGCATTGGGCATCGTCCAACGAGAGTCACCTGGAATACACGATGTCATTTGGCAGCAAGAGGAAGAGGCCGATCTCCCTAACTATGGCGTGGATTTTGGGGAACCACGGGTACATGAAGCTTTCGATGTGCCTGGTGACGAGGGGCCGAACAAATTTGAGCGTAACCCGTTCATATTGGACAAGGAACCTGAACACCTCAGTAACGTAGGATGTGATGAGCCCAGGTGTGCACTCACCGCCGAAGAGGTTGTCGAACTGAATGCCTACCTTTATGAATCTTGCGGCGATAATCCATTTATGGGGATGGTGGAGTTGATCAACAAGTGGATTCGTGCGCTGGAGTGCTGTCAGCGATTGGTAAATGCTCGTCAAGTGGCCCGGGCGTCGTAGTTAGTACATACACTGATTGTAAAGCAACCCGGCGAACCGGTGTCCTGTAGAAGATTGGTGCTAACTCTCGCCCAATAACAGATACAGCGGAGCCGTACGATGTTACACACCCCGCCCAATAAGACACTCAGTGTCCCCGAGTGACTATGTCACATACGATGGCCAACGTCGATGCCAAAAAGGACGTGGGTGAGGCTGACTAAAATCCCGGCTGATGCCTAAAAGGATGCAGGTGAGGCTGATTAAAATCGTGTGATGGAAAATGACTTGCGCACCAGTGACTATGTCACATACGATGGCCGACGTTGATGCCTAAAAGGCTGCGGGGTGAGGCTGACTAATGTGGACCTGACGGTAGGCACTTACAATGGCCGACAAAAAAAGTAATTTCCCGATAATGATATCCGGGCGAAGCCTCAAACGACACAGACACTACAATTACAAATATGGCTACTAAGTTAGGCGGGCCGCATAGACGGCTCACATAGACGGGCCACATAGGGCACCTCGCGACATGTAGAGGACGTCGCGACATGATGGGAGGGAAAGAAAGGCAGAGTGGCCAGTGACAGCATTATATAGATCGGACCCTATGTTTGTCTTCTATTTGGTCCCGATGGCCGAACCGAGAAGCTGTCCGGATATAGCAATGTGACTTCCAAACACAGGGCAGCTTCTATTAGCACGTTCAGAGATGGGCTTCTTAGCACCCAAACGCGACCAAACATAGGGCCGCGTCTATATAATCAATGTCAGGGACGCAATGAGTTTCTTTTCCCCCTGTCGTGTACGTTTCCCTGTTCTGTAGGCAGTAGTTTAGTAATCATCAAATGTGAGTGCCCGCCTAATGTCCATGACGGGGCCCCCTAATGGCTACTCGCCGTCATGGGGGGTACGGCCACGGCCTTTAAACGAGCTGTACAATGCTCGAACGTCTCAGGACCCGCAAAAACCGCAAAAACTGTCTCGTCATGTCAGGATAGCATCGCATATCCTGACAATGTCTATCCGCAGCTTCCGAAGGCTCATATCAAATTCATATTCAAACCAAACACGATCACGGAACAAATGGTGAGTAATGAATACAGTGGGCGATGAATGCTGCCTTATTTCACCAGACAAGCGTGCGCCAGCAAGAATATGAGTCTCTGGGTCGTAAACGACGAAGGTTGGAGGTTTGCGGTGTATCAGTGAACACCGCTTTCGTTAACTTACACAACTTTTTCAATGCAGGATAATATATTTCTGGACGTACAAGCGTTGGACAACAAAGGGGATGAGGATGATCTAAGTGAGGAAGACGATGAATGTAAGTCCTTATCGCACTGGATGCATATACCTATTGATTGTCTGGTAGCTCTTCAAGATTTCATTGACAACACCAGCGCGATTTCCGAGGACTCAGAAGAAGGGGACGAACACACCTCAGTGGGCGACAATCACAACAATGAACGTGATTACACCGGTTTTTCTCATCTAAAGCAAGTCATTGAACACTATGAAGCCCGGAGGATTGAGCGTGCGCGTCAGGCTGAGGGCGAGGGCGTTGCTGAGGACGAGGGCCAAGACGATGCCGAAGCGGACAAAGAGCAAAGTGGTGAAGAGGACCATGACCTGAATGAGCCGAGCAGGATCGGTCTCGCCCAGGAGATTGTGCGCGCTGCTTGTGAAATTGTGAGCAATGAATTACCAGTTGGAATTGGTCTGTGGAGGGTTCGCGTACATGTAAGTCATATCTGGCGTTCATTATATATTTTAATCGGGATATTAAGGAGGGCGCAGAGTCGGAAACCTGTTGGCTAATGCGGGAACGACTGCGTGTCAGACCGCAGTATGCCAATGTAGTATTATCTCCCTCACAAGGCTTGCGCAAGTACGTACTCGTGGAAGCGAGCACGAAAGAAGGAGTGGAGGAATTGTGCAAGAACCTGTCCACTGTTCGGCATCCCTTAGACATCAATCCTATACCTGAAGGCGAGCACTACCAATGGAGGAAGTGGCGGGCCGCGCCACCTCGCCGCACAGCACCCTGTTGGGGAAGATTACGAAAGGCAGCAATTCTAAAGGAGCATAAGATTGCGGCGAACATCCACACATATGCCGGCAACCTGGCGTTTGTGAGAGACACGCGCGTGTGGCCGAAGGTGGAAGTTTGTGTCGTTCCGCGTGTCCCCTTTCTCATGGCAATGACACTATCTGAGACGGACGAGAGAGTGCGGATCAAGACCGTCCGCCGACCCCGCCTAATCCATCCCGAATGGATTGGCCATTGTGAAGCCGACCTGACAAATGCTTACGCATTCGACCGTGACGTGTTCTGGGTGCCAGAGCATGTGCACAAGCTACGAAATGTTTCCTCGGGTGTTTATCGTTTCGTAGATAAGCGCCGCAAAGACAAATTCCGCTTACCATTTACCACTTTGAAGATCCCGTACCAAGCATTGGAGTTCGATAAACCCGCGCCAACACTGAAAGAACTAAACCTCTTCGCAGAAGGGATGACGATCGGAGCAGAGCAACTAGATTTTCCGGCGCCTTCGCGACAGTTCGTACAATGGTCATATGAGTATTATTTAGGTGCACCATTGGCGTTGGACGACAAGGTGGAAATTGTCTTAGCCAGGCATGACGTGCGGGGCGAGCTCATCAGGGTAGACTCCGACGAAGTGCATTTGTGCGACCTTCAGACAGGAGAGGTTAGCGTTTACGATGTAGATGCAACGGACTGGCAACAAGTAAACCAGTCTCACATAGGGCAAACAATCACGATGCATGGGAATGACACCTTACCTGGCGTGATCGTCGATGTGGAATCGGATCAAGTGGTCATGCGTGAGGATAAGACAGGAGAAGAGATTGTAGTTGATGCAGAGCGGGTCAGAAGGCGATACGAAGTCGGAGATTCGGTCAAAGTCCTCGCTTCATCCTCACCGGCCTTGATGAACAAGGAAGGATGGGTATTAAACATCGATGATGATTGGGTAGACATTTTGGACAATCAAACGAAACAAGAGGTAAGTTTTTTTTAGCAAACGAGAAGATGGCATCTAACATTAGAAGCAGCTGCATACAAAGACATGGCAACTGATACATTATCAGTGTCATGAATGGGCCAGGCCTTGCCAGCTACGAGTCGACAACCTCGTCGAGGTCATCAATCCTACGTCTAAACTTTATCAGTCAACAGGTAGGGTATGCCGGGTGGGTCCAACGGAAGTCGGAATTGTCATACAAGGCGCTAAACGGATGGTATGTCTAATCTCGTCTACACTAGAGTTAGCTTTTTAAAAAGTGCTAGATAAATTTACAACCTTGGAACTTGGAAGTGATTGTTAGCGGCCAACGATCGTCATTTAATGCGCCGGATACAACTGATAACCCACGGCGTGAAGTAAAGCATAGAGAATATGACGCGTACGACCAGTTAAAAAACACGAGGGTCGTCATAGTGGGGCCACACCATGATAAGCTGCTATGGGGAAGAGTTCGAGAGCACCTGGGCAACCAGATCCTACGCGTGGAATTGGAGGCAGGAAGCAGAATGATTGACATACACGTTAATTATCTGCTATCGACGTAAGTCTGGAGTTCAGTAAGGTTCGCATATTGGTTCTGAAGATGCTATAGAGACTCTGATGGTCCTGACGTAGGAAACTTCCATGTTGGACATCTTAGGTCGGAGTTCCAGGCCCATCAACCAGTATTTACATCGGAACCTTGGCTGAATCGACCAGGAACACCATTTACAGGCCCATCGAAGCAGCAGGCGATTGCAGCGGCTGCGACTACCACTCAAAAAGCGCAGACTTCGCCAGCAGACAGGGAAATGGCTGCGACCGGATCCACCACTAACCTTCAGCCTACGGCCAATACTACAGCTTCGGAGCCAGAAGATGGTGATGAAGAAATGATTACATACGGCGACATGAGTTTGTGGAGCGATTACTTTTTTAAACATCTCTAATTATTACTTTAGCCCTCCCAGTTACTTGGATGTTCAAGCATGGAATAATACAAAAGCGCATTTGGGCCGTCATCAGGAACAGCAAACCTGATTTCATGGAGGGTGTAGGATTTGGAAAAGGCCGGTACGATGGACAACAAGTGCTAATTCTGTCAGGTGAATCCCCCGAGGCTGTACGGGTCCACCATAAACAGGGCACACTTACTATACATGCTCGACACCTCTTTCCTGTAATTCCATCATCGAAGGGGCAGATGGTTGTTGTTTTTTGAGGAGATAGGGCAGGTGAAGAGTTCAAAACACAACAGCCGAATGAAGATGGCACATTCCCAGTTGCTCGACGAGGTAGTTCGGGCGCACCTGTGTGCAGCATTGAGGCCTCCCGATTGGTCAAATGCGATCCCAAGTAGGCTAAAAATTCTTTCACTCTCATCTCGTGCACCATGTCTCGCATAGCGGTCTATTTTATTTGTTGTATTTACAATTGATATAAACCAGCAGCTATTCACACTCCTTTTTTCTGAATCGAGTCCGCCGTTGCGTGACTATGCAAGACTAACGTCGCCAAGTGAATATATGTCACCATGCTATTTTTAAGTAAGTCTCTGTAAATGATGTCATCATTTCTTCTCGCTGATCATGGCTGTGCAATGACGATCGATCGATGCATCAACAGACTCGAAATAGATTTCAACAAGTTATTATACAGATACATCGTGCCCGATAAACTATTTTACATTGCCCAAGAACTACCCCAAAATATCCTACATGCATCATCTAGCACACAAGAAAATCAAATTGGCTAACGGCTTCGCAACACGTAACATTTTTTTTTAACATCGAGGGACGTTTTTTTTGCCCACTTTCCCCCGTGTTGTAACCCCTCAGCTTTTTTTTCATCCAGGAAAATGTGTAACGTATATTTTGCGTGACCGCCAGAAAAACTGCGGACTGTCCAGTGACATGTCTTGCATGTGGGGGATGTGTGTAGAGGACCCCTACAGCAACCGACATCAGTTTCAAAAGTCGCAGTTTTGACTGCAAGATTGGAGGTACACATCAGGAGTGCTAAGAATAAATGACTTACATGACAACCCACACCACTAAGTTCTCATTAGGAAAAGTTTCTTGTATTTCGTTCGCATGCAACGCGATCCCTTGGTGGATGCGAGGAATCAATGTTGCCACTACCTCCTTCTTCAGCCGTGTCGCCCAAAGTCCGTAAATCCTGACGCCCGCCGAATTGTCGTAGGAGTCGACGTCCATTTGACGTATATAAATTCTTCTACTTTAAGAAAGCTACGGTGAGCGCTCGGTTGTGAATAAGATAACTTACGGTTGCAAAGCGTGGCGATGGGGCACGGTTACAAAATTAACGCAAGTTACAGTGACACAAATAGTTGGTTGAGTGCGGCTACGATAACAGTAGAGGGTGAAATTAACGAAATGACAGTGGTGAGCACATGTTGGACAAATTAGACTACTCACCTGTGTCACAGTATAGCAAAGCAAGGCTAAGACAGTGGGACAGCCAATGAAAATGAAACGTACACATACCTGTCTAACGGTTACCGATGCGCGGGTGCGTCACGGTATGGTAAACCACGAGCACTGTTTATTGAATGCGCAGTTGACCGGAATGAAATGGCGGTCCAGTAACACGATTGATGTTTGCGTGATGCGGGCACCGACGATTGTTCTTCAATACTCACTCGCCCACACGCTCGCTGCCGTCTCCGCCACTCGTCTCACTCTCGCCATCTCCTCACCGTCACCTTCGCCATCCCCTCTCGCCCTTGTCGCGCTCTCTCGCGCACCCAAGTCGTGCACCCAAGTCTCCCTTCACCCTCATACCCTCCGCCATCCCTTCACCCTCATACCCTCTGCCATCCCTTCACCCTCATCGCCGTCACCCTCGCCATCTCCTCACCGTCACCTTCGCCATCCCCTCTCGCCCTTGTCGTGCTCTTCGCCATCCCCTCTTGCCCTTGTCGCGGTCGCGCACCCAAGTCACCCTTCACCCTCATACCCTCCGCCATAACTTCACCCTCATCACCGCCACCCTCGCCATCTCCTCACCGTCACCTTCGCCATCCCCTCTCGCCCTTGTCGCGCTCTTCGCCATCCCCTCTTGCCCTTGTCGCGGTCGCGCACCCAAGTCACCCTTCACCCTCGTACCCTCCGCCATAACTTCACCCTCATCACCGCCACCCTTGCCATCTCCTCACCGTCACCTTTGCCTTCCCCTCTTGCCCTTGTCGCGCTCTCTTGCGCACCCAAGTCGCGCACCCAAGTCTCCCTTCACCCTCATACCCTCAGCCATAACTTCACCCTCATCACCGCCACCCTCGCCATCTCCTTACCGTCACCTTTGCCATCCTCTTGCCCTTGTCGCGCTCTCTCGCCCACCCATGTCATGCACCCAAGTCTCCCTCCACCCTCTAACCCTCCGCCATCCCTTCACCCTCATCGCCGTCACCCTCGCCATCTCCTCACCGTCACCTTCGCCTAAGTTGCGCACCCAAGTCACGCACCTTCACCCTCATTGCCGTCACCCTTTGTTTCTTTTTTTCACCCTCGCCATCTCCTCACCATCACCTTCGCCATCCCCTCTTGCCCTTGTCGCTCTCTCTCGCCCACCCAAGTCGTGCACCCAAGTCTCCCTTCACCCTCATACCCTCCGCCATCCCTTCACCCTCATCACCGCCACTCTCACTCTCCCCTCTCCCTCTGCTCACTCTCCCTCTCCCTCTTCTCGCCCTTGTTGTGCTCTCTCGCCCACCCAAGTTGCACCATCCCCTCCACCATCCCTTCACCCTCATCGCCGTCACCCTCGCCATTGCCTCTTTTCACCACCACTCTCACTCTCCCCTCTCCCTCTCCTCGCTCGCCTTCACGCTCGCCATCCCCTCTTCCCCTCTTCGTCACGCTCGCCTTGCCCTCATCGCCGTCACCCCTTGACCCTCATCGCCGTCTCCTCACCGTTACCCTCTCCATCCTCTTTTCATCACCCTTGCCTCGCCGTCACCCTCACCATCCTTTCGCCATCATTCTCGCCTCTGATCCTTGCCATCCCTTTGCCCTCACCACCCTCACCCCATGCTTTTATATTTTATTTTTATTGAAATACTGTAATCTATTACATATATACTGCATACTATCATTTAGTTTTCCTATTCGTGAAAGTATTCCCTTAATAAGAATAAGCTGTGCAATGATGCATGCACGACTCGTGCACTATAGCTATAGCACCCAATTGTGGGTGCATTGGTGCATGCACTACCCATGCACTTTAGCTCCTAATTGTGGGAATAAAGGTTGCGTCTGGTGCACTCTCGGATGCATCAGGTGCATTGCCATGCACCAGTGGTCTAACCAAGCCTCATGCACTCTTGTCATCGATGCACACTGGTGCACATTGATGCACACCAGTGTGCATCTGTACCTAGCCCAAAAACTTCCATTTTTGTCCCATACCGTCAATCATATATAGCTGACAAATCATACATTTCTTTGCAATTCACAATCTACACATACACTGAAGTAAGATCAACTTCGGCACCTTCATCAATATCACCACTGGCATCAAGATCAACCAATTCATGAAACTCCATCTCATCAGCCAGATTGCACATTGCAGTCTTCTTCCACATCTCTGTCCAATATGAGTTGTTTAAGTCAAAAAGATCTCAAAGAGGAATATTGAGAGGAGTATCAGGAATTTCGCCAGACACTGATGTTGAAAACTTATGACAGCAGTGCAGACCAAGGCTTAGTAAGTGGGAGACTTACTTAGTACTGTTTGTGGTTGTTTGAAGGTGTTTAGGAGCAAAGGGCTCAACTAACAATGAAACAGAGACGATACTATGTTATTGAAATGAGGGCATAAGGCCCTCCTTATATACATGTGGGCCAGAGTACATTAAGACTACCTAGGGTAATGCCAGCAGAGCACTACAGAGGGTAGCGCCAGGTGGCGCTTTGCTGGCAGTTTCTACTCTGAGTATGAACTCTATAATTTCTGTCAAACTCTATAATTTCTGTCAATGATTATAATAAGGGATTATTTAGCATCTCATTAATAATGATATTATAATACATGAAGCTGTGGGTTTAATCCCCTTGGCTCCAGATCATTATTAATTTGACAACTGAAGGGCTTGCCATATCATCCTCTTCATTGCTTGCTTCCTCAGAGGCTGAGTTTGCAACAACAGATAAAAGATGCTGTGCAAGATGCTGAAGGCCAGAAAGATCATGCTTGACACCATCATAGATGTCAAGTGGATCAACAGAGATATTCTACAAAGCAAACTCTCAGATAGATTTCAAAAATAAAGAGAAGTGTTACATACTTTCAAATCAGCATTGTTTTTCAATGCTGCAATAAGGAAAGGTAAGTGCTGATATTCACCTTTCATATCAACATATTGCTTGATTTCGTTGAACATTTCAAATGATGGATCTACTTTGAATAATTGCTTCCATAACTGACACAAAAGGGTCCAAATTCCAGCAGGCAAAAGATCATGATGCTGAGCAAACAGTGCTGATTTATACATGGGGTTGCAGAAGATTGCTGCAACACAGATGTCTTGATCAGAAGCCATCCAACGTTTATCTAAACTATTGAGGATGGCTTGTACAAGTCCATCTTCATTGCCATCCTTGATTTGCATCTCACTATACTCTTTATAGAGCATTCCAAATGTAATTGCAACTTGATCAAGTCGGGTATGCGTGGCTTGTAAGACACATGATGCATGAGCAAGTGGTTCCAAATGCATTTTCATTCTAATAGTTTATAAAATATAGCACTTTTTGTCAAATTAATAATGATCTGGAGCTAAGGGGATTGAACCCACAGCTTCATGTATTATAATATCATTATTAATGAGATGCTAAATAATCCCTTATTATAATCATTGACAGAAATTATAGAGTTCATACTCAGAGTAGAAACTGCCAGCAAAGCGCCACCTGGTGCTACCCTCTGTAGTGCTCTGCTGGCATTACCCTAGGTAGTCTTAATGTACTCTGGCCCACATGTATATAAGGAGGGCCTTATGCCCTTGTTCAATAACACAGTATCATCTCTGTTCCACTGTTAGTTGAGCCCCTAGCTCTTAAACACCTCCAAACACATACAAACAGTACTAAGTAAGTCTCCCACTTACTAAGCCTCAGTCTGCCCACCATCATTAGATTTCAACAGGTTATGGGCCCCTCTGGGACAAATGGCCTTGTTGCTGGCATAGACATTTGTCAGCAACCTCTTGTTATAACAAAGGTAAACAAGGAAGGTCATACATAGCATATATGCCTGTAGTACTGTTATTTGTACCTGTTTACTGACACTTGTTCCTGCTAATATGCTACTCTTGGGCTATGACAGGAATAGTCTTCACTCCCTTTTTAGGTTGAGTGACCACCTTGGATGGTGTGACAATAATCACCAGTGTGACACTCTACTAGTCCCCAGTTTTGCAATATCTGGGTTAATAATAGAAACACTTCTTGATTGGTGGATCAATAAACCACTCAGTCTGGTGAACCAATTAAATCACTCAGGTTTAGGGCTGCCCCATGGCAGATAACAAGTTATGACGTCATAGTCTAGATTTGGAAAGGTTTCACACCCCCCTATTGGCCATGAATAATTAAGTGCTTATATCATTATATGAGTTTTCATCTTGTTCTTCACATCTATTTATAAAACTATTCTGTATAAGGGTCATGCTGCTTGGACCTTGTTCCATGGTACATGCAGACCATCAATGGGCACTGATTAACATTCCATTTAGAGTAGGAATGCTTCTTAGCGTCATAAATAGCTTAGTATCTAAATATAGCTGGTGGATATTTTTAACTGGCTGTGGGGAACTTGATGGAGCCCCCAAGTCAATAGAAGTGTGGAAACACTTCTGACAATGAATTATAAAGTGCATTTATGACAAGAGCAAACTGAAATGTCTATGAAGCACTTGGAATTCTACCCAGATGGAGGAAAAATCATTCTATCCTTAGAGTGATCCCAAACCTAGTTTGGCTATTTATAGTGTTGATTGATTTGCAAGGATTGTTGCTTACCCAATCTATTTTAGACTTGTTCCAACCTTATCAATCTATTTTTGCAAATGTCTTTGATCACCAACTCTGCATCTTCCACCACCACTTCTGGCAATGTTACCCTGGAACTCTTAGTTCCAAAAATAACTCTAGTTCTGATCTTCAGGGCAAGATCACCAGGGCTGGTTTTTCCAGCACTATTTTTATCAACTCTCTCAAAAGCGCAACTGCTTGTCATGCTACTATTCCCACTGCTCCCATTGGGGAGATTATCAAAACCAATTCTGCAGAAGTGCAGAAGGTTTGTTGCTGTCTTGAGGAATGCTGTGCTTGCATTGCTGGAGTGCAGCAGTGCATGGAGGAGCACTGCCTTGCACTGGAAAAGGAGAAGGCACTATTGGACCAAGAAGGTCAGGAAATCTTCAATATTCTTGAGGATGTTCGTCAATGGGAGGCTGACTGCCTTTCAAAAAGTTTGAGGGGCGTATTCCGTCGAAATTGGGACTGGGAGGAAGATTCCCAATCCACCTATATCAGGGTCATACACTGATAAAGCAAAAGCGGGCCTGTCTGCTGCTCAGGCAGGCAAAACTATTTCACCACTTAATCCTCAACTCACCTACTGCCCCACCTCTGCAGACATCCAACAATGGGGTGGGAAACTTGGAGGGGAGGTGAAGGACTGGGAGGAGAAGGCAGTTCCAGTACTGCCTGTACTGTCATCCAATCTCATGTCAAGAACTGGTGGATCTGGAACTGAACCCTGGTATACAGTTAAGGAGTGGGAAAAAGTCTATAGAGAGGGAAATATATATGGTCAAAAGACTCCTCTTGAAATTGAAAACGACTTGGATAATGGTTTGTGATCCTTTTGGCTCAGATCAGGATGATAACAATAATAATCCTGATAAAACCATTTATGAAGATGCACCAGAAGGGCCAAATCCTGGTTCTAGTCAGGATATTCAGGACACTCTTGATAGTTTATGACTGCTCAAGAACTTACAAAAAGAAGGAGGCACAAAATTTGTGAACTTCTTATTATCAAAAGCAGTTGAAGTAAAATCAGAGATACCTGTGCACTTCAAAGACATGTTGAAAATTAGAAATCTCAATCCAAAAGCTTTCCAAGAATGGGAAGAAGAGATACAAGCTCTATGTGATTGAGATGTCTGGGAGTTAGTGGAATGTCCCAAAAATCATATACCTGTTAAGTGTAGATGGGTTTATAATATTAAAAGTGATGGTCAAAAACATGCTTGACTAGTTGCTAAAGTTTTTCACAAATACCTGGTATTGATTATGATGACACATTTTCTCCTGTTGCATGCTTTGAGACAGTGAGATTACTTTTGGCTTCTGCAGCACTTGAAGATTGGGATATTGAGGCACTGAATGTTAAAACAGCATTCTTACATGGAAATCTCAATGAAGAGATTTACATGGAACTGTTACAGTTTATTTTTCCTCTTCTATGACGGACGCTTTATTACATCATCATTACTATACAATTTAGTGGATGTTTATCTCCTTTTGCTAATGCCTTCATATTTCCTTTCATAGGTAGTTAGCTGCACTTACTGCGCATTCCCTTTACGGTTTTCTTTGTTCTCAAAACGTATATAAACCCTAGAGTATCATGTACATTCTCTAGTTCCAACTTAATTGAATCTTACTCTCAATTTTGACTTGAACTCCTCGCTCTCTTTCCCTTGAGCTCGTCATTGACTTAAAGACCTTTGTCATCGTTTGACTTAGTGTCCAGAACCAGTCCAGTAGGCTGGGAGCAGACTGAGACTCTGCTTGCCACTGTTGACTTAGAACAAACTGCATTGGGAGCATCAATATTAACACAAGTTGGAACTCTCAAACTGCTCAGTGTTTCTACACTAGCCAGACACCATTGATACCAGAACCTTGACCCTCAGACCCCCAAATGGCTCTGTCCATTTCAAACAAAAGTATTATCTAGATTGAAAGGAAGTCTTTCCATTGACTACAGGAACAGGGTGGTTTTTCCGCTCAGGAACCAAGAAGAAGAATGAACCAGTACCAGAATCCCTATTTGAAGGTGACTACACTGAAGGATCAAAGGACGCCTTCCCAGACGACGTTTGGATTGATTGGATAAACAAGGAACATGAAGAAGAATTTCATTCTTTATTCAAACCACCTACAGACGAACCAGAACTCTCTTGGTGGAACAAATATCTCAGTCTTGCAGGAATAACAGAATGAGAACGATACACACTTAGGGACGGAGAACTACAGCCTTGGGTAGAATTCCAAGAACAGAAACAGATTGAAGCAAATCTATTTGGAGATCCAGAATCAGGAAAGAAGAAAGACAAAACAGGAGAACCTACAGACCCGAAAGAAGAAACAGACAAGATGGCATCTGACACAGCAGCACCTGCCTCTAAAGGAGATATTAAGCCGCAGCCCATGTGCATTTTTACAGGGGAACGAACCAAAGCAAAGGCTTTCATTGGAAACCTAGAAGACTATTTCATTTTGAACAATGACAATTATAAGAACAAAGGCCAGAAACAGATTCGATTTGCTCTTGCCTGCCTAGGACAGGAACTTGACAATTGGAAGGTTCTAATCAAAGAGGAACTAGACAATGACGAAGAAACGACCCTTACTTGGACAAGTTGGGCCAAATTCAAGAAGTGCTTTTTAGCCAATTGGGGCGAAGTTAATAGCGCACTCAGGGCCTTGAACAATTTGGCCAATCTTAGAGTAGGGGGCGACGTTTCAGTCCCTGAATATATCAGAAAATTCCACATGGAGATTGGAACTTCAGGATTGAAAGGGACAACTGCACAACTTCAGGCATTTGTCAAAGGACTCCCTGAAAGTATCACCACTAAAATCCTCAAGGTGAACATTTTATCAATGAAAGAAGCATATGAAAAAGCAGAACAGCTTCATGGTGCTTGGGAAATGATGCGAGTGCTTGGACGCAAACCAGGACAAGGGAACTGCTCTAATTTTAACCAAAACACCAACACTAGGAGCAGATCAACTTGATCAGTTAATGCTATGCCTACTGGATGTTTGACAGATGAACAAAAAGAGGAGTACATGAAAGCAGGAAAGTGTTTCAGATGTGGAAACCAGGGACATGTTTCAAAAAATTGTCTGAAACAAAACACTACTCCAAACGCCTCCTTCAGGTCCTCCTCATTGTTTCAAAACAAGAGGATCAGATCCATCCCTGAAGATACATCCAAAGACAAGCAAGACAACCCAGTTGCAAGTATCAGAGCAATTCTTGCTGGAATGAAGGCTGATGAACAAGAAGGTCTTCTTAATGAACTTGAGAATGAGGGTTTTTGATCAGGAAGTGCCACACAGTGGTTGGCACTTCCACAGCAAATGGACTTTCACAGTTAGCACTTGATTCTGTAATAGTACGATTGAATAATGACAAGCACCTTTCAATCACTGTTGAAACGATCAATTTACCTGCTGAAACCTCTGCCCTCATTGATTGTGGAGCAGAAGGGAACTTTATTGATGAAGAAATAACAACAAAACTACCAAAAGAAAAGCTAAGAAAACCGATTCGAGTTAGGAACGCAGATGGAACAATCAATACAAATGGGATGATCACTCATCGAGTATTAATTCAATATTCAATTGGAGGAAAGCGTCACAGTAACTGGTTCTTAATCACCAAGCTGGGAGACCAACAATTAATCTTGGGAATTCCTTGGTTAGAAGAAAATAACCGAACTATTGATTGGAGAGACAAAGCGATTCACCTCATTGATGATCAACGACGAGATAGGACGATCTGGCAACTGGCACTGGACAATCAATGGGGAGAAGACAACTATTGGATTAGGGTCAAAACATCAGCATCTCAGGCACTAGAACATCAACTGAAAAGGGACGAACCAAAGACAGAACTACCTATGGAGTACAAGAAATGGTGATCAGTCTTTGAAAAGAAAGCCTCAGAGCGATTTCCTACCTCTAGAACTTGGGATCATGCGATCAATCTGAAAAACGGCTTCACTCCTAAAGTTAGCAAGATCTACCCATTATCAATTAAGGAGCAGTTGTCCTTAGATGAATGGATTGAAGAACAACTTGTTAAAGGATACATCAGACCGTCGAAATCACCCCAAGCCTCACCATTCTTCTTTGTTTCAAAAAAGGAAAGTGGAGCGTTAAGGCCATGTCAAGACTACAGATACCTGAATGATTGGACAATCAAGAACGCATACCCACTGCCCCTAGTATCTGATCTCCTTACTAAACTTGCTGGAGTGCAACATTTCACCAAATTAGATCTTCGCTGGAGATACAATAACGTCTGAATCAAGAAAGGTGATGAATGGAAGGCAGCCTTCATTACAAATAGAGGATTATACGAACCAACTGTCATGTTCTTTGGACTATGCAATTCACCATCTACATTCCAAACCATGATGAACAAATATTTCAGAGATATGATTAACGAAGGATGGCTCATTATTTACATGGACAACATTTTGATTTGTTCCCAAAGCAAGACAGAATTGGAAGAACAAACAAAACAAGTTCTAGACTGATTAGAGGAGAACAATTTGTTCCTGAAATTGGAAAAGTGTAAATTTGCTGTACAAGAAGTCGAGTTTCTAGGAATGATCATATTGCCTGGAAAAATACAGATGGATCCTATTGAACTAGCAGGGATAGCCAATTGGCCAGTACCAACAACAGTCAAACAAGTTCGATCATTCTTAGGCTTTGGAAACTTCTATCAACAATTTATTGGAAATTTTGTGGCTATAGCAAAACTGCTCACTGATTTAACAAAGAAGACAAAGATATTCCACTGGAATACTGAATGTCAAGCTGCTTTTGATACCCTGAAACAACAATTCACCTCCATGCCAGTTCTCTTAATGCCAAACCCAGCAAAACCGTTTATCCTTCAAACCGATGCCTCTAACAAGGCAATAGGAGCAGTATTAAAACAAGCAGACAACTCCGGCGCACTACATCCCTGTGGTTTTATTTCCCATGCCTTAACATCAACGGAACAGAACTACCAGATTTATGATAGAGAATTACTTGCCATCATTAAAGGGTTGGCAGTTTGGCGTCATCTTCTACATGGATCACCTCATATGATCATTGTTCATTGCAATCACAAGAACCTGTCCTATTACAGAACAGCTCAACAATTGACACCTAGACAAGCCAGATGGTCATCCTTATTATCTGAATTTGATCTCTGGATTGAACATGTACCAGGAACAAAGATGTTTGAAGCAGACGCTCTATCTAGACGACCAGATCATATGGGAAATGATGAAGAACAGACCACAGTCACCATGTTACCAAATGATTGCTTCATTTGCCTTATCAATGATGATTTAGCCAATGAACTGAAGAAGTATATGGTGAATGACGATTTTGGATGGATTCTGATTGATGTCATTAAAAGACAAAGAGCGCCACCAATCAAATCAAAGCTACAAGATTGGACTTATACCCATGGCATTGTCTATTACTTTGGAAAGATCTATATCCCTGATCAGATCGAATTAAGGACTCGCTTAATCAAAGAAATGCATGAAGCTTTATCTTCAGGACATCCTGGCCGATTGAAAACATTGGCGGTTCTAAAACGTGACTACTGGTGGCCAGGAATGTACAGACATGTCAAAGAATGGGTAGAAGGCTGTGCACTATGTCAACAGATGAAGGTTAATGCCCACCCAAATACGCCAGCATTAGTTCCTATTCCATCAAAAGCAACACGCCCGTTTCAACAAGTAACCCTCGATTTCATAACTGATCTTCCTGTTTCGGATGGATATGATTCAGTATTGGTCACGGTGGACCATGGCCTTATGAAGGGGGTAATTTTCACCCCTTGCAACAAGACAATCGATGCTTTAGGGACAGCCAATCTCTATATCTCTGAAATCTTCAAACGCTTCAGACTCCCTGATGTCTTAATCTCTGATAGAGGACCACAGTTCTCTGCCAAAGTATTCCAAGAGATACAAAAAGCACTGGGAATTGACCATAGGATGAGCACTGCTTATCACCCTCAAACAGATGGGGAAACTGAATGCATCAATCAAGAACTCGAGATCTATCTTCGGATGTTTTGTACCAATGAACCCCATAAATGGAAGCCACTCCTGCCTATTGCTGAATTCGCACATAATAACCATTATCATGATACAATAAAAACATCTCCATTCCAACTCATGTATGGAACAGATCCGATTGCTATTCCCACAGCAGTGCTCAAGATGGCTGCCCCAGCAGCAGAAGAACGCCTTCAGATGCTTTGAAAAGCAAGAGAAGAGGCTTTAGCAGCACATGAACTCGCAGACAAACTGTTGCCCAGAGATTCAGGGACAAATCAATTAAATTTGAGAAAGGCGACAAGGTTTGGCTTGAGAACAAAAACCTACACATCCCATATCAATCAAGGAAGCTTGCACCAAAGCGAGAAGGACCCTTTCAGGTCAAACAAGTCATGGGACCAGTTACATATAAACTGAAATTACCGAAACAATGGCACATTCACCCTGTATTTCATACATCGCTTCTCACTCCATATAAGGAAACGTCAATGCATGGACCAAACTTTACCACACCACCTCCTGATATAGTTAATGGACAAGAGGAGTTTGAGATTGAAGCTATCCTTGGACATCGAAAATGCAGAGCAGGCTATCAATATTTGGTTAAATGGAAAGGCTATGGCAAATGACAATACCTGGGAACCTGAGTGCCATCTGGGAAATGCTGTGGACATCCTGATAGAATATAAGAACAGAAGACGTCTATAGAACATCATCTATGGCCTATAACTGATCAAAGAAATTCTGGAAAACCCTTTATGCACTCAAAGGACGACTCCTTCCTCCTCAGACTCGCTTGTTACCACATTGTCACAACAAGAAACACCTAATACGACTCCCACACACACGATGTTATCCAATCACTAGTAGACACAGACTTTTCATTTCCCCAAGATGACCTCTATCATCGTCAAAAGCTATTCAACTGAATCCTGCTGTGCCAAGAACAAAAGATCAGGAATGAGAATTCAGAAAGCAACAACAATGGATACTCCACAAGATGAATATATGGGTATTGGATCGATGACGAGATCTCCAGGAACATGGGTGTGACTGCTTCATGCAATTTTATCATCTCTTCCCACAGAAGATTGGATTCCCCATGGAAGACCTTGATGCAATCATTCCACCACCATACAACTCACTAACATGGGAATCCATCCCCCCTCCTTATCCACCAAAACCTCCCCATTATCCTACTTATAACTTCGAGCCAGGATACCCAAAGATTACCAGCAGGGTCACTGCTCAGGGAGCATTCATTAGAGAAGATGAATTCACCCGACCAAACACTCCTGAATCACCATCAGATGATGTGCTGTATCACTCCATTCTTGCTCACTCCACAGAATCAGATGGTAACGAAACAGAAGATTCTATGGAAGACCTTTACGTTTGACACTCTAGTATAAAAGACGATCCACTGGCTGCCCATCTCCCCCATCCTACTCGATATACAATGTTCACCTTTGTCATCACCCTCGCCCTCCTGATCACTGCATGTGGTCATTGCTATATTGAACCTGTCACTGCCACCTCCCCCTTCCTCTCCACCGCCCATGACCTCCCTCTTGAGGTCTTTGTCACCACCACCACCACTATTGACGACTTCGTCTGGGAGGATCTCCCAGAACTTCACCAGCATCCAGAAGAACTTGCGCCCATGACCTTCGCCACCCCCATCATCCAGGACCCCGTCACTCACATCCCCTATGCCCATCACCCTCGCCACTCCATCCTCTCCCCCATCTCTGAAGCCCTCAGCACCCTCGTCGTCGACTTCAACCAGCTCTCTGCACCCCTCGACACTGTCACCCACCTCATGCTTGCCACTGACCTGCAATGTCTCACCTATGAAGAACGGGACAATCTATGGGAACATGCCAAACAGCTGGAGTGTGTCACGAAGACCCTCCAATGGCGCATCGAGGCTGCCAACAAGGACCTGGACACCATCATCAAATGGATCGAGTCCAGAAAAGACCACAGCTGGACCACAGACACACAATGGTAGAAGTCAGTGACTTCTCACATATGAAGGGGGTAATGTTACAGTTTATTTTTCCTCTTCTATGATGGATGCTTTATTACATCATCATTACTATATGATTTAGTGGACATTTATCTCCTTTTGCTAATGCCTTCATATTTCCTTTCATAGGTAGTTAGCTGCACTTACTGCGCATTCCCTTTACGGTTTTCTTTGTTCTCAAAATGTATATAAACCCTAGAGTATCATGTACATTCTCTAGTTCCAACTTAATTGAATCTTACTCTCAATTTTGACTCAAACTCCTCGCTCTCTTTCCCTTGAGCTCGTCATTGACTTAAAGACCTTTGTCATCGTTTGACTTAGTGTCCAGAACCAGTCCAGTAGGCTGGGAGCAGACTGAGACTCTGCTTGCCACTGTTGACTTAGAACGAACTGCATTGGGAGCATCAATATTAACAGGAACAGCCAGAAGGTTTTGTCACTAAAGGACAAGAAGGGAAAGTCTATTGCCTTAAAAAGGCCTTGTATGGTCTTGAACAAGCATCTTTTGCTTGGAATAAACAAGCTGATAAAAGCTTGAAATTCTTAGGATTCTGTCAATGTCTTTCAGACACAGGAGTTTATATCTTAAGGAAAAATTCATCAATTTTAGTAGTTATCTTATATGTAGATGATGTTTTATGGATGGGCAATAACTCTGAACTGCTACAAGCTCTCAAAAGCAAGTTCATAAAAATATGGGAATGCAGAGATTTAGGAAAAGTCTCTGAATATCTTGGAATGAAAATTGTCTGAGATAGACAAAATCGAGTATTAACAATCAATCAAATAGACTATGCTATGAAAGTTGTTAAACATTTTGGTCAAGAAAATGCCAAACCTGCTAGAACACCTTTACCAGCAGGCTATGTTCCTAAACCAAATGATGGAACAGCAACTTCTCAGCAGAGAAGCCATTATCAATCCATAATTGGATCTTTATTATATCTGACACTTGGAACTCATCCAGATATTGCTTATGCAGTAATCATGATGTCACAATTCATGGTTAATCTGTTACAAGCTCATGCCCACAACAACCACAAGCCTCGCAGAGGATAGGGTAGAGAAGAGAGGGGAAGAGAATGTATTCAGACCCCTACAAATAGTATCCTAGGCCCATATACAGAGCATAAGAGAAACCATCTAGTGTCTAAAGAGACTCTAGCTAACTACCCAAGCCCTTATATACTCCTTCTAGAGACCCCTTGCCACCATACGTCCCATCAGCACCTCCACAGCCATATGCACCCAGACCACATGCCTTGCTGCGCATCCTATTGTCCATGCATTTGGGCGCTACCACCTGTCAATCATTTAATAGACCAGGTCTGGCCCTTTCCCATGATGTCTGGCCTTCTTGCAGACTGCTCTAGACTCCCATAATGAGCCGCGCTACCTCCCAGGCTTCCTGCAATCCCTACTGGTGATCCTCCTGCCTTAATGAGCCTCCTAGCCCCTGTGCCATCCCTGTGGCTGATCCTAGTGATGCGCTGATGTGATCCCAAGGCGCCATCACCCAGGGTCTGATCCCCTGTGCTTATTATATCCATGGTTGGCTCAACCAACTGCTGTCCTGTCTTCCAGTGAGCGCTGCCATGCACTAACCCACGCAAAGTGTTCCCATGGTCCTCCTAAGGTCCCAGACCTCGTGCCAGTGATGCAGAGTGATGCCTGATCACCCCATGAATAAAACCGAAAATTAGATGCTAGGATCAGTTCCTAACATAATCCTTCTGAAGAACATATTCAGAAAGCATTATATATTGTCAAATATGTTGCCACTAACCCTAATGGCAAAATAATATATAATGGTAAACAAAAAGAAGGATTTGTTGCATATTGTGATGCAGATTGGGCAGGTGGCCAGATTAATTGAAAATCAGTCACTGGTTACATTGTAAAGTTAGCTAGGGCATGAGTGCTGGCAAGGGTGTGGGTGAGGGCAAGGGTGAGGGGAAGGGCAAGGGCAAGAGGTGTTGGTGAGGGGAGGGCATGGGCAAGAGGGTGTTGGCAAGAGGAGGAGGCAAGGGCAAAGGGTAAACTTGGGCAAGGGCATGGGTGAGATATTGATAGTCCCTGCTACATATTCTCCATTGTTGACTCCACTTCAAGTTCCCAAGGGTGAGGGCAAAGGGCAAGGGCATTGGATGAGATGAGGGTGATGGCAAGAAGAGGGCAAATCCAAGGGTGAGGGTGAGACAGTGAGATGGGGAGCAAGGGCAAGGGCAGTGACAGTGACAGTGACAGTGACAGTGAGGGCAAGGGCAGAGGTGATGGCAAGACAGCAAGGGCAAGAGGGAGGGCAAGTGCAAGTGCAAGGGCAAGGGCATGCCTCTAGTGGCTCAGAGCTGGCTTGGAGCTGCTCTGGAGCTGATTTGTCAGCTCTGGCTCTAGAGCTGGAGCTGGGCTTAGCTGAGCCCCAACAATACTACTTGCTTATGAACCTGACAGTGAGTATAATTAAGTTAGAGTACTTGTGTGCAACAAGCCCAAAATACATTGTTGTTTATGCTTCACTTGACAAGCTTGATCCACTTCAAATATTGCTTATTGGTTCTTCTGAACACTTCATAAGTAAGGGATCTACTGAAATGAATAGACCATACTTACTCACTTATTTACTTTGTGTACTTCCTGAAGTACAATATGTATCATACATGAAAGTCTAGTTTTGCTGATGTAAAGTCTGCACAATATAACCAAACAACAACAGTTTTACATTGTCATCAAATTCTAGCCAAGTATAATCAAGGGTGGCATTGAGCACATACAAGTTGCCCCATTATGTTTATTACAAAAATGGTAATGATGATGATAATGCTGTATGTATGTAGAACTAAGGTACAGTACTGATGGCCTGCCACTTTGCATAAGGAGAAAGAGCATCTGCTTTTTGGTTCAATCTACCTTCACATAATGAATACCCTAGACCACAAGACCACAAGTCAGCTAGTATGGGACTATATGAACACTTGGGCCCATCCTCATCCCCAATCTCTGGGGCCATCCATCCAGGAGTCCCACACCAGTGATCAATCAACACATCAGGCCCATCAACATAAATTGAGAGATCAAAGTTAATTATGGATAGCTGGCTTCAAAAGACAACAATGTTTTGGGGCTTGATGTCAAGGTGGGCAATGCAGAAATGCAACACCCTGTATCAACCAATCACTTAAATCCACAGCATTATTCCAAAACATCCCAATACTGAACCCAAGATCAAGGGGAGTGGCTTCAGGGAGAACAATGAATGTCCCCACATTCAATTCAAGCATCCCAAGTAAGGGAAGACTTGATCAACTGGAGGTATTGGATAATCCAAAGCTCATTAGAGTCAGAATGGAGGAGCTTCACAACAACAGCAGTACCATTGGAATGTTTGGCATGTTGCATGGTGGGTATCAACTGCATGTATCCCATCAGATCAGATCAATAGAGAGTGTTCTGTATTGGATTACCTGGTTCAGTGGTGCCCAGCCTTTCTCATCTTCATCATTCAACTCCAACATGTACCCAGCCTGAGTGAATGCTTCAATGACTTGGTGATCCTACAGCCATGCAGTACTTTACACTGCCCCACTTGTCCTGGTGGACTCCTGGGACAGTCCTGCCCAGTCCAGGGAATTCCTGGGACTCCTAGCCCAGTCCTGCTCAGTCCAGGGAATTCACAGGACTCCTGGTCCTGGCTCAGTCCTGGTCCAGTCCTTGTGTCAATTCTACAGCTTTGGTCCTGTGAATACTTGCAAATAACAGCAAACTAAGTGGACACTTTGTCACTGTATATGTTCTCACCCCCACAAACCCACACACCTCTCTACATTCCCACACACCTCTTTCTCACACCTCTCAACATTCCCACACACACCTATCTGCATTCCCACTTCATTCCCACACACATTTTTCTACATTCCCACACACCCTTCTGCATTCCCACACACATTTTTCTACATTCCCACACACCCTTCTGCATTTCCACACACATTTTTCTACATTCCCACACACCCTTCTGCATTCCCACTGCATTCCCACACACATTTTTCTACATTCACACACACCCTTCTGCCCACACCTATCTATCCACATTCCCAAACAACTTTCTACATTCCCACACATACCTATCCACATTCCCAACACCTTTCTACATTCCTGCACAGCCCACCTATATTCCTACACACCCCTCTATCTTTCCCCACATCTCTCTACATTCCCGCCATGTTTTATATGTAATTTCTTACACTCAATTTATTCCACTGATTCCATACACATGTCCAACTTCATACACATCTGTCTAGTTAACACACACTCACCTACATTCCCACCATGTTCTACATGTAAAATTTTGCACTTAATTCATTCTACCAACCCCCTCCACTCCATGCTCTAACTAGCCTCCCACACACATGCCTAAATTGTCATGATGCAACTCAAACCTGTTTTTTGCTAAGACATTTTTATTCATTTTCTTTGTATTTTACAGTAGTGGTAACCAAACATCTTAGCTAACCCAGTGCTTATCTTATCTAGTCAGTGCTTAGATTAGATAACAATAAGATTGGATCAGGGGCCCTGAGGTGTCACACTGAGGGTAGTTCTAATACAAATTCCCACATTTATCTTTACATTCTCACTAGATTATCACACATCTGTCTGTTAAGATCAATACTCTCAATGCAGTATGTTCTAAGTCAACAGTGTCAAGCAGAGTCTCAGTCCACTCCCAGCCTAGTGGACAAGTTCTGGGTGCTAAGTCAGACAATGACAAAGGCCTAAGTCAAATGACAAATGAGAGGGAGAGAGAGCAAGGAGTTTTGTTCAAGAGTTGAGAGGAAGATTCAATTAAGTTGGAACTAAAGAATTGTACTCTGCATGAGGGTTTATATACTAGAAAGAATGAAGAGAATGTAAAAGGAAATGTGCAGTATGCACAGCTAACTACCTAAGAAGGCAATAGCTAAAGGAGATGAGTGTCTGATGAGTCACATAACAATGATGATGTAATAATAAGAGTCCATTAATGAAGGGAAAAGAAAACTGTAACACTGTCTACATTCCCACCATATTTTGTACATATGTAATTCATTAAAATACATTATAGATACCCCTCATCACTGTCATATGTATCTGTCCCTCACATATGAGGGCAGCACATGGGTGTGAGAGTGGTGAGTGGACATCAGCCCAAGGCAGATATGGAGTTGGTCATGGTGGATGGCAGCTGAGGGTGACAATGGGCTGTTGGACTGGGTGAAGGGCTGTTGTAATGTTGTTGGTTTTTTAAAACTTACAGTGACTCAAAAAAGTGATTCAATGTTTAGTTTTTTTGGACTATTTGTAAAATAACTCAGAAACAAAGATAAACAAAGGTAAACTATGAGAGGCTGAGTAAGAGCACTACATAAAGGCTACATGCTGATAAAATAATTATGTTAACAAGTATTGTATTCATGGAGATATGGGCATTTGAATTTGATGAGTCATTGAATCACTTTTTTGAGTGTGTATAAGAAATATAAGAAATGGTCATTCTAGTACTTTGTATTACCCCCCATTGCTTTTATCACTTATTCCACCCTTCTAGGCATGCTTTTAATTAAGTTCTGACACACCTCTGGCTCTATATCATTCCAGACCTCTGCCACATCTCCCAAATCTGCCAAATTCCCTTGGCTGGTTGGCCAGCTACATTTTGATATAATGCCAGGGGTATTAGGTCTCAAAACTGTGGAGGCTACTCTAGAAGCATGATATTATTTTCTTCCATCCAATTTTTGGCCTTTCTAGAGGTGTGCTTGGGTCATTGTCTTGTTGGAAAGTAACATCATCTTCAGCAATACCAGATTTGTCCAAGCTGTGCAGCAAGTGACTCTCCAAAATGTGCACATACTGATCAGGATTTATGCTCCCTTCAACCTCTGCAAGCTTTCCCACACCATTCCTGCCCATACAGGCCCACCATACCATGATGTTTCCACCCCCAAACTTCACTGTTTCTTGTACCTCCCTTTTGATCAACCTCTAGCCCACCTATTTCCACACCAACTGGTTACCACATTACCTGATATTGGTCTTTGTCTCATTTGACCAAATTACCCTCTTTCAGCCCACTCCTTGTGCTTCCTTTCATCCACTATGGTGAACAGTGGCTCTTTCTTCTTTGTGACAGCCTTGAATGAATGCTCCTTGGGGACATTTCTGACTGCCCAGGTAGAGACTGGGTGGGGATGATGGTGTTTATGTGCCTGGTAACCTGTACAGCATTTGCAGCCTTGCTGGTGGTCATCTGTGAGAGGATGAAGCAAGTGGCAGTAGCAGAGAGCTTGGAAGGATGATCAAGATGAGATGTTTGTTGGTTGGGGAAAATGGTTCAGAGTACTCTGGAGTCAGTAGGCTGGCTAAGACCAGTGTGAGAGGCAATATAGCAGGTGGAGTGACCATGGGAGGCAAGGGAAACAAGATTTGCCTTGTAAGTGGCAGAGACAGGGCACATGTCAGAAGTGGAGTGCACTGGCATGTTTGAGCTCCTCATATAGCATTAATATCAAGGTACAATCATTTTGATACACATCCATGATCAGTTTTAGGTCATTGCCACTGATTGATATCAGTTTCTGTCTGATGCACACTCAAATAAGTGATTCAATGAGACATCAAACTAAAGTGTTCATATCTCCATGGATACTGTGCCTAATTACATAATTGTTATACCAGCATGTAGCCATTATGTATGCTCTCCCTCAGCGCCTGATAGTTTACTCTTATTTGTTTTTGTTCCTGAGTTATTTTACAAACAATCCAAAAGCACTAAACATTGAATCACTTTTTTGAGTCACTGTAATTCTCATGACATGCTGTACACTGAACCAATTTAATGTGTAGTGCTATGGCAAGACAAAGAATAAAACTGATTACATTATGATTGTGTGCATGACATAAGGTCATGCACATCACAAGAACTACTAAGTAAAAGATGATAGCTTGAATATTTTAGCCAATCAGGGTCATGCAGACAATATATATATTTATTGCTGATATTGACCACATGAGTTTTTATTGCCACAACTGAGTCCAGGAGATGGGGAGGGGGATGGGTCACTGAGGGTGCAATGGGTGAATGGGTATGGGATTCAGCAACAGAGTCAATAGTAGGATGGAAAATAATATTTTGTTAATAAATATAATAACTAATATACAAATAATATTAAGGGCAAGGTGAGCAAGGGCAGTGGGTGAAGGTGAGGGCAGTGGGGATGGTCATGGGCATGGGCAAAGGTGAGGGCAGTGGGGGTGGTCATGGGCATGGGCAAAGGAGGTGAGGGTGTGGCTGTGTACCAGGGCTGGGCTAGGGCATGGGTGAAGGCAAGCAAAGGCAGTGGGCAAGGGTGTGGGTGTGGGTGTGGGCATGGGTGTGGGCATGAGGGTGAGGGGGATCAGAGGGCAGGGGCAAATGCAAGGGCAAGAGGGTGAATGCAAGGGCAGACAGGTGAATGCAAGGGTGGTGAGAGGGTGATGGCAAGGGTGGTGAGATGGCAAGAGGTGGTGGTGGTGAACAGTAGTGGTGGCAGTGGGCAAGGGGCAAATGCAAGGGAGGGCAAGGGCAATGGGTTGATGGAGGTGATGGAATGGTGGTTGGTGAGATGGTGATGGCAAATGTGATGGGGCAAGGGCAAATGTGATGGTGAGAGAGCAAGGGTGAATGCAATGGGGCAAGGGCAAATGCAATGGTGAGACAGTGAGGGCAAGAGCAGCATGGGCAAGGCAAGGGCAAGGGTGTAGGCATGGTGTTAGGACAAGCCCACACACAACCACAAGCCTCGTGAAATGATGAGGAAAAGAATAGAATTGAAAACACAGTAGAGTAGTAGCCTGTGTAGAGGAAACTATCTAGAGTCTTAGAGACTCATACCTACAGAACACCCTCCTTATATACCCCAATGCCTGGTCTGTGTGCACAGACTGCGCAGCTGCTAGGCTGTGCACACGCAGCTACAAGACCTAGGCCTACCATCTAGAACTACCCGGACTCGCCCAGAGTCTTTGCCCCTATAACCCCATATGCCACAGTACAGCCACTTGCCGATCTAAGCCCTCGGAGTATCCTGTTAGGGGTGGGAGTCGTTGTCCATATTCAGAGAAGTGTCGATAGAGCCCCAAGGAAAATAGATAAAAATATAGAAAAATCCCATAAAAATTGTTAGGTCATAACACATGGATGAGGGTGGTTGGGAAAGGGCAAGGGCATGTGTGAGGCAGGGCAAGGGCACATTGGGGGCAAGTGGGTGTGTTGGAAATGGGGAATGGGTGGCCTTGCTTCACAAAACTACATAAACAGTTAGTTTGTGGTGAGAAAAAGGAAAAAAAACATGCAAGGGACCCAGACACTTGTCTGGGCCCCTGGTTGCCAAGCATGGGGGTGATGTCTGTGGCAATGGCAATGGTGGTGGTGGCTGCATTGACATGGTGACTGGTGTGAGGGCAACGGGGAGGGCAAGGGTGTGGGGGCAAGGGAGATGGCATGGGGGCAGGGGAGATGGTGTGGGGGCAAGGGAGACAGCATGGGGGCAAGGGAGTGAGGGTGTGAGGGAGAGGGAGACAGCATGAGGGCAAGGGAGAGGGTAAAGACAGTGTGATGGCAGGAGGCTGCATGAGGGCAAGGGAGAGGGAGAGGGCAAAGATGGCATGAGGGCAACAGGGATGGTGAGGGTGTGAGGGTGAGGGAGAAGGCATGTGGGCAAGGGCATGAGGGAGAGGGAGACAGCATGTGGGCAAGGGTGTGAAGGAGAGGGAGACACCATGGGGGTGAGGGAGACAGTGAGGGTGTGAGGGTGAGGGAGATGGCAGGGGGGTGAGGGTGTGAGGGAGAGGGAGAGGGAGACAGCATGAGGGCAAAGACAGCATGAGGGTGATGGGGACAATGAGGGCATGAGGGCAAGGAAAACGGCATGTGGGCAGAGAGGGAGATGGCATGAGGGTGAGGGTGACAGCATGAGGGTGAGGGAAATGGCATGAGGGCAAGGGAGACAGTGAGGGTGTGAGGGCAAGGGAAACAGTGTGAGGGCAAGGGCATGAGGGAGAGGGAGATGGCATATGGGCAAGGGAGATGGCAAGGGCATGTGTAGGACGAGGTGTGAGAATGATGTGTGATGCATGATGGTTAATGGTTGGCAGAGCAAATATGCAGTGGTAGAGAGAGATCATGTGCAAATCAACAATGTGTGTTGATTTACACGTGACAATCAATGGCACATCTAAATGACATGTGTCACACTTGTCACACAATTGATATATAACCCCAGTGCCAGGACTACCAGGATTCCTCAGGATTCCCTGTGCTCTGAGTCCTTGGGAGTCCAGGAATGTCCTGAGGAATTCACCAGGACTCCCACATGGAGTCCTGGTCAAGTCCCAGGCATTTTTGGCTTGAAAATGGGGGTCCCAGTACCTTCAGTCAGTCCTGGACTGTCCTGGGAGTCCACCAGGAATGTGTGGGGCACTGTAAAGAGCTCCAGCCATGGCCAATATTGCCCCCACAACTTTGTGGAGAAGAGCTGCTCCTGTCTCATCAGCAAACTTGAGGGGTCTCTACACAGTACTACTATAGCTATGGTAGTACTACATAGGATAGTGCTCCATAGTGGCCATAGCGCTGGTAGAAAAGGTCTAGATGCTGTGTAGCCCTACCATAGTACTATGGTAGACTATGGTAGCTACTACAGTCTATGTAGACTATTCATAGACTAGTACAGCTATAGTAGCTGCCATGCCCTACCATGCCTATGGAGCACTACCAAACTCTACAGAGTACTACCATACTCTCTGTGATAGTCCATGTAAAAATATATTTTCTGTGACAGATTATATTCTATATTATGTCATCAGTTATACTAGTCACCAATTAATCTAATCTAATCTAGATCTAATCTATATATATATTACATATGTTATCAATTATATAAGTAAATTAAAGCATTACATGAACATAAATAATTTGCACCTGACCAGGATTGAACCCACAACCTTAAGAGCACAGCTGATGTGATACAAACCATTACACCAAACTGCCATTGTTGTATTGGTATCAAGAACACATATATCCTACATCCTCTGCATTGGACTTAGTCTTGCCAATGCATTCACTCAACAAAATACTATTTTCCAAGTCAGGTTCTACAAATCTAGGCTTGTGCTAGTGACAAAAGTTGTAGTATGGAAGAAGGCGCACAACTTTTGTTAATGGTAGGAATGCTGTCAATCAGTAGTTCCTAAGTTATTCATGTTTATCCAAATGACAAGTGATGGCAGACAGTTGTAGTGGTTATCCAGAGCCCCACAGAGCCCCACAGGACTCAGATATGTTCTATGCAGCACTGTGCAGTACTCCCACAGTCTGCTGGGAGCCTGTGGCAGTCTGTGACAGTCCACATAGATAACTGTACAGATAAGCTACAGAGCCTTGCAGAGCCTCACATATTGCCACAGTCTGCTGGTAGTCTATGGTAGTCCATGGTAGTCTATGATGGCCAATGGTAGTCTGTGACAGTTAACTGTACAAATAAGCTACAGAGCCTTGCAGAGCTTCACATATTGCCACAGTTGGTAGTCTATGGTAGTCTGCTGGTAGTCCATGGTAGTCCATGGTAGTCTGCTGGGTCTGTGGCAGTCCAAGTGAATAACTGTATCAATAAGCCACAGTGCCTCACAGAGTCCTGTAGAGCACCATAGAGCCCTACAATGCTGACAGTGAAGGGAAGGGCAAAGTGTTCAGAGTGGTGTGTAAAAAATTAATATTAACATTATTAATTTGCCTGACCAAATAATGACAAAGTTGTACTTGACAAAAAATTCTTGGATATGCTCTACTGATGTGTGTGAGGAGTCTGCAGGAGTCTTCCAGAGTCTACAAGGAGTCTACTCACACTACAGATTACTGCAGTTTCACTTCAGATTCACTATGGGCACTATGGGCACTTGTGGTGCTATGGTGCTATGGTCACTACAGTGCCATAGTACACTACCACAATCTATAGAACTATGGAATATCTATAGCTTACTGCAGCACCACTACAAAATCTCTACCACTGCCTCTGTGACTATGGGAGCTACTGACACTACTGACTCACTACAGTCACTACAGATGATCATGGGAAACCCCAAGGTTTGCTGATGCCTTCATTAGTATCATGGTGTGTCCTTTTCAACTTCAGTGTTTGACAGAAATTGCTCAAGATATTGGATGCAAGTAACTGGATGTGCCCCCCCCACACCTGCAACTTCAGGCCAGTCACCTTGTATTATTGAAATGAGGTTGTACATTTCAAATATAGCACGAAATAACTGAGATGGATCTTTCCAGTCTTGGGAATCCTCAACATAGGAAACCTGGAAAAACCAGTAAGAAAATGCAGGTTTGTTCAGATCAAAATGCACATACCTTAGGATCAGTGCCATCCTGTTGGAAAACAAAGTATCAGTTCACCTGCCCAGAATTCTGAATATACAATGCCGTGACAATGAAAATCTTGTCATATATATGGTGCCCTAGTCAAGTCACACATGCAGCTTGAAGTAGCATTCAATATCAGTTGTTTTGATCTTTCTCTGATTGAACTTCAACCAAAAGATATATCAATCCATCAACAGATACACAAAAATCACTTCATGGGGTATAGTGATATTTCTTCTGCTCAGTTTCAATATTCTTGAAAGGCCAGTTGCCACAACTGCAACAAAACAAATGTGACTCCAGATCAAAAATAAAACAATAATAACACTCACAATGCATGGTTTTCCCTTGAACCGAGAATGGATCAAAAGTGCCACCCTAACTTGTTGAAGATCCACCAGACATTATCCTCTTTGATGGCACCTGCTTTCCAAGCCTCATCTATGAGTGCTGAGGTAAGATGATGCAGCAAAAGTTTGTCAGAGACACAGTCTCTTTGCTCAACAGTAGTGGCTACAGGTTGAAAGTAGTTATCAAATAGGGGTAATTCACTCTTGAGGAGGGCCATATATTCCTTTGACAATCTTCAATAACTGAATGGTAGGTATATGATATCTAAAAAGCATACCTCAGTACCAGGCTCGATCCAACGAAACTGAGCCAATTTGGTTCTGAAGGCCATAAGAAATCTGGTTCAGTATCACCATGCAGTTCAAAGATCAGGTTATTGCGAACTTCCAGCTGTTCAAAGCTTCCTTGAGTATTCGCATTTAGAGTAACCGCGAGCCAAAGGTCACGTGTTGGTGCGTCGCTCGACTGGACAAGAATGGAGCTCATTCGACGAACACCTGAATATGATAGTCGGGAAGTGGGCCAGGCCATCCGTCGGAAATTATTTCCAACGGTTCATGATTGGGAGGTGGAAGGGGCAGGGGCTGATATCGGCCGGCATCGATGCTTGCCTTGATTGCCGGATCGTGAAAATCAACATTGACCTGTACAGAGACCATCAGCAGACGTATAATAAATCACTAGAAATAACGCACCTTCCATAGAGTCAGTTCGTGGAAAGGATACTTTTCGAGAAAGGGGGTGGTCACGTTTTTGATCTCGTAGGCCAACTGGCCGATGGATAAAGTATGTGACTTCAACAGGAAACGGCGTCTTGTTTTTTCGATGAGACAAGTGCGTAGTGGACATTATGAAGTGTGACCGCCGAAGTAACGTGTTATCAACAATCATCAACAATCATACCATCAACAAACAATAGTATTAGTAATCTTAATCACAAAGAAGGCCCATCTGCTTGATGTCGTCCAACAGAAGGAAAGTTCTGCATATGACTCGCTCCGTCGACGTCGGACGTGAAATTTGCCAGGCGCAGGTACTCTGGCTGGCGGCGGATACGAGTGGCATTGCGTTGGCGTGTGACCAGTATTCTTCACGATAGCTTATTTAAGTAGATATACTCGCCCAAATCTAATATATAAATACATCCTCAATTCTCAGCCGCCAACTCTTCCTTCAACTGCTTCAGCACATCGACAGCCGCTTTGATCTGCTGTTCGAGCTCCGGCGTCTTCGGTACCTGGGCCTTCAAACTTCGTACCGTCTGTCCTTGTTCCGCCACCTTTGTCTCAAGTGCCAATATTTTGGGAGTCTTGGGTCCGTTGGGCGCGAGTACCGTAACTGGTTTAGCAGTACCTTTCTTCTTCCCCTTGGCGCTGCTCGCTGTTTTGTCGACAGTCGCAGCGTTTGCTTCGCTCCCACCAAACTTCTGCCTCCATACCTCCGCCATTCCCTCATCGATCTTCTTGAACAGGTGCTCCGGCGTACCTATCGTGTGACCACCGAGAATATCGATTGAGAGCACCTCCGGAACTGCGCGAGCCGGTGCATTGAGTTGCTTCAAAATGGATTCAGATGTTGCAGGCATAAATGGGTATATGAGGGCGGAAAGCGCGTAGATCAAATTGATCGCACGTGAAATGACTTGGGCACATCGCGTTGGATTCTCTGCTATCAGAGCCTTGTTTAGACCAGACGATTGAAGATAGTTGTTTCCCCGGATAGAAATGAGCATGACAGTCTGAAGACCCAGCCGCAGTTTCACGGCATCCATGGCATCAATATAGTCCTTCAACAGACCGTTGACTGCCGAGATGAATTCCGCGTCATGAAGGTCATTCGGAGACACTGGGCCAGGAGCATCTCCGCTTTCTGGCATCACGCTGCTATATTGCGATAACACGAACTTCAACGCGCGATTGACAAAGTTGCCAAAGCTATCGATGATAAGCCAATATATATCGACTAGAGGGCATGTGACCTACTTATTCAGCAGAACGTTGTTATTCGCCGCAATCTACAAAAATCATTCACATCACGCCTTGATTAGCGGTGCCAAAGAACGTACACAATCAGACCACGAGAACATGGCATCTGCGGTCTCGGGCCGTGTCGAGAGTAGATAATACCGCCACACAGACGGTGGGACCCCGGTATCCTTTGCGCCCGGTCCAAAAACACCACGATTTTTACTTTTGGAAAATTTACCTCCTTCATAGTTTAAATATTCTGTATTGGCGGACGTTAGGAACCTCGTCGAAGCGTATTGTTGGACGTACCAGTTGTAGATATATGGTGAAGTTTAGTCCAAGGCCGCCCATCGCCGATTAGCATAGACGGGAAGTAAACGGTGTGGAAATAAACATTATCTTTACCCATGAATTGGTAGAGGTCAACATTTTCCGGATTAAACCACCATTGTTCCCATTCGGGAACGTAATTAGCGGTTATACTTGGGTATCCAATAGGTGCATCAAACTTACGACTTAGCATTAGCGCCTTACGTGGTTGGTATTAATAAAACAGGTTCGCACCCAAACGTCTGTGAAAAATTGTGAGCCGAATCATAAGGCAATCTAGGACAAGCAAACTTACAAAGAACTTTGCCTTTCATTCCGTATACATCCTTTCCTTCTATAGGGACAGGTACACCCCACGTGAGGTCGCGAGTCAAAGGAGTCGGCATCAAGCCACTCTTGAGTCTCGCGTCTACGATCTCTCCATCAGTGTTGATAGTCGCATTGACGGACCATTTCCCCTTCCGATAGGATTCCTTGATCCATTCTTCCGTCTTGGGCTGGATGGCATCTAGTTTCAAATACATATGAGCCGATATTCGTCGTGTAATATTATGCGTCTTGTCGACGAGGCAGCGAGGCTTTATAAGGTCAACAGGGTCCAAAGTTCTACTGCATCCGTCACATTGGTCTCCACGAGCATCCTTTCAAGAAATTAGTGTATCTTCTAGCCGATCGTGAAATCCAAACCTCGTAGCCACAGTGGGGGCATATTCCTTCCACAAACCGATCTGCTAAAAATCTTTTACGCCATTAGCGAGAGATTCGCCAATCTGACAGTCGTCATACTTCTGACACCCTTCGCAGTAAGTTTGCTCTCTTTCTTGCCTCTCAAGGTATCCATTATTTCCCAGGTTGAGATATATTCTCTGTGAGATCCTGCTCTTTCATGAGACTCTGCAAGTTTGTCAACGTCGAGATGATCCATACTTGGTATGCCAAGGTGTTGACGTTCGACCAAAATAGTCAAACCTAGTCCCTGTCAATGACAATAGTCTTAATCATGAAGACAAGTAGATCATACCCGATGCCGAACCATTTATATGTCTCTACATGTAGAACGTGGTATTTATCACACAGTTCTTGCGGTGTGATGCCTTCCTTCAAAGCTTGCGTCTCAGTCGCTGTTCCATACTCGTCTGTACCGCAGATATAAAGGGTGCGTCTATTTCTTGTGCCTGAGCCGGCCAGAGCTAAACAACGTTTGAAGCGAGACATGGATGCGACGTACGACTATATCTAGAGACAGGAAATGATAAACAACATGATAAATCTTGTGCATGAATCAAACTCACCGGCTAAATACATCAGCGCTCAGAGTACTTCCGATGATGTTACCTGGGTGTGTTAGGTTAACAAGGACGTGCGCCTAATACAACATACCTAGATGAGGGACGTTGTTGCAATACGGCAATGCCGACGTGATTAGGATATTTTTCTCCCCGTTTTTGGGCAGACTAGAAGAGAGTTATTCAATGCGATCAGCTGCGACAGGGATGAAGTTGTTCACATAGGTGATGAGCCTGGTTCGCCTACGGTCCTCAGAACGCCCTCCGCCTCTCTTATCCTCTGCATCATGGCTGAAGCCAGTGTTGTATATTGCCACGAGCTTGGTATACAAGGGATTGAGAAAATGCCTCTTGACAGCAGATTGCAACAAACTCGATAAAGGGCTGGCCAAACAAAACGCACGCGAGCAATGACGTCATGGCACGTGAGCGATAAACATAAGCACAGCATAATGACATCAGCAAGCTTCAACATAACCAATGTCCTTGGTAAGGTGAGCGTTCTCTCTCGTTCCTCTTCAACACAATCCCATGCTGAGTCCCGAAAGATGGGTGCGGCGTAACAGTGCTGGTTTAGAACGGACTAGCTCTCAGCCAGAGTTCACTCTTCGTGCCGTATGCATCGGGTTGGGAATCGGATGCATCATATGCTTCACCAACCTCAGCCTAGGACTGCAGTCGGGATGGATATCAATGTACGTGCTCTTCCAAAAACAGTTCGTCCATTAATGTAAACCACTCGCCCTTGAAGGATGTCAATACAATCGGCACTCATTGGCTACCTAATATCCCGCATGCTTCCCAAGCCGCTGACGCCCCAGGAGATCATCGTCGTGCAGACAACAGCCGTTGCTACTGGCACTATGCCTCTTGCGGCAGGGTTCGTTGGAATTCTCCCGGCCTTACGACTACTCGACGAAGATCGTGACGGGACGCCGCCAGTCAGCCTGACGTGGCTTTCGACTATCGCTTGGTCGTGCGCTGTCGCATACTTTGGGTTAGCCTTTTTTAAACTCGTGTTCTTTGAGAGCTTCTTTGACTGGTTATACTTATTACCAGAGTCTTCCTTTCGCCGCCTTTACGAAAGCAAGTTGTGCGTCGGCTCAGGATTCGGTTGTCGCTTACTCACTCTCATTTTTTTTTTTGGACTCTTTGCAGATCATCAAGGAACAGCTAGCCTTCCCCTCCGGTACCGCAACTTCTCAACTGATATCCGTGCTACACAAGATACCTCCACCGGAAACCTCTGTGAAACGGCGTCAAGGGTATCGACTGCTAGACGAAGAAGATGACGCGGATACAGAAACACTCTCTTCAGAATCTTCAGCAGTTCCGGACGAGGATGAGACTCGCGAGCGGCAGACGGTCGAGAAAGAAGGCTGGAACGACCTCAGATGGAGCTTCGCTGCCTCCGGCTTCGTCGCTGTATGTTGACCAGCCGTTGTCTTGTATCCATAAAGCTGACTCACAGTCAAGCTAACCGCGTATTTTTTCCCTGTCGTATTCTCCATTCCTTTATTTGGGACTTACTTGGCGAAAGATTGGTTATGGTATTTTACACCTAGCCTGTCATATGTTGGACAAGGTATGAGATTGCAGATGATCATTCGTTACTAATGTACTTCAGGTATTATTATGGGATTTCCGACTACTCTTAGTATGAATTTGGTGAGCAGGCCATTTATCGAGGATGACATGAAGTAACGTTGAATAGGGCACGATTGTTGGATGGGCAATCTTGTCACCTCTAGCCAAATACTTTGGCTGGGCACCAGGTCCCGTGGGTGACATGGGTATTGGTGCTCGTGGGTGGATTCTATGGACATCATTGGGTATCATGTGTGCGGACAGCTTGGTCTCCCTCCTGCCAGTCGTCTATGCGTATGCCGTGGGTTTGGTGAATCAGAAGGATACTGTCAGAGAAGATCACGAAACCGAGACGTCAGATCGTCTCGTCCCCTTCACGTGGGTTGTTTCCGGGCTTTTAGCAAGCGTCATATTCGGTACCATACTTGTCTGGTTGGTATTTGGAAAAGAGCATATCAAGCCGTGGGCAACGATACTTGGTTTCATGCTCGGTGGGTTGCTGAGTGTCATCGGGTTAGCTCTTCATTTTTCAATGTCATTGATATGTTGACTTTTTACCCCTGGGCAGGGTAAGGGCCCTTGGAGAAACAGACCTGAATCCGGTTTCCGGATTGGGAAAGATTTCTCAGTTATTTTTTGCATGGATCCAACCGGGGAACATTGTTGCGAATATCATTGCCGGCGGGGTCGCCGAGGCCGGTGCCCAACAGTGAGCACCGAGGAAGGGGGTCGATGACAAGGTTCTCATTGTGTTTTTTTTCTTTTTCAGAGCCGGTGATTTGATGCAAGACCTGAAGACGGGGCATCTTTGCCATGCTTCCCCTAGAGCACAATTCTATGGACAGTTGATCGGGACGTCCGTGTCTATTCTGGTCACGACGATTGCATACACGCTGTACAATCGTGCGTACGTGATACCTGGTCCATCGTTCCCGGCCCCGACAGCCTACGTATGGCTGAGTCTGGCCCGATTACTACGTACGTTTGGTAACGATGCCTTCTCGCCTTGAATGACATTGTTTTTTTTTTTCAAGGTGATGGTCAGCTACCGAGTCACAGTGGACTGTTCATGGCCATCTTTGCTCTTATATTCGGAATCGTGTCGGGGGCGAAAACATACGCATCGTCTCGACAATGGAGATATGCCAAGTGGATACCCTCTGGAGTCGCGTTTGCGATTGGGTTCTTAAACACGCCATCATTCTCGATGGCACGTTTGATAGGGGGTATGTTGGAATACCTTTATCGGACTCGGTATACGCAGGACGGCGACGACATTCGACTTGTGGTGATTGCGAGCGGGTTTGTTTTGGGAGAAGGGGTTGTTGGGATTGTGTCGCTTGTGTTGCGGACGATTGGGATTGGTGTGGTAAGCTGCTGGGGGTGTGGGCATGGTCAGTGCGGCGGCTGTCCTTGACGACGTGTTCCTTTGGTGTTCCTTTGTATCTGTTGCACTGCCTCATGTCGTTTCACTCAAATATCTGGCAAGTCCTTGAGCTTTCTTTTCATTCTCACCTGCGCTCGACAAGCAGCAGGTACTACCATGCCTTGGGATACCAGTGGCCGCGTTGAGCTTTCTAAAATCCCTGCGTTGACCTTCTACAAAAACTCAGAGGCGGTTGGCCATCGAACGCGCGTCCCTCAGTTGGTGTGCAGAGGCAAGCCATGCGGTCTGTATCAACCCGAAGTCGTCCACTGTCGCAGACTGCCGGGTGGCTCTGGTACGGATATTGATTGGAAAGTGGGTCGTCACTTGTGTCATCTGTGATAGCGGAATCACCCAATGAGCGGTCACTGGGTTAGTGTGAGGCGGACCTTCCAGACTCGTTGCGCTTTGGACAAATCCAAGTCGGCTGCGAAGGGTGGTCGGGCCCGGGCGATTCGTACGTTGTCAAGGGTGCGTAGTCTCTCTCACACAGCCGCACCAGACCGGACGGCTGACGTCTTGCAGGATCATGTTCTCTCGAATATAAGCTGGTCGAGGTGCCCGGTGCGTTGCGGGGTGCCTCTTCTGGTGTGGGTTGGACTTGTACGTATGATGTTTTTTTTTCTGTTTACAGGTTACATGCAGAACGCTGATGGTGTACAGCGCAAGACTGGCTCTCTCTACTATTCACCCTCTTATGGGTCGCTGTCGTGTTCTATATCGCCTACAAAGTTATCGTCAGCTATTTCTCAACCAGGAACCAGTCCAGTGCGTCGCGATCACACTCTTCAGGAGGACCTAGACCAGGCGGTGGAGGCGGTGGAGGCGGTCGCAATAGCTTCTGGAGGAATTTCCCTGGGGGATATGACGATCCTCCTCCTCCCTATACCGACAACCGGAAGGGAGGTCAGGCCAATGAAGGCTGGAGGCCCGGTTTCTGGAGTGGTGCTGCACTAGGCGGCCTTGCGACACACATGTTCAATCGCAGCCAGTCGCAGCAACAGCAGCAGACCCAGGTTCCACCTGGTGGACGAGCTGCGCCGTACGATTGGGAACGCGAACGATCTTACCAGATTCCGTTCATCTCTCGTCCGCTGCGACGGGCAACACCGGTGCGGACTGTGTGGGATGACGATGACAGGGGAGAGGGATCGTCGAATCTTGGGTCCATGAGGAGGAGCACTGGGTATGGTGGTACTAACGTGCGGTAATAGGCTCTCTCAACATCGGACATTTCGTAGGTCAGAATATTGATCAGATAGTCACTCTGTCTATTTCATTTCCGTCTCTATCACAACATGGTACAGCTGATCCACATGCTATCTTCTCTGCATTATCTGGTGTTCTATGCTTATCAGCGAATTGGTTACCAACGATCCACAACTCTGCTATGGGTATCGGGGGCAGAGGTGGGATTTGGTTAGCGTCGTCAAGCAGCTGTGTGAAATGAGCAAGGGTCCCCGAGTGGGCTCAAAGTGCAAAGAACATACTTTCACGGCTTCAAAAACCCAGGATGTGCATTTCCAGCTGGGATGCTCGTCTGCATATGTCGGGATGTCAACGTTTGTAATAATATTTTGTGCGATGTGTGGAGAGTTAACTGGGCCGAGGTACATGAGAGCGACGAGTCTGAACCTGAGCTTCAAAGGATCGTCCTTTTCGACACGAAATTGCCAAGAAATGCGGGGGTTATGATGGTCGTCGATGAGGGGAAGATTTAGGACATGAAATTTCGAGTTGTTGATAAGAAGGGCAGCATGGTATCTGCCTGGACTGGCAGGTTTTGGTTGTCGAGCATACCAAGCGATGTAGCAGGCCATGATCACGTGATGAGTTTACGCGTGACTTTGATTGAGCACGTGATGCGGATGACAGTTATTGTCCTCAGCACGTGCCACTTCCACGTGTTGTGAATGTCCTTCAACGGCACGCCGCTTGCGCAGGGCAGACGCCTCGACCACGGCGCTTTTCTCGGAAACAAACTCCTTCTCCAACCAGCTCATCCAGACGCTCGCCTTATCCAACCCGCTCACAGGCACGTCGCGTCTTTTTCACGTCTCAATTCTTTGCTCACCCTCCTAAAGCACTAACCCAACAATCCCCTCATCAGACGACGACGCTCAGCCTGCCCTCGTCAGATACGCTCGTCTAAAACAGCGCGAACAGACAGAACAGTATTCCGCACACCGTCCAGGCGCTCCCCGTGTCTTTACCTCCAACCCCAACCCCGAAAGGTGGGCCCTCAAGGATACCACCGTCAACGTCGCGACTGCTTTTCATCAGGCCGCTTCCTCTGGCATGCAGGCCTTTCCTAGCCACCACAATAATGCTTGGGCTTCGGGCTCCAACCGCCCCAACCCCTCCGTCCCTAGAAGTTCCTCTGCCGAGTACGAAAAAGAGACTCAACATGCCGGTCTCAAGAACCGTCTCGCCCCTCCCCCTTCGCGTTTAAACAACCCCCCAGGAGCTGGTCTCCGCCCAACCACAGGCCAGGGACAGCGAAAGCCCGTCTCCAAGATGGCCTCTGTCCATCACGTGCCAGACTCGGAAGGAGAGCCTGACAACGAACCAGACCCATCAGATCGTGCAAAGAGCCCCTTGAACCAGGTCATTGACGTTGCTAAGCGCGCCCTTGCCCCTGCCACCTTCTATCTCCGTCAGCAGTCACAAGAGCCAGATACGTCCGCCAATGGACAAAACTCGACCTATGACTATTCAGCAGAGGAACGTGAGTTTCAGGCAAACAATTCAAAGGCAAACAGCGTATCTGGCCACCGTAAGAACCGCATGTCGGCAGACAAGAAGGCTTACAAACCTTCCCTCTCGGATGGTGAAACCTCCGAAGAGTATTCAGACGACGACGACAAGGGTCGTCGTCGAAAGAAAAAGAAGAAGAAGACTGATTCCGCCGGTGGTCCATTGACTACTTTGCCCGTCATGGCTGCCGACAAGAGGAAGAGAAGAAGGAGCAAAGGAAAGAGTGGGACAGGAGATGACGACGAAGAAGAAAGCGGGAGCGAGACGAACTTTACCGCTGAAAAGGTGAGCGACGCACCTCGTATACAGGACCTCACTGATCGGTGGCCAGGTATCGAACCCACGAGCCTCCGTCGCTAGATCATCTGTACCGCCTGCGTCTAGACACTCTGTCCGAGGTCCTGAAACTGTGGGAGAGGTATCTCTTGATGACGCAGAACAGGGATTACAGTCCATACCCGAAGTAGAGGGTGAATATGAAGCTGAAGCACATGAATCCAATGCGCGCGATACCGCACTGTCGCCCGTTCCCATATCAATCCAATCACCCGTCCCATTCTCGATTGGCGCCGTTTTAGGACGACTGGTCCACTTGATATTCAAGACATGCTTTAATACATTCGTATTTGCAGTGCACCTCCTATCTGGCCTATTCTTTGTTATGGGCCGCATACTGGGAACAATAGTCGAAATCATCATAGTCCGCCCTATCCGCATCGCCGGCCTTGTAGGGTCACAATCTTCTCACGACGAGCCACAATCACAACGTCCTGCGAAACCCTTTGGAAAATACTTGCTTATCGGGCTCGCTCTTGTTGGCGTGTGGTATGCGATCCAGGAACCCAACAACTTGCCCTTTTCTCTACCGATCTCCCCTCTGTTTGGGGGCAAAGGCAAGCCCAAACACGACCAGGTATTCGTCGCCCCGAGCGATGTACCTGCAAACTTTGCAGACTTTCTCGCGCGTCTCAAGGCCGTCGAGTCTGCCATGTCAGACCTCTCCCGTATCGACAGCGATCGTGCGAACAGTCATGATGACCTGTTAGGCCGTCTAGACGCCTTGGCCGACCGCGTGTCACGCGAGGCAAGAGAACGTAAACGTGTGCTCGACTCCGTGGAAGGAAAAGTTCATGACGGTGTCGAGGGTGCGGTGAAGCGCATCGAAGAGAATGTAGAGAGAAAACTGGCGGAAGGCGTAGACAAGCGTTTACAAAGAAAGGTGGAGGAAACCGTCGTCAGTCGCGTCAAGGTGATAGATGACGTGGTGAGCGGAGAGCTGAGCGCTGTCAAATTGGAAATGGGAATGCTGAGAGCCAAACTTACCGCTTCTGCTTCTGCCGGTGGAAATGATGAAGCGGCACGAACCAGGCTTCGTGCTTTGGAAGAACGACTGGGCGAGATCGAGGGCGACGTCAAGGATGCGCTCGAGCTCGGCAAGAAAGCAGTCATCGTACCTGCAGCATCGGGAACGTCCTCGGGGACGAACACACCTTGGTGGACGAGGTTCTCGCCATCCAAGGGAGCATTGCATTCCGATATCGTGCTCAAGTCGGCCGACGGACAAGACATCACGGCCCTTCTCGACCAGCTCATCACATCCTCCGTGGTCACCCACCTACACAAGGACGGTCTGTCGAAGCCTGACTATGCACTCTTTTCAGCCGGTGCGCGGGTGATTCCATCTCTGACCTCTCCGACGCTGGAGCTGCGGCCGCCGACGCTGTCCTCGCGTCTCATCGCGTACTTCACGAGCCATGGGTACGCCCTTGGTCGACCGCCCGTGACAGCGCTGCACCATGAGGTCCAGAACGGCTTTTGCTGGCCGTTCTCGGGGAGCGAGGGGCAGCTTGCTGTCGCGCTCGCTGCCCCTGTCAAGGTGGAAAGTGTGAGCGTAGACCATGTCCCGAAGGAGGTCGCGTTTGATGTGGGCAGCGCCCCAAGGAACATGGAAGTCTGGGGCTTGGTGGAGGGCGAGGAAAACGTACGGCGGGTGAAGGAGTGGAGGGACGTACGGTCGCAGCAGCAGCAGGAGGAGGAAAGGGACTCGGACTCGGACTCGGACTCGGACTCGGACTCGTATCCGCCGACGCTGCCGCACCAGCCAGAGTACTTCCGCCTGGCGAGTTTCACGTACGACGTCGACGGAGCGAGTCATATCCAGAACTTTCCCGTGTCAGACGACATCAAACAGATGGGCCTTGACTTTGGCGTTGTGGTGTTGATAGTGAAGAGTAACTGGGGAAGGAGCGACTTGACCTGTTTATACAGGTTTAGAGTGCACGGAACTCGCTTGGAGCAGAGTCCAGTCGAGTGAGTGTAAAAAAGTGATTCCATCACTTTCCCCCCCCCCCCTTTCTAGTTTTTTTTCTCGCTCTTGCTTGACGGTCCATGTTCGTCAAGTATCTTATTCATTAGGCCATGGTTATGCTACTGATCACAGAATTTCTTTCACTCTTTGTATTTTTGATTATTCTCTTTTTTTCTCCCCATCTATGCGTGGGTTGGAGACGAGAGGTGCTCTCCGTGTATTACAATACCCTTTTTGCTGTCGTGTGGCATGTCGAATCAAATGAAGTTGTAACGAAAGGGGCACTGATTACTAATACTACTATTGATTGTTGATTGCACTGACTGCGAACACTTTTAACAGATCAAGATCAATTGATTGGCATTGACCAATAGTCAAGAAACTCCAAGATCACAGTGTGCATCTGGCAGTGTCCTACTGATTTACTACCCATGCTTCCAAAGCAGCATTCATTCAAGTTATCAAGGGTGTGGAACATATCTTTTACTCCTAGCTACTAGTACGCGGTCCGCAGAACCACTTCCGTAGATCGCTGTATACGTTTCCTTCTCTACCCACTTCTTCACGCCGTGTTCATCCTCAAGTGCAATTTCATACACAATATCCAACGCCGACATTAAATTCTTATTAGTCGGACTCGGTTCGACGTACTTCGATATGCCTTAAGTAATTGTTCAATACACCCGAAAAGTCCAAAAAGATAATGAGTTTACCAGTATCTACGAGGATAATCTTCCCATTGCATTTTGTGGTAATTTTCTGCGGAAACCTAAGCTGGAGCTCTGGACAGTAAATTTCGAGGGATGTACTTCGACAATTGTGTGCCCCATAATCATCCTCTTCGTTCCAGTTTTCTTCAACACATCGTCTAATTCCATGCAAATAGGTTCATTGGCGAGCGTAGTATCTTCCTCAGGGAGCGTTGTGTCGTCCTTGGGCTTATTTGCCCATCCACGGTACCACAAGGGTGAATTATCGTCTCGTAAAAAGTCGTATTCTTCTATGGTAAGTCCTGCTCATTAAATAAGCTCCGTTAATCAGATACAGCGTATGTTCATACCGGGAAACGTGTATTCCTTTTTTTTCAGTGCATTCTGCGCCTTTGTTAGTAATGTTTGCGAAATTTCGTTGATGCGCTTGGGAAATGGAGTTAAGTCCGGCCAATTTGGTGACAATCCTCCGTGAACGAACGCTATTGCAGAGTGGGAAAATATCGAATGCTTTTCTCCATCGTAAGGTGTATTGGGCTTTCCTATTGAAGGATGCAAAGGTAGGCGCAAAGCCGTGAAAAAGTTGTTTGCCCAGATTTTACCAATTACTCCTTTCGTGGAAAGATCCAATCGTCGTGATGCTAAAGACTCATACTGAGCCTTTTCCGCATCACTCACATCACTTGGCTTGACATTAGGCGACCCATGGATATAAGATTAATGTACCAAGGGCTTACCCCCATCGACCTGCAGTAACAGATGGTTACAACGAACAGACCGTGAAAAAATGGACGCATGCTTACATAGGAGGTTGAAGAATTCATGATTACCGAAAAGAAGGAATACTTGTCCCTTTTTCTTGGCTGCCTCTTTGCGCAACTTACTCAACAGCTGGATTATTGCCTTTGGGTGGGGACCCCTGATAACAGCGATGTTAGAGGAAAGACGAACGAAAACACATGCCCACCGATCCATCACATCGCCCAGCTGGACAAGGATGGCATCCTGTCCTATCCAACGTTGTTCTTTATCCATGACACCCGCGAATTCTAGTACTTCTTTTGTGTTCTCGAGGTCTCCATGCAAATCCCCAATGACAATTACATGGAGACGGAATGGCCCATCGGATTTGAATGTCTTATCATTATCCCGTGTTGCAATATATGCTCCAAACATATGTTCGGCGTATGTCGCATTCCCTACTACTTCGTAGGTCCATGCAACAGTGAGAACGGTGAGTATGATGACCGTTGAATGCCAGAAGGAGAGTGGCATCGAAAAGACAGCTGGGGCTCCCATACCTTGATTGTATTTAAGATATCACCATATCATGATAGTGCATGGATGGTAGTCGAAGAAACGAAACAATTTGCCAACCCAGCAACCGGGATCAAACGACACAGCCTCAGGCTTGCAGTACTCGTTCCAACACTCAATGTTCTTTTTTCCCGCATAGTATTCCTGTGATACACAGCTATTAGAAAAAAGAAACCTGACAACTAGAAAACGGGCTTTCTTTTTTCGAACCATCATCAAGAGTGGCTGCCTCGTAGCGTCGATCGCCTCGCTCATGTATCATTCGGCATGTCTCGTTCCAAATTGCAGTCCCTGGATGCTCCGCCAGTTGCGTGGATACATGTCACAGCCCGCCGTCGGTTTCAAACCGTTTCCCCACTTCACAGCCACCGGCATGGCCCCTCCTATTGCAGCCGCAAAGCAGCTCTTCCCGCTGTAACTTCCAACGCCAATCCCTTCTCTCCATCTCCCGAACCGTATCGAAGGTATATTCCACGAAAGGGAGCTTCTTCGATACCCCCCTTCGGCGCGTGTCTTCCCTGAAACGTAAAATGCGGGCTGACCGCGCCACCTCGAAACCGACGCGACCTTTCCGTTTCTCAAACGAGGGAAAAGCCACGTTTCCCCGACATTGTTGCTGTGCCTGACAAGAATATCCAGTTCGTATACAGAACATCGCGTCCCGACTGCCATATGGAGACAAACTCTGCCATGCGTCCGGATGGGAAGGGGGTAGGGTTAGCCGTGTTGATAAATACCAGATTCCCAGTGATACGGAGCAGATTAATACTTCAGAAGGGAAATTCGTTAGGAAGCACGCATGGATGAAATCGTACACTACTAACCACCACATTTAGAGAATCGAGTTGTTCTTGGCTCAATTGACGATAGATTCATATTTCCAAGGTCTGGAATTTGTCCCGTTTCTACCGCAACTAGACGGAGAAATCATTGGTTTCGTTCTTTGGCTTCCAATTTGTTCGCCTGTTCCGGTTTCAATATCACATCGACACTGGCTAGAGAGAACCTCGCCGACACCGCACCTGAGATTGATTTGGCCCTTCGGACTAAAAATAAACGAAATGCGTCGCTCTGGAGATTTCACTCTCGCCTCTCGCAGGGCATGTGTGTAAGCATGCATCTGTGGGATACTCTTTGAAGTTTTCCCCGCATGTATCCATGGAGAAATGCGCGATTTTCACAGTTAAAGATCTTGCGACCGAAAAAATCGCGAGATGAAACGAGTTCTGGACACTTTCGAGTTGAGATTCGTCAATATGTCCACCTCTTCTGAATCCAATATCACATCGGCACCAAGTAGAGACTCTGACTGCGGATAGCTGAATTGGAATCGATTTTCACATGCGATGCCTATTTTCTACCCAAAAAGTATCAGCGATACTCTCCGCTCCAGTTGTCACATGTCACGGGTGTCCCTTTCAGCGGAAAGTTATGTTTTTAACCTCATGTCTTTGCCTTTATGGCCCGCTTGACAGGGACGTGTTTTAAGTAAAATGTTGATGTAACGCAATGCAACATTGAGGGAACGGTTCCTACGTGATGGAGATAAGCGTCACCAAGCGTGAATTCGGACATGTACTACATACCATGATCGCGTGATCTTTGGGCTGACCACTTCAGAGTAATACGAAAGAGCGAAACAAGGAGAGGGTGATCTAGTGAATATTATTTCAATTTCGTGTGCCTGGATGGCCGAGAGTGAGCGGCGTGATAGTTGGAGACGAGTATTGAGAGCAGATGGATGGGAGTGGAGAATGCCGAACTATTTCGTGAGGACACGTGCCTTGAAGTTGGTTCTGATAACTTTAGTGGAGATCTCCGCCAAAGTCGAACTTTCTCCGATAAGTCGTCCGCGAACGTCGTATCGTGCCTTGAAGGTTGCTGCTTGACGTCTTAAAGTAAAACGGTAAATGGAGATCCCCGAATAAGCGGCCGCTACCACGGCGAATACCGGTCACCTGGAAAGGCATCCTGGTGCCATACGTAGAATCAAACCCGCTTTCAAGTTACTTAATGACTAGTGACATGTGAATGATCTAGCTCAGGACATCAGCGTCGTCCTCTCCACATGAATTTGACCGTTACATACGTCTGGTGGTTGGGTTCGATCCGACGGCCGGTTTCGAAGATTCTACCGCCACTTCTTTTCCACCTTGGAATAAAAAGAACACCGTGACTCTTCTTAGAATGCACCAAATCAAACTTGAAGTAAACAATTTCCTTCGAGCATGATCAACGTTCATAACGTTCATCCTTAGTCATGCCACCCCCCGAAACCTTTACGCTTGCAGAGCCATACGCTTCTGCCGGGGGTGGTCGGCAAAAGTCGCTAGCAGGAACATGTGTATCCTGTCATCAAACCCTTCTTTCAGCCGATCATGATCGATCACTCGTGTTTACTTAACCATGTGCATCGTTGCTGCAAACTCTCCAGAACAGAAACATCTTATGTACTCGAGACTCGGGGCCGCGACACGACATCGTTCCAAACGATCATTCAAATATTAATCGCCAGATTCAGCAGGCAATTTGGGATTGCACTATTTGGGTTGTTAACTCACTGAGGACTGAGGCTGAAAATAGCACGAAAACTTCATACCGAGCACAATACGTTAACAATCCTGGCGGAAGTAGGTCTCGCCGTCGGTTCTTCCGCCCAGCACGCCTGAACTAGTTCAGAAAACCACGTACGAGCGAGTATTTCAATGGGTAGATCCGGTCGTTGACCCTTGTCTCGAAGTCGCAGCACATCACCCAAGTCCTTTTCTGCGAAGGGAATGTCTTCTGTAAATATCTTATCACATCGCTACAGTTTGCATGGCGTGAGTCGAAACTACCTACATACCTCAATGACGGTCATCGCAAACGCAAACACGTCGCTAGCCGTGGTGCAGGTGAGAGTGTCCCCGTAGTCATTGAGAAGCTCCGGTGCCAACCATCTTGCACTGTCTTCAAACGCATAACCTTTAGATCCCTGGGCAGGAATAATGAACCCTAGCTCGTAATCAGCTATTACAGCACGCTTCGAGTCTGTCATAAATATGTTCGCCTTGGGAGGTAAGTGTAAGCACAGGGGCGCATGAGCATCTCATTTACATACTCCACGTAGATCTCCGTGCATGACAGAAGGTTTGAGCGTATGGAGATAGTTGAGTCCCTCGGCAATATTCAGGACCTGCATATTAACGTGACAATAAATCCGTTAATTACGGCCATGCGTATTTACCATTCCAATTTTCTCTTTGAATGATGGGAGCTTTATCTTCATGTATTCCATAATGTTGCCTTCAGAATAGTAGTCCATGATGATCGCAGGCATTGGGCCACAATCAAGAGCGTAGCCGTAGCATCGTGCAACGTTTACGTGACTAAATGCCGCCCAACTCTCCGCGTGTTTTTTGAATCTCTGTGAAAAAGGCAGTTTTAGTTATAGTTGTATATACTTGGATCCACCTACCTCGGTGAACCCATCAGCAAGAAGCTCCTTGTAAACGCAATTCGCACGCAATGCCTTGATACCAATGAGTTTGGGCAATCCAAACCCTTAGAAGGCGTCAATACAGAGTAATTGCAATGATCGATGCCGAACCTTGCTTTGTGCATATTCCGACGTAGAAATCAGAGTGTTTTCCTGTCTTTGGGGGATAAACGCTAGACTTGGAGAGAAATTCTGATAGATCCTGAACAAGTTTTGAGTCGACGAACTAGTCCATCTTTGGGTGCGTACGAGGTTCTTGCAAATCATGGGAGGCGATATTCAACTTGAGGGACAGTCGGAAGGGAAACGCGCACTTCTTATACCCGAGCAGCACCACTTATCTGGGCTAACGTTGCTGATTCTCCATCTGCACTTCTCAGGACGCTCTCAGCCGTAGGCCCGTACAGCAACAACTGATTTACGTACAATGCCATTTGGCGGAGGTTTCCGGGATCGTTGGGATCCTTGTTGCCTGCAGAGAGCCTATGACTTCGAAGCCTGACAAAGACCTCCGTTGGCCTTGATTGCGAGAATCCGAGATTTTTGAGGAAGGAAAGTCAAGCGTCTTGTGACGCGTTATAGGATCGCGGGAGAAGATGAGGGGCAGCGACAAGTGGTAATACATCCGATCGGACTTTGCCGACTTCAAAGCTGAACTATTTCTACTGCTTATCTGGTACTTTATATATTTATTACAAGTTTGATCTCAAAGGCGAGTCACAGGTCCCGGTGATCGATGCTGGCACGCCAAGCTCTCACCGCTACATTCTAATTCGCTAGTCGCTTCGTAGGCTATTCAAATTCAATTCTAAACCCCTTGATCCTTACATCCCGCAAGGTCCAGCTTATGAAAGGCCAACCTTTTCCCGAAGGATTGCGAAGCGGTTTCAAGATTCAATATTCACGTCCCGCTTGTATATTACAACAGATATCAAAGACCATTACTCACATCTTTATCTTGTTAATAATCATCCCGTGGTGCAGCATGGTTAGTTCTGCTGTCCTACAGTTACCACATCCTCCGCAGAAGTGTGCCCATCGACAGATAGTGGGGTTATCCGATCCCTATCCCCGGATTCGGCCTCCCTCCTCAGCCTGTCAATCATCGTCCCTCCGTCCAAGGCCATCTCCAGATCCATATACTTCGGCGGACCTCCATACCGGTCATACGCTGGCAAATTTTCTTTATCATCCAACGACATTTGGTCTGGATCCTGCCCACTATCCATCCTCCGCCCATGCTCGTCGACATCCGCTGCTCTGGTCCTTCGCATCGTTACATGGTAGCCATAGGTATAAGGGAGGACCGACAACGGCAGGTCACGTAAGTCAGGGGAGAGGTTGTGCGACGCGGTGATGGGATACCGGACGTCGTCGTAAACGGACGGACTTTGATAGGTCGTATCGCCATAATGTGGTCGTAGGCGGGCACGAAAGTACGAGCGGGAGGGGACGGCTACGGGATTTTGGGAGCTTGAATAGGCACTGGAAGGAGTGGAGCGTGAACGCCTCCGAAAGCAAGAAGGACGAAAGAAGTGGGTTAGAGGTTGGTTAGTCTGCGATAGACGACGGAACCTTGCGGAAGGAATAATTATGTAAACATGTTGGAAAAAGGGAGTTGGAATACCTGTAGAAGATGAGGAGAATGAGAATGAGAATGACGAGTGCCACGAGAACATATTCGAACACGTTCTTTTCGAAAACAGTGTGAGAAAAGGCTTCCAAAAAGGACAGTTTGTCCTACCTTGGCTAAATTGCGATCGGCTTGGTTTGGATCTGGTGGTGCTTTGAGTGTGGTTGGGTCTGGGAAGAAGGGGGCAGGGGTAGATGTTGTATCCATTGAGGATGAAATGGTGGCTTGCGTGGAGGGTGCGTTGGTTGTTGAGGAGGAACGTATACTGCTCGGTTGCTGCGCAACGCTGGATATAGCCCTGGGGACAACGGGTGAAGCTAACGGCAAGGTCATCTCAACATTGATCAGCTTCGAACGGACGTAGAGCACGGGTGGCAGCGGTGGTGACGGTGACAGCCGAGGGGGAGGAGGGAAAGACCCAGAAAGGGAGACGCACTTTATAATCGAGGAAAGGAGCGGAATGAGTTGACATCTCTGGCGTGAAACGAAAGATCAAAGTGCCTGAACTTCTCTCCTCCCTTGAACCCTTGCATTGCCATCACGCCCAGCTCTGGGGAGTCCTTCTTCTTATCGTCTCACCAATGCTATAAGTTGTCCAAACCTTCGTCTCGACTCTCCGCCCCTTGAGTTCCTGAGTTACGCTTTATTTGCACGTGTTTGGGTCTCCTTACAATGCGTCCGACTCTGTTGCTTCAGAAATCGGGGCGCTCTGCTTGGAAAGGTGCGTCTCCGCCCTTCCGCCCTGTCTCACACGTGTTTACCGCACTGGAGGCCCGTACTTTGTTACTTTCCCAAACCTCAAGGATGCCCTTACAAACCATGTTCCCATCAAGACACAAGCACGTTCCTGCACCATTCTACCCAACTTCGTAGGGTATGTATGCGGTGTCCGTGTCTGTGTTGCGTGGTCGTGACGTTACCTCCCATAGTATTCGTTTCTTGGTCCATAATGGCAAGGACTACGTTCCGGTACTGGTCACACAAGACATGGTTGGTCATAAACTTGGCGAATTTTCACATACGAAAAAGAGGTTTAACTTCAAGTGAGTAAACAAATAAAAAGTGGTTCAAGTATCTCACTGTCGGCGGACGAATGAAAGAGGGTCAAAAGGACGGTTGTAAAGCGTATAGTCACTTTAGCAAAACGCAACTTCTATACCTTCGGTTTTTCCGGGCCGTAGCAAAGGTCTCGCATTCGCGACGCAGGTTATTCCCGCTCGTAGACTTCCTTGGCGAAACTGTTCACCAATTACTCAATGTGATTTTTATTTACTCAATGCTTATTTGGATTCCTTCTCCCTCGCCAAGGCCTTAACTTTCTGTTATCCTTCCAGATAGGAGTCAACATCCGAAAATTTGTTCATTCGGCCGATCCTTAGAAGTATCTCATGGCCAATTTTGTCCTCGGTTCATATTAAAACTGGCCCCAGGTAGATGTCAATGCGACAGCCCATTACAGAATCATAAACATGCTATGCTAGTTAAAAAAAGTCATGTAATGTGCCAAATCATTATGAAGCGGCATGTCCAAATTGGTACATTCCATGCTTACCATCGCAAGTTAATCATAATCAAGGTTCAATATCCCATTCCCGAGCGCTTTCCTTTTCCGTCAATCAGATAACGACCGTGCATATAATAGCACTCCCCACGAACGCCAGCTTCTCCATCCTTCCTTGAGTCTCTCGCCCTCCAAACACTACCTTTACCACACACAGATCGCCATGCCTTTCTTCGCAAACGCTAAAGATTTTAAGATTGAGCATGCTGAAATGAACGATGTTGCTGGTAACTTAAACAAGACCACCACCAACAACACTACAAACAACAAAGATGCTGGTAACGTTGCTATTGGATCCGTCGTCACCAAGGGAAACACTACCTTAACAAACACTGACGTTGGTGAGATCTTTAGTAGATTTTGAACGACGACCATAATGCTGTGCTTTAGGAACCGGTGACGGGAACAAGATCAGCTTCTGATTGAGATGATTAACAGTACTGCTGGTATGCACTTCCCACTGTGTGTTCCTGAACAAAGATATACCTTTCTTTGGACAGCACCAACGCTGACTGGGGTGGAGATTCCCTTTGTCCATACGTATAAATACCATGTATAACACCAATGATTGATTGACGGCTCGGAGATTCGGTCCGAGTACGGCGATAACATTGCAGATTCGACGTAAGCTAGCATAAGGCAAGGTCCAAATTTTAAGGACTCGAGGGCATAAGGAGGTGAACGGAGACACAGGCTTGCCAACCTGGAAGTTATCGCTGACAATCAACACCGGCAAGAACGGCGAAGCATTGCTCCATCTATCAATCATTCGGCAACTTTCGATAGGGGCACGTACGAGCGCTATTCGTCCCGAAGTACTGGTAAATATCCCAACACTTGTTTCATGCGGTCTAGTGGGTGCCATTTTCAACATTAGAAGTGCCTTCTAAAGAAGCTATACGGAATCACGAAACCCAGGGCCTTCTCCTAGATGCTTCTTGAGTAACCGCCATTCACGACACTGTGACCGTTCGGTGCGCCATGCTGCAGGTCAACACAGCCTTTCCCGAATTGCTGTACTTGCAATTTCCATTGGGGGACGTGGCGCTTAATTATCGCCAGCTAATCCAGGATGAAAAACCTTCACATAATTCAATTCATAAATAGGACAGTGATGAATCGATGAACCATACCCGTCTCGTTTCTATAAGTACCCCCTAATGAGCACCCTCTCTCTCATCAACACTTTCTAAATCCGCCTGTCATCCAAATACCCCGTCACTCGACATGCCTTTCTTCGCAAACGCACAGAATTTCTCGATTCAAAAGGCCGAGATGAACGATGTCGCAGGCGATTTGAACAAGACCGTTAGCAACAATGACACGGATAATTCCAACACCGGAAATATTAAAGTCGATTCTTTTACTAAGAAGGGAGACACCGTCATCAAGGACTCCAAGATTGGTTAGCTTTTTTGCAGATTTTCAGGACAAGGAGCGTCATTGACTTTCTGATCGTCACGGTGGTTGCAGGAACCGGTAACAATAACACAATCTCCTTCTAGTGATACACAGAGGATTGACGAAAATCATGATGGTGGGTGCTTCTTGCTACGTTATGATGAATCCATGTGGTGAATAAACGATCCAGGTAGATGTTGTGGATATGTGATTGGCTCCAGTACATGGGTCTTGTATCGTGACCGTTCTACTAATGTTACTCCATTGATTGCTGAGATCTGAGAGGTCATCTGGTTCCCGATTAGCGTGCGGCGCCTGGGAAGAACTATCAATAGCCTGAGAGGAGAATGTCCTGGCAAACTCACGTAGCTACTAAATGGTCTGCCGGGAAATATCTGTTCACATTGAGTTGGCAACTTGGCATGGACGATGGCCTACCAGGCAAAGCCACTGAAGCCAGGAACCAAGATCAGGCCAGAAAGCGGCCAGAAACAGCCCATACCTTTTACCGCTTGCAAATACTTTCTTGCCGCCATCATGGCAGTCGTACCTGGCTCCTGGGCGGCCTCGCCCGCTATCCAACAGTCTCTTGGTACCCGAGCCGCGCAGGCATCGAAGCTGAGAACGAACAGCCTCGTCTTCTTAATACAACCCTTCAAAACGCGTCTCTCTGCTTTTCGGCGCTTCTGCGCATCGGCAGGCCTTTACTGGCGCTCCGTCTAGCAGTCATAAAAGTACCGCGGACTCGGGGCGGAAAAGCTTCATCCCATGACCGGCCACTTACATCGGTATAGTGGCCTCCATTTCATTTTTTTCTGCACGAAGACAAGGCGGCGCACGTGGCTATATGTTTATGTATATTTATAGTCAGGCGGCCATGCCACCGAGTCAGTGCAATTTGCAAAGCATCCCCTTGTCAGTTTCAACCCATACTATGCCTAGGATGGCGCTCATGGTGCTGGGTGGCGACCGGCGGGCTCAGGTACACGTAAAGCGCAGAATTCCATGCTGCGCATGAGCCACCGGCAAGCCATCGAGCCATCGACGCCATCGACGCCATTTCGAGTATAAATTCGCCCTTGATTATCCCTTCGACTGCCTCCATGGCTCAAATCTCATCCTCCATGGTTGGGAACCTCGTATGCACCAACATCTAGACGGTTTCCTCGTTCTAATCTTTTCCAGGACCTATCTGGATCTCTTTCCAAGAATCGCAATTATCTAAGAAAATTGGGAAGTTATTCTGATTTTTACACCGGGACGTGCACCAGGCAAGGTTCGCCGTGTTCGTTGTCTTTGCCATTGCTCTATTTTGATGTCTTCAAAGGCTATGCCCAGTCCAAAGTCGTTGGTATTAAAGCATTGCGCGCAAATGTCGTCTACAAGGAAGTCCTTACCAATGAGTTTATCGAGGTAAGCCATTGCTAGTGTGTAGGACAGACATGCTCATTCGTATTCTTGACAGAGATTTAAAAGACACATAGAGCGCTGGGTTACATTTGAGCATGCAAATGTTGCGCGCTGCTATGGCTATGCCCTTGACTGTGGTCCAATGCCTGCCATCATCATGGAATACTATCCTCAAGGCAACATTATGCAATACATAAAGGCGAAGCACCTGTCATTTAAAGAAAAGATCAAAATGGTAAGCGTTGCTGTCACGGAGGTGTCGGTTTACCGGCTCATTGCATCGTCGATAGGTCCGAGACGTTGCTCAAGGGCTCAGCTACCTCCACGGGCTTAGACGGCCCGTCATACACGGTGACTTGCGTGCCGTATGCATTTCTGAAGTCCATTTGCGCTCGTGCTTAATGATTCCTTCCAGGCGAACATATTGGTGAATCAAACAGGGCGTGCGGTAATAGCTGACTATGAGTTAGTCTACATAATTCCTTCCAACGATTATACCGGCCATGTGTTTGGAGAGAACACGGCATGGTTAGCGCCTGAGCTTCTTTACGAAGACAACCCCACCTGCACTGCTGCTAGCGATATCTTTGCGTTTGCAATGACTGTTATCGAGGTGAATATAAGCTGTGATCGCAATGTCAATCATGTGCCTTGACACTGATTTTAGGTAACCACAAATGGCATTGCCTTCGCGCCTAAGCTCGACTCACACGCGCTACGACTCCGAGATGAAGGTCATCGACCGGATTTGCCAGCTGAAGTTCTTAGATGCACGTGGCTTTCGGAACTAGTTCAAAGGTGCTGGGATGAAGAGCCCTTGGCGAGGCCAACTGCCTCCCGAATCGTTAACGTATTCATGGTAAGGCTTATTCGTTGAACTAATGACGATATGTCAACTAGACCAATTCCGCCTAGGTTGTTGAGCATGGATACTGAGGTCTTGTCTATGTACCAGGTGCCATACAGACATTAGTAGCAGAGTAGATTTCACACCTACGTTAATGAAGATGCGATATAAAAAAAAAACAAGGTTGGAAATGCCATGTCTACGAGGCTCAGAGATTGGACATCCATCTACAATTTTTGATGCTTATTATGACGTTTACTTGAAAGTTCTATGTACAGGCTTAGATTATACTGTTACTATGTATGCTTCATAAGTTTTTTGATCTTCAGCGAGTCACAGATTACAAGAAATAAGCTACTGTTTCAGCGCGGTCATGTGTCATTCACCTCCGACTTCACTGTCTCAGTAGTAGGTGGGGGCGAAGGTTGTAGGAATGGGGGGAAACGCTGTAGTTGCCGTCCCGCTCGTTGCAGCTGCCGGGGAGGTCGCCGCCGTAGCCAGTCCATGCAGGATATGGCCACCAATAGTTGAACGTCGACGTTGACACACCTTGGCCTACGCCTAACTGACGAGGTACCTGGTGCATGTAGCTTGTATCTTTAAATGAGGTGGCTGCCAGGACAAGTGTTGTCACCGCACACATAAATAACTAGACCATTGCTTTGTAACCTTGCCATAGAAAGATGTTCAAAGCGTCAATTATGCAGGTGTTGTATGATAGGATGTGGGTATTGATAGTGGTATCGGTATTCTAGGAGAACTTTTGGGCGAAGAAGTTGTTTAAATATTGCAGGGAATAGTCCGGGACGACAATGTATCCAGCGGGGTTTTTGACGCTGAATGCGCTCAGATCGGGAGTCGAAATCGAGCCCTGGGGCAATAAAGGTGGAGCGGCGTATGTCTGAGGTGGTGGCGCCCGACCTATGTGTTCTGGGCCAAAAGGTGGTTGGGCGGACCAGATAGAGTTACAGGTGCTGAGTGTCCGGCGACGAGCTGGATTGAGCTGCGAGCACGTCCGTTGCATGAAACGCAATGGAAGTTGGGTTTGCTACAGCGGAGACTCAGGCATACACTGGCAGCCATGTGGTTTCTATCAAAGACCTTCTGACCGGGGACCATCAACACGGTTGCAGCCGGCGGAGGCTCTCCGGACTCTTCTTCCGCAAAGGGCTTTTCCAAACTTGTCCCGGAAGCGCTGGCGAACCATGTTCCCGTACGCTAGTGCGCGCCGGCCATTCTTTTTTATATCGTTATAGGCCTAGGCCCATTCGTACGGTGACAGGAGCAAGAGTGCATGCGGCTCTATTCACTGGAGATGGAGACTCGTCTGCCTACGGGAGGGTGCGTATTATTATCCCTCCCGCGCTTACTCATTTCCATTGACATACATAGTGCCTTTAAACTTCAAGAACCCTCGTGGACGTTTTACACACCTACCAACCTTATGCGATTCGAAGGCCCTGATGGTTCATCATCATCAGGAGGACTTTGAAATCGCGTTCAAAAAAGAGTGTAAAACTCAGTTCGGGAAGACGTAAGCGGCCCTGCCATAGTGTGAAGGAACGACGTGGTGAGAAGCGTTCAAAGTGCTCCCAGATTAATAGAGGGTGAAGAAAGACGAAATTGTCCGCCGGTGTGCACCCTCCATTCTCCCTTTTTTTTTTTTGAAAAAAACCTTATGCAACCCTCAGCGTCCAAGCATACACCCGTCAATTGTTTTTATATAGGATATGATATATGAAGACTCGCGTCTTTTGGAGGTCCAGCGACTGCAGGCTTGCGAAATCGCGGAAATAGTTATATGATATCAAAAAATGGTGTGAAAAACGAGGCGATGTGATTTAAACCGTACATGATTCTACAGAGGTGAACCGGCGATGGATGCCAGTCAGGTGGCAAAACGTGTTAAACTGAAACATCGACGTCGTCATTCTCGACTAGCTTCCCGCAGACGATATATCTGTTGGCAAAGTGATCGTAGCACCATTTCATATTTTCTGTCGGCGTACCAGAGGTTGCTGTCGCATGTGAAGGACACATACATCTCATCGGGCTTGGGGTCCGTGAGCAGGTCAATGAGGAAGGAAGAACCTGGAAGCGTACATTGCAACGATTGTTTAGCCACGCCATGCGGCAAAGTTTCCGACCTTGAACAGACAGCCGCAACTACCAGGCCTATAGAAACTTCTCCCTGTAAAATCCTTCCCCCGTCTTTCCCATCAAACTCTGCCAACATCCTGGGGGGTAGGTAGGATTTGGGCCTCCATGTGTACCTTGACTTGAACTGAGATGATACGGACGGAATGACATGGTGAATGGAGCGAATTTGGCGTTGAATTCCAGCGAGTGTCTCGAAGGCCCGAGTCACAAGTGTGTGACATCGTGACTCACACCGCCTTGCCCTCTTTATCTCACAGACTCTTAACTGCTTACGTTTGCGTAACTCTCGGACGCACAAGTACTAATCAGAGTCTTCTCGCGGCACAAATTTTGGTATCCTTGCCAACTGCGCTAGACGCTTGTTTCGTCACACATCATCTCGATACCACTGGTTGACTGTTTGACTCTCTGAGATTACAAGTAACATCTGCAGTGTCTATATACATTTATATTCACAACTTGCTCTTAGACCAGATACCATTTCACATACCATTCCATTGTCAACTCAGTCATGTCTGATACTGCACATCTTCAAGATGCACGTGCAGTGGGTCAGTTTGAACTATTGTACTGATAGCTGTATTCTGACATAATTACAATAGTTGAAGATCCGGAAATGATAGAGATGCTCAAGAATAGATATGCATGCCCTCATTTCCGCATCCTTGTCATTGGAAGAGCTAATGCAGGCAAGACAACTATCCTGGAGAAAGTTTGTGGTGTGGCACAGGGCACAAAACCCATCATATATGATAAGGATGGATATCTACTTAAGCCCAAGGGATTGGCACAATTGAAACAATGGTTTCAGAGAAAAAAGCCTGATGCTCATTTGCAATCATCAATAGAGGTGGGCTTGCTATGCATTTTGACTGCCATTGTCAGAATCACTTTTCAGTGGGGTATACATGATATTGAGCACCAGATTACATATCCTGGCAGCAACTTCATCTTCCATGACTCACAGGGCTTTGAGGCAGGTTCTAAGGATGAAATGGAGGTTGTTTGGAGGTTTATTGAAAGTAAATCAATGGAAATGCATCTCAAATATCAATTACATGCAATTTGGTACTTTTCCAATTTGCTTGTGTTTCATCTGATGTATGCTGCCTAGGTACTGTATCCCAATGGATAGTCCTCGCCCCATAGGACATGCTGAGCTTCAGTTTTTCAGCAAGGGGACTGGAGGTAACTTGGCAGTTATTCCAATCACAATTTATTGATAAAAATACAGTTCCTTTGGTGCTGGTCTTCACCAAGTTTGATGGCCAAGTCATACAAGAATGGGGTAAACTAACTGACATGAAAGATGGAAAGACTAGATTGGAAAGGGCCAAGGAAAATGCTGAAAACACATTTCAGGAAGTTTATCTGCATAGAGTCATGAATACAGCTCACCCACCAAAAGCATTTGTGAAGTTGGAAGGTGAGCAATGAGGTCTATTTAACTGTGCTATAAGCCATTTAGCATATGTTGTTAGACATGCACAAGGCTGCAAAGGACTGTCCTGAGCTGACAGAGAGAACAGCTCAAGCAATTGACAATGCCAGTTTGCATGACATCTTTGTCTCAACCCAGGCAAACAACTTGGACCTGTGTGTTAAAAATGCTCTTGAGTGAGATCCTCTACTATCATGACCAGCACATGATGTGATGGATTGTAGAACTGTTTTAAGAAAGGAAGATGCATTTAAATTGCTTCCTGGGGTTGTGTTTTCACATTTTCCATATTTTTGGGTAAGTAAAGGGCATTCTACCTTATGACAGGATGATTATAGTATGAACAGTATGAAAAGGTGTGTCAATCTCACAATAAAATATCAATGATAAAACATTGGAAAGGAGGGAATCAAGGTAAAATATGCAGTATCATGTTATATATTGCATTTATTGTTCATATGATGTGAGTATGTTCATGTGGAAGGTAATGAAGCTTGCAAGGAATACTGTCATGTCCTCTTTTAATAGAATTTGGAAAATGTGAGTGATAAACATTTTTATCATTCAAGTTTATTGACATGAGACATAGGCAAAAAATGGATTAGGGAACTTAAAAAACCTGAAACCAGAGATTTGGTACCATCAAAGTACCATAAATATCTTCATCTATTCAAAAAAAAAAAGCATTGGAGCAAATGCCAGTTAGGAAACCATGGGATCATGCTATGGACCTCAAAGAAGGTTATCAACCGAAGAAAGGGAAGGTGTACCCCCTGTCACCAGATGAACTCAGTGAAGTCAGAAGCTTCATTGATGATCAATTAAAAAAGGGATACATCAGACCTTCTAAGTCACCACAAACGTCACCAGTGTTTTTTGTAAAAAAGAAAGACGGAAAGAAAAGAATGGTACAGGATTACTGTTACTTGAATGAATGGACAGTTAAAAATAACTATCCATTACCACTTATATTGGAACTCGTGGATTGAGCAGGAAAGGCAAAGCTCTTTAGTAGATTAGATCTACAATGGGGCTATAATAATGTATGGATTAAAGAAGGTGATGAATGGAAGGCTGCCTTTACTACACCTGAAGGTTCTTTCAAACCAGTAGTAATGTACTTTGGGCTTACCAATTCACTGGCAACCTTCCAAGCTATGATGAACGACATATTCTGCGATATGATCAATGAAGGAAAAGTCATTGTATACATAGATGACATCCTTCTCTATACGGAAACCAAAGAACTGTTAAGATCGATGCTCTCAACACAGTTCATTCTAAGTCAACAGTGGCAAGCAGAGTCTTGGTCTGCTCCCAGCCTACTGGACAAGTTCTGGACACTAAGTCAAATGATGACAAAGGTCAAATAAATGACGAGCTCAAAGAGATGAGAGCGAGGAGTTTCGTTCAGAGGTTGAGAGAAGAATTTGATTAAGTTGGAACTGAAGAGTAGCTACATTACAGGAGGATTTATATATGTAAAAGAACAAAGGAAATATAAAAGGAAATGTACAGCTAAATACCTAAGAAAGGAAAAGTGAAGGTAAATAACTAAAGGAGATAAGCATCCATGAAACGCATAGCAATGATTATGTAATTGTAAAAGTCCGTCAATGAAAGGGAAAGAAACTGTAACATTACCCCCTTCGTATATGAGAAGTCACCGACTTCTACCATATCCCTTTGGTAGTCCAGCCATGATCCTTTCTGGACTTCAGCCATTCAATGATGGTGTTGACATTGCGATTGGCCGTTTCAAAGCGCCATTGGAGACTATTGAAACAAGGGACAGCAGCACAGTACACTAGCTAAGTGTTACAGTTTATTTTTCCTCTTCTATGACGGATGCTTTATTACATCATCATTACTATATGATTTAGTGGACATTTATGCCACAAGGTCGCTAGACCGGGTTGCACTCTCAGAGGAAGAAGGGAGAGAAGAGAAAAGAAAACTCTGTTGTATAGTCTATGACTATGACAATCAAGAGCCTGGGGGGACCTTCTCACGCTCCAACCACCACCATCTAACTGGACACCGCTACTATCTACCCATCCGCGACACCAGTACCATGTCGAACGACAAAGGTATACCCAGGAACCTCCAGATGAGGATCTCCTACCAGAAATCTGACGATCCAGCCACACAGCTGATCACACAAGTTATCGCTCTCCTCACCCGGGCCGATGAGCTTCTCTATAGCTCAAAGGTCGACTCTACCGTCTATGTCCCGCCTATCGACGAATTCTTTGGCCAGTTGAAGGCACAATGGCCATTGTTGCAGGTATTCCCTCCCCAGCCCACTACTGTCATTGACCCTGCGCCTGCCTCCCCTTTGCGCTCTTTGGAGTTGCGAAGCCTGGTTAAGCAAGTCCAGGTCATCAGTTCCAAGCTTGGGGCTATCCAGGCCTCCCTGCGGGACCCTCCCAAGTCGTACGCCTCTGTGGCCTCACATCAACCCATCCCGCCTCCTGGGGGCCCTCGTGCCCCCCTGAAACCACCCCGTGACATCCGATCCCATGCGCGACTGGTCCTGGTACCTCAGGTGCCCTTACCAGCCGACTTCAACACTGACCAAGCTTGTCGTACTATCAACACGCTACTGGCCGATCCATCGAAGGGTGCAACCCGCACTCCAACACCCATCCCACTGCCACCTGTACCAGCGCCTGGCACACTGTCCTCCCTCTCACGGACAGCAAAAGGGAACTTGGTGGCAATCGGTTCTCCTGGCGTCTCGCTTGAACAGCTTACAAATTCGCTTCCCTATATCAAACTGACCCTCGAATATGCTTGGGGGATCCCGACTTCGACCTTTAGTGGGACGAAATGGCGATGTGTGTGCATCAATGGAGTACCGACTCCTACAGAAGGCCCGATCCACACGCCGGAAGATTTAGTGAACCAAATCCACCTACATAACCCGTGGACCAACCATCTTCGACAACCTATCATGCCATACTGGATCCGCAAACCCATCACCATCGAACCAGGCTCCAGGTCGACAATTGTCCTGGTTTTCGAGGACGAAGATGGAAAACTCCAGCAAGAGGTCTTATGACAAAAGAAGATATTCCTGTTTGGCCGAGCCTGTTCCATGCGAGCTTGGACAGAGATGAGGCCAAACGTTAAACCATCGCCCAAGACCACTCTCGTACCGGCGCTCTCAGCGCCATGAGGTTTCCTCGCCCATATCTAGCTTTACTTACGGGTTTCGGTTCATCTACTAACCCTTTCTTAGTTATTTCCCTGGCGTGGCCTCTTCGCCTTTGGGCTTTAGTGAGTTTAGAAAGACTTTTTGCTATACAAATACTACCGTTACCTATCACTTCTCGTAGAATACCCTATCATGTACTTAGTGGTACGCAGGGGTCTAAACAAGGAAAAAAAAAAAAAAAAAATCAAGAGCCTAGGGCTCTTGGTGCTACAACCAAGACTATATACCCAAAGCCTTGCCTCTCTTACTAATCCGTCTCCTGACCACCTCACCTCCACCTCATGCCGACCCGTGGTCCGCTTACATAATCTAGAAAGATAAGATCTCTGATAACCCGATAAGAGATCCGAGCTTCCCGAGATAAGAGATAAGATAAGATAAGATCTTAAGATAAGATCAAATTGTAACATTACCCCCTTCTTAAAGGTTTGCGTCCACGAGAACCTTAGCCGTGTCTGTGATGATTTCTTCTACTTGACTGATTTCATCATCGGCTCCACCTTCTCTATCGTACACTTCCTTGCATGCACCCTTCCACTTTCTCCAATTTCTCTCCAACTTCTCTAAATATTCACCTTCAAAGCGACTGTCTTCCCAGCCAAAAAGGACTTTCGACTTATCCGGGTTGGTATGATTTTGATACCTCCGAAAAGCATCCTGTGGAATCCGTCTTGGAGCCGGCGCATTGGGTTTTTTCTTATGAAAATCTCTTACGCATTGCTGAGCGTTCTTGAGATTTGCTGCTGCTTCCCATGTTGACTCCTCGACTGGATATCCTTTCCACTTGACCAAGTATTGGAGACCGCATCCTTTGAAACGACTGTCCAGAACTTCTTCCACTTCATAATCTTCTCCTGCCACCTTGTCCTCTTCCTCCTTCCTGCGTTTCTCTAGCTCTGCATCTTTTTTCTTCTGCTCCGGAAAAGTCGGTTCAACGTACGGCTTCAGTAAGGCCTCATTGAAAACGTTATAGACCTTCCACACGGTGGGCAACTTCAACCGGTATGCCGCTGATCCTATCTTTTCAATCACCTCATACGGGCCATAGAATTTGTTATCCAACTTTTTCAATGCCCATACGTGAGGTAGATGCTCAGAATTGACATATACCTTGTCACCAATATTGTACTCGCACGACAGTTGTTTGCCTTTATCATATTGCTTTGCCATTCATTCCGCCGTCTTTTCCAGGTTTTCCGCCACATGCTTCCATGCCTCCTTGGTTTCTCCTACAAACTCCTCCACTGCCTGTACTGGTGTACCTTTTATGGGTTCAAACCATTTTCGAGGATGTCGTCCATAGTTCAAGTAGAACAGCGAATAGCCAGTAGCCAAGTTCCTCCTATCATTATGACAGAACTGTGCTAGCACTAAATGCTCGCTCCAATCATCCTGCTTCCCATTTGTGTACATTGCTAGAAACTCTCGAACTTCCTGATTCACCCGTTCGGTCTGACCATCTGTCTGTGGGTGATAGGCCATTGAAGGGTTCCCTTGGATATTCAACATCTTGTACAATTCCTTCATGAACTAGGAAACGAACTGACTTCCTCTATCGCTGACAACCTTGTTGGGAATAAAAAAATGCCGTGTTCTCGAAAGACATTATCCCAGAACAACCGCGCTACTCCTAACGACATGATGGTCGAGTTGGTTGGTAAAAAGAATCCCTTTTTCGAAAAGTGATCTACAACCACCATAATCATGTCATAGCCTCTGGATTCCGGAAACGGTCCCATCAAGTCCACTGAGACTTCTTGCCACAGTTGCGCTGGTATGTTCAATGGTTTGAGTGGTGCCGCTCTTTTCATCCTATCCGGCTTGACCATTTGACACATCCTGCATCCCTTAACGTACATTTTGACGTCTTTTGCCATGTTGGGCCACCAGTAGTTCCTTGTTATTACCTCCACTGTTTTGTCAATACCATAATGTCCCCACTTGTGATGAACCTCTATGATATTTTCCCTTATTCGTGCGCTGACTGGGACATAGATCCTTCCCTTCCATGTCCACAATCCTTTCTCCTCTTTCCAGTCTTTGTTTCCACTTCCAATCCCTTCCACTGCCTGTTTATCCCATTGCCTACAGTTCACTTTCTTAATGTCTTTCTGAAGGTCCAAAAGAAAGTCTTTGTCCACATCATCACTGTCGTAAACCCTTACGAACAGTTCCTCTTTCAGCAAAATTACTCCCTCGTTATCAATCTCCTCCCCTTTATGGTCTGTCCTCTGTGACAGAAGATCCGCTTTGGAATTTGTTTTGCCAGGACGATGTTTAATGAAAAAATTAAAGTCCTGCAAGTCCAGTATCCAACGCGCTTGTCGACGATTAATGTTCTGTGGCTTCCTGAAGTAGGTGAGATTTTGATGATCCGTTAAAACCTCAACTGGAATTGCGGTACCCTTCAGGTAATGTGACCATTCGTAAAAGGCTTGCATGACTGCCAACATTTCCTCATCATAAATTTCATAATTCCGCTCAGCCGGATTTAATGATTTGGAAATAAACGCCACTGGTCGCCATACACCGTTGGTCTGTTGTTGAGACAAGATGCTGCCAATCACGTATTCGGACATGTCAACCTCTACGCAGTATTGCCCTTCATCCGCTGGGATTGCTAAGACCACTTCCTTGGCAATGCGTGCTTTCAAGCCATCAAAGGCCTTTTGTTGCTCCTCTGTCCATTGCCATCCATCCTTCCCTGTCAGCTTAGTAAGAGGTTTTGAGATGAGTGCAAATACTTGCACAAATTGCCTATAAAAATTGATAAACCCCAAGAACTGTTGAACATGCTTCTTGCACATTGGGGTTGGCCATTCGACGATCACCTGAACCTTTGCCTTATCCATGCTGACTGAGTCATGAGAGATGATAAGACCCAGGAACTCGATAGTGCCTTTATCAAACCAACACTTCTCTGGTTTCAACGACAACTTGTGCTCCTGCAACTTTGCCAGTATGCGGTTGACATGTTCTGTATGACTCTTCTGATCCTTGGAGAATATGAGGATGTCATCCATGTAAATGACAACCCATCCCTCTGCAATTTCTTCCCAAAAGAGATCATTCATCATCGTTTGGAAGGTTGCTGGTGAGTTTGTCAATCTGAAGAACATGACTAGGGGTTCAAACAACCCTTGATTGGTATGGAATGCTGCCTTCCATTCATCTCCTTCTTTTATACAGATATTATTATATCCCCAGCGAATATCCATCTTGGAAAACACCTTGGCATGTGACAACTTATCAATCAATTCCGATATCAATGGTAATGGGTATCGGTTCTTGATTGTCATCTCATTCAGCTTTCTGTAATCTTGCACTGGTTGAATAGACCCATCCTTTTTCTTGACAAAAAAGAAAGGCAACACCATAGGTGACTTGCTAGACTGTATTTGTCCCATCTCCAAGTTTTCCTTGAGAAACTCCTCAAGTTTCCTTTGTTCTTCTTTACTTAGTGGATAGATTTTGCAATCTAATGGCTTCGATCCCAGTATTAACTCGATTGCATGATCCCACAGACGTCTAGGTGGTAACTCATCAAACGTCTGTTTTTCAAACACCTTCCAATAACCTAGATAGTGTTTAGGCACAATCTCTTCCAGGGTCTGCTTGATCATATGTTCGGATGCAATTTTAGTAGCCGTAGATTCGTACACTTGTATCCATTCCCCATCCACATCTTCTTTCATTACTGCTATCAATCTATCGCCATCCTCCCAATGCAAGCCGCACTCTTCCTCCTTGTCCTGATCACTTTCTTCTTCGGGCTCCTCGGCGTGCGTATCTGGTTGGCACGTGCCTGGGCATTGGCTGAATCGGAGTGAGTTCTTCTGCCAATTCACCTCTGGATTATGGTACTTTAGCCAGTCGTGTCCTAAAAACAAATCTGTTTTCCCCAGGGAGGACATGCCGAATTCCCAAAGTTCTGAGTGCGCTCCAATCACCATTTTTAACTGCACCATTTCTGACAGTTTGCCATCTTTGTTCTCGGATCCATCAGTGTTATACACCAGAATAGGGTGTGCGAGCTTTCTCATGTTGCGGTTATTCCTTTTCATGAATTCCCTATTCACGCATGAACCCGTGCACCCCGAGTCCAGGAGAGCCGTTACCGCGATGCATCGGCCGGTGGTCACATCTGTCACCATCGTCGGTATGTTCAATTGTCGTTTTCCTGTCCCTAGGACATATTTCTGGTGTTTTTTCAAGTTATTCAACTGCCAGAAGGCCTCCGCTTCTGTCCCTCTGTTCAAGTCCTTCACCATCACTTCCGTTACCTCCACCCGTCGTGATTCGTGACTCCATATCTGAAGCGACTCTAGAGCTTGGTTCATGGGTCGCTCCCATATGCGCCTTACCATCCATGGAGTCTGCCAGGCCCTCAAGCAAGATCCTCTCCCCCTGACAGGTTCTTGCCGCCATTTTTGTTCCTTCTCACTCATTTCATACTCAATGTAATTTGAAATGCATGGATTGGTCATAGAAATATTACATGTAGTAGGAAACAAGTCCTTGCTCGATCGGTTGGAACCTGTTCCATTCGAGCTCACTAAAAACCCTTCTCTTTGGCCCATTCTGCTATGGCCTTCACGTCTTCATCTGTCATATCTTCCACCAGAAACTCATTCCAGCCCATCTCCCTAATCCTCGTCTTCCCTGTCCAATCCTTTGGCGCTTTACAATTACGTGCCATGCGACCCTGCTTGCCACAATTATAGCATGTAATCATTCGCCTCTTCCTATCTATGTCCATTGCATTAGGATCTCTTGGTTTGGAACCTGACACTGCTGCGGGGGGTGGACCTTGTGTTGCCCCACTGCTTTGGTTCACAGGTGTTGGTGCAACCCTGTTTTGGGTTCCCTGTGGAGCCGTGTTCCTTGCCTGATTGTCCTGATGCGTTCTTCCTTCTATATGATAAAATGCCTTGGTGTCTCTCCATGCCTTGTTCAATTCTGTTGCCTTCACAAACCATCTTTCTAAATCTCCCACCTCCAGTCCATCACCCAGCGCTCCCATTTCCACAATTCTTAAACCTAATTGTGGGTTTAATCCTTTCCTAAATTGCGCTATTAACGCAATTTCATTGTACCCTGTCAGTTCCTTCAATCCCTTGAACTCAATGATGTAGTCCTCCACTGGTCAACTCCCCTGAGTCAATTTGTTCATTTTACGGATAGCTTCATCGCGCGTTTCCGTAGTCATGAAGTACACCTTCATCTCTTCTTCAAATCTGGGCCATCCCACAAATGGTGCTGGTCTCCTCATTGGCGCTTGCACCTGCATCGGCAGTTGAGCCGGCTGTCCTGTTGCAACTAGCGGTTCCTCCTATATGCCTAGTCTTTCTTGCGTGTACAAGGTATCCGCTCAATATGTTCCTGCTGCATCTCTTACCGCCTTCTCATCAATATATTCCATCATTTCCTGCAGTTTGGTTGCCGGCCAGTTACCCACTCGGTTTGCCGATCTGCCCTTGATCCTTTGTAGGGCGATCATCATGCATCAATCAAAATGATGAATTTGCATCATCATAAAGTATGCTTGCATCTGTCGCAACCAGTTTCCGACCAACTGCGGTTGTCCTTTGTATGCGTCTGGTAGGTTGACCTTCAATGTTGGCGGTCTCTCCTCTGGTGGTGTAGGTGGCATCCTTACTGCTTGAAGAATGGTATTGGCCGACTCTGCCAATCCTGCTGCTGTCTGTCTTTGGCCCTCATCTCCCCTGGCCGTCCATGCTTCCTGCTGTGCGGTTGGTCTGAAACTCCTTAGAAGGGCTGTGACGAGCACCATTATTGCTGCTAATAGTGCATCCGTCACGTCAAATCCAACCAACACATGAGCGTATTCGTTTGACTTGTTTTTCTCCAACAAGTCCCATCCTCGTTCTCCAATCCGAGCCAGTACCACATGCAACTTGAATGTGAGAAAACTGAAAGGTGCTTGCACCCTTATTTCTGTGTTCCTCAGTTCCTTGTTGTCGTTCGCAATGGTCCTCCATGACGGGTTGTGCAGCCATGCAAACTGTGTCCAGTATTCTAGTTTGAACAACCACAGGTAGCAGAGGCCCAGTGTCTCTGGTCCATATCCGCAATACCCTGGAGGTGGTAATGACTCTCTTGTCACTCGTTCCACTCCTCACAACCACGTGCCTATATCTATCCTGGAGACTGGTATTTCCCGCAGTCGAGTATGCACTTCTTCTACAAACCAGTCTCCTACGACTCTCCCATAGATGTTTCTGGTCATCCTTCTGGTAATTCTTCTAGTGACCATCAACAATTCTCTGGGATATACCACGTCATCCTCCTCTTGATGTTCTGTGCCTAATCTCACTTCTTTCCACCCCCACTTCCATTCAACAAGCTTGTCTATATCCTTCCACATATAAACGCCAATGTCGTACTTCCTCTCTGGGTCTCTAACCAGTACCACATGGAAGACTCTGTCTGAGTCTCCATCTGCCAACTCGAAGAGAGCCAACTCATCCCTAAGTTCTTGTTCATGTTAAAAGTTAGATTAGATAATTAGAATTAGAATTAATTAGTGTTTTATATTTAACTAAATATCTATTCAGATTATGTGATTAGTCACATGTCTATAGGCTCATCTAGACTCTGATTAGCAATAATAAACTCTTATTTGTACTTGTGTACAAAATTATAGAGTTCAGAGATATTTATATCTTTGACAGATATTATAGAGTTTGACAGTTATTATAGAGTTTGATGGGACGATTATCAACTGAATTGAATAGTTGATAAGAATCATTTATATTTAGAACATGACTCAGAAATGACTCATATGACTGTACATTGCTGTGCAATGACTGTGCAATGACTCATACTGCTGCGCATGAGTCATATAGCTGTGCACATGAGTCATTTAGAAGGAAATGATGTCATTTAGAACATCATAGAATGATTAAAAATAGATAATAATAAAAGAAACTCGTTTAATAGTATTTTTATTATTATATTTTGTACCTAGTTTAGGGTTACTGAAATGTATATAAGGAGGGCATTTTGGACACTAAGCTCCCCAGTTTTTCCACCTAACCAATAGGCAGATAAGCACTGTTACTAACAAATGTAAGTACATTGAAACCTTACTTAGCCAGTGCTACTGCGCTGCTGTCCCTTGTTTCAATAGTTCATACCCGTGTATTTCTGAAATCATCAGGTATGCTGGCCAGTCGTACATGTCATAATGCACCTCTTTGAATAGGTACATGTACAGTGACCAGCAAAAGGTTTCCAATGTTTGGTGAAACTGTATTGAATGGCTTATAGCATGAGGAATAAATTATATAAAACTCCTGAAAATTCAGAGTACATAGTTTAACATGTATAGTATTAGGTAATATGGCACCATTATGTAATCATTGTTATTGGAGAAGATAAAAATAGATTAAACCTCACTGCTCATTGGAAACCTTTTGCTGCTGACAATTTGAGGGATAGAAACAAGACAGATCACATGACTCTGTTGACTACATTCACACAGTCATGTGCCTATGTTGATTTTAAGTTGAATTCAACAGTCCTAGCAACCCATACCACCACCAATCCATCATGCACTCTCTCACTCCTGCTCAACAGCAACACATCATCTCCCTTCTCAATGCTGGCCATTCTGCCAAGGCTATTGCTTCATCCACTGGCCATGGCCTTTTTACAGTCTCTAGAATTCACTCTAAACACTGTCCTCACCTTTAAAAGTCCTTTGGAGGTCGTCCAAAGAAGCTCTCTCCCACCAACAAACACCATGCCATGCACCTAGTGTTGCCATCGGCTAGGCTAAAAGCCGATAGCTGGCTTAGCTGAGCCAGTTTTTAGCCGAGCCGTAGCCAAAAATGGGCTATGGCTATGATTGGCTAAGCTATTCCTGCATAGCCGATCCAAGCCGACTATAGCCAGCTATAGCCGACTTTCTGCTCCCTGCCCTGTGCCCTGAACCACCACATGACCGTTGCCCACTTACGCACATCGCCTGCCTCAGCAACAACAACCACCAGTTCCAGACCCATGTCGGGCGTCTACTGAACACAACCCAGAGCCCAGACGAGATCCATTCGTCTGGGCAGTATGTTTTTTTGCCTTTTTTTTTCGCTTGTTACTAACAGTTCCACCCTCACGCAGTCGTCTTTTCTGCTCTCTGCCCTGTGCCCTGAACCACCTCATGACTGTCGCCTGCCTACACATCGCCTGCCTCTGTGATGACAAGTCCCAGACCAACGTTGAATATCTGCTGAACCCAGCCCGTCACCGTCACCCTGTCCTCATCCTTGCCGTCACCACCTCATCCCCTACTACTACCGCCGTGGCCACAGACTCCTCTAATGGGGCCCAGACGGCTGCATCTGGGCCCGTCATACGTTTTTTTGGTTTTCTTTTTTGCTAAAGAGCCCTCACCCCGTTTGCCAGCATCCACGCCCACCCGCACCACCCCGTTTGCCAGCATCCACGCCCACCCGCATCCACGCCCACCCGCATCCACGCCCACCCGCACCCACCCGCACTCCACCCGCACCCACCCGCACCCACCCACACCCCACCCGCACCCACCCACACCCCACCCGCACCCACCTGCACCCCACCCGCACCCCACCCACACCCACCCGCACCCACCCACACCCACACACACTACCTACGACCACCCACGCCTGTTCGCCTGGCCTCATGTACACTCACTGGCCGCAAACGACCACCCACATCCATCCTGCCCATTCACACGTCAATTCGGCCACACCCAGAACCCAGATGAGATCCATTCGTCTGGGTGGTATGTTTTTTATCTTTTTTTTCACTTGTTACTAACAGTTCCACCCTCACGCAGCTCTCACTGTCTTCTCGCTGTCCTCTTGCATTGTTACATCCTTTTTGCCATGTCGACAAGACCAGCCTCCCCCATACCTACTTTGTTCGTCCATAGACTACCCATTACCAGCAGCTGCTCACCACAGCTACACACCACCCTCGCCCATACCCTGTCTGCTTGCCTTTGCCCCGTCCACTCTCTGAGTTCACTCGCCCACTATCTGTTCTCTTGCCTGCTTACCTGCCTGTTCCCTTGTGTGCTAGCTTGCCCATCCATTCCCTCTCCCGATTGCTTGCCTGTCCAACCCATTCCATCACCTCCACTTGCTCACCCACCTATTTGTTCCTGCTTACCTATCCATTCCCTCACCCACTCCCCCACTTGCATGCATGCCTGATTGCCTGCTGTTTCGCTCACCCACCCATTCACTCACATTTGCCCATACATTCCCTTGCCCACTCACCTGCCTGCCCCATTCCCTTGCATGATTACCTGCCTGTTCCCTCATGTGCTTGGTTGCATCTGTTCCCTCTCCTGATTGCTTGCTCACCCAACCCATTCACCATTGCTCACTCCCTCCCCTGCTTCCATTGCATCCAGACAGTTACCATATTTGGGTACCTTGGGTGTAGTATCATCTATTTTTAGGGTACTTGAATATAAGAGCATTGTTGGATGGTGCCTTTCTTTCTTCCTGCCATCACAATGCCTCCAAGGAAAAGTCAGAAGAAAGCAATAAAGCCTGCTGGTAATGACAGATTGTCTTTGTCATGTATACATGTACTCAATTGCAGGACTATAGCTCTGCAATCAGGTGTACCCATTGCAAAGGAAAACATACCAACAACTCCAGGTACATATTTCTCTCCATTTCACTATGCAATCTAAAACAGTGTTAAGACAAACTGCCCACTGAGCAGCTATCATCTCATGAGGATAACATAATACATTGTAAGTGGAGGAAAATTGCAGCATAGAGACTGATGCTAAGGGCTGAATCATCAGCAACAACTGAGAGCCCTTCCCTATCATTACCTGACTCCTCAAGGACACCAGTACCTCCTGGAAAAGAGTCTCAACCAGGTGAGTGGCACATAAACAAGGGAATTCTTCTAGAACTCACATTCCCACTAGCAATGAGACAATGTAGGCCATCCAGACATGCTCTCCAGGTAAGTATTTATCATTGACTTACTTTTTATTACACCACCTAAAACCTGTAGCTTGATCCATTGGAGACACTGACACCTGCTAGGAAACCAGTTCCACCAACACCCTCAAAGTCAAGAGCTCGTGCTGTCAGGGTTTTATTCACTCCACTCCAGGTGTTTTCCCCCATGGCTACAGTGGAATTTGGTTCAGGGACATCTGATGATCATGAGTCATATGATTCACCAACTGAGATAACCACTCAGTTGAAGTCATTATCTTTGGAATCAGAGGCTTCAGCTGCAGAGCCTAAATATAAAGGAAAGAAAGGTGGTGCAAGAGATGTTTGGACATTTTTTGAAAAAAGACAGGGAAAGGGGAAGGGAAGAGGAAGGGGAAAGGGAAAGGGGAAAGAGAAAACTCCTGGAGATGGAGAGGATATGGAGAGTGTCTGCAAGTTTTGTCTGTGAGTTCCACAGTTTCCCAACTGTTCTAATGTTTAATGCATGTTTGTCTTTAGTGAGGCTCAAGAGGCTGATCCTGACTATGAAGTTGCAGCCTTTGGCAGTACCACTGGTGTCTCCAATCTCAGGTTACACTTAATCAAGGTCCATCTGGAGGATTGGACCAAGTCCTGTGCAAAGATGAGCATTCCCATCACTGCCACTTCTGCACTTCAAGTCATCAACACAGAGGGGAATGAATCTGAGGCCACTGAGCGTCCCCTTTATTCTAAGGAGGCCTTTAAAGATGCCTTGGTTGAGCTTATTGTTGGGGATGATTTGGTAGGCATGCATTGAATCTTTTTATTGCAAGTCTGACTGAGAGCAGTCTATCAATATTATGGAATCCCCAAGGCTATGCAAGGTCTTTTTTCTCCTGAGGAAAGAGTTGAAAATTTCAGATATTCCTGGGAGAAGTGCCATCAGGAATCACATAATGAGTGCATTCTCCAACCATATTGAAAAATTGGAGGAGGAAATGAAGGTTAGTTTGACTCTTTGCACCTTTTAACTTTAGCTTATACTTGACAGGGATCAGTTGGAAAGATATCACTAACAACTGATGCATGGTCAGATCCTAATCTTACCTCATTTATGGCTGTCACAGCCCACTGAATTCAAGGAACTGAGGTGAAGACTCTGGCAGGGTTGGAAAGAAAGTTGGAGCTGAGAAGTGATCTGATTGGTTTCACCAAGATTCCTGGAAGACACACTGGCAAACATCTTGCCCATTGTTTCATTCACATCCTCAACAGACTGAAAATAACCAACAAGGTCCTTGTTTTTGTATCTTTTTATCTTCATCACTTATATGCTCACAGATTGGATGGGTGACTTGTGACAATGCTAGTAATAATGATACCATGATGGCTTCACTGCAGATCATGCTTCAAAAGCAGAAGATAAACTTTGGTGCTGTTGAAAACAGGATTAGGTAAGATTTCCACTTATTTTGGTGGTCTTATTGACATTTTCTAGATGCTTTCCTCATATTGTTAACCTGGCCTGCAAAGCAGCTCTCAATGCCATCACAGACTTGAAATATGCAGAAAGTCAATCAGAGTATGTGGCACATACATTTAGGAAGGACTGTATTGCCACAATCCGATCTTTTATCAATGCTGTAAAGCCTTTTTATCATTTATTATGCCTGACTAATTGTTTTATAATGCAGGTTCGCAATAGTAATGCCAAAAAACAGCGTTTTTCAGAGTATGTCCAGAAACACTATGGGCAGGACTACCAGCTCCTTCATGATGTATCCACAAGATGGTCTTCAACACTTTTAATGATCAAGAGGGCATTGCAGCTTAAACTGGTATGTCAAGCATAGATTTTGGGAAAGTATCCTCATACATTCATAGGCCATTATTGATATGATCAATGACAGTGAATTTGGCTTAGATACATATGATCTAACTGAGGAAGATTGGCAAACACTGGAAGATTACAATCAGATTCTCCAGGTAAGATTTTGTGTCTAGAAGAATATGGGCTAATACAAATTAAGGTGCCTCATGCATTTCAGCATATGCTTGGAACTGAGAAGACTCCTACCCTCCCCTATATCATCCCTGCATTTGCAGCTTTCAGTGAGAGGTGGAAAGTATTTGCAGAGGAGAATGTGCATTGGGAGAGCATCATCAAACCAGGCCTAGACAAATTGGCAGAGTATGAAGAGGAACTAGACAAAACCCCAGCATATTTACTGGCAATGGGTATGCTGAGAACAACACTTTGTCATGGACTAATATACTCTTAGCTCTTGAACCTAGCTGCAAATTTTCTTATTTATCAGAAGATAAAGCCTACTCAGCCAAGAGAACACTGTTGAAGGCAGTGAGTTGGCCTTCAAAATACATATCTAACCCTATCTCATCTTCTGACAGTTAAGGGCATATCAGAGCAAAACAACATCAGTGAATATGCCTCAGCAGCAGCCTGTAACCAGATCATCTAGGCATGCTGCTGCTAGCATTTTATTTCCAAAGAAGCAGCACTCAGCACCCAAGTCACAGACTTTGGAAATAGAGGTTGATCAATATCTAAGCTCTCAAGACAAGGAGACTGGCATTCTGGAGTTCTGGCAGGTACCTAAGTTTGCAATCTTATTTGAATTGTCTAACTTTGAATCTTGACAAAAGGCAAAGCAATCTCAGTACCCTCACTTATTCCAGCTTGCCATTGACATCCTACCTATTCAGGCCACCAGTGTTCCATGTGAAAGAGTTTTTTCATCTGGAAAAGAAACCATGACAGCAAGGAGGAGGAGGATTACTCCTGAACTGATGGAGGCACTTCAGGTTTTAAAGTTTACAATCAGGAAAGGCCCCTCCCTGAGCTTCACAGATGGATTGTCATGGGATGATGAAATTAGGGAATTTGAATATATAGCCAGAATTGCCCAGCCAGAAGATCCAGATAGTTATGGTAGGAATTTGAAGCAGGCAGGGCAGGATGAAGATGAGCTGGAGAAGATCATTGAGGAAGTGACTAAGGCCATGGAGGATCAAGAGAATGAAGGCTCAGAAGGTGGACTTGAGTATGTCTAAGAGTCAGGGATATATATATCTCAATTACTGAAATTACATTATGCTAATTGAAAGCATTGCCTTTGGAAACAGAGATCAATGCCTGACATGACTGCCTTAGATGAGAACATAGGCATTTTAGAGCTTTGGCAGGTGAGAGATTATTTTATTCCCTCCTGTTCTGATTTTCAGAATCATATGTATCATATGTACTTGACTGCTAAGCCTATGTCAAAATACCATTACAGTTGTGAGCAAAAAGAGGGGGCAGTGAGGGTCTTGTTTGATTCATGTTTAAGCTGTGGTGATATGCATTTTGCAGACTCAAGCTGGTGATAAAGAAGGCAGCCAGAGGGCCAAGAGAGTCCACTCAGATGATAGCAATGGTAGGCCAACAAGTGTATGGATGTCAATGAGGAAGGCATTGTTGAGTCTGAGGAAAGTGAAGATGTTGCAATGAGGTGGGTAGGGCAAGCAGGAAATGGACAGGGGGTAGCTGAAGGGCATGGGCAGGAACAGACATGTCATCATATTTTTCATTTACAAACATGCAGCTTCTGACACAAATGAAAGAAAAGGTTTTTGTAATGGATGAAAAATGCTGAGAAATTGCAAAAACATGTGGTAATAGATATAAAAGCAGGAAGTGGATAAGAGTGGGAGTATAATCTGAAGATTTGAGGAACAGACATGTCACCACATTTTTCATTTACAAACATGCAACTTCTGACACAAATGAAAGAAAAGGTTTTTGTAATGGATTAAAAATGCTGAGAAATTGTGAGAACATGTGGTAATAGATACAAGAACAGGAAGTGGATAAGACACAAATGAAAGAAAAGGTTTTTTCAATGGATGACAAGTGCTGAGAAATTGTGGAATATGTGGTAATAGATATAAGAACAGGCAGGTGAGTGAACAGGTAGTAGACAAAGGAGCAGGCAGGCAAATAAGCAGCAGAAGTGAGTAGGTGTGCAGGTGAGGGTGGAGGCAAATGGGCAAATGGCCAAGTGGGTGAAGTTGGAGGAGAACAGGTATGGGGGAGGGAGGTGAACAGGCAATGGGTGAGGCAAATGAGGGGGGAGGCAAAAGGGTGGGCAAATGGGCAACAGTGTGAGGGAAGGTGAACAAGGAGAACAGGTGGCAGTGTGAAGGAGACCAGTCAACATTCCTTCAGCTGTCCATATTCCCACCATATTCATACTACCTGTTACCTTTCCAACTGTTCCCAGGTTCTCACACACATATTAACTTTCTCACTATTTTCACACACCTGTCTGTGTTTATATCATGTTCCCATGCACCTTTACACAGTTTCACCATCTTCTTTTATCTATATGTATATTCCCACATGCTCCCACACTTCCCAGTATTTTATTCATGCTGTCATCCACTCTCCACACCTGCTTGCTGCTGTCACAGTTTTTTTTCATATGTATGTTCTTTTCCCACCACCTGGGAACTTTCTCACATTATTCCTATCTCAGACAATCCATTCACATACTATCAGTCAATTATTACTTCTTGCATGCTCATCTGACACATCTCCTTATTTGTTGTATAGATTCAAATTCTTCATTTTATCAGTCAACTGTTCCTTGCATAAAATATATGGTGTTACAACAGAGCATTCAAGATTGAGTCAAGACCACCTACCCAACACCCACCAAGTTCATCTACCCTGCTTATTTTTGGGAATCAGTTCCTACAAGGCTTGATCAATTTTATTTGTTATTGTCATTATATTTAATACAAAACATTATATTGAAATAATTATACATAATTAATAGTCAGTGGCTGGTCAGTGGCTGGTTGTGTTGGTGGAAGTGGGTGATTAGTGGGTGGGTATGGGCATGGGCATAGGGTGTGTGAGCATGGGTGAGAGTGTGGAGAGGGCATGAAGATGGGCATGGGCATGGGCGTGGGCATGGTAGTGGGGATGGGGATGGGGATGGGGATGGGGATGGGGATGGGGATGGGGATGGGGATGGGGATGGGGATGGGGATGGGGATGGGGATGGGGATGGGGATGGGGATGGGGATGGGGATGGGGATGGGGATGGGGATGGGGATGGGGATGGGCGTGGGTGTGTGCGATGGGATGGGTGAGGTGAGGGCGTGAGAGTGGGCATGGGCATGGGAGAGGGACGGGCAAGGCATGGGCGTAGGTGGTGAGGGCGAGGGCGAGGGCGAGGGGATGAGACGTGGGCGTGGGCATAGGCGTGGAGGGTGAGGGTGAGGGCGAGGGAGGGGATGAGGCATGGGCATGGGCGAGGGGATGACAGTGACGGCATGGACGATGGCGAGGGGATGAGGTGTGGGCATGGGGATGAGACGTGGGCGTGGGGATGAGACGTGGGCGTGGGTGTAGGCGTGGACGAGGGGATGAGGCATGGGTGAGGGTGGGGGCGAGGGTGAGGGAGGGGATGAGGCATGGGCGTGGGCAATGGCGAGGGGATGAGGCATGGGCAACAGCGAGGGGATGGGTGAGGGATGATGGCGAAGGCGACGGTAATGGGCAACGGCGAAAGGCGTGGGCAGTGGGTGAGGGCAACGGCAAGGGTTAGGCCAACGAGGGCGCAGGCATGGGGTAGGGGTGGCAGAGTCAGGGCAAGTGAGGGTCGTTGCGACCGTAGACTTGTTGGTCGTCGTCGTTGTTAAGTGGCGGTTGCAATGGGTCGTGATAGGTTGTTGCTGTGGGCGGTCTGTGGATTGGCTACGGCTGCCGGGGGTCGTTGCGAGTGGGGTCGAGGTGGTGATAACGATAAAAAAAAGCGTATTTAATTATAAAAAAAAGTGAAAAAAAACATATGGCCCAGACGAATCCATTCATCTGGGCAATAGGGCCGTCTGCCATCCTTTAGGTCGTGTTTGGCGGGCGAATGATGGTGTGGGGTGGGTGCTTGTTGAGTCACTTGGTGGGTGAGGGCAAAGGCAAAGGCGAGTGGGTGTGCGTCTGAGGGTGAACTGGCGGGACGGAGTCGGTTGGTTGTGTGTGGCAGTACGTGACTGTCAAACAATGGTGAGTGGTGGTTGTAAGGTGTGTGGTCCGGTGCGAATGAGTGGGCTAACGTGGAGTGGCTAAAAAAAGGTTAGTGAGCTGCAAATAAAGAACACAGCAAACGAGAGCAGACAGGGTGAAGGCGAGTGGATGGGGTATGGGCAAGGGCAGTGGGCGGCTGCAGTGAGCAGTGGCGGGTTGTGGGCAGCCTGTGGACGAACAAAGTAGGTAATGATTAGTTGTAAAACAAGCAGAAAAAAAAACAAGAAAAACATACCGCCCAGATGAATGGATTTCGTCTGGGCTCTGGGTGTAAGTTGGTGATGTGTGGATGGTGCGTTGGCGATGGATTGGCGATGCACCTGGAAGTTGTCATTTTCTCATCTTTGATGCATTGTCTGGGTGGACGACCGATGGCCACTGGGGTTGGGGGTGGGATAGTTGATGCGTATGGGATGCATCGGCAACGCATGAGGCGCATTGGCGACACGTTGGCGATGCATGACATTCGTTGGCGACGTGTGACATTCGTTGGCAATGCATGACATGCGTCAAGAGTGCGTTGGCTGCGTCACCAACGCACCGGCACACGTGATGGACAATGATGGTGCGTGGTGCATGGTGCATGGTGCATGGTGCGTGGTGCGTGGTGCGTGGTGCGTGGTGCGTGGTATGTGGTGCGTGGTCGGGTGCGAGTGGGTGGGCAAATGTGGAGGGGCTGAAAAAAGGTTTAGCTTGCTGCGAATAAAAACAACAAAAACCAGGGCTTATCGTCTGGGCCCGGTGGACTCGAACAGGGTGAATGGGTGCAGTGATGCGCAGCGTCATGGACGAAACCCAAAACGAACCCAACACACAAACCAACCACAAAATCGAATCTGGATTGGGGCACACCTTCAGTAGCAACAGGCTGGCTGGAGGGGAGCACGGGTGGACAGACATTCGAAGTGGCACAGAGGCTGGATGAAGGGGATTCGAACACACACTGAGACTGATGGCAAGGGCGGAAGGGGTTTCTCGGTCTTCACTAATACGACGAAGTACGAAAGTGACTGTAAGTGGGGGCCGACTGAGAGTAGTCGAACCAGTGTGTTCGTCCGAAGGAGGGGACGAGGGATAAGGGTGTGGAGAAGAGGACGAATGGGGCAGACGAGAGGAGACAGGACAAAGACAAGGTCAAAATGAGGCTGGACGCGGGCAAGGGACCTAAGGCAAGACTCAGAGAGAGGGCAACGCTAGCACCGAACTCTGAGGGGAGGGAAAGAAGGTCAAATTTTCTCTGTTGCATAAAGGCGAAGATACATGTATATAAATTAAATGATGGTAGCTAAGAATCAATTCGAAGAAGAAAGTCCACTCCACCGACTGATAGGAGTCTCCTGGACACCATCCTTTCGAAGGTCATAGGGGAGGAACGGAGGAAACGAGCCCATAACAACAAAATGAAACAGGTACGAACTGAGTGCAGAACTCATCCGCCATCACCGATGCTCGCAACGCCCATATAGGCTTCTATCGCCGTTCGGGTTCCTCGGTCAAAGTCTTCTGTGGCGATGGTGACTGCTCCACAGTGTTTCCTAGGCTTCGAAATCATGACAGAGGAGATTCTCTAAGTCCCCATGACTCGTCAAGTCCGCAGGAAGGCGCGCCACATGCCACGTCGAATAGTAGGGCATTAACTGGTCTGCTGGAACCAGCCTCGGATGCAATGTCCCCTCCCTGTTGATGACCGCATATCTGGCAAGAGTTCGACCTACTATGATCCAAGGGCCCCCAGGGGATATTGTCCTTCGAAAACCGTTGTGCTCGGCAATCACATTGGTCCGCCAGACTACTTGTCCAACCATGAAGTGTGTTCGTTCGACTGAGGCTAGCTCCCCCACTGAGACTGAGCTGTTGATGAGTTCGAGGTAGAACCGGTTTCGAAGGCGCGGGTCCCTTGGTGCCATTAAGGTGGATGCTTCGTTCGTGTCGTGGAACATATTCTCCCGGCCTCCTCTAGCTCCGATGCTGCACGTCAGGTGGGTCCAACAGTTGTCGGGGACCAGCCTCGAATCCGCAAACTGCATTCCAATCGAATTCGTAATAGCCATGCTCGTTCGTTCGGACGATGGTATCATTCGAAGTGCGGCTCCTGGGTCTACCGTAGCGCTGGTGGTGCTGGATGGCGTGGGTGGTTCGACTGGGCTAGGGGGTACATCTATCATGGACGAATCTGGGTCTACAGTGGGAGATTCCGCGCGGTCCGTGATCCTGGTGGCGAGCGATGACTGATTCGACGAGGAAAGCCTTTCTCTAAGGCTTAAGCGCTGGCCAGAAGGAGTGATTCTGTTCTGTCGGGCTGATCTACGCATGCTGTGTGTGATAACTGTCAAATAAGGTTCTGATAGGAGTTGGGGAGCGGCAGGGACGACTTTTTATGTTATTCTAATCATGCGACGGCCGGTCTGGGCGGATATGAAATTCGTCTGGTTGTCAGGCACACGTCTAGTGATGCAGGTGCCTTTCTGTCTGGCGCTATGGAGGCGGTGACGGGCTGGATGTTTATGCTTCTCCAAATGCTGAGGTGGCCGACTCAGCCAAAACCGTTTCGAAAGGCTCACCCTTCCTTCGAATGGGGTGTGACCTACTTCTAGCGCTTCTTCCCTGGGCAAGTGGCTTCGAACGCCTTCTATTTCGCTTCTTCCGTTCGTGTGTGCGTGTGGTACCCGTGTGGATACGTAGCTGGCGTATCAGCAGCGGCGAGTGAAGGGGGGAGTGGCGGTTGTCGAGAGGCGTGACGTGGGGTCGGAAGTGGCGATGGTGAACGGCGGTGAGCAGTGGTGGAGGCGGTAATGGTGTGGCGGGAGGTGGTCGATGGTGGTAGTGGTGATGGAGATGGGTGCCTATTAAAACCGGCTATAGCCAGCTATGTAGCTGCTTTGTAGCCAAACAATCGGCTACAGCTATTGAGCTATAGCCGAAAACCGGCTCCGGTGACTTAGCTTAGCCATAGCCTAGCTTAGCTAAGCTTTGGCAACACTACATGCACCTCATCACTTCTAGGAGGGCTGAAACAGCTGTGGATGTGACCAAAGAACTCCAGCTCATTGTTGATCAGCCATTGTCAGTAGATACAGTCAGGAGATGCTTGAAAGAGCAGGGGATGAAGGCAGTTGTGAAGAAGAAGCCACTTTTGTCAGCTAGGCACAAAAAGGAGCAGCTGGACTTTGCCTTGGCACACCAATATTGGACTATGGATGACTGGAAAAGGGTTGTATGGTCTGATGAGACTAAAATTAATCGTCTTGCATCAGATGGGAGGAAATGGGCTTGGAAAAAGGCTGGAGAGAGCCTGAATGATAGGCTTGTGCAGGGGACAGTGAAGTTAGGGGGTGGGTCTGTCATGGTTTGGGGCTGTATGATGTGGGATGGAGGTGGATATGCCACCAGGATTGAGGGTAGGATGGATGGGGAGCTTTACAGGAGCATCTTGGATGATGAATTGCAGAGAAGCATCAGGTATCATGGATTTTCTGCTGATGACATTATCTTTCAGCAGGACAATGACCCCAAATATACCAGCAAGAAGGCCAAGGATTGGTTTGATGAGCATGGTATGAATGTTCTCAAGTGGCCTGCACAGTCTCCAGACCTCAATCCCATTGAGCATCTCTGGGACCACTTGAAAAGGAAGCTGGGAGAGTGTGAGACAGCACCAAGAGGGGTTTTGGAGTTGTGGGAGAGGGTTGAGAGGGTATGGGAAGCAAAACCAGCTTCTGAGTGTCAGAAGTTGATTGAAAGCATGCCTAGAATGGTTGAGAAAGTGATCAAGGCAAAGGGAGGGTATACAAAGTATTAGAAGAGGGTATCTTGTTGTCTATGATTGTCAGCAGCAAAAGGTTTCCAATGAGCAGTGAGGTTTAATCTATTTTTATCTTCTCCAATAACAATGATTACATAGTGATGCTGTATTACCTAATTTTATACATGTTAAGCTATGTAATCTGAATTTTCAGGATTTTTATATAATTTATTTCTCATGCTATAAGCCATTCAATACAGTTTCACCAAACATTGGAAACCTTTTGCTGGTCACTGTAGCAGAAACCTTTTCTGCACCATGAGGCTCTGTCCTCACTTATATATCTGTACAACTTCTTAGCCTTGGGTTCCTTGGGTCGTCGTCTCTTTCCGGGTAATGCCGGTTCCTTGGCATGCTGTACTCTCCATCGGTCTATCCTCCTCATATGGTCTGTCAGACCCTCCTATTGAAACAAGGACAGCAGCGCAGTAGCACTGACTAAGTAAGGTTTCAACTACTTACATTTGTTAGTTAGTGTTGCTTATCTGCCTATGTGTTAGGTGGAAAAAACTGAGGAGCTTAGCGTCCAAAACGCCCTCCTTATATACATTTCAGTAACCCTAATCTAGGTACAAAATATAATAATAAAAATACTATTAAACGAGTTTCTTTTATTATTATCTATTTTTAATCATTCTATGATGTTCTAAATGACATCATTTCCTTCTAAATGACTCATGTGCACAGCTATATGACTCATGTGCAGCAGTATGAGTCATTGCACAGTCATTGCACAGCAATGCACAGTCATATGAGTCATTTCTGAGTCATGTTCTAAATATAAATGATTCTTATCAACTATTCAATTCAGTTGATAATCGTCCCATCAAACTCTATAATAACTGTCAAACTCTATAATATCTGTCAAAGATATAAATATCTCTGAACTCTATAATTTTGTACACAAGTACAAATAAGAGTTTATTATTACTAATCAGAGTCTAGATGAGCCTATAGACACGTGACTAATCACATGACTAATCACATGACTAATCATGTGATATTACATAATCTGAATAGATATTTAGTTAAATATAAAACACTAATTAATTCTAATTCTAATTATCTAATTAATTCTTAATTATCTAATCTAACTTTTAACACTCCCCCTTGTTGAATATTTTACTAAATGTGTATTCCACATAATTTAAGCATTCTACTATGCTTATTCAACAATAAGTTTTTAGTTAATATGTCAGCAGCTTGATCTTCAGTTTTAATATAATAAAGATCAACTAAATCATCTTTGACACATGATCTTATATAATGATATCTGACATCCATATGTTTCGTTCTTTGTTCTTGAGCTGGATTTGAAGCCATATAAATTGCTGCTTGATTATCCATTATTAATGGAATAGATCTTATATTATATCCTAACTCTTCAAACAAATTCTTCAACCAAGATATCTGTCTGCATGCATCTGATGCAGCCATATATTCTGCTTCTGTTGAAGACAACGCAATAGTTTTTTGTTTTGCTGATTTCCAATATACTGGTGCTCCAGCTAACTTGACAACCATCCCTGTCGTTGATTTACAATCAATGGGATTTGATGCCCAATCAGCATCAGCATAACAAATTAAACCATATTTATCTTTTCCGTTATATTTAATGCAGTAATCCAATGTACTTCCAACATATTGGATTATATGTAATGCCTTTTTAATGTGATCCTGTGAAGGATTACTTACAAATTGTGACATTAGAATTGTTGCATAAACAATATCTAATCTTGTACACATTGCAAGAAACAATAATGATTCTATCAATTGTTGATAGTATGTAATCATTTCTTGTGTTGCTTGACCCTCTATTTGTTTGTTTGGTACATAACCAGCTGGTAAAGGCGTATTTACTGGTTTTGCATTAATAAGACCAAACCTTTCAACAATCTTCTTTGCATATTTAGCTTGATCAATTGTGACTATATGATTTTGTTTATCAATCACAATGTTCATTCCTAAATATTCACTTAAATCTCCTAAATCTCTACTTTCCCATTTATCCATGAATTTCTTTTTGTGATCATTAACAGTCTTTTCATTATTGCCCATGAATATTATGTCATCAACATATAATATAATGACTATAATGTCATTTTCTGTTCTTTTAACATATATTCCTGTGTCGGCATATAATCTTCTAAATCCTAATTTAGTTATACTGTTATGAGCTTGAATATTCCAAGCTAATGATGCTTGTTTCAAACCATATAAAGCTCTATTTAATTTATAGACTTTATTTCTATCATTGGTTTTGAAACCATCTGGTTGTTCCATATATATCTCCTCTTCTAATTGGCCATATAGAAAAGCAGTTTTAACATCTAGTGCTTTGAGTACCCATCCCTCTAAAGCTGCTAATGCTAATAAGATTCTAACAGTTTCAAATCTTGAAGCCGGGCTAAATGTGGCTCCAAAGTCTATACCTGGTACTTGTGAAAAGCCTTGAGCAACTAATCGCGCTTTATATCTATTATCTTGTTGCTTTATAGTGTAAACCCATCTACAACCTATAGGTTTACGATCTTTAGGTCTGTCAACTAATTCCCATACATTTCTTTTCTGTATAGATTTAATTTCTTCTTTCATAGCTTCTACCCATTTTGAATATGATTCAGGATCTTTATCTTTTATCTTTAAAAGATCTCTGTATACAACAGGTATACCCTTTTTCCTATTCTCTTGATCTACAAGTTTTGCCGCTGCTTTGGATAATAAAAATTTATCCATTCTTTTCTGTCTTTGTTTACGTCTTTCCTTCCAGTCTTCATTACTGATATCTGAACTTGGAGAACTAGGAATTGGTGTAATCACATTATCAGAAGGTGCTGGTGTTACTGTTCTTTCCAGATCTTCTTCTGATTTTTCTTGTTTATCATCAACCTTTTTATCATCAGATTTTATATCTAATTTAGGTTCAACAATAATTTCCTTTCTAGGTTTTCTACCAAAGAGTTTATTAAGACGATCTCTTTCATGCTTAGACTTATCTATAGGCATGAGATCTTCTAAAGTTAATTCAGGTTGAACAACTCGTTGTTCTTTAGCTGATTTAGTATCTAACTCTTGTAGCTTTGATATGTTAATTGGTTTTTTAAGCATATCACGCCATTCTTTTTCTTTTTGATTTTGTTGTTTAACAACCTTTTCAAAATCTTTATCTGTTTGAATTTTTGCTTGTATTTTAGCAGGATGTTTATCTCCATAAACATTATTATCAATTATTCTAACTTTTGGTTTCCTAGATGATTTTCTAGTAGCAAGTTTTTGTTGTATAACTTTTCTTTCTTGCTCTCTAAAACCAAATGGATGAGATATTGGATCTTGTATGATTTTTGGTCTATCATTATCAAGTTTTCCTCTTTTAGCTGCCTGCAGGTCTAATTTTTTTCCAATACATTTAGAAACTGTAGTAACATTATCTCTAATGCTAACAGTAGGATCCCAAAAATCTCCAGTATTCAATTCAAACTTAGATTTAAGAAGAGGTTTATCAAAAATTTCTTTGACTCTTTTTCTAATATCTTCTTTAATAGATTTCTCATCTATTTTAAGATTTTTATTATGTCCAGAAAGATTATCAAGTTCTGCAAGTCTTTCTTTTTCATGTTTATCAAGTATTTTATATATTCTTGATAAATCAATATGTTTAGTCTTTGATGTTGAAGGAGTATTATTAGAAAGTTCTGCAACTTGTTTATTAACAATATTCCATTTTCCAAGTCTGGAATATCTTCTATTAATTTCTTCAGAATCCTTTTTAAACTGTTCAACTTGTCGTTGAATCTCTGAAGAAGTTAATCTCTTAGTATCATCTTTCTGTTTTCCTTTATCAACCTTTATAGGAATATTATCTTTGTGTGATTTATTACTTTGTGATTTAAAATATTTATCATTTGCATCATGATAAGTATTGTTAGAAGAATCACTGTCTTCTGATTGATTGTCTGATGGTTTTCTTTTTGTGTCAGACTTATGATCATCTGTATCCGATGAATCACTATCATCAGAATCATTTGAATCATGAAATGATTGCCTTTTATCATTTTTCGTAGTGTCATGATTATAATGATTATCTTTAGTGGGAATTTTATCTAGATCTAAAGTTGGGTATTTATCTTTATGGATAATCTTATCTTTAGATAACTTAGGAAATATGTTTTCATCAAATATGGCATGTGAGGCAATGACTATAGTATTTTTGTCATTCATGAATTTATATGATTTACTTTCATATCCAATGAACATCATTGGTTCAGCTCTTGGTGATAACTTATCTTTACGTCTTTCTTTGACTATATAGACATATGCCAAACATCCAAATATTTTAAAATATGACATATCAGGTTTTTTACCCATCATAGTTTCATAAGGTGTTTTCCATTTAGTTCTTCTTAATGGTGTACGATTATATATATGAACTGCAGTCTCAAATGCAAAAGACCACCAAGATTTTGGGCATCCTGATTCTAATAAAAGTGTATAAGCTTTCTTTAGAATAGTTTCATTTAATCGTTCTGCACAACCATTTTGTTGATGAACATGTGGAGCACTTAGTTCATGTTTTATACCTTTATCTTGAAAATAGTTATTGAGTTTCTGATTCACAAATTCTCCCCCTCGATCTGAACGCATACTTTTGACTTTTAAGTTCAACTGATTTTCAATAAAGACAATGTAGGCTTTAATTGAATTAAAAGTATCAGCTTTAGATCGAAGTAATGCAACATAAGCAAAAGAAGAATAGTCATCAAGAATTAATAAAGCCCATTTCTGTTTATGATACGACTGTATCGGCATTTCAATTAAATCAACATGTATTAATTCCAGCAACTGAGTTGCTCTACTAGATGAAACATGATATGGTTTATTATCAAGTTTACCCATTATACATGTTTTACAAATGCTCTTCATATGGGGTTTAATAAGTTTTGAACTATTTTCAGTATTTCTGAACATATGGTTTAACACATTATCACTAGGATGAGCCATCCTTCTATGCCAAATAAAATAATCAATAGTTTTAGAACTATTATTGATTAACAAATGATGAGAAGGTCTTTTAATTATAGTAGACAGCCAATGTACTGAATTGGCTTCAGTTGGATGTCCAATAAGTGTTATGTTTCCCTTATGTATTATAGTTTTGGTTTTCCCATGATAGACATGATAATCCATACTTGTTAATTGTGGTACAGATATAATTCTGTATGGTAGCATCGGCATATAGCATACATTCCAATTCATAACATGTTTATTATGTCTGAAGCAGATTTGTCCTTCTCCTTCAATAAATGTCTGATTGTGTTTATTAGCAGTGGTGACCTTCATGGGATTAATATATTTCTTATATGATGTAAAATCACTTAAGAATGGTGTACAATGTCTTGTCACTCCAGAATCAATGACCCATCGATCATTCTTATTTAAGAGCATAATTTGTTCACCAGGAACTTTATTCTCATAATTACTACATACAAATTTGTAACTACTGTTATTTAGGTCTTGATTTGACATATTCAATATGCCATTATTAGTAATATCATCAAGCACTAGAACAGTATTAGATAAGTAATTATTTGAAGAATTCAATCCATACCCAATGTTAAGGTTAGCCATGTTGTTATCATTTCCAGTTCCATCAATATATTCTAATCCATGATCAGAATAATCACTTTTAAATGGATCTGATTCTTCTCCACTATGATATTGTTCTTCCTCTTCAGGAGAACCATCACTGGAAATCGGTGTTAAAGGTGTTAAAGGTGAAGAATCGGTTTTGAATAACCGACGAATACTATCATCTTGAAAGTATTCATAATCTACCCTATCTTCAATAGGAGTATCATCATCATCCATCTGGATTTCTCCAATCCTATCTAGTAAAGAACTATTATGTTGTACATCAGGTACAAGTTCTTCTATAAATCCAGCAGATTCTTCCAATGGATACTGTTTATAATACCCAGGAGCTGTATCTACTATCATTGGATTTGCAAAGTGGATTGTAGTAGATGAATCCTTCTTCTTCCCTTTCAATTCTCGTAATTCATTGATTAGAGCTTTATTCTTCAATTTCTTGTTAGCCCTATTGATTTCATTACGTTTCTTCTTGTCATCTCTTGACATAGAAGATGCATTTCCTCTGTTAGGAAATTTATTGTAGCTCTGACGAGGTACAAATGTTTTGCTTCTATTGAAACGTCCTCTAAAGGAACCCTTTCCCCTGTTATTATTGTTATAACTGTTATTGGAATGTTGATCTTTCCAATTTGGGTTTGTGTTTGGATTCTTTTGAATGTTTGATCCAATATTAGCAATTTGAGCATGATGACGTATCTTGCCCTTTGACATCAGCAGATTGTACTCGTTTTGAATACGAGGAATAATGTTATCTATTGTAAAATCTGCAATCTTGGTATCTATCAAGTTTGTAACTAGAGTACCATATGATTGACCAAGATTATGTAAGATAAAGAAAAGTACTACAAAATCTGGAATTTTGTAATTATTTTCAGTACCTAAATCAGCAACTAGTTTCATTAATTTGGATATAGCTATGATAGGATCTTGTCCAGGTTTCATGACCAGTTAAATATATTCTTATAAAGAATAAAATATTTAGCTATTCCTTTTAATCCAAATATTTTATCTAGTTCAGCTAGAGTTTCTTTAGGAGTTGCTTTAATATAGACATGAAGATTTGCAGCAAGCGACATTTGGAAAATCGCATTTGCTCTTGCAGAATATTCAGTCCAATCTTGTATTTCTTGCCAAGTCCTCTTGAATGTTAATTCATATTCAAGTTTAGTAGCTGCAGAAGCTGGATGTGCAGTAGTATCGATATACATTGAAGGAAGTTCTGGTGTATCTCCAGTGACATATTCCTTCATGGCCATATATGACATAACATTTGTACGCCATTTTTGATAATCAGAAACACCATTGAAGATAGAAACCATCTTCTCAAGCGAATCTTTATCATCTTTGCCACCACAAAGGTATGAATTAAATCTAGAATTAGATTTTACCATGTCATCTAGATTCCACCATTTGCAAGTTCCTCTTTGAGTAACTTCAAAGTGCAAATATCGTCGTCCTTCAGATTTATAGACAAAATTTGAATCTTGTCTCCATATTTTAGGTAATGCTACTATTTCCCATAGAGCAGGATACATTTCCCATATTCATTTGAAGAAATGAGCTTGTTTGAACAATGCCATGTAGCATAATCCAGGTTTGTTCCAAATTGGATGCTCATTGGTGTGAATAACCGTTTTAACTTCTCCAAATTCTCTATATTTGACTTGAGTAGCTCCAGAAAAATCATCGTAATCATGATCATATCTGTGTTTCTTGATTAATGGATAAATCTTTCTCTCAGATTTCTCGTCATCTGATTTGTTGTTGAAGCTCTTCTTTTTAAGAAAAGTCTTCTTAAAGAAAGGACGAAAGTCTTTGACTTTCTTGACTCGATGAATTTGTCGAAATGCTTTATATGATCGTTTGGGTGGAACAATATCTTTTTCACCTGGCCATAAGCCATCGTCTTCCTTAAAAGGCCAATAAGGATTATATGACCTAGGTGACGATTTATGTTCATTATCAGGCCAATTTTCAATTGCTTCTTTAAGTTGTTGATGTTCCAATTCATCCTTTGAAGGTTTATCTTCCTCCAACAGATAACTTTCCCAAGGACCATTCCAACCATTATCGTTATCATGATCTTTCTTTTTATCATGATTTTCTTCTTCAGTATCGGTAGCTTTTTGCTTCATAGCAACTCTATCTAGACGTTCTATAATGGTCTTAATCATATCTGAAGCCCAATCAGGTGCTTGAGGCTCCGGAGTATTATTAAGCAGTCTAGTTGTCTTTGGAAAATCTTGAACAACATTTTCATTGTGAATCATGAATGCTGATTGTTCTTCTCCCATAAAAGGATTCCCTGGGGGATAATACAATTCCTTAAATTTATCTTCAGGAACGTAAATAAATGTGCTACCATCTGAGGTGTGTGTGACTTCATTTTGTCGAATGTCCTCATCAAACTTTATCAACTTGAGTTTTTTAGTTTGATTAACACACTCATCGCACAACTGAAAAGAATTCATATTTGGACCATTTTTGTTAAGATCGATGCTCTCAACGCAGTTCGTTCTAAGTCAACAGTGGCAAGCAGAGTCTCGGTCTGCTCCCAGCCTACTGGACAAGTTCTGGACGCTAAGTCAATCAATGACAAAGGTCAAATTAACGACGAGCTCGAAGATGAGAGCGAGGAGTTTCGTTCAGAGGTTGAGAGAAGAATTCGATTAAGTTGGAACTGGGGTCTAGCTACTTTACAAGAGGGTTTATATATGTAAAAGAACAAGAAATATAAAAGGAAACGTACAGCTAAATACCTAAGAAAGGAAATATGAAGGTAAAGTAGCTAAAGGAGATGAGCGTCCATGAAACGCATAACGATGATTACATAATAAAGTAGGTCCGTCGACGAAAGGGAAAGAAATTGTAACATTACCCCCTTCGTATGCAAGAAGTCACCGACTTCTTAACCTGTTCCCCAACCATGGTTTCCCCCATTTGTCCATCCATGGTCCCTTCGCGACTTCAACCATTCGGCAATGGTGTTGACATCATGGTTAGCGGTTTCAAACCGCCATTGCAGCGTCCTCGTGATATAATCTAGCTGGATTGTTTGTTCGAGGATTGCGTCGCGCTCTTCATCCGTGACAGTGTGAGGATCGGTGGTGAGGGCAGTGTTTAGCATGGCGTCCAGAGGTCCGGCGAAGAGTTGATAGTCGACAATGAAGGTGGCAAGGGCTTCCTGAGCCCGAAGGAGAGTGGCGTTAGGAGTCCGGGTAACAGGTGGTGCTGGCGGAGCTGGTAAGGGTGCTTCTTCCTCAATGAGGAAGTCGGCGAGCTCATCCGGATGCTGGTGAAGGTCGGCAGCGGTAGAGGAAGGGGAGGCGGGCCAATCCGGGAAAAGATATTCATCGATGGTGGTGGTGGTGGTGACGAAGACCTCAATGGGGAGGTCGTGGGCAGTGGCAAGGAAAGGGGAGGCGGCGACGAGAGACGAATCGTAACAGTGGCCACAAGCTGTGACCAAGAGGGCGAAGGCGAAGGCGACGAGGTAGGCGATGACGACGATGGCAGACATGTTGTATCGGTAGGATGAGAGGAATAAGACCATTGAGCACGGTTTAAATATCCCAAATCTCGTCGTCGGAGTCCAAAGCTAAGATCTCTTCGATCTCAGGTTCCCTGGTTCTGAGAAAGTTCTCACGAGAGCTCCTATCTGCTTCTTCTTGTTCTGATCGGGTTCTTGCATCGTCAGGGTGTGGAATACGGATTTGTTCAGGGTGTTCATGTCGTGTAACACGTATTTCTGGATTGTTCATGCTAGCCTGTATTGCTTGGTTCAGAAGATCGTAATATCGTTCGGTTGCAAGTGTTATTTCCATTTGCGCTCGTGTGCGGTTAAAATTTTCACTTCCCCTTATGTTCATTCGTCGTTCATATTGCCATTGTTCCGCGGAAATGTCTCTGCCGAGCTGGATAATCCATTGTAAAGCTTCTGATAATTCAGGGAAGGTTCGTCGTAACCAAACCCTGTGATAAACGTTGTCGTATTGAAAACAAGGGTGAACTGATGCTGGAAGATAATGTGATTCGGCTTCCTGAAATGTGGGTAGTTCTCCTAGATCAAAAGAGAGGCGATGATACTGGGGAAGATACTTTGATAAAGCATTATATGGGATCTCTGTATGGCCTTGTGGATGCGTTCGTTTGTGAGGAGGTAATCGTGATACTTTAGGCGGTTTTGACATCATTGGAACGTATTTCAGTTTCTGATAAATAGATAGCGTTCGTTTAGAGGGATGTTTAAAGGCAGGAACAAACATCTGCGTGACGGAGTATCTGTTTTTGACAGTAGGGGTATATCTTCCAACGGTTCTGCAAAATCTTTTGACATAACGGATATTATGCTTTAGTTGGAGGTTGGTGCGATAGTAAGTCATTTTATTGACTGTTTCAGAGGTTTCTTCTGCTTTTATACTCTACCAGAATATCCGCAGCATTGCCTAGATGTTGTTCCGGTTCCCAGGTGTTATCATTTGCTCCGTAGCCTTTCCATTTGACTAGGTATTGATAACCAGCTCCACGTTTCCGATGTCCAAGGATAGCCTCAATCTCAAACTCTTCTTGTCCATTAACCATATCGGGAGGTGGCATAGTGAAATTCGGACCATGCATTGAGGTTTCCTTATATGGAGTGAGGAGTGATGCATGAAACACAGGGTGAATGCGCCATTGTTTCGGTAGTTTCAATCTATAGGTAACTGGCCCCATGACTTGTTCAACCTGGAAGGGTCCTTCTCGTTTTGGTGCTAGCTTTCTTGATTGATACGGAATGTGAAGATTCTTATTTTCAAGCCAGACTTTGTCACCCTTTTCGAATCTGATTGACTTGTCTCTGTATCTATGAGCGACCATTTGTCTAGCAAGTTCATGAGCAGCTAGAGCTTCTTCTCTGGCTTTTTGAAGCATCTGGAGGCGTTCTTCTGCTGCTGGAGCAGTCATTTTGAGCGCTGCTGTAGGGATGGCGATCGGATCTGTTCCATACATAAGTTGGAATGGAGATGTTTTTATTGTATCATGATAACGATTATTGTGTGCGAATTCGGCAATAGGCAAGAGTGGTTTCCATTTGTGGGGTTCGTTGGTACAAAACATCCGAAGATAGATTTCAAGTTCTTGATTGACACGTTCAGTTTCGCCATCTGTTTGAGGATGATAAGCAGTGCTCATCCTGTGATCGATTCCCAGTGCTTTTCGTATTTCTTGGAATACTTTGGCAGAGAACTGTGGTCCTCTATCAGAGATTAAGATATCTGGGAGTCCAAATCGTTTGAAGATTTCAGAGATATAGAGATCAGCTGTTCCTAAAGCGTCGATTGTCTTGTTGCAAGGGGTGAAAATTACCCCCTTCGTAAGGCCATGGTCCACCGTGACCAAAATGGAGTCATAACCGTCAGATATAGGAAGATCGGTAATAAAATCCAGTGTGACTTGTTGAAATGGCCGAGTAGCTTTTGATGGAATAGGGATTAATGCCGGTGAATTTGGGTGGGTATTGACTTTCATCTGTTGGCAGAGTGCACAACCTTCAACCTATTCTTTGACATGTCTATACATTCCAGGCCACCAATAATCACGCTTCAAAAGTGCTAGTGTTTTCAATCGTCCAGGGTGTCCTGAAGATAATGCTTCATGTATCTCCTTAATTAATCGAGTGCGCAACTCAATTCGATCAGGCACATAAATCCTGCCCAAGTAATAAACGATACCATGAGTGTATGTCCAGTCTTGTAGTTTGGATTTAATTGGTGGTGCCCTTTGCTTAGTGATAACTTCAATAAGGATGCGTCCAAAATCGTCGTTTGCCATGTATTTCTTTAATTCGCTGGCAAGATCATCATTGATTAGTCGAATAAATCGGTCATTCGGCAAAACCGTGACAGTAGTTTGTTCCTCATCATTTCCCATATGATCTGGTCGTCTGGATAATGCATCTGCTTCGAACATTTTTGTGCCGGGTATATGTTCAATACGAAGATCATATTCAGATAGCAATGATGACCACCGAGCTTGTCGAGGTGTTAAGCGTTGAGCAGTTCGGTAGTAAGACAAGTTCTTGTGATCACAATGGACGATGATCGTGTGAGGAGAACCATGTAATAGATGGCGCCATACTGCAAGTCCCTTGATGATTGCAAGCAGTTCTCTGTCATAAATTTGATAATTCTGTTCCGTTGGTGTTAACGCATGGGATATAAATCCACATGGATGGAGTGCTCCAGATTCATCAGCCTGTTTCAGTACCACTCCAATTGCTTTATTGGAGGCGTCGGTTTGAAGGATGAATGGTTTTGCAGGATTTGGCATTAACAATACTGGCATAGAGGCGAACCGTTGCTTTAGGGTGTCAAAGGCAAGTTGGCGCTCATTATTCCAGTCAAATGGTTCCATTTTCTTGGTTAGATCTGTGAGTGGTTTTGCGATTGCTGCAAAGTTTCCAATAAAACGTCTGTAAAAGTTTCCAAAACCTAGGAATGATCGGACTTGTTTAACCGTTGATGGTACTGGCCAATCAGCTATTCCTGCGAGTTTGATAGGATCCATTTGTATTTTTCCAGGTGAGATGATCATGCCCAGAAATTCAACTTCTTGAACAGCGAATTTACATTTTTCTAATTTCAGGAACAGATCGTTCTCTTCTAATCGATCGAGAACCCTTTTTGTTCGTTCTTCTAGTTCGTTCAAATTCTGAGAACATATTAAGATGTTGTCCATGTAGATAATGAGCCATCCTTCATTAATCATGTCTCTGAAGTATTCGTTCATCATAGTTTGGAATGTAGATGGCGAATTGCATAAGCCAAAGAACATAACAGTTGGTTCGTATAATCCTCTGTTGGTAATGAAAGCAGCTTTCCATTCATCCCCTTTCTTGATCCTGACGTTATTATATCCCCATCGGAGGTCTAATTTGGTGAAATATTGTGCACCAGCGAGTTTTGTAAGGAGGTCGGATACTAGGGGTAATGGGTATGCATTCTTGATTGTCCAATCGTTCAAATATCTATAATCTTGGCACGGCCGAAGCGCACCACTTTCCTTTTTTGAGACAAAGAAGAATGGAGATGCTTGAGGAGATTTCGACGGTTTGATGTAGCCTTTAGCTAGCTGTTCTTCAATCCATTCGTCCAGCGACGACTGTTCTTTGATTGATAACGGATAGATCTTGCTAACTTTAGGACTAAAACCGGTTTTCAAATCGATAGCGTGATCCCAAGTTCTGGAAGTTGGGAATCGTTCTGATGCCTTTTTCTCAAAGACTGAGCGCCATTTCCCATATTCTGATGGTAGTTCCGTTTTTGGTTCATCCTTTTTCAACTGATGTTCTAATGCTTGAGATGCTGATGTTTTAACTCTGATCCAGTAATCGTCTTCTCCCCATTGTTGATTGTCCAATGCCATTTGCCAGATAGTTCCTTCATTCCGTTGTTCATCGATGAGGTGTATCGTTTTATCTCTCCAATCAATAGTAGGATTGTTTTCTTCTAACCAAGGGATCCCCAAAATTAATCGTTGATCTCCTAATTTAGTGATTAGAAACCAGTTGCTGTATCGTTTTCCTCCAATCAAATATTGAATATGGACTCGATGTGTGATTATTCCATTAGTGTTAACCGTTCCATCTGCGTTTCTGACTTTGATTGGTTTTCGCAATTTTTCTTTTGATAACTTGGTGGTTACTTCTTCGTCAATAAAATTCCCTTCTGCTCCACAATCGATTAGAGCCGAAGTGTCAGCGGGTAAATTGGACGTCTCCACAGAAATTGAAAGGCGCTTGTCATTATTCGATCTTACTATTACAGAATCAAGCGCTAACTGTGAATGTCCATTTGTTATGGAAGTGTCAACCGCTGTATGACGCTTCCGGGTTAAAAACCCTCATTTTTGAGTTCATTGAGAAGACCTTCTCATTCATCGGCCTTCATCCCAGCAAGGATCGCTCTGATGCTTGCAACTGGGTCATCTTTCTTTTCCTTGGGTGCATCTTCAGGGATGGATCTGATCCCCTTATTCTGAAACGATGAGGAGGCCCTGAAGGAGGCGTTTGACGTGGTGTTTCGTTTGGGACAGTTCCTTGAAACATGCCCTTGGTTTCCACATCTGAAACATTTTCCAGATTTCATGTATTCCTCCTTTTGTTCATCTGTCAAACGTCCAGTGGGCATAGCATTTACTGATCGGGTTGATCCGCCCCTATTATTGGTGTTTCAATTAAAATTGGAGCGGTTCCCTTGTCCTGGTTTTCTTCCAAGCGCTCGCATCATTTCCCAAGCGCCATGAAGCTGTTCTGCCTTTTCATACGCTTCTTTCATGGATAGAACATTTGCTTCAAGTATCTTTGTAGCAATACTTTCGGGGAGTCCTTTGACAAAGGCCTGGAGCTGCGCAGTAGTTCCTTTCAATCCTGAAGTACCGATTTCCATGCGAAATTTTCTGATATATTCAGGGACTGAAACGTCGCCCCCTACTCTGAGATTGGCTAGATTGTTCAGCGCTCTGAGAGCACTATTAACTTCCCCCCAATCGGCTAAGAAACGTTTCTTGAATTCTGCCCAATTCGTCCAAGTAAGGGTTGTTTCTTCTTCATCGTCCAATTCATCCTTGATCAGGACTTTCCAATCATCGAGTTCCTGCCCAAGACAGGCAAGAGTAAATCGAATCTGCTTCTGTGCTTTATTTTTATAGTTATCATCATTCAAAACAAAGTAATCTTCAAGACTTCCAATGAAAGCCTTCGCTTCGGTTCGTTTTCCTGTAAAAACGCGCATAGGCTGCGGTTTGATATCTCCTTTAGAGGCAGGTGCTGCTACGTCGGATGCCATCTTTTCTGTTTCTTCTTTCGGATCTGTAGGTTCTCCTGTTTCGTCTTTCTTCTTCCTTGATTCTGGATCTTCAAATAGACTTTGTTCGATCTGTTTCTGTTCTAGGAAGTCTCTCCAAGGCTGTTTCCCTTTGTCTTGGAGTGCGTATCTGTCCTGTGGTGGTGCTCCAGAGAGACTGAGGAATTCGTTCCACCAGGAGGATTCTGGTTCTTCAGTGGGTGGATAAAATAGAGAGTAAAAGTCCTCTTCTAGATCTTCGTTGATCCACTCAATCCAAACGTTATCTGGGAGGACTTCCTTTCCGTCTCCTTCAATATAATCACCTTCAAAGAGGGATGCTGGTACTGGTTCGTTTTTCTTCTTAGTTCCTGAGCGGAAAAACCACCCTGTTCCTGTAGTTGACGGAAAAACCTCTCGTCGATCTAGATAATATTTTCGTCTGAAACGGACAGAGCCGTTCGGTGGTCTGAGGTTCGAGGTTCTGGTATCAATGGTGTCTGGCTAGTGTAGAAACACTGAGCGGTTCTGTGAGTTCCAACTTGTGTTAAGATCGATGCTCTCAACGCAGTTCGTTCTAAGTCAACAGTGGCAAGCAGAGTCTCGGTCTGCTCCCAGCCTACTGGACAAGTTCTGGACGCTAAGTCAATCAATGACAAAGGTCAAATTAACGATGAGCTCGAAGATGAGAGCGAGGAGTTTCGTTCAGAGGTTGAGAGAAGAATTCGATTAAGTTGGAACTGGGGTCTAGCTACTTTACAAGAGGGTTTATATATGTAAAAGAACAAGAAATATAAAAGGAAACGTACAGCTAAATACCTAAGAAAGGAAATATGAAGGTAAAGTAGCTAAAGGAGATGAGCGTCCATGAAACGCATAACGATGATTACATAATAAAGTAGGTCCGTCGACGAAAGGGAAAGAAATTGTAACAATTTTGGTCCACAATGGTACATATATATTTATTACAAGGTTTCATACCTTGTAATAACTCCTCTCGGATCCTTGATCTGAATCTTCCTTCAATATGCCCGATGGGGGCATTGACTCCGGGGATGACTGGAGTCGTCTTGGAGACCTTTCTCCTTCGACTGGGGATAAACTTTTCCCCAGACTGGTATAATTGAGGGGGTTGTGCCTCAAAGATTTTCGTACAAGTGGGGTTCTCGTAACCCCAAAGAACGTACACTGTGACAAAATTATCAGCTTTTGGAAATAATAGCTGATTTTCATAAGTCACCTTTGGTTCTTCTTTTTGCATGACATCATGCAACTTCATCTGCGCCAACTGCATATCACGACGTAACTCATCGTCCATCTTCTGCAATTCCGCCTGCCTAACGGCCTCCTCATAATCGACGCGACTATGATATACCTTCTCGTTAAGCATCCAGACAGGCAGACTTTCTGCTCTACATCTTTCTGCTAGCGCTTCGCTAAGCGCTTCTCCACGAAGGTCCCTAAGAGACTCATATCGTGGTCCTGGACGTCCTCCAAGACCAAGCATGTGAACAGCTGGACCATCATAGTGAGGTTGGTTCACGAGAGGCAGTAACTCAGGGGCACTCTGAGTCATCGTGGGTGGTGGCGGTGCAAGAAGATCATTATTGATGATCTCCTGATCATCAATCTCGATGCTGTCATCGTCATCGCCATCATAATCGTCGGCGTCGCTGCCGCTGTATTCGCCTTCTTCGCTGCTATCCCCCTCCTCCTGTATTGGCGATTCGGAAGAAGGAGGGGGGTAAACAACTTTATTTGCCTCGCTAGGCACGACGTATTCATTTACAACTATATCAATTTTTTCAGTTAATTGATTTGGATGAGTGTAAATTTTCATACATAAGCCATTTGCATTGACATATTTGACTCCCAACGTCTTTTCTGAGGAAGTACTATTTAAGTCGTATGAAGGGTGAAGGCGAACTTCCTCTTTGAGGAAGCAATCGTAGACGAATACATGAACAGATGCATCAACTGCATTCCATATGTGCGAGGCGGACCTATCGTAAACCCTTCCAGGCAAGAAGAACTCCTGAGCTTCAGGAGAATTCTTGATACGATTATAACTGCAGGTGGTATTAATCATATATACCAACTTGGCCAGACAATGACCAGGATAGAGATAACACATGTCATCTGCATCATATTTTTTCATTATATTCTCAATGTCCTCAAACGGCAATCCATGGACTTCTTTCATAACACGACGAATAATCCCAGCATTGATATAGTCAGGTTTATTCATAGCTGAATCCAAGTAGAGCATTGGGTGGACGGATTGAGACAAGAAACCGATTTGGAAAACTTGAGACATCTATTAAAAATTTGCATTAGCCTAATTCATTTTCTCGAATGAAACATGAGAAAAGATGTGCTTATCAGGCTGTGCTGTTTATGTAACAACATGTTATAGGCTGCCAACAACGCAAACAACGTCTTGAAGTTTGGAATGTTGCATGCCAATAAGTGTACCTGGGGCTCCTTCAAATTCCCAGCGTACAAAATCCACCAATTACAAGTATGCTACTGTGTGACTATCGTAAAAGTGACAATCTCGATCATCCTAATCTAAGAGGGTCCATAGGGGGTGCCCTCCACTAGTCTGCGTGTACGTGGAACAATGTCCACTCAGCACGACCTTTATACAGAATATCGATCCAATAAAAGAAATAACCAGGGGATGAAAACCCCTATAATGGTATAAAGGCATTAATTATCGGGCAAATGGGGGTGCATCAACCCTTTCAGATGTGGCTTCCACCACACCCTTATCCGTCGACTGGGACAGCCCATAATCCGTGCCTTTTTGCTTTCTGGTGTGGCAAAACCAGTGTCGTTAGGGTGACAAGCCCTTGTGAGAATTTTGATTTCACTGTTCCACAACAGCGGGGGACTCCGAAACGCCACTCCAGATGTTTAATCAGTGCTCCCACACTGTAGATCTCAAGGGAGATCTAGATGGTATCCCTGGTACCATCAACCGGATCGTTATCCCACGATCATGGGTTAACCATTCTGTACGGATGAGGGAAGATCGAGAGAGGTTAGTCACAGTCACAGTCACAGTAGATCGATCAGCTATCAAGATCCCATCAGGCCAGATAGAGGGCCATCAGCCATATCTGCTTGCCTGATCTTGAGTGGGATCTAGCCGATCTAACGTCTATCTAAAAATACATTGTATCTATTTCCAGCATCCTTCCCGTGGCATGTAACAACTCCACACAGGTTGCTTTTGAGGCTGTTGCTAGCGGGGCCCATAACCTATTGAAACAAGGACAGCAGCGCAGTAGCACTGACTAAGTAAGGTTTCAACTACTTACATTTGTTAGTTAGTGTTGCTTATCTGCCTATGTGTTAGGTGGAAAAAACTGAGGAGCTTAGCGTCCAAAACGCCCTCCTTATATACATTTCAGTAACCCTAATCTAGGTACAAAATATAATAATAAAAATACTATTAAACGAGTTTCTTTTATTATTATCTATTTTTAATCATTCTATGATGTTCTAAATGACATCATTTCCTTCTAAATGACTCATGTGCACAGCTATATGACTCATGCGCAGCAGTATGAGTCATTGCACAGTCATTGCACAGCAATGCACAGTCATATGAGTCATTTCTGAGTCATGTTCTAAATATAAATGATTCTTATCAACTATTCAATTCAGTTGATAATCGTCCCATCAAACTCTATAATAACTGTCAAACTCTATAATATCTGTCAAAGATATAAATATCTCTGAACTCTATAATTTTGTACACAAGTACAAATAAGAGTTTATTATTACTAATCAGAGTCTAGATGAGCCTATAGACACGTGACTAATCACATGACTAATCACATGACTAATCATGTGATATTACATAATCTGAATAGATATTTAGTTAAATATAAAACACTAATTAATTCTAATTCTAATTATCTAATTAATTCTTAATTATCTAATCTAACTTTTAACACCTCCTCCTCACATTCTTTCAAAAAGGCATTCAGGCTGATTCCCCACAGTCCATCTAGAACACCTTCTCCTATATAGTTTTTCGGAGTTGGTGGTGGCGCCATGCGCTCCGGCTTGCAATATGGTAATGGGTCATAACGCAACCGTTTTGCATGTCTCAATGAGTTCATTATGTTTCCATTTAACACATGTTGTAACCTGTTTCTAGCCTCCTGTGATAGAGACCAGTGTTGCGCCACCAATTCTAGATCACGCTTGGTGCAATCGAACGCCCTCTTTACGTAACTTGCCAACACCTGCAAGTCAATCTCAATTTCCAGGACCACATCCTGACTGTCTCCCATGCCCTTACCACCAACCTGGTGTAAGGTTACGAACACTCCCTGAGACCACTTGGACTTTTGGTCCCGGATCGTCTTGTTGCACTCCTGCACATGAATTTGGTTGTACAGGCGCTCCTTGTCAAAGCTGATGTGTACACCCTTCATTTGTTCGAACTTGTTTATCATTTCATCATAACGTCTGAACACTCCTTCATACAGTGCAACCGACAACTTCCTCTTTTTATCCCAAGATGCATTTGGGATAAAGTGTCCATTCAATTCCTCTGCACTAAATTTCCACTCAGCCGGCACATTCCTTACCCAATCCTGAGTGACTGGTTTAGGAACAGCTGCTACCGTGCACACCTTTTCTTTCTCCTGCGCCTTCTGCGCCCTTTCTTTAACAACGCGGGCCTCCTCACATTCTTTTAATAAAGCCTCCCATGCGGCTTCCTGCTCAGCCCGAGCCACTCTATCAGCTTCCTCCAAGAGGCGGCATGCCTCCTGTTGACACTGCTGGTGCTCCTCAGCCTGGTGCATGATCCATCGTAGAATGTGCAAGGTTTGTTGTACCGGAACAGCCAGTACCTTCTTGGCTTGTCGCATGAGCCACCGCTGCCTCTCGATTTGGAAGCACTCTCACTCCCATATCTCCCTGTTTGTTTCAATCTGTCCCTGCAATAAAAACTCCCACTTGTACAGGCCCTCCTCCAACCCGTCACAAGACGCCTTCCTTTCATCCGCAGAGATGCCCTTTCAGGGATGTCACCCAGAGGAAACGGTCTACATGCTCCCACTTGTACGCAGTGCCCAGGACTTCACTGGGGTGTCCTCGTGCTCAGGGTGTGAACCCTGATACGTGATTGGTGCCCCCAGACTGTACACCCTTGATACACTGCATACTCGTGGTTGTCTTCACAGTTTCCTCCCACTTTTCCGCTGTACGGTCTGCCACAGCCCCCAACCCACTATCCCGGGGAGGAGTGGCGCTCTCGACGCGTACAGGTTTGTCGCCTCAGTAATTTTCAATGGCTTACCACCATCACTGGATGCTGTTATCAGGACAGCTCCTGGTCGAACCAACGTCACCATTGTAGCAGCATTGGTTGTCATATTGGTAGTGAAAAAAGGGTTGTCGATGTCAAACAAGGTTGTTGTGAATGTCGTGCAAAGTGATCCTTCGAGGCTCTTGATTATGCCACAAGGTCGCTAGACCAGGTCACACTCTCAGAGGAAGAAGGGAGAGAAGAGAAAAGAAAACTCTGTTGTATAGTCTACGACTATGACAATCAAGAGCCTAGGGCTCTTGGTGCTACAACCAAGACTATATACCCAAAGCCTCACCTCTCTTACTAATCTGTCTCCTGACTGCCTCACCTCCACCTCATGCTGACCTGCAGTCCGCTTACATAATCTTGAAAGATAAGATCTCTGATAACCCGATAAGAGATCCGAGCTTCCCGAGATAAGAGATAAGATAAGATAAGATCAAATCGTAACAGTCTGGTACAACATACAATCTGATACTAGTGGTCAAGGTGTGTGGATTGCTATTATATTTGACATGAGTCTGTACACTGTATGTTACTAGATGTCTTTGTGTCACCATCTAACCACAGAATTCATCATGACCATGACTCCATCCCACCTTCCTTTGGCAACCATGGTGTCCCACCTCCCCAATATTCCTATCCCATGGAAATGGCTGCAACAATACTGTATTGTTCACCTCGTACAAAATTGGATTCTATAATGGCACATTCACCACTGACTGATCTCCCCCAGCAGCGGAAAATGGTACAATCATCTTTGCTAGATTCATCTGCTGTGATAATCATGTCTGCAACCAAGTTTGCTGCAGCCCAATTACAGAATTCTTCACATCAAATTTCATCACATTCTGCAGCAGCCTTGCGGAGTGCCTTGTATGTCAGCCCTGCATCCTGGAGAAGTTGGTGGATGGCAGATTTGGATAAGCCAATGTCATGTGTCACAGCTAGCCAGTCCTGTATCTCATCAAGAAACAGTTCTGGTGCTTGTTGAACTAACTCCAGGAGGTCATGAATCTGATAAGCATTGAGTCCTTGATCAGGGTTATGAGCAGGGACTACATCACCATGGACTTCAAGATTCTCTGCCCAGCGATAGAAACTACTTCTCCCTATGCCAAGAATATTCACATATATCCTCTGGAATGTGCCCCTGCTCATAAAGCTCCATAGCCTGCACTTTGAAATCACTGGAAATGTGACGGAACGGCATTGAGTTGAGTGAGGGAGACATGGCAAAGTCTATTTCCCAGGGTCAGACAGATCGGGCTTCGGCTATCGCTCGGCTAGCCCCGCCTACCACTCAGCTAAGCGAAAAAAAAACCGGTCGTCCCAACGTTTTCTGAAAACGCTGTAATGCAGAGTTTATTTCCCCATTGTGCGGAGTTATTCCCATGCTTGAAATAGCGCGGAGTTTCAATCCGGACTTCGTCGGATTTCAACACAAACCTGTAAGGGTAGACTCGGCCGCCGCAAAATGGCAATACGTACCATGGTGCCAGTCGCTGCTTCTTCAACCCTTCTCGCTGACGCCCATGTCAACGTACGAATTCGAACATGCGTACTATATCGGAAACTATCTGTCCGGCATACTCTACGGTGCGATTCCTTCCTTCCCACCACCCCAAATCAAACCGCTCATCTCATGCCACTCCCCGGACGATCAGGCATCGAGCTCGTGATGTACTCGACTGCCATGCACCGCCTGTTCATCTCCAGGCGTCACCGGCTTCGAAGGAGCTCGCGCATGTTCCTCGCCATGTACTCTTCCCTCCTCTTCGTGCTCATCACGATTGATGTATCGACCAACGCCGTGCGGGGCGAGCTGATGTGGATCGCGTATAGGAACAGACCGGGCGGCGTACCTGCATATATTGCGACCCAGGTGTCCGTCTGGTACGAGACGCTCAGCTGGACGAGTGTGGTAGCGATGGTATTAATGGGTGACGCGCTTTTGGTAGGTTGCTCGCTTTACATCTGCCTGTGAAAAACTGATTCTATGAACTGTAGATTTACCGCCTTTTCATCATCTTCGGCTCGAATCACCCGTTGATTGTCATTCCATGCCTCGCCTGGTGCAGCGCGTTTGGTAGACCTATCGTCCCTCGCCTTCGTCTTGTCATGCTAATCCGTTCGTCGAGCACTCGCCATCATTCAACTTGTCGTTGCTGGCAAACCCGGCGGAGACCCTTTCGGCGGCAAAACCATCAACTTTGGCACGCCCTACTATGCGCTCACCATCACCCTCAACGTCCTCATCACTACACTGATCTGTGTCCGCCTCTTCTACTTTTCGCGCCGGATACGACACACGATGGGTAAGGATGGAGCGAGAACGTATACGGGACTTGCAGCAGTCTTGATCGAAAGCGCGGCACCGTACAGTTTGATGGGACTGATGTTCTTGGTACCGTATGCGAGGCAGAGTGGGACAGCGATTGCGTTTGGGCAGGTGTGGGCAAAGATGGCAGTGAGTTTCGATGCTTCTACAAGGAGGCTGGCTGAACGGTTGGCACGTATTAGTGCCTCTCGCCCCAGCTCATCATCCTCCGCGTAATTTATGGCACGGCGTGGGACAAAGACACCCTTCACCGAACGCGGACGCAAGTGTCGGATGACAGTCCCAATGAAGGAGTGATAACCGTGGCTTCCTCCAGGTTTGAGTTTTCTCCTGTGGAGTTGGAGGGCCGCAAAACGGAGACATGTCGGCAGACGTATTCGGCTATGGATCCAGGCGCCAAGTCGGGCGCGGTTTCGGGGCGGTTTGAGAGGTTTGGGGTGGTATTGAGCGATGCGAGGGTGGGGACAAATAGTAGCCCAGTTAGGGGGAGCGAGAAGGAGACTTATGAAGAGGATATGATCAATAGGAAGGCGAGATCCATGGTCTAATGCGCTTGTAATGATATACCCAGCAATTGAGGGCGACCGCCCATCGTGGCAACAAATGCTCTTATATTGAAGTAGTGGATGCGACCTCTGCATGATTTTCATCAAGAACGAACACGCAAGGGACGTACATGCCATTTTAACGTTTGCAGTCCATGGTTATGGCAGTATATCGTCTGACGAATCCACGGAACGTAGCATTTGCCAGCGTGTCAAGCGGAAGTGGAAGCGCAAAATTCAGTTTTATTTACGATAGAAACCAGCGCCAAGTTATTTCGCGTGACGCGTGATGCGGACCCTTTCTACTCTCCGATTTGATACTAACTAAACAAGGTAGGGAAGGCCTAATCAACGTGTTCCGGTTGTCGAGGCTTAGAAATCGCTTGTTTTTTGTCGCTCGTTGCTATCGGTGTTCAAGGGAACCTCATTGTCTGTGAGTGTGGAATTCAATACCGGTGGAAATCGCTTCCATAACCATCTACAAGTACAATATACCTGGAAGAACAATCATTATTATACCCACCTTATACCCGTCGGATCCAACTTCAACTCCGCCATCGTCTGCTTCATCTTTTTCTCAAAGAATCCATATACCCCTCACATCTATCTTCATTACTACATCTTGAACATCACAACTCGGAATGGTGGCCAGCTGCCCCTCTTCTGAGAACTCCATCTACATCGACCAGTCTAAATTTTGGCTTAAGAACGGGGTGAACTGGGATAGTCATAGGATCGGATGGGTTGTTGCTGGTGCTTGTGCGTGTGCCGTGCGTTTTTAGATCTGCTTTTGTCCGTTCTGTTCCGCACTGAGCAGATCCTAGACGGTGGCGATATCCTTCGTCACGGTGTTGCAGCATTGTAGGAATTACACAAAACCGAATGAGCAGAGGCAGATGTAAGCTCCTTCTTAAATCCGGCTCTGGTACTATATGCTGATGACCAAACCGGCAGTTTGAGAATTTTGTATATGCCACCCATCTATGCTGTCATCTCGTTTTTCGCATATAGGTTTTTCAGATACTACACATACTATTCTCTCATTCAAACAGGTGAGGGAGAGGTCATACCTTTGTGGTGTACGCTTTGCTGAGCCCAGGTTGAGCATACGAGGCGGTCACGTTGAGTGCGTTTCTGCTGCTGCTGGTTGAATACGTGGCTGCTACTGCTACGGAGCGTAGAGCCGAGAATGCAATAGCAAGGAAGGATAAGCGGTCGCTCCCCTTGCCGTTATGTTGTTGGCGGTACCGGCCAACCAAGCCGTACTTTATATATACCATCAAGGTCCGTCATCAGACCCTTTAGGAGGCGGATACTGACTTGTGACAGTGGTCTGTGCTACAATACGTGATTATTCGCCCATTAGGATCTATAGCAGGTATCATATGCGAGAGGCTGAATGTGCTGTGCGAAACGGCAGGGTTCAATGTGCACTTTGCGAACGTGTGGATCCAGGGAATCAATTTCGTTAGTATCAGGTAAGCAGTAAGTTTCATTGGATGAAACAGGGTGGTTGACAAGAATAGCATCGCGCTGTACGGCCTGCTGGTATTCTATGGACTGATGAAAGAGGAACTGCAGGCACGGCGCCCAATGGCCAAGTTTTTGTCGATCAAGCTAATTGTTATGTTTACGTTCTACCAGTCCTTTGTGGTACGTCATGGTTTAAGGTTGGCCAGTTTTCTTTGTCTGACGTTGAGTAGTTCAAGGCCCTGGAGGGCCGTGTGATCCATGCCACGCGGTACTGGACAAAAGCGAACATTGCGGACGGGCTCGATGCGCTTGCGACCTGCATTGAAATGGTGTTTTTTTCAATCCTCATGTGGTGGGCGTACACGTACAAAGAATACAAGAAGGAGGGAACGGCGCCAACGCGAGTCTGGAGGCCGTTATGGGATTCGTAAGTGTGTGACGTAAATGAGAAGCGCATGTTGACGACAGGACATAGAATTAACTTTAGCGACTTTGGCCGAGAGATAGCAGTGTCGTTGAGGTTCTATACAGACTATCTACGAGGGCGGCGACAGGAGACGGAGAAGGGGTTAGGGGACGAGCTAGTTGGGCTGCGACGGGGGAGCGGGCCGTAGCCGGTGTATATAGTCACGGTCACGGTCACATAGTGACAGCGCTTGAGCAGAAGCGACAGCACGATGGCGGACGCTGAGCTGTCTCCAACGCCCGATGCCTTCCGCTCCCATCTCATCGCCCTCATCTCCGCTTACCAGCTCGGTCCAACTTCAGGTGTCCCCGTTCCCCGCTACGATGGTGCTCGCGACTGGCAGACAGAAACCATTCTCGTCTGTCTCAGCGAGTTAGCCAGGCGCATGTGGATGGCAGAGGAAACTGTCACTCATCTCCAGAAAGAGGCTAAGCGGCGCGCGCGTAGATCCGTGAGGAATGCTAGTGACCCAGACTCGGATAGCGAAGACGAATACGAAGACGGTGTCCTGAGGGGCTCAGCACGCTACGACTATGACCCCCATTATAGGACCAACGGCCACAGTGCATACGGCTACGGTCTGTCTCTCAGAGACGTCAATCGTGACCACCACTACCACCACCACCACCACAATCATAACGGCAAGAGCTCTAGCTCACCCAACTTGGCGCCAAAGCCAACTGTGACGACCACCACCGGCCCGGGTGGGTCATTCCAGGTCTCCTGTCCCACGTGTGGGAGGTGCTGGATCTATCCCCCCTCGTCTGCGACGACGGCCGCCAGCACCGGGGATAACGTCTCTGAGGGCGATCTGTCCCTGACGGGCCTCGCTGGAAACGGCAATGCAACGATACCTCCTGGACCTGCCATCCCCGCCATAAGCGACAGCGGCCTATCTGTCGAAGAAGAGAACGTGTGGCTTCGTGCCCTCGTCGTCGATGCCGCCCGCGTATGCGGCGCCGTTTCCAAGGGTGATTTGAATCAAAAGGTGACGGCACCTGCTAAGGGCAGCGCCATGACGAACCTGAAGGACATCATCAACGTCATGGTTGATAAACTCGGTCAGTTCTCGGATGAGGTCACACGTGTATCACAGGAGGTCGGTACGGAGGGAAAGTTGGGAGGGCAGGCCGTCGTCATGGACGTAGAAGGAACATGGAGGCAGCTGACGGGCGTCGTCAATAATCTCGCGGCCAACTTGACCGCGCAAGTGAGGAGCATTGCAAAGGTCACCAAGGCTGTCGCACTTGGTGACTTGAGCAAGCAAATTGAAGTCGAAGCGAGAGGAGAAATTCTCGATCTCAAGAATACGGTAAATGGAATGGTTATCAGGTTTGTCTTTTTTTTTTTCTGGCCTGTAGGTGTTTGTTGAAATTGCTTAGATTGCGCGCACTTGCAGCTGAAGTTACGCGTGTTACGTTAGAAGTCGGATCTCAAGGAAAATTGGGAGGACAGGCTGTCGTCCCTGACGTCGAAGGCGTCTGGTTTGAGTTGGTCCGCAATGTCAATAGGATGTGCTCTTCTTTGACGGACCAAGTCCGATCCATCGCCTTGGTCACAACTGCCGTCGCGCAGGGCGACTTGACGCAAAAGATCGAGATCCAGGTCGAGGGCGAGATGTCGACGTTGAAAGGTGGGTATAATGACTTGGCCAAGAATTTTAATAACGCATATAACAGGTACTGTCAACTCCATGGTTGACCAATTGTCTGCCTTTGCTAGTGAAGTTACGCGCGTGGCATTGGAAGTCGGAACATTTGGTATTTTGGGAGGACAAGCCACGGTGGAGGGTGTACAAGGTACTTGGGCCGATTTGACGAGAAACGTCAATGTAAGACGTTTTGATCCTCATAAAGATGAATCGCCAATTCTGATTTCGATTTTCAGAAAATGGCGTCAAATTTGACAGCGCAAGTGCGTTCAATATCCGAGGTCACCAAAGCTGTCGCTCTCGGAGATTTGAGCAAGCTTGTTGATGTGGACGTGCAGGGAGAGATGTTGGATCTAAAGGTTTCGGGCTCTCGTTTCTGCTGCTATCGACTAACAGGGTCATACATAGATGACCGTCAATTCCATGGTAGCCCAATTGAGTACATTGGCTAATGAAGTCACCCGTGTCTCTCTTGAAGTCGGAACGGAAGGTATATTGGGTGGACAGGCGACAGTACCGGACGTGCAAGGAATGTGGAAAGTGCATATCATGTATTTCTTTCGACTCACTGCCCTTGCTGACGACCTATGCCCAGGTCCTGACCGACAACGTCAATCTTATGGCTATGAATTTGACAAATCAAGTTCGTTCCATCGCAGCTGTCACCAAGGCCGTTGCCGGTGGTGACTTGACCAAGAAGATTGAAGTTGATGTGCGAGGAGAGATCCTCGAGTTGAAGGAGACGGTCAACGGCATGACGGAGAGTTTGAATCTTTTCGCAGACGAGGTGACACGTGTAGCAAGAGAAGTCGGTACAGAAGGCAAGTTGGGTGGACAAGCAAGAGTGACGAATGTTGGGGGGACGTGGAAGGATTTGACAGATAATGTCAACGTCATGGCGGCTAATTTGACGCTCCAAGTCAGAACGATAGCGGTCGCCACTGTGAGCCAATGGTTTACTTATTTCTTGTCGGAGATGCTAATGAGGTTCAGACGGCTGTCGCGCGCGGAGATTTGACGCAAAAGATCACGGGTGTATCCGTATCTGGAGAAATGTTGGAGCTGGTGAACACGATCAACGATATGATTGACCAGTTGGCTATCTTCGCGGCCGAAGTCAAGAAGGTCGCGAGAGAAGTCGGCACCGAGGGCAAACTTGGTGTCCAGGCAGAGGTTGGAAATGTGCAAGGTATATGGCAGGAAATCACGTATGTTCCATTGCATTGTTCGAGTGCGGCTTTGTGCTGATACGTCTGCAGGTTGTCCGTGAACACCATGGCGGGCAATTTGACTACTCAAGTTCGAGGTTTTGCACAAATCTCTGCGGCAGCCATGGACGGTGATTTTACGCGTTTCATCACTGTCGAAGCAAGCGGTGAGATGGACTCGTTGAAGACCCAGATTAATCAGATGGTCTTCAACTTGCGTGATTCGATCCAGAAGAATACAGCGGCGAGAGAGGCCGCTGAGCTAGCAAACAGGAGTAAGAGTGAGTTTTTGGCAAACATGTCACATGAGATTAGGTGCGTGCTGTGTAGGGAAGGAGCCGTGTTGCTGATGACGAAATTGGTTATTTGATAGGACGCCTATGAATGGTATTATCGGCATGACCGAATTGACGCTTGACAGCGATCTGAACAGATCACAGCGTGAGAGCTTGCTACTCGTTCACAGTTTGGCAAGATCGCTGCTCCTGATCATCGATGACATTTTGGATATCTCAAAGAGTGTGTGGTTTCTTTTACTGTCGCCTATCACGTTGCTAACGGCTAGGCAACAGTCGAAGCCGGGCGGATGACCATGGAGGCCGTGTCGTATTCTTTGCGGCAGACGGTGTTTGGAATCCTCAAGACGCTTGTCGTGCGCGCCTCCCAAAACAATTTGGATCTCACGTACGATGTCGAGCCGGACATCCCAGACCAGTTGATCGGAGATTCGCTCCGCTTGAGACAGGTCATTACTAACTTGGTTGGAAATGCCATCAAGTTTACGCCGTCCAAGACGACACGCAAGGGGCATGTCGCGCTAAGCACACGGTTGCTTGCACTGGATGACCAGAGCGTGACGCTGGAGTTTTGCGTGATGGACACGGGTATCGGGATTGCAAAGGACAAGTTGAACCTCATCTTTGACACCTTCTGTCAGGCGGATGGTTCCACCACGCGCGTATGCCGTTCTTTTGAAACAAAGGGAACAGCCATCTGACAATGTTGTAGGAATACGGAGGAACCGGCTTGGGACTTTCCATCTCCAAGCGGCTCGTGAATCTTATGCAGGGCAATATGTGGGTGGAAAGCGAGGTGTCCAAGGGAAGCCGGTTTTACTTTACGATCACGTCCCAAATCAGCCATAGCTCGATGGAGAGCACTCTATCCAAGATGGCGCCCTTTGCGAAGCGGAGCATCTTGTTTGTTGATACCCTGCGAGATATGACGGGCGTCGCCGAGTGGATCAAGGAACTCGGTCTCAAGGCGTATGTTGTCCACGAGGTGGGCAGTTTGGCCGACAAGGAAAAGTGCCCGCACTTCGACACGATTGTAGTGGATTCGTTGAGTATCGTGAGTGGCTGGCTATCTATCATTATATATATATGTGTGTAGGAGGCTGACATTTGTGTTTCAGACGGAATGCATTAGAGAGTATGAACATCTTCGATATATACCGATCGTTTTATTAGCGCCCTCAATACCCAGACTAAATCGTAAGTCTGGTCATGAATTGAATCGTGCAATGCTGACATCTCGTCCTTAGTCAAGTGGTGCCTAGACAATAGCATCAGCTCGCAGATCACCTCTCCTGTCTCTGCACAAGATCTTGCCTCGGCTCTTATCTCCGCGCTCGAATCCAACACTGTCAGCCCCGTCTCTGCACCCAATGACGTCATCTTTGATATTTTGCTCGCTGAGGATAACCTTGTCAACCAGAAGCTTGCAGTGAAGATTTTGGAGAAGTATGGTCACTCGGTCGAGATTGCGGAGAATGGCAGCTTGGCTGTGGACGCTTACAAAGCAAGGGTGTTGCAGAATAAGCCGTTTGATATCATTCTGGTGAGTGGTAGGATGGTTGAGTTGAAGAGGATATGCTGACCGTTACAGATGGACGTATCCATGCCATTCATGGGAGGAATGGAAGCTACAGAACTTATTCGATCCTATGAGCTGCATCATGGGTTACCTCGCACGCCAATTATTGCGCTTACGGCTCATGCTAGTGAGTTGATATGCGATAGAGATGGATGGGCGCTGATGTCTATTTTGACAGTGATCGGTGATAGAGAACGGTGTTTGCAGGCCGGAATGGACGATCACATCACCAGTAAGCCATTTTTGAACGCGGGATAAAGCGGAGATTGATTATCGCGAAGAACCTCTCAGACGCGGCGATCTCTTGAACGCCATCAACAAGTCGGCTGGCGAGCGCGGAGCGGCAAAGCACCATCTACTACGGCGCTCGCCCGCTGTCGTCCAGATGCCTACGTTTTGATAACTCGGACACCCAAGTACCCTTCGTTGCGTTGATACCCTCATTGCTGTCGAACAACTGCAGAAGATTCCACGCGCAATACAGTATATAATCAAGACGCATGGGCGAGTACATGTGGCCCCATGTCATTTACGGATTGCCGTGCGCACGGCAGCCGTTGTACTAGCCTTGTCGTGAAATATCATCTCTGTCGCATCAAGACTGTATTTCCCCTTTACCCGTATATAAATGCCCCTCCATGACCATGCTAGAACGTTGATGACCTGTTGACGTTGATTCTGCTGCATATATCACACAGTTATTCCATAGTTTCGGTATTTGCAAATGTTACTGCTTCTAACAAACTTTTACGGATGAATATTTTTTTCACAAGTAACGATTAATTAGTTACATGAATAACATAGTTGGGAATTTGGACAAAGGAATATCAGCGTTCAATATCAATCATTGGCACTTCGGTGTTACGCACAGCCGAGCTTTGCACGAACCAAACAATTCGCAATCAACCGCGTCTCCGACGAGCCCCTACTGAGTACTGAGCCATGAGCTTCACAAGCAGGCAGAAGTTCGTGGACATGGCCCCCAAGATCCTTCTTTACTCACAAATTTGTTTCCATCATGAACAAGACGCGAAATTAGTTTGTTCCACAGCAATGTTTGGTTCAAACGAACTGCGCGTTAGATTATTCTGTCATCACAACGGTGCGTTAATGATTGCCGCCAGCTCTATTGATCCCAGTTTTGGGCCGTCCTGTGCAGCATCAAGCGTCACTTGCAGGGTCAGGGCAACAGGTTTTGACATCAATGAAGCAGTGATATAAGAGGAATTTAATTTTTCGTCGTGTTGTCAGTGGGTTCGCAACGATCTTTAACCTTGAACTCGTTTCAGCATTGATACCGACACGAAATGACATATCAACATGTCATTGTCATCTTCATCTCTGCATCAGCGCCGGACGTTCAAGCAGATGTTAACAACGTGCCTATTCTGGCTTTCTATCCGGTTCCGTCCAGCCCAGTAAGTACTTAATTTGCGCCCAATAAGGTTATGTCCTATCCGACGTCGAACGTTCGAACCTGCATGAAAATTAAGCTAGCGAGCTCCGCGAGCATTGAATCGAGCATACTTAAACCCTCAAACTGAACCAAGGTTACGGTATGCCAAGGATCGATTGATCATCGATTCGTCAAGGCAACTTAGGTACGCATCCAGGCTGTTCTTTTACCTGTCTGACACGCACACCCAGACAACTACAACAATTGAAAGGAGAACAAGATGGTACAGCCACGTTTGTGTCCCTGCAGGCACTTACACTCATGCACCTGTGCTGTTCCAAGTGATGATTGCGTTAGGCAATTTAGAGTTGTTCGGAGATCAGTCGACTCACGTTCCGTGATTACAGTATCCATGAATCGAGGGGCGGTGACTGACTGATTACGTCGATATTCGAATGCAAACTCTCACTCACCCTAGAGTGTAGCGGATTACGAGAAAGTGCGACCTGATCGCAAGGTTGGACATAAGGTTCCCTTATCAAAGCTTCTTACTTATCCTCTAATGTTCCAACGCATTGACCCGTATGGAATCATGCCGTGAAATTCACAAGTGTTCGAACTGAACCAAGCAATTATATCCCGCTGGATACCACATTTGATTAGTATGCTCCCATGCACAGGAGCGAATCACACCGCCGTCGATGAAAAGGGACCGGATAGCCAAGGCCCGTTTGTACCGTCGACGGCTATGCTAGCTTATGCGTTGCCTGATTATCTGTTCCACGCTAGGACGAGATAGTATCATCTCTGCAGCATCATTCATCAAGACTTCTACGGTATTTTCCATATACTCCCCCTCCATGACCTTGATGACCTGTTAACGTCGATTCTGCCGCGATAGTTATTCCATAGTTTTAGGATTGGAAACGTTGCTGCTTCAACAACCTTTTGCGGGTGAAAATTTTTCATAACCATACTAAGTAGCAGTTTTCATAACTTAGGAAAGCAAACAGCCCTACAACATCTCCGAAATGAGTGCTCCACTCATGCAAATAGCGGTATGAGAAGGGCGACAACGAGCCTAATGGATACAAAGGGAAAGCTTGGGAGGACACTGATAGCTGCAGATGGCAACCCTGACGTAGATGAGGACGGACTGGGACTTGAGGGGGACCCAGTGATACCCGCCACTGTTACTGATTCAGACGCACCGCTGCCTGTTTGGGTAGTTATGATGGAGAGGGTGAGAGATGTGCCTTTGCAGATGGTGTCGAAAACTGCGCAGATAATGTTTGTCAGTGTTAGAGTTCTTGAGTAGTGATCATGGGCCGAGGTCATCTGACTCACTCTTGAGCGCATTTTGGCAATGTTGGATGAGGATGGCGCTGCCAGGATCGATGTTGGCCATGCAGCTCATGCACTGTCCGAAACTGCTGATGACTTCCGTAGTGCAAAGACAGCTGACGACGGTGCACGTCTGGCGGACGTGATGAGCCGTCGGCTAACGGATTTGAAAGAACGTACGTCAAGCGCGTTCACAGCTGGTGTGCAAACTTGTTGGCACTAGTCAATTTTAGATGTTTAAAATGCAAAAGCGATGAGTTGCAATGAGCACCTGAACAGGGAACTTGGACACAGGGATGCCGGCACTCGGCGATTGTCGCTTCGGTGTCCTGACTTGGATCTGATGCAGCCTTTCGAGAACAGCCGAGATTGCTGGGGCAGACGTCAACCCTTGCAGCACGAACGATAAGGCAACTCACGATCAGCCGCGTCTCCGATGTGGACAAGGATCGTCAGAGCAATGAGCATCGCTGGCAGGGAGAAGCGCGCGAACATGGCCTCGATCCTTCTTTACTCGCAAGGGAGATGATAGAAGTGAAGAAAAGCTGAAAGGTGCGAATTTTAATCTTTTATTCCTATCATGAACGCGGCGCTAGCTGGGCCAGGAGTTCGGATCAGTTTGTTCAATAGCGATGTTTTGATGCAGCATTCAAGATTAAACATTGGGTCGAGATTAATCTGTTCACAACGGCACGTCAATGACGCCTGCTCTACTGATCCCAGGTTATATGTAGTTTCATCTGGGCAACAAGTCGCTCAATACTGAATCTGGAAGCACGTAGTAGCAATATAAAAACCTTTTTGTCGCGTGTTTGAGCAGTATTTTCTGCTGGCAGTGCCATCTTTGACGACGATGGTGATTGTAACCAACGAAGTGCATCTGTGACAAAAGTAACAACATGTCACATCACCACTCAAATGTCAACAATTATTTAATTATCAACGTCCTTGCACTGCTGGTGAAGATATGTACCATTCAGTACTTATTCCGCTGGAGTTCGGCTCTGTATTCACTCAGTTACGTTCTCTCAGAATTCGAAAAGTGCCGTCCACAGACGTCTTCCATGGATACTAATGTGCTACTCTCTCCGACGCTGCGACGTCGACAAATGGAGATCAAGCGACAAGGTACCATAAGAACCTATGCAAGTGTGGCGGGTAAGCTTCACCCCTGACTTGTTTGATTGTGGAGATCTGTCGCGCTCTACATATGGAATAATGTTACATTGAAACGGCTGTTGCGGACCAGATGTCCGGATGACAAGTATAGATTCTCCACGTTGGCATTTGCCTGATACTGTCAGCTCACTTGTTGGTGCCCAACGAAGTATTACCCAACCAATATAAAGTTATTGATTGTCGAACGTTCGAACCTGCATGAAAATCAAGCTAACGAGTTCAGCAGAGAGTGAGCATTGACTATGACAATCGAGCATACATTAACGCTCAAACTGATTCAAGGTTACGGCTATGCCAGTGGTCATCGATTCATCGAGGCAATCAGGTACGCTTTCAGGCTGTCCTTTAGCTGTATGGCCCCTCCCTGATGCGCGCACCCAATTAACAACGTTTGATTAAAGGTGAACAACACGGAGAGCGAGATGGCACAGCCGCATCTGTGTCGTTGGCTTTGCGCAGGTACATATATCTCATTTCCTACCAAGTACTGTTGACTGGTGTACGTGCCTAAGTGACGATCGCATTGGGCGATGTCCTTAGGATCTACAGTTGTTTGAAGACCAGTCAACATTCTGCGATTGCCGAATCCGTGAATCGAGGGACGGAGGTGACTGATCGGTGCAACGATGGTGTCAACACTCGAATGCAAACTCTCAGCTGCCCTGGAAAGCGTGGTATATTACGCGAACTGATCGTAGGATCGGATAAGGTTCCCTCATCAAATATATGCTTCCCACTTTTCCGGAAGCAGTAACCAGTATGGAATCATAGCCGTGAAGTTTCCGACGGTTCGAACTGAAACAGGTAATTATATTCTGTCGGCTGCCATATTGGATTTCTACACTCCCATGCACAGGAGCGAATCACACCGCTGTCTATGAGGGGGACATGCTGTCGACAAGCATATATAACAAACCATTCAAACGAATGCACTCCACTACCCTAAGAGCTCCGATGAAGTTATCTAATTTCATCATATGTTATCCTTCAGTTATGTCTTTCATAAGTTATGTGAGTGTTCATTAAGGCTGCAACATGGGCGATTAATTTCTATTAATGTCAGTGTTTATGCAACATATTCGGTGCCTACCTATACGGCGCTCTCACAGTGCAACTATGTTTGTCGTTATACTATTTGATTTTGAGATTAGCCATACTCAGTGTTATTCAAAGATCGATATTATATTGCATTTCCAAAAGATCCCAAGCCATTCAAGGTCGTGATATATATCGTCTACATAACAGAGACGGTTTGCACTGTCCTCCTCATATATGAGTTGAGCACCACTGTGATTGCGAGAGCAGATGACGTACAGCGTCAGGTGAACCCTGGTATAAGCGTTATCTGTTTAACGGAGTCATCCGTACCCCAGATACTTGCAGTGTGCGGGGGATTAGGTGTGTCACCAGTTATGTAGTATAAATCCAAGAAAAGACTAAGATTCCTCCAGTGGCGTTTCTAACTCAGTCTATGTATGCATACCGCATCCAGCTCATAACTAAGCTGAAATACGTTCCATGGGTCATTGTCGTGGTATATATGTCCTCCAATGCCAGGAACTAAATGTCTGACGGTCACGACATATATATAGTTGATGGTGTCACAACTGTTGGCCATTGTAACGACGAGTCTTTTGCCAAATGGGTCAGAGTTTGCGGTGTTCATGATTGTGCGTAGCCCAGTATTCTGATTAATTCTTATGATGAGCGATTTACTAGGTTTGGGCTTCTGTCTCTCTGGTTGTTGATGTAACAGTTACGAGCATCATGGTTTGGTTTGTAAGTATTTGATCAACCACTTTCATTCCTGTTCACGTCTCACGGTGCTGCCAAGCTCAAAAAAGATGAAATATACTCCAAGCAACTCAAAAGAAAGATAACACAATTAATATACCTCATGATTGGGACAGGGTTTCTCACAGGTGCGCATTAGTTGCCCCTTAACAGTACTACATCTTTGGATCTCAAAAGAGACATTAGCCACAACAAATCTTGGTGTGCTTATTCTGACATTCCAAGTCGAATTAGTCGTATGCGCTTTCGGACTGTTGATCGTCCTCTCCAAACTTTATGCCAACTCGATGATGGTTCTCGTCAATAGCCGCATTCCTTCTGCTCGTTCCGAAATCAATCATCCCGCCGCATTGGATGTGATAACTGTACGACTTAGCTCAATTCGTTGGGCGCCTTCAGCAGGTGCGGAAGGGGAGCATGGACAACGGGAAATATCAGTTCAAGATCCGGAGACGCAGCACAGCGTCGGATTGCCAGCACATGAGGCTGAAGACACCAGGCCCGACAATCATGACTTGATAGTGGGTAGCTTGACAGGTTGATCCATGGAGCGCATCAGGAAACGTTCTCTTCAACGTAGGTAGTGTAACGAGCCGACTAGTAATTCCTATACTCTGGCATCTGATCTTTCGGTCCACCGTAATATTTCGCTCTAGGAAAGTTGAGGGGGGAATGTCGAGAACTGATTCTCTCGGCATCTACGGTCATTGTGCAGAATGAGAGCATCATTGGGATTCCCAGTTTGACTCAAACGAATAAATTTTATTTCGTGATTTCTTTTCAGTTCACAACATGGTTCGGTATACCGCGGTTGCTACTGTCTTCACGTTGCGTGAGTCACGGGGGTATCATGCATCATGCCAGTAGCGAGCCACTCGATCGACGCAAATGAGAGCTCCGATAGCTGCAGATGGGAAGTTGGAAGTAGATGAGGACGGACCGGGACCTGAGGGGCTCAGTGACATTGGCTAGCTGTAATGTTCTCGGTAATTTCAGCGTTGATTTACTTGTCACTGACTCACTGTGATCTTCAATCATCTCCCCCTCTGCGTCGCCACAGGAGTCGGTTGCGGTGACCAACAATCATCTTGGACGATTCGCCAGTGCCAGCAACTGATCGCATTTGATGTTCACTTACTAATGTGCTGTAGTCTCTGGCACTTTCGCTAACATGGATTCGACTCCGCATTCACTCATTCCTACAGTGGGAGTTGAGAGCCATGTTGAAAGCCATGGGATTGGAGAGCCAATGATGGGCGTCTGGCATGTACCAAAACAAAGCAGGGTAAGGAATAAGTCTAAACCTAATCGAAATCAGCCGGGTTGAGGCCAGGACTAAACATGTTTGTTTGTTTTCTTTACACAGGAAGGAACGAACTGGTAAGGGCGCCTCCTCTTCGCCCCGGACTTGTTTGATATCTGCCACTCTTCTGAATGTTGCATTGATAATGGCAGTTGTGGACTAGACATCTGAATGGCACAAGATCTTCGTAGATTCTCCACGTTGCGCACAGTTGCCCGATACTCTCACGGTGGTGATAATGATGTGAATCCCCGTTCAGCTCAGTAAGCACTTAATTCGTGCCCAACAGAGTATTATATCCTATCCATAGAAAGTTGTCGATTGAACCTCGGCATCGAACGTTCGAACATACATGAAAATCACTAGCTCAGCAGAGAGAAGTGAGCATTGACCAGTGGTACCATATCACAATCGAGGATACATAGTAAACGCTCAAACTGAACCAAGGTCACGGTTATGTCAGTGGTCGTCGTTTCATGGAAGCACCTAGGTACGCGTCCTTTGGACATATCACCCCTGCCTGATGCGCGCACACTGAAATAATTGAAGGCGAACAAAGCAAGATGGTCCTGCCGCATTCGTGTTGTTAGCTTTTCGCAGGTACTTATATTTCGTTTCCTACCAAGTAGACCGATGTACGTGTGCCGCCCTAATGACAATTATAGAGACCACTCAACATTCCGTGATTGCAGAACCCATGAATCGGGGAACAGAGGCGACTGAATAATTACGTCAATGTTCAAATGCAAACTTTCACTTGCCCGGAGAGCATGGTATGTTATGGGAATGTGCTGCTAGTATGAGGGGCGATAATGCGAACTGATCGTAAAATTCTGCCACTTTTCCTGATGCAGTAACCAGTGTGGAATCATGGACGTGCTGACTGCCGGAGCGGAAACGGGCGGCGGACGAGCACCAACGTAAATACGTTGCGTGGCGAGATGAATCGTCTGGATGGAGCAACTATCGGCCCCCCCCCGATCGTGGGGACGTTCGCCCTGTTCAATATGTATCGCCTTTACGCTGGCGTCGTCAGGCAATGGCAAGCCGACAAGCCGACAAAGATGGACGATGGGTCGACCGTTAAAGCTCGACGACAAGCAGATGTTGCAGACTGCTATTCGAAGCAGAGGCGACGCGGGAGGCAGCGTTTGTCACGTTTGGGATCTCACAGAGCGGTGGGTGCGGGAGCTGAGGTAGGGGTGTATTGGTGAACTGAGGTGGATCCAGGGCAAGCGCGACGGGCGGGGGTGCCTGACTAGGACAACGCATTGAGAACTGGCTGCAGCGAGACGGGATAGTCGTCGAGGCACGGGTCTACAAGAACCACAGCATCGTCGACTATGCGCCCATCGCCCTGCGCACGGGGGACGCGATCCCGTCCCACATTGCCAAGGTCGCAAAGGTGTTTGGGTCCAGAGTCGGCCAGAAATACGAGATACGGCTCAGCACACTTGATGGCGACTCGACGGCGCTTGCTGATGGAAACTTGATAGTGATAGATCCGGCGGAGGTGCCTGGTGTGGGAGCGACGTTTTGGCCTTTGGAGGTGGCGGGCGAGAAGCAGATTGTGATCAATCATTGGGATGTGGTGGATGTCATAAACCAACTATTCTAATACCTGTTTTTATGGTTTATGTGAATAGCTCGATAATTTACACAAGTGAGCAAGCTTAAGGTATTCTAAGAGAAGCATCTTAGACAATCATGTCCATCAGATCATCTAAAACTGCTCTTTGATCTGGCACTGAGTCTGCATCATTGGCCTGTTCATATACTAAATCTTATGAACATTCCAGCAATTTCTGTGTACTCACCTCATTTACAATAGTGTCAAGGCACTTTGCATGTTGTTCATCAAATTGGCCCAATGGCAGCTCACTTGCATAAACATCAGTTGGCCACCTCCAATTGTTACCCAATCTCTGGCTATTCTGGGCCACCTTTGCATTCATCAAGTCCAAGCCTACCATAACTAAGTGCCAATTGACACCTGTTTTGTGATTCATTCCATCACAAATTTTGATAAGGCCATCTGTCACAGCTTTATGATCACTGCTGATTGTGTACTGCAGTGCCCAAACATCATTGTCAGAGCGAATGATAGCATCAACACCTGGAAAGTTAGGCTCTATGGGTTGCCAGTAGAAATTGTGTGGAGGTTGGATGTTCTTCAGTGCAGTGGAACCTGCAATCATTCTAGCAGGTAAAGGAATGTGATGTACTGTGCCATTGATGCTATGTGCCTCAAGTGGCACATGGTTTGATGCTGAGAGGTAGGCATGGGCATAAACCTCAAACAAACACCCTCCAGCATCATCAAACGACGGATGGCCACTGAGCATCCTGAAAAAAGTGTGTTGTTGGGCTACTGCCTCGCACGACATAGCTGCGCCAAGGGTACAACAGAGAAATGGCGTTGGTATCTTTAAAGTGAAATCAACCCTTTTTGACAACCCTGGCTTCATGGTAAATATCTTAGAGGAAAGATCGGAACCGAAATTCAGGTCTCCGATCTGCAGGAGCACATCTTCGAAGTCCCGTGCAAGCTTGACAGCCGCTGCTTCTATTTTGCGCTCCTCTCTGCCCCTCTCAGTCTTCTCGGTGAGAATGTCGATGATGATCCTGGGGTTCGATCCATATTTCTTAAAGAGGGCCTCACCTGTCGGAAGATCAAGGTTGTTGAGAGTGCTGGTATGAAAACATCAATGGAAGAACAGTGTAGTACACGATACCACACACAGCAATGTTTGAAGCTCCTTCAGGGACCACACGTCCATGATGTATGTCTCAGTGCTAAGACGTTTTACCCAATTTTTCCAACGACGAGAAGACGGCGAGCTCGTCTGTATGACATGGACTCCTACATGCTGGAAGGCGGTGCAAAGGCCATGATGGTCGGAATCGGAATCGGAAAGTGTCCAGGTGCCTTCTGGAATCGGAGTAGGTCCTGTTGAATGCAGAGTTACACCATTCTCATCGAAGAGGGCAAATATTTCGTGATCGATCTGGAAAGCGACCGATTGCCGTTGATGGAGTTGATGGGCCAAAACATAAAATAAGAAAAGAGTTTTTCCTGTCGAGTTAAATCAACAGGGATCATGCACTCGAGAGTTGACGCACCAATCCCTGGTTGACAAGTGACCAGCCCTGCAAACCTCGTTTCGGGTTTGAGCGTTTTTCTCAGAATATGTTCGTATGCTAAGCGATACTCGTCACGGACAAGAAGGATCTTAGCTGGACCGTGTGTATTTAGATAAAGGGGTGCAAAAGGGGTAAGGTCGAGAGTCGAGTATGTTCTGTCTCTGTGGACACTGTGGACAATCCGGTCGTTACCCCACAAATACCTGTGCAGCCTGTTGAGCCCGTCCATGCCAAAGTCACATGCAAGGGGCAATCGAGGGGAAACTAGAAAACGGGCGTATAGTGAGCGAACAGAAGAGACTTTCAACGGACCAGAAATATATGAAACAGAGCTGAGATTAGATTTATTGGCTGATGAGGTTTTAGGGGCATGATTTTGTCAGCAATGCTCAGCTGCATTACTCACTGGTACGTGGGACCTTTACAATTATGTGAACCCAGCTTCTGGGAGGCTGTGTTGGAAAGGCTGTCCACGGGATCTAATTTGTCTGCAAATTCTGAAAGATCACGTCCCAGGAGCCCGATACGTTCAATGAGATTGTTGCGTGGCTTGGTGGTGGTAGGACTCGGAGTGGGCTGGGAAAAGTCATTTCATTTAGCGGCTCGTTGATGGCGCTCACCTTCCACAATTCCAGAATGTGAGAATCAACATTCTTTAAGCTATCCAGAGCTCGTTTGCTTTGTATAGCTTCCTTCAAGTGGCCAACTTTGTTATCACATGCTATGGTAACTGAGAATATGATATCTTCGCCTTTTATGAGACAGTGAAGTTGGAGAGTAGACATGTGGTTATCCCGCTGTCACGTTTTCTTGGTCGGCCTGATTTGCCTGATTTGCCTGAAAATCAGACCATGATTGCATGCAAATTAGCAAATGCTTGCAAAACAGGAGCGAATCTCTCTCTAATCTACGACCAATTGCCCCACGCAGCGCTGTCCGGTACAACGCCATGATACTCTGTACATATCCAGATGGCTCTACTTTCCCGTTGTCCGTGCTCTCCATCCACACCTACTTGAGGCGTTCAACGAATTGAGCTGAGTCATACAGTTATCACATCCAATGCGGCAGTATGATTGATTTTGGAACAAGCAGAAGGAATGCGGCTATTGATGAAGACCATCATCGAGTTGGCATAAATCTTGGAGAGAACACTTTTCAAGGTACTTCTGAATCCACAGAAACTCGTCGTACAAAGATAGGATTAATGTAATGGCGCGGCGCCCGAGATTGCCAGCACACGAGGCTGAAGGCACACTCAGTCGTGGTAGCTTCTTCCCAACTTTTGGAAATGTATAGTGAAAATAACTAATGTGTAACGAGCCGACTGGTAACCCACTGTAATTGTCGACAACTCATTCTCTTCAGTGTCTGTCGTTGTGCAGAATGAGAGTATCGTTGGGACTCTCAGTTCTCGAGCGTTTGGAGATAAATGAGAACGGACCGGGCGCAAGTCTGATGGAGTTCCGTTTGGGTACCCTCTCTTCTCTCACCCTCTTCATCACAGCTGTCGTGAACTGCGCAGAACTGTTTAATGTGGTGTGCAAACTTGTTGGCACTGATCAATTTTAGATGTTTAAAATGAACAGCAATGAGGTGAAAAAGAGGGGGTGAAGCACCTAAACAATGAATATGACGAATGGATGCCGTTCAGCGACTGTTACTTCGGTGTTCTGACTTGGATCTGACGCAGCCTAGTTGCCACAAGGACCGCGTACGCGTCGACCCTTGCAGCGCGAACAATAAGGCGATCAGCCGCACAGGCAACGTTCTGTTGAAACATTCAAGACGTCCTCGCAAGCGTTTTTAGTCATGCTTCCTTCTATTGGGAATTGGTAAATAGAATTAGAATGGGGGGAGATTGCATATTTCCCTCAATCCCTGCTCGGCGCTCAAAATACGGCCTTCCATCATCCTCTGTCCAAAATCCCTGAGAGCTGGAACATGCGGTCGTGCAGTGAATATGAGTCGCCCAACTGCCCATATGTCCACATCTGCACCATGATTATCTTTATACACATTTGGTGAATGTTCACTCTGGCTCAAATGTGGTGCTCCTTTCGTTGGCGCAAAGGAAGCATTTTCCCAGTCAATCAGAAACCACTTGGAAGCATCTTCACATTCCTGCATGATATTCTGCCAACGGATATCGCGATGAAACACTGGTGGATCAGCATGGGCTACCTGACCAGAGTGTTAATTAATGACATGGAAGGAAATTGAGACTACCTTGAGAGCTTCGAGGACGCACACTACAGCATTTCGAACATCTAAAGGTGATTCAGGACCTTCATCAATGCCTCTTGGCTCCAGATCGACGTATGAACCATGTACATCGTGCTGAATTTCAGCTTTCTTGAGCCGGTCAACGTTAGGAACACCCTTCGAAATTAGTGCTGCATAGATGGCCTTTAGATGAATGACATGCTCTTTGCCGTCATCGCTATTCGCTAATCCATACGTCTTGCGCACATGTGATGAGAAATATTCAATCAACTTCCCACCGACACTAAGCCTGGAGTCAATATACCAGATGGCAATAAAAAAAGGTATATCTACCGGAACTGCAAACGCATATCTCTATCTTTGCCTTCTCCAATTACCCGCTGAAGCCATTCGAGAACGCCGCACAACTTGATCATCCTTGAAGCATTCTTGATTCGTTCACGTCGTGAAGAAAGATCACCCAATATTAGATCCTCGACCTGAAGGCTTTTGTCTTGTGATCCTGGTGGCAATATAGCTGCGAGGGCAACTTTGACCCCAATGGCGTAATAAGCTAGACACCGAAGGAAGGGGAATGATTGAAATCAAAATCTTACTCGGGCACAAACGACGACCGACCGAGAATATAAGGTGCGGGATTGTACACCCACCGGGTCTTGACTTTGAGTTTATCTCGAGGATGCGTCCCCGTGAACTCAATTCTCTTTTCTTCACCTCGGAATACGCAAACGTTGGCAAGTAGGAGACCAAAATGAGGTCGCAACCTGCTAGTTTCTGTACCCTGGTTGCTATCCCGAATACTCGCAACACCCAGGCATCTTTCGAGAATGTCTCGGATGTTTCTATCCCAGAACGAAACCAGCGAAATTTCAGTACCGCTCGGGTTTACCGGATCCTCTGTAATTGCATGCTTCACCAGGCCTAGAATTGCAACAGCGGTTTCATCTTCACTTTTCTTAAACAGAAGTTCAAGATCTTCAGTGCTGCATGCATGAGCAGGAATCGATTCAGTGACCAGGAGTGCCTTCCACTCGGCGTGCGACAACGGGATCTTCCAATCTGGATCAAGAGGCTTCTCGAGGTATTCCTTTAAGTGCCAGAGATCCCACTTCACTGGTTTTCTCCATAGATCGAATAACTTTCGCGATATGTCAGCTGTAGCGTGATTAGTACTTAAGTTCAAGGCCATATCAGAAGAGAACCAACTAGGGTCACTGCGTTTTCTTTTCAAAGCTGATGTTGAAATAAGAATCAGCATGGCAAATTGTATAAAGGGAAAAGATTTTAAGGGCATAATCTTGTCAGCAACGCTCAGCAAGATCCAGTCTTACTCACTAATAGGCGGGACCTTTACAATTATGTGAACCCAGCCCCTGGGAGGTTGTGTTGGAAAGATACTGAGGAGGGTTCTCGTGGGGCCTAATTTGTCTGCAAATTCTGAAAGATCATGTCCCAGGAGCTCGATACGTTCAATGAGATTGTTGTGTGGCTCGGCGGCGATAGGGATGGGCTGGGAAAAGCAATGTCATTTCATTTAGCGGCTCGTTGATGACGCTCACCTTCCACAATTCCAGAATGTGAGGATCAACATCCTTTAAGCCACCCAGTGCTCGCTTGCTTTGTATAGCTTCCTTCAAGTGGCCAACTTCGTTATCACATGGTATGGTAACTGGGAATACGATATCTTCGCCTTTTATGAGACAGTGAAGTTGGAGAGTATCGGACATGTGGTTATGGATGTCACTCCCGCTGTCACGCTGTCTGGGTCGGCCTGATTTGCCTGAAAATCAGAAATGCAAATTAGCAAATGCTTGCAAAACAGAAGCGAATCTCTCTCTAATCTACGACCAATTGCCCCACGCAGCGCTGTCCGGTACAACGCCATGATACTCTGTACATATCCAGACGGCTCTACTTTCACTCTCTCTACTGTGCGGCGGATCAACTTTCCCGTTGTCCATCCGCACCTACTTGAGGCGTTCAACGAATTGAGCTGAGTCGTACAGTTATCACATCCAATGCGGTAGTATGATTGATTTTGGAACGAGCAGATGGAATGCGGCTATTGATCATCGAGTTGGCATAAAACTTTTGGAGAGAACACTTAACTTCTGAATCCACAGAAACTCGTCGTACAAAGATAGCATTAATGTAATGGCGCGGCGTCGGAATCCGGATTGCCAGCACACGAGCTCCCCGACTTTCGGAAACGTATCTTCCTTTCTCCGCATTCTTTCCGTGGTTCGGTACCACGGTTGCTACTACATATGTACATACATTTAAAAGATACGGCAAGCAAAGCCATATATAGAGTTGAAACGTTGATGACCGGGTGGCGCATTAGTAACATCAACAACATGTATTTAGCATAAGAAAGCAAGCAGGCTCCGATTGTGTAAATCTAATCATCAGGGGTATCATGCCAGTAGCGGTATGAGAAGAGTGATAGCGAGCCCGATCGACGCAAATGAAAAACTTGGGAGAGCTCCGATAGCTGCAGATGGCAAGTTGGAAGTAGATGAGGTCTGGGCAGGGGAACCGGCAGGCGTGCTCGACGACGGAAGAACAGTGATCGTCAACTTGGGACCTGAGAGACCTGAGGAACTCTGTCCCGTCGTCGCAGCTACGGATCTAGAAGCACCGCTCCCGGAGGTACTTGAGATGGAGAGGGAGAGCGAGGAGACGCCGGTGCCTTTGCAGAGGGTGTTGTAGGCTGTGCAGGTAATGTTTGTCAGTGTTGACATCAAGACGGAGGCTGTCCAACTCACAGTCGAGGGCTTGTTGGCCGTTTTGGATGACGGTGGGTGTGGGCTGGGCGTTGACGCTGCAGTTGACACACTCTTGGAGACTGCTGTCGACGGCCGCATTGCACAGACATGTGGCAGCGGAGCATGTCTGGCGGACGAGAATGAGTTAGTAACTCTCGGTCGGCTAAGCTGGGATGAACGTACGTTGAGCGCGTTTACAGCTGTCGTGCAACCTTTTTGGCACTGGTAAAGTCAAGTCGGTTGTTATGAAAGGTAGCCATGAGGTGAGGGTGAAGCACCTGAAGAGGGAACTCGGATATTGGGATGCTGCCGTTACCAGACGATTGGCGTCTGGGTGTTCTGACTTGGATCTGTCGCAACTTTTCGAGGAGAGCCGAGGTCGCTGGGACAGAGGATCGTCAACCCTTGCAACCCGAACCACCATATTGATGGACCAACTCACGATCAGCCGCGGCTCCGATGTGGCCGATGGTCATCAGAACCATGACCATCACAGGTAGCGAGAAGCGTACGAACATGGCCTCCTTTACTCACAAGGACAACAAAAGGTGTGGGGAAGAGCGGAAGGTGCGAATTTTGATGGTGTCGACCCTTTTATTCCCATCATTTGTTGGCGCTCAACCGCTCGCCGCATGTTCAGATCTTTCATCACCACGGTGTGTCATTCGCGCCTCCAAAGCTTTACAAGCGAGGGCAACAGCGATGACGATCTCGGAAATTTCGAGAGTGGCTTGAGGTGACTACAATCACATAGAACGTTTTTAGTTCCACGACTAATCTTCAGAGGAGCACTTTACAAAATCACAACGCCAGAAAGACATCCAACAGCAGCCATGCAGCAAGATACACAATTTTCTCGGCCCCCCATTTCGTCTTTTGCATCTAGCACGTACAACAACCGATGCAACAGAGCGGTCCCTTGGCAATCATTGGGATACTTGAAATATCGAGCGCAGGGTTATGGAGCGGCAGAAGCGTTTTCTCAAGATCCACTGGCTTGGTGTATTCCATATGACGGTCCTCCTCTTGAATTTTGCACTGTTATTTTCCCCAGGCCCCATAAACGAGACATCACGCATTTGTTTCCGACGCCCTCAGATGTCGTCTCCTTCAACCCTAGTCCCTGGTCATCAGCTCGTCTATGAAATCACCAGATGCGAACACAGAAATCATGGGGTATTTATCAATTCTTTGTCTCTGAGAATATGAAGACGTTACTCACCCCCCAAAGGCATAATACTACACAAATGGTCGAAGAACGTGTGGCAAATTGGTAGGTAACTCAGGGCGATAGGATTTTGAAATTCGTCTGGCTTGGCGAAAGCCAAGTTTACCGAGCCTCAGATGTATCGTTCACATTCTCGGACTTTACTGGAAAAAAAAAGTCAATTGCAGCTGTTTTCTCAAACATGATAACTATGCTCCCAACTTTGTCATACAATCCGACGAGTTTTTTGTGGTCTGAAGATGTTCACAGCTCTGGGTACACAAGGCAACGAACGTATCCACAGATCTTGCCGACTTTGTTCCTTGGGAAATCAACGACGCTATTGAGCCATCGGGGCTGACACTGGCCTCTTCCGAGACAATCCTCCGATGACGTTCAGGGTTTCATATTTCCGCGTTCACCATTGAATGTCGGCGGTAAATGCTCCATTCAAATTCGAGACATGGGTCCTCGCCCTGTCATATAATGGGGCATGGACTCGAAAGATGCGAACGACGCTTTGAAAATGAGCCAAGAGCTGTTCCCGTTGCCTTCTCCGCCTCCTGCAGATGCGCGGTTGACTGTACCGTTCCCCGATGCTGGTGTCACTGCAAATACTTCACAAACGTTAGTGAATATCCTGAAGGATAACCAGGAGAAATGGCACTGCTTCTGGAACAAAGAAGACCACTTTCATAAGTACGTTCAACTGACAGCGTCAGTTGCCTACTCGCGCGACTGACGCCCATAATAAAGTCATGCCGCTCATCATGCAATGGCGCTGTGGGCTCTCGGTGCGAACGAGCAAGCATTGCAGAAAGGTTACGATAGGGACCAGCGATTTCAGGTTGCGGCAATCAAATCACCGGAAGAGATAACCAAAGCGAATTGGCAACAACACTTGGGGGACGACCGGTGAACTATCAGTTTTACTTCTCCTTTATGGAATCTGATCTATCCTCAAGTTTCTACAAAGCGTACCTAGACTTCTTTACAAAAGTCGTACAAGAGCAAGGCCCGAGCTCAGCCATTAATGACTATGTTTTTGCATTCGACTCGAATTTCGGAAATGGAAACAATAATCCTGCCATGTTGAGCCGTTTGATGGGAGCTGCATTCCACCCATTAATCACCCTAGGTTCCGGTCTCGAGTTTGGCATACATGGCCTTGTCGTGGAAGGTGATCCCAACTTTCCATAGTGGTCGCAATCTAATCATATTTCAGGGTTGGCACAGGCCGCTGTGCACAACACCGAGTCAGAAGATCTTCTGACACTCGCATTCTTCAAGCACTGTTATGAAGACGTCGGGATTACGGGAGGTGAAAAGAGTCAGCATTCAACATTTGCCTCGCGTTTGGATACGATGATGCATAAATTGCGCGCCAAACCGCGACAGCAACAGAAGGATGTCCATGCGCTCACCATCTTGTCACGCGTTCTGAAGGACGAGAAGTTGTCGGGAGTAAAGGAAACGGGATTTTATGATATATATCCCAACGTAGCGAAGAAGCACCACGAGCCGCTCAGTGACTATGCCGGACAATTGAGGATGAATCTCAGGCTGGGAGCCGGGGTCCAGAACAAGAAGGAAATCGAAGAGAAACTCGAGGAACTCGCATGGACATATACCGTCATGTACGGTTTGAGCGGATGGAAAAGACACCAAGACTTCAACGCCGACTTTTTCATGTACGTATTGTATATGTTACTTTCCATTTCTCGTTTCGCCGACGCTTTCCAGGGCACGCGTCGTCGCGTCTGCCATTTTCCTACCATCTATCCTCCACAAGCTTGAGGTGCCTAATCAAATGCTCCTCCTCCGGGCGCACTTTGCTTCTGCCCTCACATGGTGGGTCGGACGGGGCCGACCGAACGTCGACGTAGCGGAGTTCATGAAGAGCACCACTGAACTGCCTACCGATCTGACCAACCCGTTCCTCGACATTGTCCAGCTGGCCATTGTCAACGAAGAAAGCCACGTTTCGGAGGTTCAGCGCACGTTGAGGCACTGGGCCCGCATGTATGGGCGCATTAGGGGGAACGATTCCAAGCTAAGCGCGACGGAGTTGAAGGACGCAAACAAGCTGGATGGAACGCTGTTTACTAGGGTGGCCGAACTGACCAAAGTACGAACGAGTCGGCAGAAAGAGGCGGTGCGTGAAAAGGACGTGATGAGTCTCGTCTTTCAGACATGGGATCGTTCTGGATATTATGAGCATCCGCAAACGACCCTCGGATCTTAACAGCGACTAGGCTTTCTTTGCCCCCTGCTACGTTGGCTTGTTGTATTAATATGTACTTAATAGGTCGTTGCTTTTTAGCTATCAATGTATCAATGCTATCTGAATTCTGCTACGGCGAGAGTGCTTCGTTGCATGAAAGCATACAGACCAAGGCGGCACCGTGTGTTTGGAGCTTGCAGTTTTCTATGATCCCAGAACCCAGTGGCTGATGTTCGGGTCCACACTACACGCGCCACTCTAACAATGCAAGCTTCTGACCACCAGGATATAAACTTGGGCCGGTTGCGCCAGCGAGCATTTGAGAGCACGTCGTTTAAACTGGAACTTAGGATCAATATTCCGTTACAGGATCGACTAAGGAAGATCAAACGCTTCTGGAATAAGCCACAGAATAACGTCAAAGGAGATATTACAGGAGTGCGAACTACTGATGGACGATAACGGTAGTGTTATTTTGGCAGTGCTTCAAGGGAATAAGTGCGTGACTAGATCTAACCTGCTCCTCTGACCTGCTCTACACTAGAAGAGGCCGTCGTAGTCGTCGTTGACGACGTATTCTATGCTTTTTCTGGGCCGCTTATTAATGATGGAGCGATTCTCGCGCTGCGAATAGCCTCGGTTATTGGTAGAGCGATTTTCGCGCTGCGACATGACTTTTGCCGCATGAACGCTACCTATGGCATCGATCTCGAGCGCGCTCAGCGGTTCTGCGCGTTGGACAAGCTTATAAAGTCCCAGGTCAAGCCATGGCGTGATGTCATAAACCTGGGACAACTGAACCTGTAGAACCGCCAGGTCACTATCGAACAATGGTGTCATCTTCGCAACGACAAACGCCTTGACTTCGGACATTTCATAGAGAGCAACCAATTTCAGTACTTCCTGCCATTCTTCTGGCGAAAAATTCAACTTGAACGATGTACCGCGAAATTTGCTTTTGATATAGTAAGTGGCGGAGGCGTGAGGATCTAACCAAAAATCTCACAGAGGATAAATGCATGTGAGAAGGCGTGCAAACTCTGCTGCCTTGATCCCCTCGAGGACCAACGGCTGCTGTTCGGAGCAGCCATCTGGCTTGCTGCCTTTGGCCGTAGGCATATCGAGCATATCTCGGAAAACAGGTGAATTAGTCGTCAATACATGTTGAGGAATTTTGAATAGCCTATCCTCAACCTGACAACAAGGGCTAGATGTCAGGAACTCATGTATGATACAATAAAAAGATATACACGGATAATCATGAATTCGATGTAAAATTCTTCGTCCCTTTTGACCATGGCGTGCAAGTGAGTGTTATGTCGAATGCGATGATCGATGACCAATCGCACCGTGCGAAAGAGGTAGACAACACAACGTAAGTATTGGTCAGTATCATACTAAGAGAGAACGGGCAAGAGGAGTTAGGTATAAAGTCATCGAGACTAGTAAATGATCGGGTAGTACACAAAGCTTTGGAATATCCAGAAGGTGTCAGTCTAGTGACAAGCCAAGTTTAAATTTCGGACCCTGACTCGGTGAGATGGAACAATGACCCGAGTTCGGACCATTTGCGCTACTAGAGGATCATGAAATGCTTTGGACAATGCCACAGAAAGTGGTTGTGAGTCATCGTATAACGTTTACTGCTACAGTGGTAGTACCTCTTGCTGCTCTGACCTGCTCTGCATATAGACAAGTACCCCTCACGTGGCTTTAGGGTCTACCGAAGACGTAGCGTCTGGTAGTACTACTAAAGTACTACCCCGCTTCTTCCCAAAGCCGCGGTGTTGACGATTCTCGCGTTGCGATATGACTTTGGCTGCATAGATGCTACCTATGGCATCGATATCGACTGCGCTAAGCGGTTCTGCGCGTTGTACAAGCTTATCAAGTCCCACTTCAAGCCATGACGTGACGCCATAAGCCTGGGACAACTGAACTTGTAGGACTGCCAGGTCACTACCGAGCAATGGTGTCATCTCCTCAACGACAAATGCCTTGATTTCGGACATTTCATAGAGAGCAGCCAATTTCAGTACTTCCTCCCATTCTTCTCGCGAAAAATTTAACTTGAACGATGTATCGCGAAATTTGCTTTCGATATAGTAAGTGGGAGGCACGAGGACCTAACCAAAAATCTCACAGAGGATAAATGCATCTGAGAAGGCGTGCAAACTCTGATGCCTTGATCCCCTTGAGGACCAGCGGCTGTTCTTCAGAGCAGCCATCTGGTCTGCTGTCTTTAGGAATGGGCATATTAAACATGCCTCGGAAAACGGGTGAATTGGCCGCTAATACATGTTGAGGAATTTTGAAAAGCCTATCCTCAACCTGACAACAAGGACTAGATGTCAGAAACCCATGTTGATGCAGTGAAGAGATATACACGGATAGTCATAACTTCGATGAAAAACTCTTCGTCCCTTTCGGCCATAACGTGCAAAGTAGAAAGACGCAAGCAAGAGTGGAGGTGGGAACCTTGTCGATGTACATCAGGCCGATCGGACCGTGGGCATGGAGAATGCCTCGGACCGTTTAACCAGGTGAATGGCATTTCAGGCCTTCAGGTCCGGACTCCGGGATATAAAACAGTCTTGCAGGAAAGAGGTAGACAACAGAAATTTAGAGCAACTAGTATCGAGGGGATGGCCAAGAACAGAATAAGAGGTGCGCGGCTACTTTGTCAACATTACACGCTTTCGTTGCCGGTTGGGTGAGTCATTTCTAGCGTTCAAAGGACTTGAGGGGATACCACATTTGACAATGGGGCTCCGTTTTCGTCTGGTGTGAATGAGATCATATGTCGACGTCGGCTTGGCCCTACCCACTCTTTCATGACAAACAAACATGCGTACCATGTAAACATTCCTGAATGCCAATTGAGTCAATGTTAATTGACAAAAAAATATGTCAACATTTAGTGTTCGCCTAGCGACGTTTGTTACCTCGTCTTCTGTTGGTGCCCTGTTTCCGTTGGGGTTGACTACTTGATCCTTCTTCAACGTCGTTCACAATAACTTTCGTTACTGCTACCTTGGGTAGGTCCCGGTGGCTGGCGCCATCTTGTTGTGTCCTCCGTCTCTTCTGTGGGGGCTGTCCGTCGGAACAACGACATTCCAGAACAGATGGAATTATCTTTGACACTTCTCCCTTCTCAGGAATAATCTGAGGGGTACTGGCATCTGTCGTTGGGCATGCCGGGTTGTTCGCAGCGTCTCGTAGAGCTGCTGCGAGCCAGCCCTTCGTATCGATCTTGTCTCTATCTTCAAGTTCTACGAACAGTGCTCCAGGGTATAAATTCGTCATCCCTTTTCGGACGTCGTCTGGAATTGCGTTCCACGATTCATAACACATCCTTGCCTCCTCCAGTTTGTCAGGTTCAACGTAACGTGTAGCGATTCTCTTTCTGATACCTCTGAGAAGATCTCTCATCAACGAAGGGAGGCGAGGCAACTCGGTCCAAGGTAAATCATCCCGGATTCCTTCCAGCCGACCAACGCAACCAGGCACCTCACCTGGCCTTGGTATAGCCTGATCAAAGTATTCTTTAAGAATGGCTCCGAGAGCGTCGCTAGGCATTCCATGATCAACGTAGCGCAGTACGATCCATTGGAGGACATGAAATATCGACTCTTATGTCGTCCAGGCGGTTGTGGGGCTCCGAGTTCAAGTGAGGAACTTTACGGACAAAACGAGCTGCCATAAATTGATAGGTGCCCTGTATTTACCAATAGTCAGAAAAACAATGGGCGATAGGCCTGATTACGTACAGTTCGTTCGGGTTGCGGTTCACCTTCCGATTCTTCTTCGATCAAGTCGTCGTGGTCCTTCGCCAGATCCCAATCAATCAGGAGGCCACGGCCCTCATCCGTAATAATAATGTTTCCGGAACTGATGTCTTGATGCAATATCTTTGCATTTCCATCCGCTTGTTCGTGTGCTGCGTCCCTAAGTCAGCAGCCGCAATCACAGTCACAGATAAAATGGAACCACACCTTCTGCAGCATCGCCTAGTGTTATCAGTAGCTCTTTGGATGACCGGAATGTCGTCAAGTCACGACCTAATTCATTGAGGACGAGGATGTAGTGCTTCAATGTTCGCAGATGCTTGAGGTCTCCTTTCTTCCACTCAGCATATTCGGCTGCCTTCTGCGTCTGAGTCTCATGCCCTGGCAAATCCACGTCCCAAAAATCAAAAACTGTGGGAATATGCTGGACTCCTGATTTCCGCAACTTCTCTAACGTTTCATGTTCTAGTTTCCTACCCTCAACTCGCCACGTCGATTTTAGGAATACAACTTTCTTCTCTTCTAAAGAGTACGCTGCATAGCCGCGAGTTGCACGTCCAAATGGTGAGTGAAGCCCAGAGTAAAAGAGTCGATGGACAATATAAGTCCTTTTCTTATCGTTCCCGAGAGTGACCTTGACGTAATGACTAGGAGCTTCCTCTGGGCTTTTGCCCATTTTAGCTTCCGCTGCGTCCAGAGCAGGCTTGGCTTCATCGATTTCTTCATCCAGGGCGTTGCTCACGGTTGAATCCCAACCGCGTTCTTCGTGCCCGAGGCGAGAGAAGCGCCAGAAAAATTCTGCAAATAGTCTGTCATTGAAGTCAATTTTCTTCGTCACGATGACGCCAGATCTATCCCACCGCAAGAGCCTCGCATAGCCCTTGATGACCAAAAATTGAAAAACATGAGTACGACACTGCATACCCATGTGGCATGTCGCGTAAGACGCTAATTGACCAAGACTATGTCGACCTTTCTCATTGTCAGAGCACATAGTCTCGGGATTATCGTCAACGAAGGGATCAGAGCTATGATCGCATTTGAATTCTCCGATGAGTTCGACGTTATGCAGCTGATGCGTCCCGTCAGTTTTATCCCTCCTAAGGGGTTCCTTGCAAAGCACCACGTCAGGTCTGATTCCTCTCCCACAAAGCTGGGCTAAGTCTGCATCATGTATGTCGGCGAACTGGTATTTATCAACATATTTCTGCATCCAGCTAATCTGATAAAGGCATTAAAGGGAGCAAAATAGTCGAAGATATGAGGCATGCACACCCACTGCGAATACATAGGCTTCTCATTTTCCATTCCTGCAAACTGTTTCTGAAGGGTTCGAGCCTCCTTTGCATTGAAGTTAAAACGCTTCTTTGGTTTAGGAACATATTTTTCCAAGAACATCTTGACAGGCATGGGGCCGACAACATAGCCCTTCACTTCCTTCCTGAGTTCAATGTTGCGGTGGGAGGCAGCTGGAAAACCGGTGGATGTATAACGGTATGACCCTGCCTGTTTGTGTGATACCGGCGTGTCCTTGACTTGCTGGAACGCGGCCCTCCTCCGCGGAGGCGTCCGTGGACCTGTGCCATGGTGGTCAGGAGGAGCGTCTCTGAAGAAGAGATACTACACACCGTCGTTGGTGCGACGCCGAGAACGAGGCAGATTCTTAGTAGGAGGTACAGGCATCGATTTTCGACGACGGCGAGTGGAGTTGCAGCAAACCTAGGCGTTTTCAATCGTATCTCCATTCCAGATAAACGGAGATTGTACATATGAATCCGCCAAGTGGCAGCTCAAAGAGTATAACACGAGAGGCATGATGTGGCCCGTTTCACATAAGAACAAAGAAAACTAGATTAGTGCCCGTTCATGGGGAGAGATGAAAGAATTACGAGTTCAGACGTGCAGACTCGGAAGTACGCGTTAGTGGCGCCGCGCGAACGTGAGAATAGCGTTCCCACAGAAAAAAAATTATTTACATAATAAATAAATTCGATGTTGATTTAATAGGTTCATCTATGAATCGAAATACATTTACATTTCATTACTTCTTCTCGTAGAATGCAATTGCGAGAGCAGCTTCAAAATCGGCGATGATGTCGCCGATGGCTTCAATTCCAGTCGACACCTTCGAAAAGATTAACAATCACATAACCAGAGGCTTCGCATCACTTGCCCGGATGAGGTCAGGCGTGACGCCAGAAGAGAACTGTTCTGCTTCAGTTAGCTGCGAGTGGGTTGTTGTAGCTGGATGAATGACAAGAGTCTTGGCATCGCCTGAGGTCGGAATGTTAAATGTGGATAGTAGAGCACCTTCAGATCTTGGCTTACCGACGTTGGCAAGATTACTAGCAAGCTTGAGGCCCTCGACAACCGCTCTGGCCGTTTCTGCACTACCTTCGACTCCAAAGCTGAGAACGCCACCAAAGGCATTGGGCCGCAAAAGCTCCCGCGCAAGTTCGTAGCTTTGGTGATTTTCCAAGCCTAGATAAGACACCCATTTCACTTTGGGATGGTTTTGAAGATATCTGGTAAATGACACAGCTCAGTCGTGCCCATGACAGGTACTGTGTACACATTACCTGGCGAGAGCCAATGCGTTATCGCTGTGTCGTTGAGCACGAAGGCTGAGAGTTTCAAGTCCTTGAAGGAGAAGGAAAGCAGCAAAGGGGTTCAAACAAGGCCCAATGTCACGGAGGTACTTCGCTTGTGTTAAATTCCTTGGCTGTCCAGCTTGACGTGATGTACGTACCTCGGTCCTAACCTTTACAGCAAAGGCTAATGGACCAAATGTCTCACTGAAGACGAGACCATGGTATCCCTCAGATGGCGTCGTGAATCCGGGAAATTTACCAGATTTGGCCCAATCGAACTTTCCCGAATCGACAACGACACCAGCAATGGTTGTGCCATGTCCTCCGATCCATTTGGTTCCGCTGTGTACTATTGACGAGATCGTTGAAAAATTGTATGCGGATGTACAACTCGAGCGTATTACGTACCTATGATGTCTGCGCCGAATTTGAATGGTTGAACAAGGTATCCTGTATTTGCTGTGGTGAACATTGCTGTATCGATGGGCCGAAAGAGAATCCTACCTCCCATTCCAAACGTGTTGTCAACGATGAGAGGAATGCGGTGGTCATGCGCGACCTGATCATTGTGAACATGGGTTGAGTGCAGAAAGGGAAAAGTTTACCTTTGCAAGCGCCGAAATGTCGAGAACGATATATTTGGGGTTGGAGATAGATTCGATATATATAGCCTTTGTCTTGTCGTCAATAGCAGCTGCAAAGTCATTTGGATTCGTTCCTTCGATAAACTTGACGCCGATGTTGTATCTCTTGAACGTTACTGACACGGTAGAACCATCTAGATCGGTCCGGAGTGCAGCGGATATAAATACCTTTGAACTGATTGTATGTCTGATATGCTAGTGTCGGAAGCTATCTGCAAATCGATGAGATGCACTTACGCCACCATACAGATAAGATCTGCACAATGTTTCAGAGTAAGCTTGGCGATGGAGAGGTGAGACTTACGTTGAGACAATGTTGTCTCCTGCGCCAGCTATTGTCGAGATGGCCAAAAATTGGGCTGCTTGACCTGAAGAAGTTGCGACCGCCGCGACACCACCTTCGAGGGCCGCAATTCGCTGTTCAAAGACGTCCTATATCACAAAGACGAAAAGGACAATGCCAGAAATCGCAAGAACAGACATACGACCGTCGGATTTCCAATCCGAGAGTAGATATTTCCGAGAGCCCTGAAATCACATTTCAACTCTTAAGTGCATAGGATAAGGTACGGGGAACATACTTTAGACTGAATAGGTCGGCAGCATGCTAAACACTGTGATGAAGTATAAGTTTCCGATTAAGATAGTAATTTCGTACCTGAGAATCGTTGAAGACGTAACTGGTGGTGGCATAGATGGGCGGGGCGCGCGCATTTGTGGTAGGATCTGGCTTTTGTCCAGCGTGCAACTGAAGAGTATCAAACTCTGGTTCTCTGACCATGATTAGGATTAGGATTGATCGATGGAGAGGTGCGACTCACTTGTGGAATTGACTTGCCATGGAGTAAAAAATAAGGGCAGAAGCCCATTTTATGTGCTGATAAGGCGTGCGATCGCGTCAGTATCGGAACTCATACCGTGACATACCGCATTTGGTATTTGCCAAAATTGGCAACCCTTTGCTTGGCTCAGCGTGGCAAGCCGCGCCTCGGGATTTACCGCGTCCAGGGCTTCTCCGCTCGCAATGCAATATCAAGACTTTGTGCCCATTTCTTATCCCCCAGACTTTGGCCAGCGTACAAAGGAATGCCATGATCCAAGTTTAATGCGATCCAAGTTACCTTCCACCATCCGCCAGAGCCAGATACGCGGCGTTCCACTCCTTGAGACTCAGCTGATACCTTCCTTACATGATACCATTGACCGCATGACGCGACCCCCAACTCGCGTCGCAGCGTCGACTGCGGCGAAGCCTTCTTATGACGCCAAGAAAGAGTTTGAGAGCACGCCATCTAGCTTTCAATCCAACTCTCCATTGCCGCCTAGCGCCACTCCTGCACAGGGTATCGAAACGGCTGCATCACATTCCAGGATTTCTACGAGGACACTCAAATCAGCTTTGCGGTCTCCGAAGACTCCCGTAGTTGCCACGTCCCCTTCACAAAATTCCTTGCGGTCAATGAAAAGTATTCTTAGCAAGAAACTGAAAATGCCACCTCCTACCTCACCTAAAAGTCGCGGTATCAGTTCAAAGGTCTGTCCAATCCCAATACGAATCTTGATAAACCTCATTGGTACTACTAAGGATATATTTGTAAGCATGGATAACATGGCCCCCAAAAACAGCAGCCGTTCTAGATCACGCACAGATCCTGGCCAACAGGCCGAGCCATCGTCTAAGCCACAGCAGCCAACGTATCATCAGGTTACCACTTCAGAGGATTCAATACCACAGCCTACGCCAACAACTCCAATATTGCGTCACAAATTACAAAAATCGAGTATCCCTCGCCCTACTGCTAGTAGCAGGAGGCGAGCCCGGACAGCTCAGTCAGAGCCCACGACCGAGGATTCCGACATCGAGTTGCGTTACGAAACGGAGAGCCGAGACCGCAGACGTTTGACAGTCGCGAATGCGGAAATATATCCCTCCTCGAGTTCTGCCTCTGGATTAGGTTCGGGAACGGAACAATCTCTTGTCACTCCTAAGCAGTACTCTAGCCTCCGAAGAGAGACGAAATGGTCTTACAAGGGCTTGGGCCTGATTGTGGACTCGGACTCGCCAAGCAAAGAAGCCGCGAATACCAATATTTCCCAGCAAAATGACTACGTACTAGAAAATACACGACGTCGTGCTGCATTGCTCAAACTTGTTTCAAAGCTTGACTTCGAGAAGAGCTCCGCGCGCGATCACCAGGCTGATGTTGACGAGAGTGATTATGCAGGCGAGGAAGGGGTCGCTCTATCTGGGTCTAGCCTATCTTTGACGAAAAAGAGCTCTCTGCGGAGTAATGACGACGACGACGACGCCTCACAGTACGAAGATGATGACGAGGTGCATGAAAAGTACCAATCACAAGATGATAATCGTCCAGTTTCGGTCACGCCTACGATGGGTCTGCAATCCAATGCGTGCGACACCAGCTTTTCAAGACAACCACAAAATTCAACGTACGGATGGACACTCCACACTCCATCCAGCGAACATTCTACAGGTATAGGTAGCAAATGTCCCTCCAGATCCCCTGTCATACGTCACAGCCTGTTCGAGGGGAGCCCAGCACTATTGTCACCTGCAGCACTCAAACGGCGTTCTATATATCTCGAGGCACCTGATGCTGCTCTTAAAGGCAGTCCCTCGCCGAGAATGGAAGATGATACCTTTACCAGAAGAAATCAAGATGACGGCAGTGTCATATCTGACACAGCTAGTGTCATTGCTGCCCGTGCAAGGCGTGCTTTCGGTATTCCCCAATCTGCATCAGAGAAGATGTATGACAATCCGGAGCATCGTTTGAACAGGACGAGTTTAGCCGAGAGCGAATTTTCATCAGCGAGTAGCGACTTCTGGCGCGCCACCCGTGAAGATGAGCAAGGCAGTGGAGGAAGCGAGTTGAGCGTTGGTGCCGCGTCGTTATTCAGGAATCTGAGCGATGGAGGGAAGGAACGGCAAGAAGCGAATGATAATGCTTGTGGCAGGAGATCAAGAGCACCATCGGTTGGGCGTTATGTTGAAGTTTCGCCAGCTCTGGGTGACATGGCGTCTGAAAACCCATGTCTGCCCTCTGCTCACACGAATGGTTCAACTCGTCAGGCTAATGATTCCAACGACATTCAGATTGACCCCGTGGAGATTGAAAGGAAAAAAGTTATACGCGAACTCTGTGAATCTGAAGAGACTTTCGTCGCACGACTGCATGTCTGCGTGCAGTTGTTCATTCTCCCATTACGTGTCCGAAATAGTAAAGAATGGGTCGACGGTGTTCCTCCCAATCTCGCACGTTTCCTTGACTGGTTTGAGGATATTGCCAACTTACATACACGTCACATCGTTCACACATTACGGGACATTCAACGTATGACGGCCCATGCACAAAAAAACGCTGTACGCTCTATATCCGACTCCCTTCTCACGCTGGTGCCACGGCTTGAGATCTATCAACCCTACCTTGTGCACCTCAGCAGTGTTGCAAATGTGATCGGCCGCATGGTCCGAGAGAGTGGGAACGACTTTGGCGAATTCGTGGCTATACAGCAACGGACCCCAGAGTGTGGCGGATGGGGTCTGGAAGCTTTTCTGCTCGAGCCAATGAACAGGTTGACTAAATATTGCGACATCTTTTCCGTGAGTTGATCTACCCAGGGTTATGTGCCTTTTTTCACGATATTATTCATAGCGCCTTTTGAGTTGTACGCCAAAAGACCACCCGGATTACATACCAACATTTAGTCTCTTGCAGTCAATTGACGTCGTTGTTCGGGTTCTGACCGAAGTCAAAGTTCGAGAAGACGAGTACGATCTCCTGAAAGACTTGGTGACTAGAATCCGAGGACTTTCACCGAATTTGCAGCTTATAACTCGGGACCGACGGTTTTTGTGTCAGGGAAAACTATACTTGACTGAGGATGGCGATTCAGATCTTTTGCTGGACAAGAACCAAGACGTGTCAACACAAACAAAGCCAACCATGAAAGAACGCGCAGGGAACAGGATGTCAAGATTGGCTAGTGCTGTACAGGCATGGGATTCTCTGCGGGGAAGGTCTGGCTCTATCAAGTCGACTGCCTCATCTTGTGCCGGTCTCTCTATTCGTTCCGACGTTTCTCAGCATTTTTCAAAGGGTGAGCATGTTCCTTCTTACGAAGCACCATCTCCTTCGGAAGCACGGAAAACCGTTCACTTGTTTGTATTCTCTGATCTGGCTATTCTGGCAACCTCGGTTTCCCAAGACCCCAGCAAACCGACGTTTCAAGTGATGAGCGCCATCGGACTTTGTCAAATTTTCCATGCAGAATTAGAGGCCGACAGGGGCGAAGATGGTTATTATGGCATGGTTTCAACCATAATCAGTTAGTCTGACTTATTGTACAGAATCGGCTGCTGTGGTCCTCGATCTGGTTCCGCTGAACGATGAGCTCAAGATGGCATCAACGTGTTTAACGACTGTCCGTGGTAGGCTCTTGGTTCCGAAGGACACGGCATGTGGAGGCCCGGCGCAGCATCAAATCGATCAGTGGAGACTGGCTTTTCAGCGGTGCTCTCAGTCGACGCTTCGGTCCCTGTCGTATCCGAACAAGATGAACTTTACCAAATGTCAAGACCCAAAACACCTGATGACGCCCTTACTTGACTCTGGCCTACCTGTCCCTAAAAGCCCTTCGACTCAGGTTCTGGATGCGCAAAATGGACTGAAGAGTGACTCTATTCAGCAAGAAAGGGAAGAGCGTGGATGGTGGGCTCTGCGGTTCCAGCAAGTCCTGCAAGAAATGTACAAATCATAATATGTGTAGATGGTGTAGATTACAATAGATTGTTAAGCTACAGTGTTGAATGCAGCTCTATTTTTTCTTTTCTTTTTTTTTTCTTTTCGGGTCATTGTCTCGAAGCCAATGCTCCCAACAGGATGTCATAGTCTATTTTGGCAGCTGACACGTTGTTGTCAGACCAGGAATAACCTCTGAAAGACGGTGCCTTACATTTCAACACGAGATGGGTAAAGACAGCGGCCAGATCTGGCTGCTCCGTCCTCAGCCGCCTGAGGTTCTCACTTGAGAGCTTCCATAGGACGGCCTGTCGTTCAGCCACGATCGTCGCGTTCCGCGGCAGATCCGAGAGTGCGGACAGCTCACCGGCCAGCGTGCCGGCAAACATGGACTCTTCGATGTTCTGTGTGTGCTCTGCAAACGCATACGTAGCGCGCAGCACTCCCGATTCGACAATGTACAGCCCGTCCGAGGCGTCGCCCTGCCTCCATAGCACGTGTCCTAGGGGCAGGGCGAGCCGGTCAAGGTAGGCCTTGAGCGGGTAAAACTCTGCAAAGTTGATTTCATTGAAGGTGGAGAAGACTTTGCGGAGCGCGATGAACGGCTCTTCGTCGTATTCGCGTAGAACTTTGGATTCTGCCAAAGATAGAAGGGTTAGCAAGAGTAAAGTGGTATTAGAGGAGGAAGAGAAGGAACGAACCGGCTGCGAGCGTTCTTGTCGCTGCGTCGCGGAGCTGTAGTTGGCGAGGCGAACGCGTCATGGATCCGTACATGCCTACTACATCCGAATCTCCAAGATTGGGTATTTCTATTTCGGAGTTCTGGGTCAGCTATATTGGGACCTTGGCGAGAAAAGAAGACACATACTACACGCCATGCTGACCGTTTGCGTCTTTTGGGACCTGTACCACGCGTGAAGGTACTCGTTTTCTGTCCCTAGCGAGTTCAGAGCGGATCAGCACAGAGGGGAAGGAAGAGGCGAGTGAGTAGCTCACATTCCATCGCGTCGTTCAACGTCGAGAACAACTCGACGCCCGGCGCGCCCAACACGCCTACACAACTCAGAGCGGTACCAACGGGCAAAGTCGCTTGGAAGCCGCAAAACACGAGGGTGATGGCCTTGTTGTAGAGAAGGCGCTGGATCCGGACAAAGGCCTCTGCGGATGACATGTCAACGCCCGCGACCAGGGTCAGGTCGAGCAGGAGAAATCGGATCGGATTGTGTTTCCATGACGGAGCGTCGATGAGGGAGCGGATCGTTTCTTCGACATTGGCAATGGTTCCAAAGAAGAGGAAACCTAACGATGACGATATCATGTATTAGCGAGCACAACTACGGGAGTGTCGATTGGACCAACCTTGCAATTTGATAATGGTCGTCTGCTTGGATACTTGGCGAATGTACTCTCTTTGGAGGCCTGGACGACGGACAGAGGACATGGCCGTCTCACCCGTTTGGATCGTACGAATGCTCCTCCTCTGGGAGCTCTGCACGACGAAAAAGACGCCTGCCCAGGTCGACTCAGACTCCATGACATACTCCCCACAGTCAACATCACTTACAGCAGACGATGATACCGAACAGGACGCCGATCACAAAATCCCACACCGCCATACAGACCATGATGCAGATGATCGTGAGATATTCGGTTCTGCAACAGCATGTGAGGGTGATCTCGTTTTCGGGCAAAACGCCCGAGGACGTACTGGCTAACGCGATGCCTCGTGTCCCACAACGCCTCCTTGACGAGGTCGATGCCCAATACGAGGATCAAAGCGCTGACGACCAGAACCGCTGCGAGGTGGCCGTCAACCACCAGACACTGAAAGCGATGAGAACTCACGTATGTACGCAATCGGCCCGGTACCGATGAACAACAGGACCGTCGTAGCCAACGCAAGCAGGAGGCCTGCCAGGCGGCTATTACCACCGACGCGGTAAAATCTGTTCAATACGTTACTCAACGCATATCATTGTTCCAAAACGCGGAACTTGCAATAAAGTATTGATATAGACGAGATAATTCGGCCTGCGTCGAGTTCTTATCAGCGCCTGTGTTTGACGTGGTGGGAGAGAGACACGTACACTGTTCCGACAAGACCGGCGAATAGATTAGAGTAACCATGACCGACAAGCTCCTTGTTAGTATCGATATCTTCATTCAGTGAGACGGCTAAATGGACGTTGTATCAGCGTCGCACTGGACCACAATCATGCAACTATACATAGAGCTGGGACGTTGAGAGGAGGATGCAAAATATTGAAAAATAACCTGTGTGTTGTCAGCCGGCTAAAATCCGGTACCCCGGAACACTCACAAAGCAAATTGAGTAGGCATGGTCGCCCAAATGGGACCCAGCTGCACCGCATTAAAATCTTGAAATGGAAAAAAATCAGTGATTTCCACAGCTACGGACGATGCCGAGGAAGTCTCACCGAGATAGGAATACATTTTGTACCACGCTTCGTGAATCCCATTCTGTCCAAGATCGAACAACCACCCCTGCTCCCTGAGATCGTCCAGGGAAAGTCCCGCGACGACTACCACGACGTAAAACAAGACCGGAATAACAATGAAGTCTGACAAGCATCATATTCTCAGCACCAGAGTAGCGTGGTACCCAGGGAACTAGATCACGTACATAGAGGGAAAACGAGTTGATGGTGCCATCGATGGGTGATCAGCCTCAATATGATGGCAAGGGCGAGGGGAAGGGCCCATAAAGTGATCATGTGCACGGTTTCGAACATATGGTGGAGTGAGTTCAGGGGTTCTTCCTGGAAAGAGCCATCTGGCATGCCAAGGCTGACTGTGAGCCTGTGAACGCCCCACAAAGTCCAAATCAGGTGGGAGCGAGAGGCGGGCAAGTCATGACGTACCCAGTCATGATGAGAAACACGCCCACGCCGCCAATGCACCTGACTACGAGTCAGACAAATTTCGTGATGTCATGCGGTACACACCCAACAAGAATGTGTCTAGGGAAAAAGCCGACAATGGACCCGAGTTTGAGTGCTCCGAGGAGGAGAAAAGAGAAACCTGAATTATGGAATCAATGAGTGGACGGGTGAAAAGGCTAAAAAAGATGATGAGACTCGGACCAGTCAGAATGGAGCTAAGAGCATATGCGACTAGAGTTGTCGCGATGATTTCACGAGGATGATCCTCGCCAATTTTGGTGGCTATGCTATTAGCCATCATGTGGAAAAATGGCTAGTGGAAGATGTCAAGTGCTGCCGAGGGTCGGGTAGTAAAGAAGCGTACCACGACTTCGATCATCATGCTCCCATTGGCACAAGCAAAACCGCTTCCTCCAAGAGTGTAGACAAGCTGAGAGACAATGCAAGAGGTAAAAAACATGGAGACGCCCATTGGACCCAATCCGGAAAATACGCCCGTTGATGGAAAGATGATCATGCCGTCTGTGAAACCATCAGTAGAGATAAAGCAAAAGATGTGCTACCCGCACAGGAAACACCGTCTAAAATGTTGAGCAGACAACCCAACAACACAGCAGGGATGGCGCGAAGCGTCATTATGCGCATATCGGGTAATGAATAGAATGAGATGGGCTTTTTAATTTTATCCCTCAACCTCCTCATGCAGTCATGCATGCCAATTGCAGCAGCATGGTGTGCGTCTGAGGGCTGTGCAGGTGATGAGTTGTACGCAATGCATTGCGCAGATGACGCCTTATTGAGCAAGGGAGATAGTTCTGATGGAGCGGTTGGAGTGCCTCTCCTCGAAAGCGACGGCTGCCCTGTCAGGGCATCGTCAGTTTCTGAATCAGTGTCTGATGAGGTGTCTTCGCTTCCTGATTGGCTGTGGAATCCGATGGCGGGGGTAGGGGCGAGCGTAGGTGTGGTCAGCGCCGTCGAACGTTCGCTGCTGGCATAGTCATCAGACTCGGAATCGTGATCGTCATGCTTCGCACGTTGGTGCGAATTGGTCGAGGCCGCGGGCGAAGATGTCCGTGAGTGCTGGACAGACTCCTGGCGCATGTGTGTCGCAACCGCCGTCGCGCTTTGCTCGCGTTCTTGACGCAGAAGCGAAAGACCCGAGAGCATCCTCGGATTAGTGGGAGAGGGCAGGTCTTCTGGGGCAAGGTGTTCCCATTCTGCCAAGTCTGCGGTAGGGTTGAGGATGGTAGTAGGATGGTGATCGGTGGTGAGAAGGAGATCCGCGGTGGGATGGAGACCAGCGGAATACATTGTATGAGAGGAGGGGAAAGGGAGGATGGCGGTGGGTTCGCAAGACGGAGAAGGACCAACGGGAAGAGAAGGAGACCTTAAAGGCAGCGGTGGTATATTAGAAAGCCTGATTGAGCTGAGTCGGATGGAGATCTGTGAATGGGACTGGAGAATGGCATCGCCCGTAGGCGACATCGGCTGCAAAAGCCTATCCCAGCGTCAGTTCCCAGCAGACTCGGGTATTTCTCCACTCACCCAGCCCTGCGCAGAGACGTGGGCTTGTCCTGCACTTGCGGCTCACCGTTCGCCATCGTGGTGCTGTCCTGCGCCATCGACGCGCTCATTTTTGCCCGCGTGCATCACGTGATCCATCCCAAATGTCCAACACCATCGCCCTGTCAGTCACTCTGCTCTTTGTCCGCCGATGCTAACTGACTAGTTCACAGCTACCCGCTTTCCAACTTCACATTTAGGTAAAAAATCGCTTATTTTCTTTTACGTGTTCTTTGATCCTCGCAGCACCAAGGAGGCACAGCCAGAAGAGGACCCTTCCGTTTCCGCGCGTCTCCAGCGTCTCCAGAATAACTATGAAGATTTTGGCATGCGCCGCACGGTTGAAGGCATCCTTGTTGTCCACGACCACGGCCATCCGCACATTCTCATGCTCCAGATCGCAAATGCTTTTTTCAAACTGTATGTTCTCACTATGATCCGTTCCTGACATGTGGCAACACCCCCGTTTCCAGTCCAGGTGACTACCTCAAACCGGGGGAAGACGAAGTAGAAGGTCTGAAACGCCGTCTCGACGAACGTCTCGCACCTCCTGTGGATTCTCGACAATTCGATGCCACCCACGGGGTGGACAACGAGTGGGAAATCGGCGATTGCCTGGCTCAATGGTGGCGCCCTAATTTTGAAACATTCATGGTTCGTCGATTTTGACTTTTCGTTTCCACGCGCATACATCCACACGCCACGCGCAGTATCCATTCATTCCTGCACACATCACAAAGCCAAAGGAGTGTAAGAAACTTTTTCTTGTACAGATGCCGGAACGCAGTTAGTGCCAAGTTCGTTTCCCCTTGGGCATCACGAAATTAATTTTGATTGACAGAAGTTCTGGCAGTTCCTAAAAATATGAAGTTGCTTGCTATTCCGCTTTTTGAGCTTTACGACAATGCCGCCAGGTATGGCCCTCAGTTATCTGCTATCCCCCATTTGCTCTCGCGGTAAGTTGCATCACTTTTTCCTCGTTATACGTTAACCGAATGCGCCGGTCGCGATACAGGTATAATTTCATATACCAGTAGATCTCTGCTTCAAAAGTACACGTAAATTGTCTTTGTAACAAAGTTCATGCACATGCATCAAACTATCAAAACCCTCATAATACGCCGTGGACTCAACATCCACACCCTTGATCGGCGGGACTTTCTAGCTGCTGTCCAATAATCTGCACTCCACCAGGCACCCCTCCTCTACCCCCATCCGTCCTCTCCACTCCGGGTCCGTGCTCCCATAATTCTGTTGTTTCCAGAATCTCCTCCACCACCTCCCTGAACGTTTCTTTCACCCCCACCGCCGTCTTGGCCGACGCCTCCACAAAGAGCGAGTCCATCTTCTTTGCATATGCCTCTCCCTCAGCTGTAGACACCTGTCGAGAATATTCCTTATCGACTTTATTGCCTACCAATATTTTCACTACCGGCGTTGAGATGTATGTATCCAGTTCTGTATACCACCGAGGGAGTCCGTCGAATGTTTCTCTAGATGTGACGTCGTAGACTGTAGAAAATTATATTTTTTTCAAGACGTGAGATGTGCTGTAGACGTTGGATGAATACCTAGAATAACACCCTGCGCACCCCGATAATACGAGGACGTGATGGTCCGGAACCGTTCTTGACCTGCAGTGTCCTAAGGCGCGCGACAATCAATTCAACATTCCACCACCAGAGAGAGAGAGAGAGAGAGCGCACCCATATACTCAGCTTGATCTTTTTCCCGCCCACCTCCATCTTGTGCACCTATATCTGTGTAAGTTAAGCACACGAACGTGCATAACCCGCGCCAACAACACGCACTCTGAAATCCACCCCAATTGTGGCGCTTGCTTCGTCCTCAGGGAGCCACTGCTCGTCCGAGAATCGGAGCAGGAGGCTGCTCTTCCCTACTGATGCATTCCCAATGAGGAGGAGCTTGACGTTGATGGGCTGTTGTTGCGGACTTGGAACAGGTGGCATGGGTCGAAGAGAGTGCGCGCCAAGCTAACTGAATTCTCCATTGCGAACGTGACATCACATGTCACACTAATGACTAAGGTCAAGATTAGATTTTTTTTTTGAAAAAAAGTACGATGCACTAGGTATTGGTACAATTGCCCAAGAAAAGAGATCATTAGCCGACATCAAGCCCACAGAAGACTCCCCCCGCTAGGACACCCAAAATGTATTTGCTCACTCAAATAGTGAAGTGATGTTCATCACCACAACACCGGCGAATAGACTGACAACAGCCAACACCTTTTGTCCAACCGTGCTCCCCTTGTGGTCCTCTCCAAACTCCTCCACATCAGAGGCAGACGACCCCGCGTCCAGCCCGCGTTCGAAAACGTGTTCCCGCGCCGGCCGTTCGGTTCCTCTCCCATATTCCAAATCTGGACCGCGTGCGTGTCCATGATGCCCCGCAAAATGCGGGTGCGAATGCCCACCCGAGACGTCGCCAAAGACGAAATCGCCCGCGAGCATCTCCACGGTGGCGGCGTAGATGAGCATGCCTGCAGAAACGGCCGACATGACGCCTTGCGTGAGCAGCATAAGCGCTGCCGAAAACCATGCGCATGAGCCTCAAAAAGTCGTTGCTAAATCAACGAAAACGCGTACCTCGTTGAGGTGCCAACTCCCCCTCGCTCTTTCCGTCGTGCGGAAAGACATACAACCCTGCCAGCATTCCCAACGGCGTCGTGACGGCAAACAAGATTGGGAGAGTTATTTTCAGCCAGTCGATGTTCCACTGACACCACATCGACCTTTCTAAATGGAGTCGGATGGATGTGTAGGACGGCCGTGGCCGAAGTAGCCGTGTTGTTTCTGACGACGGTAGAGTGGACGAAGACTCGTCGTGCGTCGAAAGGAAGGATGGTGATGATGACGATGGTAACGCATCTATCCTGATGCCCAGCGAGAGTCCTTCAAAGACTTGATGGAAACAAATAGCAACAAGTAGAGATGCTGAGAACGTAAATCGTTAATGCTTTGCACGAATGCAGATGTGAAAATACATACCGAAATCGGCGCCTTGTGTTATTGACAACGTAAGGCCTATAACTAGAGAGTGGATCATGATACCTAATTGTAAAACCTGCAACAATGAGCGCTCCCGGCCGGTAATGAAAATGTTTGGAATCGCTCACTAAAATACCAATAACTTGCCTCTTTCTTCCGACATGTATCCTATTTTCCTTTATCCGGCGGTGCCGCCCTTCGTCAAAGTAGATTACTTCTTGTTGATCACATAGACATGTTTCTGACAAGAGGCAACATTTACTTCGGTGACGAGAGTTCGTGATTAATCCGATTGGGATCGTGCTTGTTTCCCCCATGAGGCAACTATGTCTACGCGAGCTCGAGTCTGAACTGCTGTTTGTAGGGACATCCAAGTCGGGGGCTAGTAACAGATCACCATTTGTATTTGGACTGTGATCTAGTGAAATGCCTGGATCTAATCGACGACGGTATTTGGAGGTCGGGCGAGATGATTTGGGCGTTTCAATGGGCGTGGATGGTGTCGATGGGTCGGCCTGGAGGTAATCAACGTAAGACGTTGAGACGTCTACTGAGCGGTGAGAAATGCTATGACGTCTACATTTCAGAACGCACATTCGACGAGGAATATGGCCAACAATGAGGAGAGGCTATATCTTGGTCAACAGCGTTCAAAGTTGAACAACGGTGACATACATTATGAGTCCCGTCCATTTCCCGATCTTGTCATATCGTTCCTTGACGAGAGGTTTGTTCAAGGCTTCGAAGGCATCGTCAAGCAGGTGACAGAACGCCGTTGACAGAATCACCCCTGTGTCTCTTGGGTTAGCAGGTGCTAGTCATAGATTGGGTATATCCTCGATACCTGTTCCGAAATGCTTGCCAATGAAGAATATGATGTGAGGGATCCCGAAGAAAGGTACATGCTTGGACAGTGCGGGGAAAGACACAGCTGTATATGGTGTTAGGGCCGACATCACCACAGCCGGATTGGACTCACCAAACAGAGACAAGGACAGAATCATAATGACGGCCCCGGCGTCTCCTGGGCCAAGATAAACTCGCATGCTGCGAGAGTGACTTGTGCAAGCCACAATCGACCTGGAGCAAGGGAAATTGAGCTGGGGAGACTCGTGTAAACAGGGACCAAGAGGATAAGTAGCAATAATCGACAGCACGAATTGAGTACCGCTCCAGTCGCTCGGCGCAAGTACTCGGCCCGGGTTACATAGCCACACGAGGCATTTCCAAACTCTTTTTCTTCAAACTTACACCTTATACTGACATGTGTCTTCTTTTTTATTCAAAACACACAGAACATAATAAAGACAGAGTTCGACGCCAGTACATCAGCTGACTATAGAACATATGGTCTCATCTGATCGGTTTCATCGGAGATGCATAGCTGCAAACTAGGATCGGTATCGACGTGCATCGCTGAGCGCCTCAAGTCTGGTTCAGTCAGGACATCGTATAGTGTTGCAGCGATGGGATCGGAGAAGTTCCAGACCTTTGGCCCTGAGAGAAGCAGCCAATCAGGAAAATCGGTGACCGTAAACGGTGTGACACCGCCTCGTGACCGGAGGACTTGAAGGTGTGGCTCGCTTCATCTTAAATGACCCGGGGTCAACTGAAAAGCGGTGCCATCTGCTGCAGGCAAATCCGCTTCTTCCAGCTCCTTACGAGTTCTCTGTCCATTTTCTGGGTACACGGATGAATATATCGACTGTGCCCGCCAGAGTGATTTGCCATTCTAAGACGTCACTTGTTGTTTACATGCCAAACGGTGCCGTGTTACATTCATTTTTTTACCGGGCCGAAACCACTTTTCGGCGCAAATCCGAACGCAGTGTGACAGCATAGTGCCGACGACGATAACGACAAGAAAACTGCCACGCATTTCTTCTAATTTATTGTCTCTAGCCGTTTACACTACGAAATCCATGTCATGCCCCGCAATCATCTACCGGGTGCTTCGACCCTCAGGAATCGCAACCGGATCACCAATAAAACACGCCTTAAGATACACCATGGAAATCTGGAGGTCGACGCACTTCTCATACCCGACGAAGACGAGGAGAAGAACCGTCTCACCAATCTTGTCGCGGGTGTGGACGCAGAGGACGCCAATGTGAGTCTCTCTTCCCCTAGCGGGCGTCGCCACGTCACCAAATTGCCGTGGCTGTGCATCCCGCGGGACGCTTATGTAACATCACTAACCTTCGTCCAAAAACAGGAACACCATCTGCAAGCCGTCTTATCGGCCTCACAGCGGCCCCATGTTTCCAGCGCTCGCAGAACTGGGATCGAGAAGACGGATACGGTCTTTATCCCAGTTCCCGACTCTACCGGTATCGTTGAGAACTATGAGGAGCTGTATCCCTCAAATCGCTGGAAGGATACGGCAACCTATCTATGCGCGTCCGCGAGCGTCGAGGAGTCTCTCCGAGACAGTCTGGCTGGTGGCTTCTCCTACTACATGGACGAGCGCGACAAAGAGTGGCTGGACAAGAATAGCGAAGAAGCAAGAGGCGAAGGAACCAGTGCTCAAGGCGCCGTTTCTGTTACTGGGACCCGATCGTCGGCCCGGAGCGCAAAAGCCAAGGGAAAGGAGCCGGACGTTGTTCAGCCTGTCGCCATTACAGAGGATGAGTTTGAGTTGGTCATGGGGCTGTTTGAGAAAGTAACGCATGAGAGGACGGAATTTCTCCACCATGTTCGTGGCAGAAATATTTAGTCATGCTCAGTGACTAAATGCCATATATGACAGGGGCTTGAAAATGGAATGCCGTTCCCTCCCTTTTCGGACTATCAAGAAACTTTCTCATCGCCTCTTCCGCCTCCCACATTCTCAAATTACACGGTGCCGTCATGGATCCCTTCGTCGCAGAATTTGGTTCGTATCGCCAAAGTCGTGTACCCTTACTGGAAGGAAAGGCGTGTTGAACGGGGAGGTCACAGAATCATTCCCGTTTTGAACGTAGGTGATCGTTGTCGCTCGACGTACAGGCCTTTTATACTGGTTCATTAGAACGATGAAACAGATACACAGAACGAATCCTATATTTGCTTCCGCAGGCGCGAAATTAAAGCCGTTAGGAAGACACGTGCATCACAGGCAATGTCATCAGATAAACTGGCGCGGCTCAATTTGGAATTTCAATATCCTCTAGAACTTGCAAAGGCCATTTTGACACGCGAAACTGTGAAGAAAGAGTTGGCGCAGCAATCGCTAGTTGTTTGGGAGAAAAGGTCTGCGTTCGTCAATCTAAAAAGGAAATTTGTCTCGTTTGGCGACAAAAATGACGAAGAGCTTTTAATTGATAAAGAGAGGCCGGTGAAGAAACCAGAGATAGCGTTCGTATATTATTACAATCTTATTATATATCATCTCTGAAACTTGTATTGCAGGCGCGTGCCTCTCAAGCTCCGGACAAGCGATCCCAACCAGCCTCCCACGCGTCTCGAGGTGGCGATGCGGCCAAGAGATCGTGCCGCTTTGATTCGCGAACAGATCGAAAGTCAGTTAGCTCGACAGAAAGAGTTGGACCACCACTGGGAGGATCAAATCGATGTAAGATGATTTTCATTTCGTTGGATATTTCTTTCTCATCACGGCGTTTAGAATGCGTACCAGGCGATGCCGGTCCCGTATGCATCGCGGTTGTTTAAGTACATCCCGCCTCCCTCTGCACCACTCATTCCATCGGAGCACGGTGATGGTCTCGTACAACAGCGACCCAGACCTATTCGTATCCGGGTCGGACGCGGTGGTTGCCTACGATTCGATCGTCGGAATTTCACGCCCCGGGTGATCGCACGTCGAGCACGCCGGTCTTCGTTGCTTTCCAGTGTAAGATCAGACGCAGAACAGGCCGAAGATGAAGACGAGCTCCGGCGGCTGACAGAGCGATGGAGATTTGATCCGGATGATGGGCCAGTCTATGGACCTCAAGGCGCGGATGAGCAAGATAGGATCCTGGTAGATGATTACGATTCCAAGTAGGTACTCGTTTTGTCAGAGCATCCCGGTTTCTGACCTCTGAAAGGTACATGAAGTATTCATTAAAGCTTCTCGGGGAAGGCGAGCAGCATAATCTAGTAACCGAGCCTTCGATCACTGTACCCACTCCCGAGGGCCGTTATCAGACGGTGATACCCTACAGATTAGGTATGATGGCCATGACGCGTCGTGATCTTGGTGCATCTGTACGACCGTACCCACCTCCGGGTGTAGTACCACAATGTCATCCGCCTACCCATTCGATACCTTTGCCCGGCGCAAACGTAGCGTCATTGGCCGTCCAACACCAAGTGAAAAAGATGCCTCCGCCCAACAGCGTTCCACAGATGCGCATATCTTCGAACGGCGGCATGCGTCCTCTCGCAGTGTCCCCCGTTTCGAATCTGCAAGCAACCGCAAATGCGCAAGTACCCCATCCAGTATCTGTTGTGCAACATCCTACACCCTTGGTGACAAATGGCGTAGGCCGGCCCGCGATCAACATGCCGCATGTCGATACCTTGAAGACAGACACTCATGTCAACGGCGCTCTCATAAACGGGGTTGCAACGGTTCCTTTGCAATCAGATACGTCAACGCAGGTTCAAGAGGCTTCTACGAACGGATCCCCGGTTCGACCCAAGTCACAGAATCAGGTCCCTGTCGGCTTGGCGCCGAGCAATTATCAGTTCGCGTCGCTCGCTAACTATACTGCGGCGCTGGCAAATCCTGCGGCTTTTGCTCAGTACATGAACGGTCAACATACCGGTCTAAGTAGGGACCAGATGCAGAACCTCAAGTTAGCTTTCGCAAATTTGCCTGCGCAAGACCTGGCGGCGATGCAATCCGTCGCGAGCCGCCCGTTGCAAGGACCGTATATGCACCTGCCCGGAGCAAGGAATCTCAACGTACAGCTGAGCGCAGCGGCCAGCAACCTCAAGCTACCGACTGCCCAGCCGATGCAGTGGACGGCGAGCCCGCCGTTGCAGAGATCGGGTTCGGCGATGAATGGAGTAGACGCGCAGACTCTCGGGTCACCTGTCTCGCCAACTATGAATACAACACCCATCCGGACTGCCTCCTCCAACGGTACGCGACAGAATGGGATACGAGCCGGCGTCGTGGCTAACGGTCAAATGTCTATGTCGCCCCATCTTCAACATAGTCCAACCCCTTTACCATCTGCTCTCTCGCAATCTCCACCTCGCCTGTCAATGACGCCCACGTTGGGTTTGGCCTCCCCATCGTTGCAGCATCAGCAGCCTGTCGGTAGTACGCAAAGCGGATTTTAATATTCTTCATCGGCATCTTCATTCTCAATTTGTGATCAGATTACTTCTACAGTTCATCTGCTATTGCTCCTTCGTTCTGTCTGCATACCTCCCTTCTCAATTATCCATGTTCTTGTCTATTGTGTCATTCTCAGTTGTAATTCTATATCGGCGAAAAAGTGTAGATAGGCACTGTGCCAAAGGGCGCTATGATTCATGAGTTATGACGATATATTATATACCTCTGCATGAATCTATATACCAAATTACAATACATTAATTTAACTTTGATATTTTAGAATTGGATGAGGGGGAATTGACCTGTCATCGTGATTAACAATCAGTCCATTATTAAGTTTCCCACCCATGATAATGGGAAGCGAATAGGTTCAAGTTTACGGATGGCAAAGCTTCAATGTCGATGTCCCGTTCATCGAGCCCAGACAGCGTCCAAGAGCGCGTCGTGCACAAGTTCGTGATGGATAATGCGGGGCTTCTGCTCGTCGTAGCTGCCGAGGCATTGTTATCTGCGGCGAGCGTGGCTGTCAAGAAGCTGAATGACTTTGATCCCCCAATGTCCACTTTACAGGTAGGTGCTCAAGAGCCCCTTTGTCATCCTTTGGGCAATGCTCCTCCGCTAGGTGGTCATGGTGCGAATGGTGCGTAGTCTCCGTATATTTACAAGCCATTGAACGTGTTGAGTCAGTGCCCTACGGCTTGCAGGGGATGACATACGTCTTTTCATTAGCCTACATGTTGGCATTCTCTGAGCTTCCTGCTAATGGCAGGCTGACTGGCTCTTTACCAGGCTTTGGATGAAGATCGACGATCCGATCCTTGGACCTAAAGGCGTCCGTTTGCTCCTGGTATTTAGAGGTGTTTCAGGGTATCGTTTACACAAGTAGCATGATACGTATGTCATTAACTAACTCGCGCGAATTAGGTTTATCGCACTCTTTGGAACCTACTACCCGCTTCTTTATCTCTCTTTGTCGGATGCAACGGTCTTGACTTTCCTCTCACCGATGTGCACTGTCGTTGCGGGTGCACTGTTTCTCGGGGAAAAGTTTCGCCCTTTGCAAGCACTAGCTGGCGGTGAGCACTCACTTTGCAATGAATGTCGAATTATTAGTTAATGTCCTGCAGTTGTGAGCTTGTTCGGTGTTGTTCTCATAGCGAGGCCTCCATTTGTCTTTGGAACACTGACGGACACGTCTGATAACATCAACACAGACGTGATCACTCCAGAAAGAAAAGCGGCATCTACTCGTAGAATGATTGCTGTTGGGTATGCGTCTCGCCCACACGTGCATAGTTGAAGTTGATTTTTTTCTTTTTTTGACTCAGGGTCGCACTATTCGGCGTGTTAGGACTTACAGGCTCACGTATGTCCAATAATAATGGCCTTGCACCTTTCTGAGACATTGCAGACATATCCATTCGTGCTATCGGTAAACGTGCACACGCCTTACATACCATCGCCCATTTCTCAATCGTTTGCTTTGTGATGTCCACAATCGGGTAAGCTTTAAAGAACGATCTTCTATTAAGCTGTAGATCGCAATGATATAGGATGGTTTTCATGAGAATTCCTGTTGTTCTTATACCTTCTCGTTTGGACTGGATGGCTCTTTTGTTCATGTTTTGCATTTTCGGCTTCATTGCGCAAATATTCCTCACGATGGGACTGCAAAGAGAGGCCGCAGGTCGAGCATCAATGGGGGTGTACACCAAGGTGAACATGTACGCTTCTGCATTGATTATGACCTACTTTCTCCTCCCTAGATCGTGTTTGTAACTATCTTCCAGCGTATATTCTTCAACACAACACCGCCGTGGCTTTCAATCACTGGGATATGCATGATATTATCATCAGCTTTGTACGTTGCTGTGGGTATATCTCGCTCCTCTTGAGGTGGCCTTCCTTGACCACTTTTTTAGGTAACCAAACAGAAGGAAAATTCGAAGCCAATTATCATTGGATTAAACCCTGACGATCTTGACCACATGGAGGCTGCTCTGCATGCGACACATGCAAAGACTTCTCGTGCTGATTTACCGCTACTAGAGCAAGATGAATTGGATGACAATTCGACTGGATTTAAATAATTCTCTAGACACGTTTAATGTATCTTATCAATACCTTTGCCTGGGAATTTTTTGAGGCCGTCATTCTGTAGTCCGAGTACCCATGGCTGTTGAATTCGTGACGCTGGTGCAGTGCGTCATTCCAAATTGACGATTGCATTGTCTTTGTTTATCATCCTAGGTATCCAAGGGATAAGAAAAAAGTAGCCGAGGCGGTCGCTGGCCGTTCATCTCCGCTACGTGCATCAAATTCCGGCGACCCAATCCAGTTGACATTAGGTAGGCCCTACGGCTTAACATGTCTCCAGGCCTTTACCAAGAAACTTGAGGCATCAAGAAGAACGGCAAACCCGACATCTTAGTCACCCGTGGACAGTGGAATGAAGTCGTTACATACTCTAGGTGGCCTCGGCCGTCTCGAAACGAGATGCGTTTATCAACGACATATGAAAGCCTCTCACCGATTTTATTCTATGACGCGGAGGAACTCGCGAAAAAATTAACTGTGCTGTCCAAATCGTCTACCCAAAAACGAGTGGTGAACGAAGAGGACGGTGTCAGTCGCGCTGCGTTTGAACACGGAAGGTACGCATTCTACGTTCAATATGGTCATAATATATCTGACACATAGATAGATCGCTGTATTACATCCTGAAAGGCAATCTTGACCCAACCACGTATGGCCTACCCAGAGTCACATGCACCACCTCGTTGAAGGTTTTTTCTCTGGCATTTAATACTAGAGGAAGCGATACGCGTCCTAGTGGTGAACGGTTATTACATCCTATCCTTCTCGACATCGGTTGGTCCGAAGCCACCCTACCCGCAATTTCTCTCAAGCCAGGTTCAGCAAAGCACTTCTTGATCTATGAACATCGCTATATGAATCGAGGCTCGCAGGCAATGGTACGCATTTGAACACTTAATCTTCACACGTAATTTACAAGGCTTCAAGGATTTTGAACATGGCAGTACAGAGCAGGTGGCAAGTGCGGATATTTCGGCAAAGTTGAAGGAGATACTTGGTGAACAAACGAGGCCCACACGCGAACCAATCATATTGTTGGTGCACGACGAATCCTTGGCACGGAATGCACTTCGGGACCTTGGGATCGACGCATCTACTTGGGAGTCTGGTCTGAAGGGATTGCTAGGATATTCAACTCTGAAGGTGTGGGTTAAGGCCCGTCCTTGGATGTTTTTGATGAATGGACTTGCTTCTACTTAGCGCGAATCATATCATGGGTTCACTACGCCCAGAGTTGGGGTGAAGCGAGAAGAATACGAATATCATAATTCTCGTCGCTCTCGTTCTCCTTCCCCAAGACGATTCATTAAACCGGATCCTGATGGTCCACCTTCTTATAACTCTCGCTATTCGCGAAGGATGTCCCCACCGCGCGGCGGTAATCGAATGTATGCGCCGGTCTATGTATTGGGGCTCAAACAGCTGTATGTTAAGATGATGCGGATGGAAGATGGCGCAGGCTCTGTGGTTGAGATGGCCCAAAGATTCAACTTTCGCGAAGAGGGAGTCAATAAATGGTGTGCAGGAAATGAAGCTGTGTAAGTGAGCTCGGAAACTGTAATGCAACTGACTAAGATCATTTGCAGGCTGTTGATCCAGATATGGCATTCAATGATTTCTGGGCCATCCATAGACGAACATCGCGCAGCATGGGATGCAGGCTGGGTCCAAGCGCCAGCGCCCGCTCAACCATCTCAATCATTTGCGGCTGAAGATGAGGACGATGAAGATAGGGATCCAAACGATATTGTCTACGACGAGGCGGCCGCAAAGGCAGAATCAGCGGACCGACCAAAAGCGGGGATGTATGAATCTGATTCAGACTCGGATTGGTGAAGCAACTTTTTTATTACTATTGGGCTTCAAGCTTCAAGCTTTCAAGCTTCAAAGACTGGTATAGGTTGGACATTTTGTTGTCATGGTACTGTTTTTTTCATTGTTGTGCAATCACCCTCGTGTATTACAAATAATAGTGTCGTTTCGCCGTAAAATTACTGACCTTTGCCACGCGTATGTTGACGTACATGCCCCTGATAAACGAACTTTGTATGATCTCATGGAATAGAGTGAAGACTCGCACATTCGCGGGCTCAAATCGGCTCTTATACTTGATAGCTTGATTCTGAAGTACTAGAACTGCTCGTACGTATCGACGAATTCCACTTGCAATCTGCCGTATGGAATCCGTGAACCTGTCAGGCTCGACCGGGGTCCGAATCGGACTTTGAAGTTTTAGAGTTCGCCCTTTGCCCGAACTGCATCACATTTTCTTGGTTCTGTTCAAACCACTTCCTTGAACGACTAGATTTCTTTCTTTCTCCTAATTCTCCAAAGTAAGTTCTCTCGCCATGGCCCCCGCCTTGTACGACGCGCTCCAACGCGAAATCCGCTCTTCATTATCTCCCGACGCGTTCATGTGTTCGCGTTATTTCTCGTACCACCTGTATCTGATGCTTCCGTTGGCTAATCATTCGTTATTGGCAGCATGCGTGAAATCGTCCATCTCCAAACTGGCCAGGTTAGACCTCATTGTCAACTATATTCCGTTGATAAATCGAATCTGACATGCTATGATCGTACCACAGTGCGGCAACCAGATCGGTACGCATCTGAACCCATGAATATGCGCCTCATTTGAACCTCATTGTGTCACAGGTGCCAAGTTCTGGGAAGTTGTCTCAGATGAACATGGAATTGAGCGCGACGGTCTCTACAAGGGCAACAATGACCTCCAACTTGAGCGTATCTCAGTCTACTACAATGAGATTGGCGCGAACAAGTACGTTCCGCGTGCCGTTCTAGTCGACCTAGAACCAGGCACGATGGACTCTGTGCGTTCCGGGTCTCTTGGCAGCCTGTTCCGCCCAGACAACTTTGTCTTCGGTCAAAGCGGAGCGGGTAACAACTGGGCGAAAGGACGTGAGTCGAATTTCTTTTTGGCAATACGGGTCGTAATTTTTGTGCACGTGTTGATCGTATTGTTTGTGTCTGATTGACAAACATTCTAATTCTGGATCTATAGATTATACGGAAGGTGCCGAGCTTGTCGATGCTGTCCTTGATGTTGTGCGGAAGGAGGCCGAGGGAACCGACTGTCTTCAAGGTTTCCAGATCACTCACTCTTTGGGTGGTGGTACCGGTGCTGGAATGGGTACCCTGCTCATTTCAAAAATTCGCGAGGAATATCCCGATCGGATGATGTGTACCTACTCCGTCGTTCCCAGTCCCAAAGTGTCAGATACTGTGGTCGAGGTTCGTCGTTGCTATTTAATGATACACTTTATCTATATAATTTGACAGCCATACAATGCGACGCTCTCTGTCCACCAACTGGTTGAAAACTCCGACGAGACGTTCTGCATTGATAACGAAGCATTGTACGACATCTGTTTCAGGACATTGAAACTCTCCACGCCCACTTATGGCGATCTCAACCACCTCGTTTCGATTGTCATGTCTGGTATTACGACTTGCTTACGATTCCCTGGTCAACTCAACTCCGACTTGAGAAAACTGGCTGTCAACATGGGTATGTCTGCGATGCATCATACCAATCGGTAGTTAATTGAAGAGTTTTCTTAGTTCCTTTCCCCCGTCTTCACTTCTTTATGACTGGCTTTGCACCCCTCACTGCTCGTGGCAGCCAACAGTACCGTGCAGTCACCGTGCCAGAGCTGACACAGCAGATGTTCGATGCTAAGAACATGATGGCCGCTTCTGATCCTCGTCATGGTCGTTATTTGACGGTGGGTATATGCGTTTCATTTGTCCCAAAATCCACTCATTTGTCTCGCTAGGTTGCTGCTGTTTTCCGCGGCAAAGTCTCGATGAAGGAAGTTGAAGAGCAAATGCAAAATGTCCAAAATAAGAACTCGGCTTACTTTGTTGAATGGATTCCCAACAATGTGCTCACCGCTCAGTGTGACATTCCTCCTCGCGGGCTCAAGATGGCCGTTACCTTCTTGGGTAATTCGACCGCCATTCAGGAATTGTTCAAACGTGTCAGCGACCAGTTCACTGCCATGTTCAAGAGAAAGGCGTTCTTGCACTGGTACACTCAGGAAGGTATGGACGAGATGGAGGTGCGTAGATCTCTTTGTCCATCGGCTGTATATTTACGTCGTCAAAGTTCACGGAAGCAGAGTCCAACATGCAAGATCTCGTCGCAGAATATCAACAATACCAGGATGCAACGTGAGTATCTAGGCTTTTCTGTCTAATAGCCTGTTTAAAAGCTTTTTAGTGTTGAAGAGGAAGGTGACTATGAGGAAGAACCTCATGCCGAGGAGGAGCAGTAAAACGTCCCTTTTGCTGAAAAATGTATATCTTTTCTGCCTTCTCTTTGGAAGTTACCCATTATCACTATCGTACCAGCATTGTTTTTGATGACATCGGTTTATTACTTGCTTTTTTGCGGAATAAATGACAACACGCGTAATGAGCCAGTGACGCTATGTCACATCACGGACAGATAAGATTACGTGATCGGTGTAAATGAAAAAATGAAAATAAAGTTGGCGATCAAATGGCCTCTAATCTCCTCACGATGTCCTTATCAGTGCGTCCTGCACTGTCGAGAACGCCGAGCGCAGTTGCAGGTTTTCCAGCTGCCCCAGTCACCGCACCAGCAGGTCATGAGGACGGCAGCTCCAATGTCGACGCAGTTTTGGAGCTTTCGGACGGTTCTGCTTTTGGAGGCATTAGTTTCGGTGCGGAGGGTAAAAGCGTAGCGGGAGAATGTGTCTTCCAGACTGGTACGGGATAAAAATGCTCACAGGACAGATATTTGAAGAGCGATTACTCCAGGGATGGTCGGCTACACCGAATCTCTCACTGACCCTTCATACGAAGGACAAATACTCGTCCTCACTTATCCCCTTATAGGCAATTACGGTGTGCCACAACGACCCCAAGATGATACAGATGATACCCTTCCTGGAGACTTCGAATCAAACAGGATTCACGTTTCCGCCCTTATAGTTGGTCATTACACGCCAGATTTCAGTCACTTCCTTGCCAAATCTTCGCTAGGGGCATGGCTGAAGGAAAATGGCGTCCCTGCTATCTACGGCGTGGATACACGCGCTCTCACAAAAAAGATAAGAGAAAAAGGATCCATGCTTGCTCGCGTTCTGGCTCGAGGCAGGCAGGGCCGAGCGAAACGTCCTCTTTCGACGCCTGCGGTTGACTCATGGAGAGAAGAGTATATCAATGTACCGTTTTATGACCCCAATCAACAAAATCTTGTGGCGGCGGTGTCTATATCAGCTCCCCGAATATACAAGCCTGTCACCGTGCCTCAACTACATCGGATGTTGAGGGTGATTGCAATAGATGTTGGAATGAAGTATAACCAGATCCGCTGTTTCACTAAGCGCGGAGTAGAAGTTAAAGTGGTACCCTGGGATTACGACTTTCTTGCTGATGCGGAGCCATACGATGGGATCTTCGTCTCGAATGGACCTGGTGATCCGACGATGCTCAAAGTGACCATTGATCGACTGCGAATCGCGATGGAGAGGTCCAACTTGCCCATTTTTGGTATTTGTTTAGGCCATCAACTTGTGGCCCTGGCTGCTGGTGCCACAACGTCAAAAATGAAATATGGCAATCGTGGGCACAACATCCCTTGTACTGATGCGCTATCCGGTCGTTGTTATATAACCAGCCAAAACCATGGTTATCAGGTCGACACCGACTCACTACCTGCCGGCTGGAAGGAGCTGTTCCGCAATGCCAACGACGATAGTAATGAGGGTATTTATTGCACTGATAAGCCCTTTTTCTCTGTTCAGTTTCATCCCGAGTCGACACCGGGCCCTCGCGATACAGAGTTCTTATTCGACGTTTTCGTTCGCAATGTCTTGGACTGTGCAGTGGCTGGCTCTTTAGTTCCCATCGACATGCCTGGAGGAAAAAAGGAAGATAACGAGAAACGGGTTCCCCGAGCGAATGTTACCAAAGTAATTATTCTTGGATCTGGCGGTCTCTCCATCGGACAGGCCGGGGAATTTGATTACTCCGGATCTCAGGCAATCAAAGCCTTGAAGGAGGAAGGCATTTATACCATCCTGGTCAACCCGAACATTGCGACCATTGCTACCTCCAAGGGTCTTGCGGATAAAGTGTATTTCCTTCCAGTCACCCCTGAATTCGTCCGAAAAATAATCAAATATGAGAAACCCGATGGCATATACGTTACGTTCGGCGGTCAAACAGCTCTCAACGTTGGCGTTAAGCTCAAGGACGAATTTGCGGAGCTAGGTGTCCAGGTTCTTGGTACTCCCATTGAGACAATCATCACGACAGAGGACCGCCAACTCTTTGCAAGTGCGATGGAGGAGATTGGCGAAAAGTGCGCCCAGAGTTGCACGGCTACCAATCAGGAGGAGGCTATTGCTGCAGCCAAGGCAATCGGGTTTCCTGTCATCGTTCGGGCAGCATATGCTCTTGGTGGCTTGGGGTCTGGGTTTGCTCAAGATGAAACGCAACTGAAAGCTCTGTGCGCCAAGGCTTTCGCGACGAGTCCTCAAGTCCTAGTCGAGAAGAGCATGAAGGGCTGGAAGGAAATTGAGTATGAGGTGGTTCGGGATTGTCGAGACAATTGCATTACCGTCTGCAACATGGAGGTCTGCAACTTCAATATCTGGATTTATCCCAATCTCATTTAAAGTAGAACTTCGATCCTCTCGGAATCCACACTGGAGATTCGATTGTTGTTGCGCCGTCACAGACACTCTCGGATGCAGACTATAATATGCTTCGCACGACGGCTATCAACGTTATACGGCATTTGGGTGTGATCGGCGAGTGTAACATCCAGTATGCGCTGCACCCGGAATCTCAGGAATACTGTATTATTGAGGTAACATTAGCCTTGGTTGTTCGACCAATGAATGATAGGAAATTTAATTAGGTCAATGCTCGTTTGTCGCGTTCCTCTGCGCTCGCCTCAAAAGCAACTGGTTATCCTTTGGCATTTATCGCTGCAAAACTCGGCTTGGGTATTCCTCTCAACGAAATCAAGAACTCGGTCACCAAAGTAACTAGCGCTTGCTTTGAGCCCAGCTTGGACTATGTCGTTGTCAAGATTCCCCGTTGGGACCTGAAGAAGTTTAATCGTGTCAGCCGCCTGCTTAGCAGTAGCATGAAAAGCGTTGGTGAAGTCATGAGCATCGGACGAACATTCGAGGAGACAATACAAAAGGCCATTCGAGCAATTGATGATCGATTTACAGGTTTCGAGCGTGTACGTCTCATTCTCCGCCGATACTAATCTCTAAGTATCCATCTCCAGAACGATTACGTGGTGGACGTTGACGAAGAGTTGACCAATCCAACTGACAAGCGCATATTTGCCATTTCTGCTGCCTTCTATCGTGGCTATAGCGTTGAGAAGATTTGGCAAATGACCAATATAGACAAGTGGTTCCTAACCAAGTTGGAACATATCTTCAAGATGGAGCAAAGGCTTTCGTAAGTACTCAACCGTCGATTTTTAGTTGACATCCTTTGACGTGTCCCAGGTCGTTCAATGCATCAACAGTAACTCTTGAGCTCCTTCGTCAAGCTAAGCAATTGGGATTTTCTGACCGTCAGGTGGCTATTTGCTTAGGGTCGACCGAGCTTGCCGTCCGAACAATCCGTCAAGAAGCTGGTATTTTCCCATTCGTCAAACAAATTGACACGGTCGCCGCAGAATTCCCCGCATTCACGAACTACCTGTATATGACCTACAATGGCATTGAACATGATATATCCTTCCAGGATCGTGGCATTATGGTACTTGGTTCGGGCGTATATCGCATTGGCTCTTCCGTTGAGTTTGATTGGTGTGCTGTACGAGCCATCAGGACGTTGCGGGACCAGGGACTGCCGACAATCATGGTCAACTATAACCCGGAGACAGTTAGTACGGATTACGACGAAGCAGATCGGCTGTATTTTGAAAATATCAGTCTGGAGACAATTCTCGACATATATGATGCAGAGCGTTCTCGCGGTATTATCTTATCCATGGGTGGCCAAACACCAAACAACATTGCCTTGCGACTTTACCGTCAAAATGTCAGGATTTACGGGACGTCTCCAGAGATGATTGATACAGCGGAAAATCGTTACAAGTTTTCTCGTTTGTTGGACGAGATCGGTGTAGACCAGCCCAAGTGGAAAGAGCTCACGAGTTATGAGGATGCTTTAGCTTTCTGTGAGAAAGTTGACTTCCCCGTCCTCGTTCGACCATCCTACGTCCTCTCGGGCGCTGCCATGAACGTGGTGTTTTCGAAAGATGACTTATTGGCGTACCTGACAGAAGCCACGGCTGTATCTCGGGACCATCCTGTTGTCATATCCAAGTATATCGAGCAAGCGAAGGAGATTGAAATGGATGCAGTTGCAAGGGATGGCAAATTGGTTATGCACTATATTTCGGAGCATGTTGAAAACGCTGGCGTACACTCGGGTGACGCAACATTAATTCACCCACCCCAAGACTTGGATCCCCAAACCGTTCGCCGAATCGATGAAGCTACTGCAAAAATTGGGAAGGCTCTGAATGTTACTGGACCATTCAACATTCAATTCATTGCCAAGAACAATGAGATTAAGGTCATCGAGTGTAACTTACGTGCCGCGCGGTCATTCCCATTCGTATCAAAAGTCACTGGCATAGATGCCATTGAGATGGCAACAAAAGTCATGCTTAATATACCCGTAGAGCCTTACCCAGATCCTGGACTGCCAGATGACTACGTGGGGGTCAAGGTTCCTCAATTCAGTTTCAGTCGCCTATCGGGGGCAGATCCTGTCCTAGGCGTGGAAATGGCTTCCACTGGTGAAGTCGCTTGCTTCGGCCGTGACAAATACGAAGCATACCTCAAAGGGCTCATCTCCACTGGGATTGTCCCTCCGAAGAAGAACATTCTCTTCTCAATCGGAAGTTATCGTGAGAAATTAGAACTACTGCCGTCCGTGCAGAAGCTTAGCGCTGCGGGTTTCAATATCTTCGCTACAGCAGGCACGGCCGACTTTTTGACTGAACATGGCGTCCGCTGCAAGGTAGGCAGACCGAACACCAAATCCATTGCTGTTCTCATGTGACATATCTATGTAACTACAGTACCTTGACATGTTGGGTGAAAGCGACGATAAGCAAAAGTCAGAATACTCACTTGCACAGCACTTGGCCAATAACCTCATTGATATGTACATCAACTTGCCATCGAAGAACCAGTATCGACGCCCCGCGAGTTATGCGAGCAAAGGCTATTATTCACGTCGTATGGCTGTCGATTTTGCCGTGCCATTGATTACAAACGTGAAAAATGCAAAACTACTAGCAGAAGCGCTCGTGAGGAAGTTACCCCTGGATGTGTCAAGTGTTGACTCCAAAAGTTCTCACCGCACCCACATTTTCCCCGGCTTTGTCAATATAGCTGCTTTCGTCCCAAATATCTTGGGGCCTGGCACAAAAGATCTGGTTGCCGCCACTCAGGCATCTGTAAGTGCTGGCTTTACCACAATCGTATTCTCTCCCGTCGGTGACGGCCATGCGATCGAAGACTGGCAATCATTTGAGCAGGCGCGCGAGAACATCCTTGGGGCCGCCCATTGCAATTATGCTCTCAGTATTGTCGCATCATCCTCCGATGTGCAATCTTTGCATGCAGAGCCCAAGGTTGAAGCCAAATCCCTCTTCATCTCATTCAGGAACGGCATTGGTCCTGCGATTTCTACGGTTTCTGCGTATTTCTCAGCCTGGCCCCCTGAGAAACCGATTATCACAAATGCAAAAGGGCCAAGTCTTGCATCCTTGCTCTTGCTGGCTAGCTTACAAAATCGCACAGTCCACGTTACGGACGTTCAGACCCATGACGACCTTCTTTTGATTTCTCTTACGAAATCCAAGCAGCTAAAGGTCACTTGCGACGTCTCTGTTTACTCACTTTTCTTCAGTACCGAGCAGTTCCCTGAATCCAAAGTCCTACCAGGTCCGGAAGACCAGAAGGCACTATGGCAGAACCTTGATGTCATCGATGCCTTCTCCATTGGCTCTACGCCTTATCATCTGGCAAAAGACTCTGACAAGATCGGCTCCCCGTGGTCTGGCGTGGAGGAGTCCATCTTGTTACTTCTTACAGCTGTTGCCGATGGGCGCCTCACACTGGATGACATTCGCCGCAGATTGCATGATAACCCAGTTCAAATATTTGGACTCTTAGATATGGCTCATACCCATGTGGAGGTGGTGATTGGACGAAAAACGCCTTTCAGCAAGCGCCTCACATATTGGTCACCCCTAGAACGTGCACCAGTGTCAGGGTTCGTACATCGTGTTGTAGTGCACGGTAAAACCGTCTTTCTAGACGGTTCACTTTCTTCGACGCCAACTGGGAGAGATATATCAAACACACATATCCCCGTGCAACCAGTACCAATTACGGTGGCTCCAGCACCTGCAACTACGAAGGAGGCGGACCTTACACCTGTAACGCGACCCATGCAGCCAAGTCCTTCATTTACGATTCTTCCTCCAACACCCGAAATTTCATTGCCTTCCCATAAATTAAGTCCTGTCTCTGCCTTCCACCGTCGTCATATCTTGTCGGTAAAGCAAGTAACAGGCAGAGATATGTATGACTTATTTGCGCTCGCACACGAGCTGCAAGTGCAAGTGGAACGTGATGGCATATTGAATATCCTGAAGGGCAAAGTACTTGCCACGCTCTTTTATGAACCATCTACTCGTACAAGTGCATCATTCGATGCCGCTATGAAGCGCTTAGGAGGCGAAGTCATCCAGGTTAACTCTGATACATCATCAGTACTCAAAGGAGAGACTCTTCCTGACACCGTTCGCACCCTTGCTTGTTACGCAGACGCTATTGTGCTTCGGCATCCAGATGTCGGCAGCGCGCAGTTAGCAGCAAAGTTTTCGCCCGTGCCAATACTCAACGCAGGCGATGGCATCGGCGAACACCCAACTCAGGTTCGTATAACTGATGAGTTGTTCCGTACTTTGTATTGACAAAAGTATTTAAGGCCCTCCTGGACGTCTACACCATCCGTAGCGAGTTGGGGACTGTTAATGGACGCATTATAACGATTCTTGGAGATCTCAAGAACGGCAGGACCGTCCATAGTCTTGTGACTCTTCTTTCCCTGTATTCTGTCCGCCTCAACTTTGTCTCACCTCCATCACTTACCATGCCGAGTACTGTGATATCGGCAGCTCGGAAGAGTGGGATACCTGTAACCATCTGCGAGTCCCTCGAAGAAGTCCTAGGAGATACTGATGTCCTTTACGTGACTCGCATCCAAAAGGAGAGGTTTTCCAGTGAGCAGGAGTGGCAACAAGTTAAAGATGCCTACCGCGTTGACCATGCTGTTCTCTCGAGGGCAAAGGAAGACATGATCGTGATGCATCCCCTGCCTAGAGTCAATGGTATGTATTACCGTTCGTACCCCCATAATAGATCTTTTAATGTCCGTTCCAACTACAGAAATTGACCCGGAAGTCGATTTCGACTCTCGCCGTGCTGTGTACTTCCGGCAAATGCGTTACGGCCTATTTGTATGTGACATAGATCATGACCACCGATTACAACTGACTTGAGTTTAGATTCGTATGGCTCTTCTCGCTAGCGTCATGGCATAAAAATTTGGTATCAATCTTAAAAGATAGATTACTGTTCGTATTCGAAGGATTATTTGCGCCTATGTATCAACTATGTTTGTAGCCTATCTTGTTGGTAAGGCCTGTAAGGCGTCACGCAGAAGGGCATTGAGTTGGGTAAGGTAAGGGAACGGCATCAAGGCCTAGAGTAATACTTGATTGTCGTTGTTTGGTAGTAGTAATTCCCTTCTTGCATGGACTCTGATGAAACGGCCCTTGAACAGCTCATCCGCCATTGGATGAACGAGCGGAATGCGCCTGATATTCTTCCTGCGCAGGAATTCCTCCTGAACCATCTGTTGGACCACCTGAGGCGGCAGGTATGCGTCTGGTTCATCAACATTTACGCTTGCAGTCCCTAAAAAAACGCGCCATCAGTAGTCGGGCGTGGTCCAGTTGTTAAGAGGAGATCCTTCGACCTCAGAGGAAGAACATCTGAGGATAATGCTCGTCCAAACTGAGGTCGAGCGCGTCAAGTTCATCGTAAACTCTTATGTCAGGACGCGGTTATTTAAGGTAACGTATTTTCCCTTCTATGAGCCCTGTTTGACTCAATTACATGCAAAGATTGAAAAATATGCGCGGTTTATAAGTACCAACGCAGACATTCAAACAAGGCTAACGGCCGCGGAACGGGATTACGCTCTTCGGTGTGCAGCCCTCCTGTATTGCGCTGTGTGCCCTTGCTGATTTGTCCTCAGATATGCGCAGATCACGGACAGACATCTCTTTGCTTCAGTTCTACAAAGTCTACCCGAATCGCAAGCGCATTTAGATGACGAGGAGGTAGCATTCATGCCCTCCATGGGTGGGTTTTTACTTCCTAATTCAGTGACTGGTATTGTAACAAACTTGGTGTTAGTGAATCAACCGGACCTTTCTCGTCCTGTGTTTGTGCATGCTCTCCAGAACTGTCCTCCCGCATATCTGCCCGAGTACGCTTCGTTATCTCTTATCACTGGAAATTCTTAGTTAATGCCACATCAGTGGCGCGACACTCAACATGAAAAAAGACAACATATCGCTCACACACTACTCTGTCGTGGAGCATTTCGTAGCAAGAGGAGAAGCAGAGCTTATATGATTGTACTTGGACGAATATAAATGCTTTATTATTACAGACTTTTACCGCCGAGGCATGTAAGGCTTATTATTATCCCAGTCGTTGTCTTCGCTTGAGCTCGGATCTCTAAACTGTTTTGTGCGATCGTGCCCTGATTGCCGCTGCCGTCCCCGTTCTTCGTCAAGTTTCATTGATACGTCCCCATCCCCGTCCTTTGCTCGTTCAAAGTCATATTCATGATCTGGTTCTGATTTCGTCTCTCCTTCTCCATCCCCTTCACCCATTGCGTTTTCTTCCTGTTCCTGCCGCTCGCCATCGCCACCCGCTTCATCCGCCTTCTTTCTTCGCCTCCTTTTCGTTGGAGCGCCAGGTTCACCAGCGGCGCCAGCCGTCTTTTTACCCTTCCCTCGTTTCCTCTTTCCCTCTGCTCCCTCACCATCGATGTCTATGGTTCCTCCTGCAGAGGGGTCCGGAACAGCCTCCACTATCTCCTTGAGGAAATCGAGCATTTCGGTCTTCTCTATGGCGTGCTTCCTGTAGGTGTCTTCGTCATTGGGTCATCTGATATCGTGTGCAAGTCTAAACATACAAGTGATATGGTTCAACTTTCTTAGACCCACGTTCGACGGTGACCTTGCTTGCTTCTTCGACAATCAACGCGAGAAATAGCTCCAACGCTTTTGCTACGAAACACCAAAGAACATAACTTTCTTTAAGCGTTTGGGGGGCGTGTGATAACCAAATAAGAACGTACATATGACGACCGGTGTGGCTTGCGCGACTTTGCCCACTTCTTCATCCTTCTGCATTATCTTTTTAATTCGTGCCTAACCCATTAATGCCAAGAGAGAAAAACAAATGGCAAAAAGGTTAATGACACATCACATCCATCACAAGTTGCGTCAAGTGGTTCGTCAGCACAGGGTGACAACGCGAAGCCGGAGCCCAAAAAACCGAGCAAAAGAAATCTTTGAATGAGCATTTCTACGTCATTGGACACGAGCGAAAGAAGAACGCGTACGACAGGAAATTTGGTTTGCTTGTTTTTGTTCTTCATCTTATCGGGGAAAGTGGGAAGAGAACTGGGGTAGATGGAGAGGAATTTGGTTTCAAACGTCCCGGCGCCGCCTTTTGAAGGGACGGCTTTGTGTCCCACTCAGATCATAGATGGGAACAAATGACTTTATTTAGAAGGTTGTTGCCGAACTGCGCCGCGGCCGCAAGACGACATGGCTGATTCAATCATTCAATGTGCACAATACGTTGACAGACTGCATCTATGTCCTATCCACATTTCCACACGACTTCCCAAAGATAACAAACGCTAAGAGAACGAAAGCTAGTATGTAACTAATTAGACTATGAATACATTACAACAACGAGCACTGGAGTATAGGGTCAGAACCTCGGCCCATTCGTTCGGGTATAGCATCAAACGACATGATTACCGATCTTCTCCAGGCCGATCCAGACAGCAATGTAACTCGCTCCAATTGTGGACAATTTTTGGCCCATTGGCCGAGACGTGTCTCTTCTATCACTGTCAATGGCAAAGACGGTCGTTTGTCATCCTCTTTGGTATAACGGAGATTTAGTCGGTGCAGGCCGGAGTACCGAGGTAAAGACGTGTCGAGTATTTTGTATAGCGTCTTCATATGCTCGATCAGCTCCAAACGATCCGGGCGTTCACAGAAGCACATACCTCATCGCTCCCTGCCGCCCATGCACCAACGAGCTCAATTTGTAGCTCTTCAAGCCCGTTGCCTAACCCCGTGCCAACGGACATGAGCATTTTCTCCACCGTCCTCTTGTCGACTCTCTCTCCGAATCTCAAGCTAAACCTTTTCGGGCCATGCAAGCCTTGCACAAGCGCCGTAGGTCGTAGACCAGTGTATAACGTCATATCAATGTTGATCGTCACATCAACGAGTGGACGCGGAGGATTGTCGACGTGGGCTGGTGAAGAGGCAGCAAGAAGAGATACAATCGTAGGCGTGCCATGCAGAACCTTCAGCTGAGGTAAAAACATCCGCGAGGATGCAAATTTCGCCAGTGGATGTACCCATTCCGGGATCAGTCCAGGTTTGTCGTGCGATTGCGTCTCCTGTACCCGTCCCCCCGTGCATCCGCTTTCGCAGACGGGGAAAGACGCGGGTCTCACTGATACATCTGTGGAGTCTCTCAATTTCACTGTTTTGGCGTTCCAAGGAACCGAAGACAAGCAAGAGTTGCATCTCTTCTGTCTCTTGGACGATTTTGGCATTTGCGGGGCAGGTTTGATACTCTCGTTGGATGCCCTCTTCGCGCGGCTCATCTTCTCCACCAGCATAGGGAACGATAGTCTCTCCAGGCCATTCATACTCTCCAACCATGCAAACACCTCCTTTGCTTCTTCGTCTTCCATTGTGACGTTCCTGAATTCGACGCTCTTTAGCCCAGACCACGTTAACCCCTTTGGAGAGGTGAATAAGAACGGATGATACGAGGGCAAGACAATCTCTCTTAGCCCAGTCATGCGGGAGAGAGCTAGGACTAGGGTCGCGGACAAGAAGGTATCCTCGAGCTCTTCCGATTCTTCGCAACACGCGCTCGATGGTTCTTCAAGTTCGTCCTGGGCGGCGTATGGAGGTGAAGGGAACCATTCTGGCCACTCGTGGCACACAAATTTGGTCACCAACGCAGTCAGGTCGTTTCTCTTGACCAACAGAGATAGCAGTTGTCTCACTCGTGTTGGCCCGTCCTCAACGCCTTGCTCCAAAGAGTTAAGGTCGATGGTGCTGTACAACAAAGCCCGAACGGCTGTCGCGTATTCCTTGTTCACGCTAGCAACGGATGCAAGGTCTTTCCTGTCAGGCAGGAAAGAAAGGGCGAGGTTGAGAACTTCGTGAGGCAGCTGAAGCGAGCAAGGATAGGGAGAAGGAGGGAACGAGAAGGTCAGTGTCGCAGAAGTCATTGCCGGTGTCGAGAGATTGGCTACCATGAAGAGAGATGTAGGTGAAGGCAACGACCCATTAGATGGCAGAGTGCTAGTAAAGACGGGGCTGTGGATGGGTGGGGGTTCCAAAGAACTGAGAGCATGCAGCGAAAAAGGTCCGTTGATGATGCTAAAGTTCGCCCCAAGACTTGTCATGGTTGCAGTGCTTGCCGTCGACATCATACTAAACCGCCTCGAGGCGGAAGGAGAGACTGGCGGTGTGGCAGATACAGGTGCTGCAACGGGCATATGAGCCAGGTCTGAGGAAGGGCGCATCGACGGGGGTTCCGGAAACATATGGACAAGCGAGAAAGACATCATGCGGTCCCTCTCACGCTCAGCATCATACTGATTTTGGTCCGCCTCACGGGGTTGATCGACACACGGATGTTTCGCTTCATCCCGTTGCGTAGCAATGGCAATGTTCTCTTCCCTGCCGCTTGTAAGTTGAACATTCATGCTCTCCTCCCTTTCTACCTCTTTCGTGGTTTCGCATTCGTCCGTGTCTTCTTTTTCGGCGTCTTCAGCGTCAAAGACACCTCTCTTTTCCTGTAGACCTTCCTTCGACCTATCCCTCCCTTGTTCCTCTGTCATCCCATTAGACCGGTTCGCATCTAGAGGACGGGCAGTGAGCCTTTGAAACTCCAGTTCCATTGCCAGTTTTTCTCTAGCCCTAGAAACCAGAAGAGCGCGGGAGCTCCGCGTCATTGTAGGGGAACTAAGCGCCCTCGGGCGGTGGACGGCGCGCGTGAGATTTGCAGCGACCGCAGGACACTGATCGGGTGCAATATCCGAAACCACAAAGTTGAGCGATCTTTTCGGGAATCTGAAAGTATCCTTCAGGTCGTTGAACGGTGCCCCTTCATGGACATTTCCCTTTTTGGGAGTCAGTTCCCGGACTAGCTCAGGGCCTGGTTCCCATGGGTATCTCTCGCCATATGGAGATGACGGCAAGGAACTTATTGATGCTCGAGCACCTAACCCACTTGGGGGTCTGATATCCTCGTCGTCTGATTCGCCGTTGTACCAAAGGCTACGAGGAGTGCAAGGAGTGCGACAGGTGCGAGAGGCTTCAGCAGGACTGTTCTCGGCCAGCGTACTCAGAATCTGCTGAGTTAATTTGGAGCGAGAGTGGGTTAAGGATCGGAAAGAAAGGAATGATGATACCGAGAGATTTGAGGAAGATGATGCTGTAATAATAGGCGGAGGCATAGGTTTTTGCTTTGGCGGGTTGCGGTACATCGGTTTGATGAACTTGGACATATGTTTTAGCTTGTTAATAGAAGAAGGCCTGTTTTCATCTCTGTCTTCTGTTTCATTCAGTACAACAGTCTCCGTCTCGTTGGACCTTGCACTGTGTTTTCCAGAAGGAGAATTGAACAAAGAGGAGACGCGATCAAGTATATGAGAGGAGGTTCTTGGCCGGTTGGGCGTCTGCGCCTTGTTTTCGATTGGTGGCGGGTACTTCGCACCGCTGCTTACGGGTCGGACTTTGGATTCGGATTGTTGTAGGTGATGCCTGTAAGGATCTTTTTGTGGACTGGTAGAATGGGACTCGGAGCACGATACACTCGTGTTTATGCCTGGTGGAGCCTCCTGTGGTGCAGGAGACTTGTCCACTGCAGATACAGTGCTAGACCTATGAGGGTTCGTTGACCGACGACGGGAGAACATTTTTGATCAAAAAGAGCGGAAGGTAAAGGATAGAGAATGTTGTTGGGTCTACCGTTTCTCTGGACATGAGCTGAGTACGACTTGACAAGTGCAAAGAGAGGCGATCTTGACTCACCCGAGGAGAGAAGGAAAAGGAAGCTAAGGTGACGACGAAAGCCTAGTAGGAATGGAAGCAAGGAAGCATGTCAATAATTTACTGTCACATAAACGGAATTCAGGATAGTGGACTATTGTCACTTATGGCATCTTATGGTGACCCTTAGCGTTCCTGGCATGGGAAAAATACTTTTGTTGAGTGCGAAGAGGTGGTAAGCTTACCCCAAAGTGTGCTTGTGGTCGCACGAAGGCAGTTCTAGCTAATACGCCCGAAAGATCACACTAAGCTATCCTGGGTACTCTTCATTCAATGGGATGAGCAGTGAGGAGACAAAGCGCATACCTCAGAAGGTGCGATACCGTTTTCGGATTAGTTAGTTGTCAGACGATGATGGCAACCAACTTCGCTACCATGTTTGAACATCACAGTGATACTCAGAATTAGCTCCCGAAAAGACACGGAACGCCCTTCATACGGACTGACTTGATGTTAACCAGATGTACGCATTGGCCTCTCCTTGCTCGCAGGTGGATAAGGATGATCGATACCATCAGCATCAGGGCGTTACTTCAGGGGTGTGCTATTGTTTGCCCTGCATCTAGCATGGTCCTGAGTAACCAAATGGGACGCAGTCCTCGTCACGCCACGAGGGTGACGGGTTTGAAGAATTGCATCTTTCCAGCTCTACATAGTCGTTATTACTAAATAATGCGCGACTCGAGAACTACTTGTACAGTAGTGACGGTCCTGCGGACAAATATTCATTGAATCCTCACATGCATCGTCAGGCCATTGAAGAACTGGCTACGAGTTTCTGCGAAGCGTTCTTCCTTGACTGCGTTCAACAAGCTTATCTGCCCTTGCGCCAATTTCTGCAGATTGCGCTGGCATCTATCAGCCTCCGGCAGGCTATTGAGCACAAGCTATCATCCAAGATTTCTCGCCTGAGTGAGCTGGAACTGGATCTTGCACTTAGTACTTAGCTCCGGAAGCTTCTGTTCTTGTTGAAGAGGTACCCGAGTTGATTCTACATCATGACCCTAGAATCACGAGCTAACAGTCAACCACCTCTTGTAGTCGCTCTCGTTGATGAGAAAGCTTTGGAACGGTTCGCCATCGTCAGAAAGGGCTTGGTCTAGCAAACCTTGGTGTTACAGTTTCTTTTCCTCTTCTATGATGGACGCTTTGTTATTACATCATCATTACTATACGGTTTAGTGGACGTTTATCTCCTTTTGCTAACGCTTTCATATTTCCTTTCATAGGTAGTTAGCTGCGCTTACTGCGCATTTCCTTTATAGTTTTCCTTGTTCTCAAAATGTATATAAACCCTAGAATATCCTGTATATTCTTCAGTTCCAACTTAATTGAATCATACTCTCAATTTTGACTTGAACTCCTCGCTCTCTTTCTCTTGAGCTCGTCGTTGACTTAGAGACCTTTGTCATCGTTTGACTTAGTGTCCAGAACTTGTCCAGTAGGTTGGGAGCAGACCGAGACTCTGCTTGCCACTGTTGACTCAGAACGAACTGCATTGGGAGCATCGATCTTAACACAAGTTGGAACTCTCAGACCGCTCAGTGTTTCTACACTAGCCAGACACCATTGATACCAGAACCTCAACCCTCAGACCCCCAAACGGCTCTGTCCGTTTCAGACGAAAGTATTATCTAGATCGAAGGGAAGTCTTTCCATCAACTACAGGAACAGGGTGGTTTTTCCGCTCAGGAACCAAGAAGAAGAATGAACCAGTACCAGAATCCCTCTTCGAAGGTGATTACATTGAAGGACAAGAGGACGCCTTCCCAGACGACGTTTGGATTGATTGGATAAATGAAGAACACGAAGAAGGATTTCATTCTTTATTCAAACCGCCTACAGATGAACCAGAACTCTCCTGGTGGAACGAATATCTCAACCTTGCTGATATTGCAGGACAAGAGTGATACGCACTTAGGGAAGGAGAACTACAGCCTTGGATAGAATTCCAAGAACAGAAACAGATCGAAGCAAATCTATTTGGAGATCCAGAATCGGAAAAGAAAAAAGACGAAACAGGAGAACCTACAGACCCAAAAGAAGAAACAGAAAAGATGGCATCTGATGCAGCAGCACCTGCCTCTAAAGGAGATATTAAGCCACAGCCCATGCACATTTTTACAGGGAAACAAACTGAAGCAAAGGCTTTCATTGGAAACCTAGAAGACTATTTCGTTTTAAATGATGATAATTATAAAAACAAAGGCCAGAAACAGATTCGATTCGCTCTTGCCTGCCTAGGACAGGAACTCGACAATTGGAAGGTTCTAATCAAAGAGGAACTAGATGATGATGAAGAAACGACCCTTACCTGGACGAGTTGGGCCAAATTCAAAAAGCGCTTTTTAGCGGATTGGGGCGAAGTTAACAGCGCACTCAGGGCCCTAAACAATTTAGCCAATCTTAAAGTAGGGGGTGACATTTCAGTCCCTGAATATATCAGAAAATTCCGCATGGAGATTGGAACTTCAGGATTGAAAGGGACAACTGCACAACTTCAGGCATTTGTTAAAGGACTCCCTGAAAGTATTGCCACCAAAATCCTCGAGGCAAACGTCCTATCAATGAAAGAAGCATATGAAAAAGCAGAACAGCTTCATGGCACTTGGGAAATGATGCGAGTGCTTGGACGCAAACCAGGACAAGGGAACTGCTCTAATTTTAACCGAAACACCAACACTAGGAGCGGATCAACTCGATCAGTTAATGCTATGCTCACTGGACATCTGACAGATGAACAAAAAGAGGAGTACATGAAAACTGGGAAGTGTTTCAGATGTGGAAACCAGGGACATGTTTCAAAAAATTGTCCGAAACGAAACACTACTCCAAATGCCTCCTTCAGGTCCTCCTCATCGTTTCAGAATAAAGGGATCAGATCCATCCCTGAGGACGTGCCCAAGGACAAGCAAGACGATCCAGTTGCAAGTATCAGAGCGATCCTTGCTGGAATGAAGGCCGATGAACAAGAAGGTCTTCTTAATGAACTCGAGAACGAGGGTTTTTGATCAGGAAGTGTCACACAGTGGTTGGCACTTCCACAACACATGGATTTTCACAGTTAGCGCTTGATTCTGTAATAGTATGATCGAATAATGACAAGTGCCTTTCAATCACTGTTGAAACGATTGATTTACCCGCTGAAACCTCTGCCCTCATTGATTGTGGAGCAGAAGGGAACTTTATTGATGAAGAAATAACAACAAAACTACCAAAAGGAAAGCTAAGAAAACCGATTTGAGTCAGGAACGCAGATGGAACAGTCAACATGAATGGAATGATCACTCATCGAGTATTAATTCAATATTCAATTGGAGAAAAGCGTCACAGTAACTGGTTCTTAATCACCAAACTAGGAGACCAACAATTAATCTTGGGAATTCCTTGGTTAGAAGAAAATAACCCGACTATTGATTGGAGAGACAAAACGATTCACCTCATTGATGATCAACGACAAGATGGGACAATCTGGCAACTGGCACTGGACAATCAATGGGGAGAAGACGACTATTGGATTAGGGTCAAAACATCAGCATCGCAGGCATTAGAACATCAACTGAAAAGGGACAAACCGAAGACAGAATTACCCACGGAGTACGAGAAATGGCGATCAGTCTTTGAGAAGAAAGCTTCAGAGCAATTTCCTACCTCTAGAACTTGGGATCATGCGATCGAACTGAAAAATGGTTTCACCCCTAAAGTTAGCAAGATCTACCCGTTATCAATTAAGGAGCAATCATCTCTAGATGAATGGATTGAAGAACAACTTACTAAAGGATACATCAGACCGTTGAAATCACCCCAGGCCTTGCCATTCTTCTTTGTTTCTAAAAAGGAAAGCGGAGCATTAAGGCCATGTCAAGACTACAGGTACCTGAATGATTGGACAATCAAGAATGCATATCCATTACCCCTAGTATCTGATCTCCTTACTAAACTTGCTGGAGCACAGTACTTCACCAAATTAGATCTCCGCTGGGGATACAATAACGTTCGAATTAAGAAAGGCGATGAATGGAAAGCAGCTTTTATCACAAACAGAGGATTATACGAACCAACTGTCATGTTCTTTGGACTATGCAATTCGCCATCTACATTTCAAACCATGATGAACAAATATTTCAGAAATATGATTAACGAAGGATGGCTCATCATTTACATGGATGACATTTTGATTTGTTCCCAAAACAAGACAGAATTGGAAGAGTGGACAAAACGAGTTCTAGACCGATTAGAGGAAAACGACTTGTTCCTGAAACTGGAAAAGTGCAAATTCGCTGTGCAAGAAGTCAAGTTTCTAGGAATGATCATATTGCCTGGAAAAATACAAATGGATCCTATCAAACTAGCAGGGATAGCCAATTGGCCAGTACCAACAACAGTCAAACAAGTCCGATCATTCCTAGGCTTTGGAAACTGTTAGGAACCGATCCTAGCATCTAATTTTCGGTTTTATTCATTGGGTGATCAGGCATCACTCAGCACCATTGGCACATGGTCTGGGACCTTAGGAAGGCTATGGGAACACTTTGCGTGGGTTAGCGCATGGGAGCGCTCACTGGAGGACAAGACAGCGGTTGGCTGGGCCAGCCAAGGATATAATAGGAAGGGAGGATCAACCCTGCATGATGGCGCCTCGGGATCACATCAACGCATCAGTGCATCAGCGCATCATCAGGTCAAGTCATCAGGAGGATGCCAATACTCGATATGGCAGGAGATACACCTATGGGGATCGCGGGAAGCCTGGGAGGTAGCGTGTCCTATAATGGAAGCCTAGGACAGTCTGTGGGAAGTCTGGACATCATGGGAATGGGCCAGGCCTGGTCTATTAAACAGTTGACAGGCGGCAGCGCCCAAGCAGCATGGATACAATAGGATGCACAGCAAGGCAGGGAGTTAAGGTGGTCGCGGCTGTGGGAGTACCAGTGGGACATGGTGGCTAGGGGTCTACTAGGAGGAGTATATAAGGGCCTTGGTAGATAGTTGGAGTCTCTTTAGACTCTAGATGGTTTTCCTTACGCTCTGTTTATGAACCTTAGGTTATCATTGAAGTAGTTCTAATACATTCCTTCCCCCCTCTTCTCTACCCTCTCCTCTCTGCGAGGCTTGTGGTTAGGTTGTGAGCGTGAGCTTGTAACATAATCTAGAGTCTCTATAACCACACCCTTCGTTGTTGGCTGTAGTGCCGAGCATGCCTTGCTCGTTGTCACACACAGCGTCGAAGCGAGTTTCCACCCATCCCCAATTATCGACATCGACTGGCAACACAGCATCACGACTGACGTTGGGACCACGCTAGGCAACAAAACTGTACTAGACGAGAGCTAGGGCGCGCTGTAGTCAACCAGGCAGGGTCTTGCAGGCACTAGCACTAGTTACAGCGGAAAAGGCGGTGGAACCGTTGAAGACAATCTATTGGCATGTCGTGTATCAAGGCATACAGTCTAGAGATACCAATTACGTATCGGGTCTAGTTACCTGAGCATGAGGACACTCTAGTGAAGTGCCGGGCACCATCCCTTTAGGTCTATTGGTGGAACTAAATCAAACATACACGCGCGGGTGCGTTATTGACCGTGGTGTACTGTGACTATGCCAGGAAGGGTAGTTACCGAAGAAGAGTCGACATCCCTCCTGTCCCTTAGGAGGCGTCATTGGATTCGCGGAAGCCGAATGAAGAGATTGGCCGCTGGTGGAGTGCCCAGGGTCAATTGAAGATGATGGAAGCGGATGCTAACCGCTGTAACAAAGGAGCCATACATTCGTTTATGGAAGGATGGATGCCAGGCAAAGAACATCACACAGTCAATTAACAATCACTGGCACAGAAGCCGACTGCAGATCAAATAAGGCATACGACATCAATCTGGGAGATGGCCCTGAGTAAAGAACCATCAGCAGGGTTGCGTGGGATCACATGCGACGATCTTTGATCAGGGGAACGGCAGCGCCCTTAGTAAAAGACTCCAGGAGGCAGGGCCGGTTCAGTAACAATAGACGGCATGCATGGGAATGCGAGCGCCCACAGAAAGACTGCACTAGTGAGGGTACTAGAGCCAAGAAAACCATAGGCGGCAGCCTGAGGAGGAGGTCGCCGTTGTCAGCGTCGTCCAAGAGCGTGATGGTAAAGAAGGTCTCGGGATTGGCTGCTAAGGCGGCAAGCGTTATGGGATCGCCTCAACGAAGGACGAATGAGGGATCAATTTTTATGGGTGCCATACCAGCGTGTGGGCCAAACTTCAACACAACCCCAGTAGGCGCTGGGTCATCAAATGCTTTTCACTCTCTTACAATCAGCGACCAACAGCACCAGGCATGAAATGGTTGGCAAGCTCAGGCGTCGATCAAATTTTCTCATATCAACTGGGTTGGTTGTGGAACCATCAGATTGTGGACAAGGAATTACTCTGCACTGGTCATACCAACATCAATTCTGGACAATCCACGAGCTGGGCACCTCAATAAAAGGTCTACTTATGGAATAGCGGATGCCATGGGAAAGATCGCTGAGGCAGAAGTCAACTGCTACTGGAAATGAAATGATGTCATCAGAAACTGAGGATAGGAGCGGAACAATGCGCTCATTAAACAATGCATACCCGGATGATCAGTTACATCAAAAGGATTACACGTTACATGGGATGACATTCACTGTATCCACACAAGTCCAAAGGAGTACAGTTAGCAGAAACAAACTGCTGAAACAAATAAAGCGGACGGCATTGTCAGGGACATGCCTGAAATGGATTAGTCGACACAGAAGATCACTGCTTTATCAAATGATTGAAGATTTATTAATGGCAGGGTTGCCGCTGCCTAGAAACAAGGGGCAACAAAGTTCGCACCAAATATAGCACTAAGGGTGAATGGGATTTGCGATCAGGTACCATATTGGCAAAGGTTAAAGTCAATCAGATCAAAAGCTAGGGTCTGGCCTGAGGAGGAGGTTGTGCACTAGTGGAAACTATCAAGACTACCCTTGGTGCGACGCCTTAGGGCCCCAACAGCAGACTATAGAAGAGAAGAGGAGTAAGGGTAGGAAGAAACCCGAGAGAACTCGACTGAGGACTCTGGGTGCTAGGTTGCTCAGTTTATATACTACAAAGGTGGTCTGTGCACCACTCTAATAATAGTATCTATGCTGAGTAAGTATGAGTAAAAGGAATAGCATAAGCGGCGGCCGTGCTGTGCATGGCTGTGCCATGAGTCATACATAATGAGTCATCGGTCCGGTAGTCTGTAATCTAATCTAATCGTAATCTAATCTAATCTAAGCGCTGACAAGATAAGATAGATGCTGGGTTTGCTAAGATGTTTGGCTACCACGTCAGTAAAATACAAGAAAAATAATAAAAATGTCTTAGTCAAAAAACGAGTTTGACCAAGGTCATGACAGTACCCCCTTTTTAGGATTTGGCTTCCTAGACGAACTCCTTTGGAATTGGTTCCACCATGACATTCAAATCATCATCGAATGTCACATATCCACTCTTTTTCATTTTTTCAAGGTTTTTTACCGCTTGCCAGGCCCAAAAGCCATGCTGCGGGAATTTCCAAGGATCTTCTCCCATTTCCGCTTTTTCCATGAATATTTCTACTTTTCTTGAATACATGATTCGCGGTTGGGGAGAAGGTTTTGACTTCGGGGAAGGTTTGGCGTCAAGGAAATGGCAACATGATGCATTTTCACATGGGTGATCCACGTTGGAATAACCACCCAGTACAAGGATTGTTTGTTTGGATTTTTTATTGTTGCGTTTGTTTTTACCCATGATGAGCGCAAAATGTACAAATGCGGGGTTTGTGTGTTCAAAAAGGGCCTGAAATAAGGCCTACAGCAACAAAATGAAGCAGTTTAAGGCCCTACTCCAGGGCCAATCCTTTTAATTTTGTAAGCATCCGTTACAATCGCATGGCCCATCATGATCCGATGGTTCATTTAATTGTTTTAATAATTCTTTTTCTTTCCATTTTTGCCAGTTTTTCTCCCATGATGCAGTTTCTGCCACTGCATTGATATCGATCCTGGAAATTACACCTTGCAGTGATTCCGTAAAGTTTTCATATTTTCGAAAACCTAGTCCTTCAAAGGTTTTCCTGTCAATAACTCGAATCGCACCCGGGTGTTTATCGTAAAAATGTTTAATTTTCTTTTTTGCATTTCCTAAATTTTCTTTTGGCTCCCACAAATTGTGTTCTGCCATATATCCCTTCCATTTAACAAGATATTCCATCTTGTTCCTCTTTAATCGTACATCCATTATTTCTTCAACCTCGTATTCTTTTTCACCGTCAATTTCTACTGGTGGTGGCGGTGCTACTCTTTGTCCTCGCATTGGTTTTACATAAGGACATATTCTTGAAACATTCACAACAGGATGAATTTGTTGTGAAAAAGGTAGATCCAACTCTACCGCAGTTGATGAAATTATTTTCTTTATTGGATATGGTCCTATCCAACGTTCTGCTAATTTTCTTGTAGGTCTTCCAGAAAGTTGTAAGTCTTTGGTTGACAACCAGACTTTATCTCCAACTTTGTATTCCGGTACCTCAGAACGTTTTCTGTCCGCATATAATTTCATGTCATCTTGCAATTTTCGTAATGCTGCCTGAGTTTCTTCATGAATTTCTTTCATTTTTTGAGCAAACTCTGCTGCTGCTGGATGACTTCCTTCTTTTCTTGGTTCTATTCCCATTCTTGGATGTTTTCCATAATTGACAAAGAATGGTGAATGTTTTGTTGATGCCTGAATTTTGTTATTGTAGCTAAATTCAGCAATAGCTAGCCACTCCGACCAGTTTTCTTGTCGGTGATCTACAAATATCCTCAGGAATTGTTCCAAATCCTGATTCATTCTTTCTGTTTGTCCATCCGTTTGTGGATGGAAAGCTGTAGACAAATCTGTAGAAATGCCTAACATCTGATTCAATTCTTTCATCATTTGAGCGGTGAATTGAGGTCCGCGATCTGAAATAATTGATTCAGGAAGTCCATGTAGTTTCCACACATGTTCCCTGAATAGAGTTGCCAGTCCCTGTGCTGACGTTTCTTCGGATGTAGGGATAAAATGAGCCATTTTGGACATTCTATCACAGACTACAAGAATCGCATTATGTCCATGTGATTCTGGTAACTTTGTAATAAAGTCTGCTGATATATGTGTCCATGGCTGCTGTGGTGCTGAATTAGGCATTAATTTCCCTGCTGGTGGCTCTGGGAAATTCTTGCTTCTTTGGCATTTGTCACATCCGGCGACATATTTTTTTACAAATTTAGTGACTCCTGGCCACCAATAATTTCTTGTGACGAGTTCAACCGTCTTCCATTGTCCTCCATGTCCAGCAATAGGTATATCATGATGGAGTCTAACTATCTCCATTCGTAATTTTTCGTCTTTTGGAACATAGACTTTTCCTCTCCAAAGGATTAATCCTTGCTCCATCTGCCATTCTCCTGCATTGAGTTTTTTCACATTCGCCTTCTTCATTGCTTCTACTGCCTTAATGACATCTTCATCTCTTGCTTCAGATTTCCTTATTTTATTAAGGATCTCTTTTTCTGATGCGTTAACCAGTACATGTCCTTGTTGCAAGGCTGCAATGCGGAAAAACTCTGGCTTTAACAAGGTCACTTCCTTGTTATCATCCTCTGCCCCCTTTTTATGGTCTGGCCTCCTGGACAGAGAATCAGCCTTTCCCATACTTGTTCCTGCTTTATGAATGATTTTGAAATTAAATCTGCTGAGATATAATGCCCAGCATGCTTGTCTATGATTTAACTTTTTTGCACTCATAAAGTATTCGAGATTTTTGTGGTCCGTCCATATCTCGAATTGTTGCTTTGCTCCTTCTAGATAGTGTCTCCAAGCTTTGAGACACCTCATAATGCCCAACATTTCTTTATCATGGACATCATAGTTCCTTTCTGTTTCATTAAGGGACTTGGATAGAAATGCGACTGGTCTCCATTTCTTGTCTTCACATTCTGAAATTCTTGTCGGAATCTGGTGCAACAAGAATCGGTTGTTCCGTGAATAGTTTTTTTAAGGTTTTTATTGCTTTTTCTTCTTCTTCTCCCCAGTTCCATGTTTTTTCTTTTTTAACCAAATCATGTAATGGTCTAGCAATTTTGGCAAAGTCTTTGACAAATCTCCTATAGTAGTTTGCCAATCCTAAGAATCTTTGTATGTCTTTAACACAAGTTGGTGTCAGCCAATTTAGGATTGCTTCTACTTTTTTCGGATCCATCTTTATTCCATTAGGTCCAATTATTACCCCAAGGAATTCAACTTCTTTTACGCTCCATACACATTTTTCTGGTTTTACGTAAAGATCGTTTTCTTCCAATCGCTTGAGAACTTCCAACACTATTTGTTTGTGTTGTTCTTCAGTTTCCGTATAGATAAGGATGTCATCTATATATACAATGACTTTTCCTTCATTGATCATATCACGGAAAATGTCGTTCATCATTGCTTGGAAGGTTGCCAGTGAATTGGTAAGCCCAAAATACATTACTACTGGTTTGAAAGAACCTTCTGGTGCAGTAAATGCGGCTTTCCATTCATCACCTTCTTTGATCCGTACATTATTATAGCCCCATCGTAGATCCAACCTACTAAAGAGCTTTGCTTTTCCTGCTTGATCCACGAGTTCCGATATGAGTGGTAATGGATAGTTATTTTTAACTGTCCATTCATTAAGGTAATGATAATCCTGTACCATTCTTTTCTTCCCGTCCTTCTTTTTTACAAAAAACACCGGTGACGTTTGCGGTGATTTAGAAGGTCTGATGTATCCCTTTTTTAGTTGATCATCAACGAAGCTTCTAACTTCGCCAAGTTCATCTGGTGACAAAGGATACACCTTTCCTTTCCTGGGTTGATAACCTTCTTTGAGATCTATCGCGTGATCCCAAGGTTTCCTAACCAGCATTCGCTCCGATGCTTTTTTTTCGAATAAATGAAGATAACTGTGATACTGTGATGGTACCAAGTCTCTGGTTTCGGGTTTTTTAAGTTCCCTAATCCATTTTTCTCCTTCATCGACAATATCTTTACTTTCAGCGATTTTCGCTATATCACAGTAAAGGTTTGTCTTTGTTGGAAGAAATGAATATTTGTCTCCGTTTTTGTACCAACGAGGATGTTTCCATTCCGTTAAGAAATCTTCATTTTCTTTTTCTTTTTCCTTCTGCTCAAGCCAGTAAGCAAAATCCAACTCTCGCTCTTTGTCCCATATGTACATATTGGACTCCCAATGTTCCGCCTTTTTAAATTTCTTTTCTCTTTCTTTCGTCCATTCCCTTTGTTTATGTCCACATGACCGTGGGCATCTGGTCAACTTTATTTCTCCGGTGGTCCAGTTGATGTCCGGATTATGTGCTCGTAACCATGTAGATCCTATGATTACGTTTGTCTTTCCTAATTTGCAAATTTCAAAGGTTGCCCTTTCTCAGTGACCCTGATAACTCATGATTAGATCAACTTCATGAGTAATCATACCTCCTTCGTTGTTAGTTCCGTCAACATTCCTAACTTGAATTGGATGATCCAAAGGAATTAACCTAAAACCTTTTTCTTTAGCAAATTTAGAGTTCATAAACAGACCTGTTGCTCCTGAATTGAGTAAGGCCGTTTCTTGTATTTGGTCATGTGTGTCTAGAGTTTCTAGACCGATTGTCATTAAGATTTTGTCCTTTTGACCAATTGTTCTGACAAAAACTTCCTTTTGTCCCTTTCTTTGTACCTGTTTGTTGTTAGCTAAAGAGGAATGAAGCACAGGTTTAGCCGCCCTGCTGCGCTCCTGCGCTTTTGCACTAGAGACCGCCTCTTGCGGGGTTACCCCTGAAACTTTCATCTCAGGGGCCACCGTTTCTGTTGTTAGCTCCTCCACAACAAGTACATTGTATCTATTTCGAGAGTCAAGTACGGGACTCACTGACTCTCGTCTTCTTTTAAATTTTCTCCTTTTTCGAAGTAGGCCTTCATTTCTTTGAAGGTCATTGTTCGGACGTCCAATCCCGATCGACAGTTTCTTGCAATATGCCCCACTCTTCCACATTTGTAACAGCGCATTGGCGGGCGGTTGTTTCTGTCGATGTCCATCGCGTTCGGATTGGGCCTCGGTCCGGTACTACTACTCCCAGAGGGTCCAGCTCCCCCTCGGTTCTGACTCACTGATCCCGATTGTTGGTTAATTTTCCATCGGGGTTTAGGCTGGCCAGTTCCTACCGGTCTTGCCGTATCGGGGCCTTTAGATCCTCCTTCACTCCTATTGGCGGAGTTACTGTTCCGGGAAGAGTAATACCTTTCCTCGGCTTTTGCTTGACGCCATTGTCGGTCGAGTTGAACCGATCTTCGGTACCATTCTTCGATGGATTCCGGTACTTCATCTGCTTCCATAATTCTTTTTCGGAGTCCGGCGTTCAAACTCCTTTTGAATTCTTCAATCAGGGCCCTGCCGTGGTACCCTGTTCCTCATGCGACCTTTTTAAACTTTTGCACGTGTTCCTCACACGTGTGTACGCCCTGTGTCATTGTGCGCAATTCTGATATTTTTGACGACTGTTCATCTGTGTCGCCGAAATCCCATTTGATTTCCCTAAATAATTGTTCCACCGTCATGGGAACATCTTCATCATTTTCTCCATATTTTTCGATTAGATTGTCTCGCCAATCTACCGCAAATCCTTCTGACATATAAGAGAGGACCAAATAGATCTTCTCTTCTTCGTCCGCATTTGGCATCTTCAACTGCAAATAGAGTTTGCAGCTGTTGATAAAGTTCGTGACATCCACCATCTTTCCGGAGAAAGCCATTGGTTTGGCGGCATCTATTTTTGACGAACCGTTCCCACCAGGATTGGTGATATTGAATATGGCATTGTTGGGAATGTTTATTATGGGAACAGGCTGTGCCGCCTGTTGTTGTGCTGCTTGCTGTGCTGCCGCAGCGGTGTTGTTTTGTAATAACGTCAGTTGTGTTTGCAGTTGCTGTATGACGTTATTTTGGTTTGCGAGCATTTGTAAAAGCTGCGCTGAATTGAGCTGTTGCTCTTGGTCATCTCCTGCGTCCGACATGTTTCGGTAACTAGGAGCGGGTGTATATGGGGATAAGGATCAAGATGGTGTAGGTGATGGTAACTGGTATGGCGGTGCGACTTCTCCGATGTAATCTGCGTCGGAGTTGAAGAGGGCGTTTAGATTTAGTGTAGCTGGATTGGGAACTAAAATTTGAAAAGGGGCGGGTTCCCAATGATGTGGTTCCTCGGTGATCGAGGGTGTCGAATTAGTTGATGATGGTGTGTCCCCAAAAGGGTCTGATCGATCTGAGTCCAGACCGTTGTTATCCCCAAATACTTCGTTCCAGAAGTTTTGTATTTCCTGATCCGATAGACCAGTGTTTCGTAATAGTTCCCTGAGACCTTGATCTATTTTGTATGAAAGTGAGGGAGGTCTTAGCCTGTCACTTGTTTGGGAATGCACTCAGGGTCCACAACCCCCCCTGCAGTGCTAGTACAAAGTAGGTATTTGAGAACTATTTTAGTCCGAAATGAAAGTTTATCTAAGCGGAGGCCGAACGCTTGTTCCGCTATCACTACACCCTACAGGTGCAGATCTTTCTCAAGGGCGTGTGGTCAAGTGACGGCTACCCTCAAGGAACTAAGGTAATACAAAAAAGGTAACTAAGTAAATATGGTATAGCCTTCAGGGGCCTAGGCCGGGCAATTTAACGTGCGTAGGGGCTGGCGAGGCTTATCCCACGATGCGGATCACGTAACGTGTGATCACTATATGGCACTGGTCTCCTGTGCACAGGTAACCCTATCGACCGGGTTAGGTCCTTCGGTTTGCGTAGACCGGGAACGTAAGGCAACGCTTTTGTGGATGCGATGCAGAACCGTATGTGATGGTTTTATGGAACCCAACAACCAATAACATTTTATAGTCGACGGACGACTGTAATGATCCCCCTGATCGCGTCTGCTTAACCCTGCAGTCCGGGTATATCAAGCGTTGAGGCGGTAAGAGAGTATATAGTCGAGTTCTACTATCAAGACTACCCTTGGTGCAATGCCTTAGGGCCCCAACAGCAGACTATAGAAGAGAAGAGGAGTAAGGGTAGGAAGAAACCCGAGAGAACTCGACTGAGGACTCTGGGTGCTAGGTTGCTCAGTTTATATACTACAAAGGTGGTCTGTGCACCACTCTAATAATAGTATCTACACTGAGTAAGTATGAGTAAAAGGAATAGCATAAGCGGCGGTCGTGCTGTGCATGGCTGTGCCATGAGTCATACATAATGAGTCATTGGTCCGGTAGTCCGTAATCTAATCTAATCGTAATCTAATCTAATCGTAATCTAATCTAATCTAAGCGCTGACAAGATAAGATAGATGCCAGGTTTGCTAAGATGTTTGGCTACCACATCAGTAAAATACAAGAAAAATAATAAAAATGTCTTAGTCGAAAAATGAGTTTGACCAAGGTCATGACAGAAACCAACCACTTTAAAATAATGTGTATGGTCAATTCCAGTAAGGCGCTGGATAAACAAAAGCATTAGTCAAGGTCCAAATTGGCAGAGCCATGAGCGATGGCCCTTCTCCAGTGGGGAGGATGGGACAAATCTTGGAAGAGCAGTAGAAATCTGCTAGAACAAAACAACGCTCTCATAACGACAAGAGTCCACTTAGGTTCGGACATTCTGGGATGAATACATGGACATTAAAAGGAGCATTGGAGCTATACAAGGAATTTAGCAGGACAAGTAGTCGGCAGGGCTAGTCGACGATATATGGATAAGGATGGCAACCTTCATCAAATAGCCAGTAGGATGCCACAGAAATGGAAATTTTTTTTCCTATGTTACAACCTCATGCTCTGGGTAGGTAACTTGCTCATCACTCTGGAAGGGCTGGTCTCGCAAGTTACCTGAGGATTTGTCGGGACGCCAAATCTTGAGGAGGAGGTGAAGGAGGGAAAAGAGATCCGACAGGCATGGAGGTCATCATAATGAGGGAATCCGAGGAGTCACGAGTGCATTACGAGGTGCAACGAGGGATGACCGAAGCAATACCGGAATGCAGGAGGATTGAATATACCTCACCAATAATGGCCTGAAGGATAAATTCAATTTTTTATTTTTGGGCATGCGTCGAAAACCCCAGTAAGGCGCTGGGTTATCAAAAGCATGAATAAACCAGAAGGGCGGAATTGTCAGAAGATATAGACCATCTCAGACAGCCAGAGAAAAACGTATAGGGAAGTCAATAGCGAGGGAGCCTTAAGCATAGGCACTTAGGAGAAAACTTTCAGAGAAAGGCCAGGAGGACGATAAACCAAAAGTTGGGGAATCGGATCAGTGCCAGGAAAGGGAGTTGGAACTTTGTCAAAGTTATAGGAACCAGTGGGAACTGGTGAATGGAAATATACAGCAGATTAGGCGGATGACCAGGGATTTGCATATCGCAATATGGAATCCTTTTAGAAAACTGAAATCAGCATAAGATGGCATAGGAGGTCTTAGGAAAAGCGATGGAAGCTTGGGCATAGCGACGCTCTTGCTTCTTGAGGACAAGAAGCCTTGAGGAGGAGGTGATGTTAGGAACCGATCCTAGCATCTAATTTTCGGTTTTATTCATTGGGTGATCAGGCATCACTCAGCACCATTGGCACATGGTCTGGGACCTTAGGAAGGCCATGGGAACACTTCGCGTGGGTTAGCGCATGGGAGCGCTCACTGGAGGACAAGACAGCGGTTGGCTGGGCCAGCCAAGGATATAATAGGAAGGGAGGATCAACCCTGCATGATGGCGCCTCGGGATCACATCAACGCATCAGTGCATCAGCGCATCATCAGGTCAAGTCATCAGGAGGATGCCAATACTTGATATGGCAGGAGACACACCTATGGGGATTGCAGGAAGCCTGGGAGGTAGCGTGTCCTATAATGGAAGCCTAGGACAGTCTGTGGGAAGTCCGGACATCATGGGAATGGGCCAGGCCTGGTCTATTAAACAGTTGACAGGCGGCAGCGCCCAAGCAGCATGGATACAATAGGATGCACAGCAAGGCAGGGAGTTAAGGTTGTCGCGGCTGTGGGAGTACCGGTGGGACATGGTGGCTAGGGGTCTACTAGGAGGAGTATATAAGGGCCTTGGTAGATAGTTGGAGTCTCTTTAGACTCTAGATGGTTTTCCTTACGCTCTGTTTATGAGCCTTAGGTTATCATTGAAGTAGTTCTAATACATTCCTCCCCCCCTCTTCTCTACCCTCTCCTCTCTGTGAGGCTTGTGGTTAGGTTGTGAGCGTGAGCTTGTAACAGAAACTTCTATCGATGATTCATTGGGAATTTTGCGGCTATAGCAAAACCACTCACCAATTTGACAAAGAAGACGGAGATATTTGACTGGAACACAGAACGTCAAGCTGCTTTTGATACCCTGAAACAATGATTTGCCTCTATGCCAGTTCTCTTAATGCCAAACCCAGCAAAACCGTTTATCCTCCAAACTGACGCCTCTAACAAAGCAATAGGAGCGGTATTAAAACAAGCGGACGACTCTGGTGCACTGCATCCTTGCGGTTTTATTTCTCACGCCCTAACACCAATGGAACAGAACTACCAGATCTATGATAGAGAATTGCTTGCCATCATTAAAGGGTTGGCAGTTTGGCGTCACCTTCTGCATGGATCACCTCATACTATCATTGTGCACTGCGATCACAAGAACCTGTCCTATTATAGAACGGCTCAATGATTAACACCTAGACAAGCCAGATGGTCATCTTTATTATCTGAATTTGACCTCCGGATTGAACATGTACCAGGAATGAAGATGTTTGAAGCAGATGCTCTATCTAGACGACCAGATCATATGGATAATGATGAAGAACAGACTACAGTCACTATGTTACCAAATGATTGCTTCATTTGCCTCATTAATAACGATCTAGCTGATGAATTGAAGAAGTATATGGCGAATGATGATTTTGGACGAATTCTGATTGATGTTATTAAAAGACAAAGAGTGCCACCAATCAAATCAAAGCTACAAGACTGGACATATACCCATGGCATTGTCTACTACCTTGGAAAGATCTATATCCCTGATCGGATCGAATTGAGGACTAGATTAATCAAAGATATGCATGAAGTGTTATCTTCTGGACACCCAGGATGATTAAAAACATTGGCGCTTCTAAAACGCGACTACTGGTGGCCAGGAATGTACAGACATGTCAAAGAATGGGTAGAGGGATGTGCATTATGCCAACAAATGAAAGTTAACACTCACCCAAATATGCCAGCACTACTCCCTATTCCATCCAAAGCAACATGCCCGTTTCAACAAGTAACCCTTGATTTCATTACCGACCTTCCCATCTCAGATGGATATGACTCAATATTGGTCACGGTGGACCATGGCCTTACAAAGGGGGTAATTTTCACCCCTTGTAACAAGACAATTGACGCTTTAGGGACAGCCGATCTTTACATCTCTGAAATCTTCAAGCGCTTTGGACTCCCTGACATTTTAATCTCTGATAGAGGACCACAATTCTCCGCCAAAGTATTCCAAGAAATACAAAAGGCATTAGGAATCAACCACAGAATGAGCACTGCCTATCATCCTCAAACAGATGGGGAAACCGAACGCGTCAATCAAGAACTTGAGATCTACCTGCAGATGTTTTGTACTAATGAGCCCCACAAATGGAAACCACTCCTACCTATCGCCGAATTCGCACACAATAACCGTTATCATGATACAATAAGAACATCCCCATTCCAACTCATGTATGGGACAGATCCGATCGCTATTCCCACAGCAGCGCTCAAGATGACTGCACCAGCAGCAGAAGAGCGTCTTCAAATGCTTCGAAAAGCAAGAGAAGAAGCTTTAGCAGCACATGAACTTGCCAGGCAAACAGTCGCTCAAAGATTCAGAGACAAGTCGATTAAATTCGAGAAAGGCGACAAGGTCTGGCTTGAGAACAAGAACTTACACATTCCATATCGATCAAGAAAGCTTGCGCCGAAACAAGAAGGACCCTTTCAGGTTGAACAAGTCATTTTAATCTCTGATAGAGGACCACAATTCTCCGCCAAAGTATTCCAAGAAATACAAAAGGCATTAGGAATCAACCACAGAATGAGCACTGCCTATCATCCTCAAACAGATGGGGAAACCGAACGCGTCAATCAAGAACTTGAGATCTACCTGCAGATGTTTTGTACTAATGAGCCCCACAAATGGAAACCACTCCTACCTATCGCCGAATTCGCACACAATAACCGTTATCATGATACAATAAGAACATCCCCATTCCAACTCATGTATGGGACAGATCCGATCGCTATTCCCACAGCAGCGCTCAAGATGACTGCACCAGCAGCAGAAGAGCGTCTTCAAATGCTTCGAAAAGCAAGAGAAGAAGCTTTAGCAGCACATGAACTTGCCAGGCAAACAGTCGCTCAAAGATTCAGAGACAAGTCGATTAAATTCGAGAAAGGCGACAAGGTCTGGCTTGAGAACAAGAACTTACACATTCCATATCGATCAAGAAAGCTTGCGCCGAAACAAGAAGGACCCTTTCAGGTTGAACAAGTCATGGGACCAGTTACATACAAGCTGAAATTACCGAAACAATGGCGCATTCACCCTGTATTTCATGCATCGCTTCTCACTCCATATAAGGAAACATCAATGCATGGACCAAACTTTACCACACCACCTCCTGATATAGTAAACGGACAGGAGGAGTTTGAGATCAAAGCTATCCTTGGACATCGAAAACACGGAGCAGGATATCAATATCTGGTTAAATGGAAAGGCTATGGATCGAATGACAACACCTGGGAACCTGAATGCAATCTGGGAAATGCTGCGGACGTTCTGATAGAATATAAAAACAGGAGACATCTATAAAACATCACCTATGGCTTATAACCGATCAAAGAAATTCTGGAAAACTCTTTATGCGCTCAAAGAACGATTCCTCCCTCCTCGAACTCGTTTATTACAACATCGTCATAACAAAAAGCACCTGATACAACTCCCACATGCACGACACTATCCAATCACCAGTAGACATATACTTTTCATTTCACCAAGGTGACCACTATCATCATCAAAAGTTATTCAGTCGAACCCTACTACACCAAGAACAAGAGAACAGGAACAAGAATTCCGAAACCAACAGCAATGAATCCTTCACAAAATGAATATATGGGTATTAGATTGACGACAAGATCTACAAGAACATGGGTGTGACCGTTTCATGCAATTTTACCATCTCTTCCCACAGAAAATTGAATTCCCCATCGACAACCCTGATGCAACCATTCCACCACCATACAACTCGTTAATATGGGTACGCATTCCCCCTCCTTACCCACCAAAACCTCCACACTATCCTACTTATGATTTCGAACCAGGATACCCAAAGATTACCAGCAGGGTCACAGCTCAAGGAGTGTTCATCAGAGAAGACAAATTCACTCGACCAAACACTCCTGAATCACCATCAGATGATGCGCTGTATCACGCCATTCTTGCTCACTCCACAGAATCAGATGGTAACAAAACAGAAGATTCCATGGAAGACCTTTACGTTTGAAGCTCTAGGATAAAAGACGACCCACCAGCTATCCATTCTCCCATTCTACTCGAGTATACAATGTTTGCCTTCGTCCTCACCCTCACCTACTTGATTGCCTTCGCCCTCACCCTCTTGATCACAGCTTGTGGTCATTGTTACATTGAACCTGTCACCGCCGCCTCCCCTTTCCTCTCCACTGCCCACGACCTCCCCCTTGAGGTCTTTATCACCACCACCACCACCATCGACGATTTTGTCTGGGCAGATCTCCCAGAACTTCACCAGCACCCAGAGGAACTCGCCCCCATGACCTTCGCCAACCCCGTTGTCCAGGACCTGGTTACCCACATCCCTTACGCCCACTGTCCTCGTCACTCTGTCCTCTCCCCCATCTCCGAAGCCCTCAGCACCCTTGTCGTCGACTTCAATCAGCTATCTGTGCCCCTCGACTCCGTCACCCATCTTATGCTCTCCACCGACCCGCAATGTCTCACCTATGAAGAACAGGACAATCTATGGGAGCACGCCAAACAATTGGAGCATGTCACAAAAACCCTCCACTGGCGCATTGAGGTGGCCAACAAGGACCTGGACTCCATCATCAAGTGGATCAAATCCAGGAAGGACCATGGCTGGACCACAGACGCACAATGGTAAGAAGTCGGTGACTTCTTGCATATGAAGGGGGTAATGTTACAGTTTCTTTTCCTCTTCTATGACAGATGCTTTGTTATTACATCATCATTACTATACGGTTTAGTGGACATTTATCTCCTTTTGCTAATGCTTTCATATTTCCTTTCATAGGTAGTTAGCTGCGCTTACTGCGCATTTCCTTTATAGTTTTCCTTGTTCTCAAAACATATATAAACCCTAGAATATCCTGTATATTCTTCAGTTCCAACTTAATTGAATCATACTCTCAATTTTGACTTGAACTCCTCACTCTCTTTCTCTTGAGCTCGTCGTTGACTTAGAGACCTTTGTCATCGTTTGACTTAGTGTCCAGAACTTGTCCAGTAGGTTGGGAGCAGACCGAGACTCTGCTTGCCACTGTTGACTCAGAACGAACTGCATTGGGAGCATTGATCTTAACACTTGGGGTTTCCCACAATTGCCTGTAGTGACTGTAGTGAGTCAGTAGTGTCAGTAGCTCCCATAGTCACAGAGGCAGTGGTAGAGATTTTGTAGTAGTGCTACAGTAAGCTATAGATATTCCATAGTTCTATAGATTGTGGTAGTGTACTATAGCACTGTAGTGACCATAGCACCATAGCACCACAAGTGCCCATAGTGAATCTGAAGTGAAACTGCAGTAATCTGTAGTGCAAGTAGACTCCTTGTAGACTCTGGCAGACTCCTGCAGACTCCTCACACACCTCAGTAGAGCATATCCAAGAATTTTTTGTAAGTCCAACTTTTTTATTATTTGGTCAGGCAAATTAATAATGTTAATGAATATTAATTTTTTACACACCACTCTGAACACTTTGCCCTTCCTGTCAGCATTGTAGGGCTCTATGGGACTTTGTGAGGCACTGTGGCTTATTGATACAGTTATTCACTTGGACTGACCAGACCCAGCAGACTACCATAGACTACCATAGACTACCATAGACTACCATAGACTACCATGGACTACCATGGACTACCATAGACTACCAGAAGACTGTGGCAATGTGTGAAGCTCTGCAAGGCTCTGTAGCTTATTTGTACAGTTATTTATTTGGACTGTCACAGACTACCATAGACTACCATGGACTACCATGGACTACCACTTATCTGTACAGTTATTTATGCAGACTGTCACAGACTGTGGTAGTACTGCACAGTGCTGCATAGAATGTATACATATCTTCTGAGTCCTGTGGGGCTCTGTGGGGTCTGGATAATCACTACAGCTGTCTGCCATCACTTGTCATTTGGATAAACATGAATAACTTAGGAACTACTGATTGACAGCATTCCTACCATTAACAAAGGTTGTGCGCCTTCTTCCATACTACAACTTCTGTCACTAGCAAAAGCCTAGATTTGCAGAACCTGACTTGGAAAATAGTATTTAGTTGAGTGAATGCATTGGCAAGACTAAGTCCAATGCAGAGGATGTAGGATATATGTGTTCTTGATACCAATATGACAATGGCACTTTGGTGTAATGGTTTGTATTGCATCAGCTGTGCTCTTAAGGTTGTGGGTTCAATCCTGGTCAGGTGCAAATTATTTATGTTCATGTAATGCTTTAATTTACTTATATAATTGATAACATATGTACTATATATAGATTAGATTAGATTAATAGGTGACTAATATGTATAGTATAACTGATGACATAATATAGAATATAATCTGTCACAGAAAAAATATTTTTACATGGACTATCACAGAGAGTATGGTAGTACTCTGTAGAGTTTGGTAGTGCTCCATAGACATGGTAGGGCATGGCAGCTGCTACTACAGCTGTACTAGTCTATGAATAGTCTGCAAAGACTGTAGCAGCTACCATAGTCTACCATAGTCTACCATAGTACTATGTAGGACTACATTGTTACAAGCTCACACTCACAACCTAACCACAAGCCTCGCAGAGAGGAGAGGGTAGAGAAGAGGGGGGAAGGAATGTATTAGAACTACTACAATGATAACCTAAGGCTCAGATACAGAGTGTAAGGAAAACCATCTAGAGTCTAAAGAGACTCCAACTATCTACCAAGGTCCTTATATACTCCTCCTAGTAGACCCCTAGCCACCATGTCCCATCGGCACTCCCACAGCTGCGACCACCTTAACTCCCTGCCTTGCTGTGCATCCTATTGTATTCATGCTTCTTGGGTGCTGCCACCTGTCAACTGTTTAATAGACCAGGCCTGGCCCATTCTCATGATGTCCGGACTTCCCACAGACTGTCCTAGGCTTCCATTATAGGATGTGCTACCTCCCAGGCTTCCCGCGATCCCCATAGGTGTGTCTCCTGCCATATCGAGCATTGGTATCCTCCTGATGACTTGACCTGATGATGCGCTGATGCACTGATGCGTTGATGTGATCCCAAGGCGCCATCATGCAGGGTTGATCCTCCCTTCCTATTTATATCCTTGGTTGGCTCAACCAACCGCCGTCCTGTCTTCTAGTGAGCGCTGCCATGCGCTAACCCACGCGAAGTGTTCCCATAGCCTTCCTAAGGTCCCAGACCTTGTGCCAACAATGCAGAGTGATGCCTGATCACCCTATGAATAAAACTGAAAAATAGATGCTAGGATTGGTTCCTAACATACATAGCATGTAGACCTCTTCTACCAGCACTATGGCCACTATGGACCACTATGGACCCTATGTAGTACTACCATAGCTATAGTAGTACTATGTAGAGACCCCCCAAGTTTGCTGATGTCCGTCCAGGGGCTACACTTTGTGATGCAATCATCACCTCTCAGACTGTCAACTCTGACAAACTGTGGTCAAACGATAACATGTACAAGCATCCCCCTTCACCAATAAGGTTTATTTCACTCCTAAAGTGGGACGATGCGAAGCAAACACTAAAAACTAAACCTGAAATGGTTGAAGGCTGACTGATGAAGTGCTGTTCTGTAGCTTACCATGGCCACAGAATGGAACCTCTTCTTGGATGGTTGCTGACACCTTCCAATTGACTGCCATGGTTCTGCCTCCTCAGAAAGTGATTGTGATACTAGGTTCCTGCTGTGCAGGCTATCGTAGATGGACACCATCTCATGGATAGTTGACTATACAGCTGTCATTGCAGACTCAAGCATTGCAATGTGTTCATCTTGTTCTCGTGCCTCCATGCTGTGTGCACATGAACTTTTTGATTGTTTGTATCATAAGTTTAGAAGCAAAACAAATATCAACAAACTGTTGGTGTAAGAAATATCTTATGTCATCAGATGGAAATCAGGTATTATGTAATTCCAATAGGAGATATATTGGCTGATTGGCTGTCCTACTATAGCTGGCAAAAAAAGTGAAAAAATTAATTAAAATAATTCAAGTCTATGATGTATGCACCCAATCTTACTGACCCAATTCATCAGGAGACATGGGAAGCTTATTGACTATTGTATTATATTTAGTATCCAGACACTACAAGCATGACTACATATATATATTACATATATGGTAGTTAGATTGTTTGTGTTTATTTACACACTTCTGGCATCATGAGTTGAACTCATCCTCAGAATGGGCATGCCATTTGTTGTCCATACATGGACACTTCCTGGGTCACAAAGATCTACACCTTGGAATCCAACATTGACATATTCAGGTACTTCAGGGCTGCAGATGGACCTGAAAACTGGACATTGAGGGTTGATTATCTTAACACAAGTTGGAACTCCCTGATTGCTCAGGGTTTCTACACTGCCAGACACCATTGATACCAGAACCTTGACCCTCAGACTGTTAAGATTGATGCTCTCAATGCAGTTTGTTCTAAGTCAACAGCAGCAAGCAGAGTCTTGGTCTGCTCCCAGCCTACTGGACAAGTTCTGGACACTAAGTCAATGATGATGAAGGTCAATTTGATGATGAGCTCAAAGAGAAGAGAGCAAGGAGTTCATTCAGGAGTTGAGAGAAAGATTTGATTAAGTTGGAACTGAGAAAATATGTACATTGCAGGGGAGTTTATACACCTAAAAGAACAAGAAGAATATAAAAGGAAACATACAGCTAAATACCTTAGAAAGGAAATGTGAAGGTAAAATAGCTAAAAGGAAATAAGCATCCATGAAACACATAGCAATGATTATATAATAACAAGTTTGTCAACAGAAAGGAAACTGTAACATTACCCCCTTTGTATACGAGAAGTCACCAACTTCTACCAAAATCCTTCAGTGGTCCAGCCATGATCGCCATGCGACTTCATCCAATCAACAATGCTTCTTACATACATCATGGTTGGCAGTTTTGAATTGCCATTGCAGCAAGGAGGTAGGCAATGGTGACGATGGTGGCAAACATTGTTGTATTGGATGAAATGAGAAGAGTGGTAGTTGTTAGGTGCAGTTTAAATATCCCAAATTTCATCATCAGAGTCTAGGGGAGAGTTTCTGGCCACTTCTTCCTGTTCTGATCAGGTTCCTGCATTGCCAGGGTGTGGAATATGAATTTGATCAGGGCGCTCATGACGTGTAACATGTATCTCTGGATTGTTCATGCTAGCCTGCACTGCCTGGTTCAGGAGATCATAGTATTGTTTGGTAGCAAGTCCCATTTCCATCTGTGCTCATGTTTGGTTAAAATTTTCACTTCCCCTTATATTCATCTGCTGTTTGTGTTGCCATTGTTGATCTCCTGGCCTAATTGAATAATCCATTGTAATGCTTCTGATAACTCTGGGAAGGTTCATCATAACCAGACCCTGTGATAAACATTGTCATATTGGAAGCAAGGGTGTACTAATGCTGGGAAATAATGTGATTTGGCTTCCTGAAATGTGGGTAATTGTAATGGTTATTGTTTTCTTACTAAATTCTCACAGTGTGTCATACACTGAACCAATTTTATTGGGTATGCAACGTGGTAGACAAGAAAAAGTAAAACTAGCTTATGTAATTATTTGGGCGCACAACATAAGATCATGCGCATCACTATTTGTAAATAAAAAAAGATAAAGTGTGTTCTATAAATGCACTCAATGAACAGTCCCAACATAACAAGATGAGGGCTCCCCAGAGGAATGACACAGAGCCCTCACACCCTCCCAACCAGATTGTCCCAAAGGTACAATCTTATGAACTCCTTTTGCAATGACAAGGTCATCCAGGCTCATATAGGACCCATGGGGGAACCTTCAATGTCCATTGCTGAGGATGAGGGATTTCCAGATCCTGAAGAAGGGTCAGCGCCAACCCTAGTCAAGGTTGGAGCTCTTTACAGTGCCCCACACATTCCTGGTGGACTCCCAGGAGAGTCCTGTTCAGTCCTGGGAATTCCCGGGACAGTCCAGGACTGAGTGAAAGTACTGGAACCCTCTTTTTCGAGCCAAAAATGCCCAGGACTTGACCAGGACTCCATGTGGAGTCCTGGCCAATTCCTCAGGACATTCCTAGTGTTACAACTTCTTTCCCTTTCATTAACAGACTTTTACAAGTTACATAATCATTGCTATGCGTTTCATGGACGCTCATTCCCATTTAGCTATTGACCTTCACGTTTCCTTTCTTAGGCAATTAGCTGTATAATTCCTTTTATATTTTCCTTGTTCTTTTAGTATATAAAGACTCCCATGTACACTTCTTTTCTTTAGTTCCAACTTAATCAAATTCTTCTCTCAACTTCTGAACGAAACTCTTCGCTCTCATCTCTGAGCTCGTCATTTGTTTGACCTTTGTCATCGTTTGACTTAGTGACCAGAACTTGTCCAGTAGGCTGGGAGCAGACCGAGACTCTGCTTGCCACTGTTGACTTGGAACGAATTGCGTTGAGAGCATCAATCTTAACCCAAGTTGGAACTTCCAGACTGCTCAGTGTTTCTACACTAGCCAGACACCATTGATACCAGAACCTCGAACCTCAGACCCCCAAACGGCTCTGTCCATTTCAAACGAAAGTATTATCTAAATCAAAGGGAAGTCTTTCCATCAACTACAGGAACAGGGTGGTTCTTCCACTCAAACACTAAGAAAAAGAACAAACCAGTACCAGAATCCCTCTTTGAAGGTGATTACATTGAAGGACCAGAGGACGCCTTCCCAGACAACGTTTGGATTGACTGGGTAAACAAAGAACACGAAGAAGGATTTCTTTCATTATTCAAACCGCCCACAGACAAACCAGAACTCTCCTGGTGGAACAAATATCTCAACCTTGCTGATATTGCAGGACGAGAGTGATACGCACTTAAGGAAGGAGAGCTACAGCCTTGGATAGAATTCCAAGAACAGAAACAGATCGAAACAAACCTATTTGGAGATCCAGAATTAGGGAAGAAGAAAGACAAAACAGGAGAACCTACAGACCTGAAAGAAGAAATAGAAAAGATGGCATCTGATGCAGCAGCACCTGCCTCTAAAGGAGATATTAAACCACAGCCTATGCGTGTTTTTACAGGAAAACGAACCGAAGCAAAAGCTTTCATTGGAAGCCTTGAAGATTATTTTGTTCTAAACGATGATAACTACAAGGGCAAAGCACAGAAACAGATTCGATTTACTCTTGCCTGTCTTGGACAAGAACTCGACGATTGGAAAGTCCTGATCAAGGATGAATTAGACGATGAAGAAGAAACAACCCTTACTTGGACAAACTGGGCAGAATTCAAGAAGCGTTTCTTAGCCGATTGGGGTGAAGTTAATAGCGCTCTCAGAGCGCTGAACAATCTAGCCAATCTCAGAGTAGGGGGTGAAGTTTCAGTCCCTGAATATATCAGAAAATTCCGCATGGAGATTGGTACCTCAGGTTTGAAAGGAACAACTGTGCAGCTCCAGGCTTTTGTCAAAGGGCTCCCTGAAAGTATCGCTACAAAGATCTTAGAAGCGAACATTTTATCCATAAAAGAAGCATATGAGAAGGCAGAACAGCTTCATGGTGCTTGGGAAATGATGTGAGCACTTGGGTGAAAACCAGGACAAGGGAATCGCTCCAATTTTAATCGAAACACCAATAATAAGGGTGGATCAACCCGATCAGTAAATGCGATGCCCACCGGACGTTTGACAGATGAACAAAAGGAGGAATACATGAAATCTGGAAAATGTTTCAGATGTGGAAACCAGGGGCATGTTTCAAGGAATTGTCCCAAACGAAACACCACGTCAAACGCAATTGCAAAACCACTCACAGATCTGACCAAGAAAGCGGAACCATTTGACTGGAATAATGAATGTCAACTTGCCTTTGACACCTTAAAGCAACGGTTTGCCTCTATGCCAGTTTTGTTAATGCCAAATCCTGCAAAATCATTCATCCTTCAAACTGATGCCTCTAACAAAGCAATTGGAGCAGTACTGAAACAGGCTGATGAATCTGGAGCACTTCATCCATGTGGATTTATATCCCATGCGCTAACACCAACGGAACAGAATTACCAAATCTATGACAGAGAATTGCTTGCAATCATCAAGGGACTTGCAGTTTGGCGCCATCTATTACATGGTTCTCCTCATATGATCATCGTCCATTGTGATCATAAGAACTTGTCCTATTACCGAACTGCTCAACGCTTAACACCTCAACAAGCTCAATGGTCATCATTGTTATCTGAATTTGATCTTTGTATTGAACATGTACCTGGAACAAAAATGTTCGAAGCAGATGCATTATCCAGACGACCAGATCACATGGGAAATGATGAAGAACAAACTACTGTCACTGTTCTACCAAATGACCGATTTATTCAACTAATCAATGATGATCTTGCCAGCAAATTAAAGAAATATATGGCAAATGATGACTTTGGACGCATCCTTATTGAAGTTATCACTAAACAAAGAGCGCCACCAATTAAATTGAAACTGCAGGACTGGACATATATTCATGGCATCATCTATTACCTGGGCAAGATCTATGTTCCTGATCGAATTGAGTTGCGCACTCAGTTAATCAAGGAAATACATGAAGCATTATCTTCAGGACATCCTGGACGATTGAAAATGCTAGCACTTTTGAAGCGTGATTATTGGTGGCCTGGAATGTATAGACATGTCAAAGAATGGGTTGAAGGTTGTGCACTCTGCCAACAGATGAAAGTCAATACTCACCCAAATTCACCGGCATTAATCCCTATTCCATCAAAAGCTACTCGGCCATTTCAACAAGTCACACTTGATTTTATAACCGATCTTCCTATATCAGATGGTTATGATTTCATCCTGGTCACGGTGGACCATGGCCTTACGAAGGGGGTAATTTTTACTCCTTGCAACAAGACGATCAACGCTCTAGGAATCGCAGACCTCTATATCTCTGAAATCTTTAAATGCTTTGGACTCCCTGATATCTTAATCTCTGATAGAGGACCACAATTCTCTGCTAAAGTATTTCAAGAGATACGAAAAGCATTAGGGATTAACCACAGGATGAGCACAGCCTATCACCCTCAGACAGATGGAGAAACTGAACGTGTTAATCAAGAACTCGAGATCTATCTTCAAATGTTCTGCACAAATGAACCCCATAAATGGAAGCCACTATTACCCATTGCTGAATTTGCACACAATAACCAATATCATGACACAATAAAAACATCCCCATTTCAACTCATGTATGGATCAGATCCGATCGCTATCCCTACAGCAGCAATCAAGATGACTGCACCAGCAGCAGAAGAACGCCTTCAAATGCTTCGAAAAGCCAGAGAAGAAGCTCTAGCTGCTCATGAACTTGCTAGACAAATGGTCGCTCATAGATATAGAAACAAGTCAATCAGATTTGAGAAAGGCGACAAGGTTTGGCTTGAGAACAAGAATCTCCATATTCCATATCAATCAAGAAAGCTAGCACCAAAACAAGAAGGACCCTTCCAGGTTGAACAAGTCATGGGACCAGTTACTTATAAATTGAAATTACCAAAACAATGGCGCATTCACCCTGTGTTTCATGCATTGCTCCTCACCCCATATAAGGAAACTTCAATGCATGGACCGAATTTTACAATGCCACCTCCTGATATGGTCAATGGACAAGAAGAGTTTGAGATCGAGGCTATCCTTGGACATCGAAAATGCGGAACTGGTTCAATACTTAGTCAAATGGAAAGGCTATGGAGCAAATGACAATACATGGGAACCAGAATGACACTTAAGCAATGCTGCGGATATCTTGACTAAATATAAAAGCAGAAGGAACCTCTGAAACAATTCAGAAGAAAATGACTTACTACCGCACCAACCTCCAACTAAAGCATAATATCCGTTATGTCAAAAGATTTTGCAGAACTGTTGGAAGATATACCCCTACTGTCAAAACCAGATACTCCATCACGCAGATGTTCATTCCTGCCTTTAAACATCCCTCCAAACGAACGCTCTCTATCTATCAAAAACTGAAATACATTCCAATGATGTCAAAACTGCCTAAAGTATCACGATTACCTCCTCACAAACGAACGCATCCGCAAGGACACACAGAAATTCCATATAATGCCTTATCAAAGTATCTTCCTCAATATCATCGCCTCTCCTTTGATCTAGGAGAGTTACCCACATTTCAAGAAGCTGAATCACATTATCTTCCAGCATCAGTCCATCCCTGTTTTCAATATGATAACGTCTATCACAGGGTTTGGTTACGACGAACCTTCCCTGAATTATCAGAAGCTTTACAATGGATTATTCAGCTAGGTCGAGACATCTCCACAGAACAATGGCAATATGAACGGCAAATGAATATAAGGGGAAGTGAAAATTTTAACCGCACACGAGCGCAAATGGAAATAACAATTGCAACCAAACGATATTACACTCTTTTGAACCAAGCAATACAGGACAGCATGGATAACCCAGAAATACACGTCACACGGCATGAACGCCCTGATCAAATTCGTATTCAACACCCTGATGATGCAGGAACCCGATCAGAACAAGAAGAAACGGCAAGGAACTCTCGTGAGAACTTTCTCAGAACCAGAGAACCTGAGATCAAAGAGATCTTAGCTTTGGACTCTGATGATGAAATTTGGGATATTTAAACTGCACTTAATGGTTTCATCCCCATCCTATCGATACAACATGTCTACCATCGTTGTCATCGCCTACCTCGTCGCTTTTGCTTTTGCGCTCCTGGTCACAGCTTGTGGCCACTGTTATGACCCCTCTTTCACCATCACCTCCCCGTTCCACGCCACTGCCCACGACCTCCCCATTGAGGTCTTCATTACCACCACCACCACTATAGACAAATACCTTTTCCCAGATTGGCCCGCCTCCCCTCCTTCTACTATCACTGACCTTCATCAGCATCCAGACGAGCTTGCTGACTTCCTTATTGAGGAAGAGGGGCCCCTACCCACTCCGCCAGCACCACCTCTCACCCAAACCCCTAATGCCACTCTTCTTCGGGCTCAGGAAGCCCTCGCTACCTTCATCATCGACTATCAACTCTTTGCCGGACCTCTTGATGCGATGCTCAACACCGCCATCACCACCAACCCTCATACCGTCACAGATGAAGAGCGCGATGCGATCCTTGAACAAACGGTCCAGCTCGACTATATTACAAGGACATTGCAATGGCGGTTCGAGACCGCTAACCATGATATCAATACCATTGCCAAATGGTTGAAGTCACAAAGGGATCATGGATGGACGAATGGTGGAAACCATGGCTGGGGAACAGGATAAGAAGTCGGTGACTTCTTGTATACGAAGGGGGTAATGTTACAACTTCTTTCCCTTTCATTAACAGACTTTTACAAGTTACATAATCATTGCTACGCGTTTCATGGACGCTCATTCCCTTTTAGCTATTGACCTTCACGTTTCCTTTCTTAGGCAATTAGCTGTATAATTCCTTTTATATTTTCCTTGTTCTTTTAGTATATAAAGACTCCCATGTACACTTCTTTTCTTTAGTTCCAACTTAATCAAATTCTTCTCTCAACTTCTGAATGAAACTCTTCACTCTCATCTCTGAGCTCATCGTTTGTTTGACCTTTGTCATCGTTTGACTTAGTGACCAGAACTTGTCCAGTAGGCTGGGAGCAGACCGAGACTCTGCTTGCCACTGTTGACTTGGAACAAATTGCGTTGAGAGCATCAATCTTAACACCTAGACTCCCAAGGACTCAGAGGCCCAGGAGTCCTGAGGAATCCCAGTAGTCCTGGAACTGGGGCTTATATGTATATCAATTGTGTGACATCATGATGCATGTCACTTAGACGTGTTGATCGTCATGTGAGAATCAACATGAACACATTGTTGATTCTCACATGATTGATCAATGGCCAGTTTGCATCATGCATCACACTGTCACAATCTGCATCACGCATCCGCAACAACATGCCCTCATCAAGAACTGTCACCCCACACTCTCTGCCTGTGCGATCAACCTGATCAAGTAGGAAATGGACAAAATCTGTCACATTGAACAAAAGTGCAGGAGGGAATACATGCAAGAAAGCCCGGTGAGCACCCTACACCCACTCATTTTTTCAATGGGCATCAATTCTCATCCAAATGAGCAGGTGAATGTTGGCTGCCCACGCAAACGAGGACGCAGAAGCAATGGAACATGGACTGTCAACCAGGTAACCACCCCATTCCAATCGTTCTCATTTACTGACTATTGCCATTGCCATTGCCGTCACCCATCACCCGTGCCCTGCTGTTCCTGTGCCCTTGTATACTACCACCTGTGACCATTGCCACCTTGGATTGCCACCTGCCCCTTGCCTTTGTTGTGCTCTCACTGACTGTCCAGGTAAGTCTATTCCTACAAACAAAAACATTGATTAACTATTGCCCTCGCACTATTGCCCTTGCCCTCGTCATTTCCCTCTCACCTTTGCCTCTGCCCTCTCACCTTCACCTCTGCCCTCTCGCCTCTGCCCTTGCTGTCACCTTGTTACTGTCACCCTCGTCCTCTCGCCCTCACCCTCACCCTCACCCTCACCCTCTTGCCCTCTCGCCCATTGCCCTCCTGCCCTACTATTGCCCTTGCCCTTGTCATTGCCCTCTCACCCCTCACTGTCACCCTTGCCCTCTTGCCCTTGCCTTGCCCTCTTGCCTTCACCTCCGCCCTCTTGCCTCTGCCCTTGCCGTCACCTTGTTACTGTCACCCTCATCCTCTCGCCCTCACCCTCACCCTCGCCCTCTCGCCCTCTTGCCCATCGCCCTCCCGCCCTACTATTGCCCTTGCCCTTGTCATTGCCCTCTCACCCCTCACTGTCGCCCTCGCCCTCTTGCCCTTGCCTCTGCCCTCTCACCTTTGCTCTTGCCATCACCTTCTTACCATCACCCTCACCCTCATCCTCATCCCCTCTCCCTCACCCTTGCCCTCTTGCCCTCACCCTTGCCCTTGCCCTTCTGCCACCATCCTCCCCCTTCTGCCACTGTCCTTGTGTGAGGGCTCTGTGTCATTCCTCTGGGGAGCCCTTGTCTTGTTATTGGGACCGTTCGTTTAGTGCATTTATAGAACACACTTTATCTTTTTTAGTTATACATAGTGATGCACGTGACCTTATGTTGTGCGCCCAAATAATTACATAATCTAGTTTTACTTTTGTTCTTGCCCACTGCGTTGCACACCCAATAATAATTGGTTCAGTGTATGACGGACACACCGCAAGAATTAAGTAAGAAAACAACAACCATTACACTTTTTTACACTTCCAAAGTGGTGTAAACGCACCTTAAGCTGGAAAGACATCTAAACAATGTCTTTCAGCCCACCGAGGAAACCCACATATAAGCGACGGGAAGACCTCTTGAGCTCCCCATCAAAGACACGGGAGAGTTCCCCGGTCATAGTACCACGCTCTGTAAGTATGAGTGTGGCGGGAGACCTAAAGCCTCCCAACGACCAAAATGTAACCAGGAGAAGTGCTAGCACTTCTCAACCTAGGGCACAACTGTTGCCCTCACCTAACAGTCGAAAAACAACAGAGGTATCCAGTGGAACCTCACCAGCGAAACCGTCACCAAAAATGATGAGATCACCACCAAGAATACCATACTCAGTTGCGGTAAAATCCAATAAACCAGAGATTGATTTGAATTGATCTCCTACGGAAAGGGCAGTGCCTCGAGCTCATCATCATGTGGACCGCCAGAAACTTCCTATAGACAGGACTGGGCAACCTCCAGGTACCTCTCAAATTAGAGGAGCCAAACCGGCTCCTGTCCCTACAGAGGTAGTAACTACCTCTATCACTGATAAAATCTTCAACAATTCCTTGAGCAAACGCCTTGGAATCACAGTTAAACTTGACCAAAGGGCAGTCAAGTTTCAGAATGTCAGAGAGGAATCTACTGATGAAAGAGAGGTTGAATATTCAATCTCTCCATTAGATTTTGAGTCCAAACGAATAGATGAGGACTCCATCAGAGAGGATCTGGTGAATTTGACCAGAAACTCTCAATCAACTAAATCAGTTGGACAGGGCACATTCAACGTAATGATGACACCGCCCAAAACTGCCAATGTCCTAGGACAAGAAACGGTTTCGGCTGAGTCGGCCACCTCGGCGTTTGGAGAAGCATAAACATCCAGCCCGTCACCACCTCCATAGCGCCAGACAGAAAGGCACCTGCATCACTAGACGCGTGCCTGACAACCAGACAAATTTCATATCCGCCCAGACCAGCCGTCGCATGATTCGAAAAACATAAAAAGTCGTCCCTGCCGCTCCCCAACTCCTATCAGAACCTTATTCGATGGTTATCACACACAGCATGCGTAGATCAGCCCGACAGAACGGAATCACTCCTTCTGGCCAGCGCTTAAGCCTTAGAGAAAGGCTTTCCTCGTCGAATCAGTCGTCGCTCGCCACCAGGATCACGGACCGCGTGGAATCTCCCACTGTAGACCCAGATTCGTCAATGGTAGATGTACCCCCTAGCCCAGTCGAACCACCCATGCCATCCAGCACCACCAGCGCTACGGTAGACCCAGGAGCCGCACTTCGAATGATACCATTGTCCGAACGAACGAGCATGGCTATTACGAATTCGATTGGAATGCAGTTTGCGGATTCGAGGCTGGTCCCTGACGACTGTTGGACCCACCTGACGTGCAGCATCAGAGCTAGAGGAGGCTGGGAGAATATGTTCCATGACACGAATGAAGCATCCACCTTAATGGCACCAAGGGACCCGCACCTTTGAAACAGGTTCTACCTCGAACTCATCAACAGCTCAGTCTCGGTGGGGGAGCTAGCCTCAGTCGAACGAACACACTTCATGGTTGGACAAGTAGTCTGGCAGACCAATGTGATTGCCGAGCACGACGGTTTTCGAAGGACAATATCCCCTGGGGGCCCTTGGATCATAGTAGGTCGAACTCTTGCCAGATATGTGGTCATCAACAGGGAGGGGACATTGCATCCGAGGCTGGTTCCAGCAGACCAGTTAATGCCCTACTATTTGACGTGGCATGTGGCGCGCCTTCCTGCGGACTTGACAAGTCATGGGGACTTAGAGAACCTCCTCTGTCATGATTTCGAAGCCTAGGAAACACTGTGGAGTAGTCACCATCGCCACAGAAGACTTCGACCAAGGAACCCGAACGGTGATAGAAGCCTATATGGGCGTTGCGAGCATCAGTGATGGCAGATGAGTTCTGCACTCAGTTTGTACCTGTTTCATTTTGTTGTTATGGACTCGTTTCCTCCGTTCCTTCCCTACGACCTTCGAAAGGATGGTGTCCAGGAGACTCCTATCAGTCGGTGGAGTGGACTTTCTTCTTCGAATTGATTCTTAGCTACCATCATTTACTTTATATACATGTATCTTTGCCTTTATGCAACAGAGAAAATTTGACCTTCTTTCCCTCCCCTCAGAGTTCGGTGCTAGCGTTGCCCTCTCTCTGAGTCTTGCCTTAGGTCCCTTGCCCGCGTCCAGCCTCGTTTTGACCTTGTCTTTGTCCTGTCTTCTCTCATCTGCCCCATTCGTCCTCTTCTCCACACTCTTATCCCTCGTCCCCTCCTTCGGACGAACACTCTGGTTCGACTACTCTCAGTCGGCCCCCACTTACAGTCACTTTCATACTTCGTTGTATTAGTGAAGACCGAGAAACCCCTTCCGCCCTCGCCATCAGTCTCAGTGTGTGTTCGAAATCCCCTTCGTCCAGCCTCTGTGCCACTTTGAACGTCTGTCCACCCGTGCTCCCCTCCAGCCAGCCTGTTGCTACTGAAGGTGTGCCCCAATCCAGATTCGATTTTGTGGTTGGTTTGTGTGTTGGGTTCGTTTTGGGTTTCGTCCACGACGCTGCGTATCATCGCCTCACTCCTAGAAGGGCAAAGGGACTCTTCTCATTCATATCGAGGGCATCCAGACTCACGCGAGCGAGTAATATCTAGATGTAACCAAGGGCTTGGTTACAGATCCACCAGTCAAGATTCAGCTCTTGATTACATCAGTGAGAATGAACCCGCTGAGGAAACTGTTCCAGAAATGAAACAGTTTCATGGCGATGGACAGACTGAAAATCTGTCAATAACCAATGATCAACTTGAGGCCTTAATCGGACTCAAGAAACAGGAAATGATGAACACCTCATCTGACATAGCTAGCAGACGAGGTAATAACGAAACTTCATTTAACTATGAAGTTAGAATGGCTGCTACTGCACGAAATGCGGTCATAGCAGAAATTAAGAATGGAGTCTTGCTGGAAACTCTATTCCACTGAATGAACCCATTCCAAAGACCAGTCCGGGTTCATGGAACATCTGAAAGGTCATTCAGACCTTCTGAGGCTCATGAAAGACCTCAATTTTGGACAGGATCAAATTCGATTCCTGTCAATAGGACTAGTAACAAGGAACATTCTAGTCCTGAAATAACCGCACCCCCTCAAAGAACTAGGTTCAGAGAGGAGGTCAATGATATTAGAGAAGGGAGAGTAAACCCTCCTCAAAGACAAAATGATCACTGGAGAGGCCCAAGACCAAGTTTCTCCATTAGCAATTTAGGAAGAGGATCGCTGACCACGAACCCTCTAACGCACTCAGACCGGACGTCTGAGAAGACGGACGAAATGGTCTGTAAAGAAATTAAAGAAGCGGAATCTGCATATGATCCCACTACAGAACCCATTAACCTCGGGAAATTGGGGGTTAAATTATCTCCTCCTGAATACAAAGGAGGAGAAACAATCGATGAGTTCCTAAAATTTACTAGGGAACTCCTAAACTTCCTCAGCATCTATTTGCTGTTGAAACCTGAAGCTGATTTATTCAGAGTCGGGTTTTTAGAGCAGATCCTCAAAGGAAAGGCTCTGAAATGGTATCAGCATACAATAAATTCGAACACTGATAGGAATTGGAATTTTGAGGACACCATGGTGGCCCTCAAAAGATATTTTGTAAGGGATGCCTCATCAAGAGATGCCGCTGTGAAATTTGACCGCCTTTCTCAGAAAGGACAGTCTGTGACTGAATTAAAGAAGGACCTGGAGCGTCTGAGTCAACAGATGATCCAGAGCCCTTCTGAATATGACATGGCAAGGAGATTCCTTGCCACGCTTAAGCCAGAAATCTTGACCAAGGTCATTAGACATGGCTACAACCCTGAAAATAGCAACCTCAGTGCTATTTTTGAAGCCACCAAGTTCATAGAAGAAGCTCAATTCTATGAGACCTGGGAAGAGCGCAACTGACAAAGGCGCTCTAATGCAAAGATGTCAGGGAACAAGTTCCTCACATCTAAAGGTTCGTCTAAGAAACCGATAAACTTTAAGGCTCCGGAAAAAGGCGCCTTTCACAAACAAAATAATAATGATTTGAAGCAAATTGAGTGTTTTGTTTGCAATCAGAAGGGACATATTAGTTCAAATTGTCTGAAGAATAGCAGATCTAAGAAATCTGCTAATGTTGAGGCTCTCGAAATTGGAGAGCACAATGAAGGCATGGCAAATGCTGTGGACACCAAGGAAAACTCAGAAGCAGAAGAACAATATGTCTCTGCTGAAGATGCATATGAGATGCAGCAAGAAGGCATCTCTGGAGATGACGGAGACAATGATGAGTTGTCTCTAGAAGACTGGTGTGCTTGCATCAGAGTAGATGAAGTGATGGACTCGGAAGATGAGTCTAAAGATGATGGATTAGAAGCAGCAGTAATGCAACTTCTAGAAGAAGATTCAGAGGAACAATTGACATCCTCCAAGGTAACTGAGACCGGCGACCAAGTTGCTTACTGACTCAGATCAACAAAGGACATGGTCCAGAACTGTGTCGAGGACAGTCCAAAGCGTGATTTCAAATGCTTAGGAGTAATTGAGGGATACATGCATATCAATGGACAGAAAGCGCACGTACTCCTTGACAGTGGAAGCATGCTGGACATGATCTCAGCAAATTTTGCCACCATCAACAAGTTGGATATGTTCCAACTTAAGAAACCAATTAAGTTGCAAATGGCAACCTCAGGCTCATGATCTGCTATTAACTATGGAGTGAGAGCTGAATTAAAAGTAGGCGATTTAAAACAAAATTGCTACTTTGACATAGTAAACCTGGATAGGTACCAGGTTATATTAGGAACACCATTCTTAAAGGAACATAATGTGCTGCTTAATTACACAGGCAGTGGCTCCTTTAAACTGGGAGATAAATGGTTCCCAGTATGCGAAAGAGAATTTTTGACTCCTCTTAACAAAACAGGGGAAGGATCAGGCAGCGCAATACTGCCTTCAAAAGGGTTCTCCAGAGAACCCACTAAAACCAAAGAGAATGTAAAGGGCAAATTCAAGCCCGATAAATGTTCTCATTGACTAGAGGATGACAACCCTCTATCTCTAGCCGGTGTATGAGTGGAGGGCACCACCTCCATCAACATGGAGGAGCGTTTAAAACTGCGCCAAGAATGGATTGATGAGATCCAAGATTTATTTATTCCTGAAAGACCCAAGTTACCACCTCTAAGGGAAATAAATCATGAGATTCCATTAATAAATCCGAATCTCAAAATAAATCATAGGGCACCTAAATGTCCTGAACCACTCAGAGATGAGCTTAAAGCGAAGGTTGATCGCTACCTAGAGGCTGGATGGTGGAAAAGGACCAGCCTTCCTTCATAAACACCTCTATTAATTGTAATTAAACAAGACGGAAAAATAAGAACTGTCATAGACGCGAGACAGCGAAATGACAACACCCTAGTGGATGTTACACTGATGCCTGACCAAGAAACGATCAGGAACAACCTAGCTAGAGCTCAATTTAGGACGAAAATCGATCTCTCAGATGTGTATGAACAAATACGCATTCTACCTGAGCATGAACTGTGCTTGGTATTTGCAACAATATACGGCAATATGATCATCTGTGTTATGCAACAAGGAGACAAGAATGGGCCTCCAACATTTCAGAGACTCATGAACATCTCCTTTGCAGACATGATAGCAGTCTTTTTGCACTGCTACCAAGATGACATCTTTGTCTACTCAAATACTTTGGAGGAACACATGAGTCATCTAAAGTTGCCCTTTGATAGATTACGCAAACTAAGGCTCTATCTGAGCCATAATCTCAAGAAAATAGACATACTGTCTACCAAGATGGATTGTCTAGGATTCATCATTGACGATGAAGGAATTCATATTGACCCCTCAAAAATCGACAAGATTTTAAACTGGAGAACGCCCAGGGACTACACAGACGTTCTCAGGTTCAATGGAGTAATCCAATATTTGTCTCAATTCCTACCCAATGTCACGGAGTTCACTGCTCCATAGACTGGAATGTGCAGCAACAATCAGGAGTTTGTTTGGACGGACTACCATGAAAATTGTTTCAAAAATTTAAAAAGACTGGTAGCTAGAGCTCCGGTCTGTAAACCAATTAATAAGGAACTTGACATTCCCATTTGGGTCATAATGGACGCCTCTGCTAGTGGAATTGGTGCCTGGTATGGACAAGGTCCTACTTGGGATACTTGCAAACCTGCAGGATTTATATCCCGTAAATTCACCCCAGCACAGATGAATTATTGTACCTGGGAACAAGAACTTCTAGGTATTCTAGAAGCTCTACTACGATGGGAGGACAAATTACTGGGCCTCCAATTCACCGTAGTTATGGATCACCAGGTGTTAACTTTCTTTAAAGAGACGCAAACTGGATCTCAAAGATGCATGAGATGGTGGGAATACCTATCTCGGTTTAACTTTGAGATGAAATATCTCAAAGGAGAAAAAAACAAAGTAGCGGACAGTTTATCACGCTACTATGCTAATGATAGACCTAATGAGGTCCATGATGTCGCAGCATATGTTAATGCCAACTTGAGGTTGGATCCGGAAGGAGAAGATCTCTCTCTAAATAGATGAAATGAGTTAAACCAATCTCATTCTCGTCTAGCAATCATAGAATCAGAAGATAGTCTGATTCAGGATAGAGTAGAGGCTTGAGAAATCGAATCCAGAGAGTTGAATTATAATAAGGAAGTCAAACAACTCAAGGTTCCTAGTGTTACGATTTCTTTCCCTCTCGTTAACGGACTCATTTTATTATATAATCATCGTTATGCGTTTCATGGACGCTCATCTCCTTTAGCTACTTTACCTTCACATTTCCTTTCTTAGGTATTTAGCTGTACGTTTCCTTTTATATTTCTCTTGTTCTTTTACATATATAAACTGTCTTGTAAAGTAGCTAGACTTCAGTTCCAACTTAATCGAATTCTTCTCTCAACCTCTGAACGAAACTCCTCGCTCTCATCTTCGAGCTCGTCGTTAATTTGACCTTTGTCATCGTTTGACTTAGCGTCCAGAACTTGTCCAGTAGGCTGGGAGCAAACCGAGACTCTGCTTGCCACTGTTGACTTAGAACGAACTGCGTTGAGAGCATCGATCTTAACACCTAGACTCGACCTTGAAAACAATTCCCTAAAACTTGTCTTGAATTGTATTCCCAAGGAATATGTCAATGACAAGTTTTTCATGGAGATTTGGAAGAATGTAGATCGATTCAAAAGGTTCAATCTAAAGAAAGGGATCCTATGGACTACCAACAGGATTGGACAGAGAGTAGTCTGTGTTCCTAATGGACTATTCGAAGGTAAAAGCATTAAAGGCATCATAGTCAATGCCTGTCACATCACTTTGGGCCACTTGGGAATGCGCAAGACACTAGGCTATATCCGGCGTTGGTTCTGGTGGCCCAACATTGCTGCAGATGTAGAGGATTTCTGCAAATCCTGTGGAAAATGTCAAACGATGAAGGTCTCATGACAAAGGACACCAGGATGGCTCCATACGATGCCTATCCCCACAAGACCTTGGGAAAGTATTGGTATGGATTTTGTCAGTCCATTTACTGAAGTAGAAGGATCAAACTATATCCTTCTAGTTATCTGTAGGATGACTGCTATGGTCCACCTACTCCCTACACAGACAAACATATCAGCTAAGGGAATAGCAGAACTGTTTGTTAAAGAAATTATTAGACTCCATGGTGTACTGGAGTCTATTGTATCTGACAGGGATACGAAGTTCACATCCATATTTTGGAGTGAACTCAGTAAAATTTTAGGACAACAACTATTAATGTCGTCGTCATACCATCCTCAAACTGATGGCTCTTCAGAGAGAGCCATCCAGACGATGTCTCAAATACTGAGATCACTGGTAAACGACTACCAAGACAACTGGAAGTCCCAACTACCCATGGTTGAGTTTGCAATGAACTCAGCAACCAGTGAATCCACTGGCTACTCTCCATTTGAATCGAATTATGGATGGATACCCAGAATGATTCAAGGAATCGATGACGAGGCATCACACGCAGGAGTAAAACAATTCATTGAGAACATCAGGGATGTTCTCGATAAAACGTTTGATAAATTAACTGCCCAACACATGCGTCAAGTGGTAATGGCAAATAAACATCGTCGGGAAGGGCAAACCTTCCAAGAAGGGGATCTAGTATTCCTATCAACAGAAAACATTAGCCTCCCAAAAGGGGCGAGCTTGAAAACTTTGCCCAAAGTATTTAGGACCTTACAAGGTCCTGGAAACCTTTCCAGATCGATCCACATACAAGATTGATCTACCGCCGAACCTAAAAGTGAGACACATCCATGACATCTTCCACAAAAAGGTCCTTAAACCAGTCGTTGAAAACGACTCAAAGAAGTTTCCCAAGAGGGAAACTCGAGTCCACTATGATATTGGGAATGACCTGGAACAAGAATGGGTTGTTCAATCAATAGAAGACCATTGATGGTCTCCTAAATTATTATTCAAGGTATGTTGGGAATTAGGAGACTCCACTTGGGAACCTCTGGAAATTATAAATGAACTTGAAGCCCTAGATCAATATCTAGAGCTTGAGGGTGTGAAAACACCCTCGGATTTATGTCGTGTGTAAAACACACTTTGTGGCAGTGAAACGGCTCATTGGCCAGTGGAGCTTCCCAGGGAAATTTCCAACCCCGACAACAAAAACAGAAAATTATTTTCTCATGAAACTTAACCACAAAACATGTTGGCTGAACAACACAACTGTTGAGACTTGAGGAGAGAGGAGCAGAGTGCCTCTCCTCATGAGAGGAAATTGAACCGACAAGGTTCCAAACACTTGAGGAGATCCCCATCTCCTCTTGACAAATATGATGCGGCGTCAATTCTAAATCAACTGGTCCTGGACTGGGAAATACATTGAGAGACACACCTGCTTCTCCATCCAAAACGATGCGCAGACTGCGCAAAATTCTCGAAACACATCATTGAAACAACACAAGGTGGCTCATTTGCCATCTTCCTAGAAAAACAGAAGAAACACTGGTGGAAAGTTCTCCATAATGAGATGCAGGAAGAACTAGATGATGCATATGACGCTGGTCTCCAGAGGAGTGAGAGACAAATCTCGGAGCTCGAGGAAGAGCTTGCTAAATATCAACAGAGAGTCTCTCAACTCTCACAAGAAAATGAGAACTTCAAAAAGAAAATCAACGAGATGTCTCGAATGTCAAGGAACAAAAAATCCTCAGGGCTGGCTCACGCCAGTGGGGAAGAGGCTTGCCCAGACAAGCATCAGAATAAACAAAAACGAGAAAGCTCTCCCATCAGAGCTCACTGCTCTGCTGCACCTCGTCACCAAATCTCTCCCATGGCTCTGACACCCATTGAGGAAGGTCCTGCAACCACCCTCCTCCCGTCCACTTCTGTTCCTCCCCTTCCTACGAAAGGGAAAGCAAGGAGGACGATGTATGAGACGGACTCGGACTTCGACAGCGAATGCAAAGTCAATTCAGTGGCCCCTTCCCTGTTGGGCGATGAGGAGGGGCTCAGAACCACACTCAACGAGTCAAGACGTGAGCATGTCCATGGAATGCACTGTGTAGAAGGGGAAGACCCATCTTCCTCCTCTAGAATGATGATAGACAACACTCCCCTCTCTGCAAGGATTGAGGGTGCCTCATCTCAACCAGGGAAATACGAGCTGTTAAGATCAATGCTCTCAACACAATCCGTTCTAAATCAACAGTGGCAAGCAGAATCTCGGTCTGCTCCCAGCCAACTGGACAAGTTCTGGACACTAAGTCAAACGATGACAAAGGTCAAATAAACGACGAGCTCAGAGATGAGAGCAAGGAGTTTTGTTCAGAGGTTGAGAGAAGAATTTGATTAAGTTGGAACTGAGGTTTAGCTACATTACAGGGAGGTTTATATACATAAAAGAACAAGAGATATATAAAAGGAAACGTACAGCTAAATACCCAAGAAAGGAAAGGTGAAGGTAAAATAGCTAAAGGAGATAAACGTTCATGAAACGTATAGTAATGGTTATGTAATTGTAAAAGTTCGTCAACAAAAGGGAAAGAAATTGTAACATTACCCCCTTCGTATGCAAGAAGTCACCGACTTCTTAACCAGTTCCCCAACCATGATTCCCATTATTTGTCCAACCATGATCTCGTCGTGATTTTAACCATTCAGCAATGGTATTGATATCATGGTTAGCGGTCTCAAACTGCCATTGCAAGGTCCTTGTGATATAATTGAGTTGAACCGTTTGCTCGAGGATCGTGTCACGTTCTTCATCTGTGACGGTGTGAGGGTCAGTGGTGAGGGCGGTATTGAGCATGGCGTCGAGGGGTCCGGCAAAGAGCTGATAGTCAACGATGAAAGTGGCGAGGGCTTCCTGAGCCCGAAGAAGAGTGGCGTTAGGAGTCCGGGTGAGGGGAGGTGCCGGCTGAGCGGGTAGAGGTGCTTCTTCCTCAATAGGGAGGTTGGCGAGCTCGTCTGGGTGCTGGTGAAGTTCGGTGATAGTAGAGGTGGGGGAGGTGGGCCAATCGGGGAAGAGGTACTCGTCGATAGTGGTGGTGGTGGTAATGAAGACCTCTATAGGGAGGTCATGGGCGGTAGCGAGGAATGGGGAGGCGGCAGCGAAAGAGGGGTCATAACAATGGCCACAGGCTGTGACCAGAAGCGCAAAAGCGAAGGCAATGAGGTAGGCAATGACGACAAGGATGGCGTGCATATTGTATCAATGAGATGGAGAAAACGAGTCCATCGAGTGCGGTTTAAATATCCCAAATTTTGTCGTCGGAGTCCAAAGCTAAGATCTCTTTGATCTCTGGTGCTCTGGTCCTGAGAAAGTTCTCACGAGAATTTCTGGCCGTTTCTTCTTGTTCTGATCGGGTTCCTGCATCATCAGGATGTTGAATACGAATTTGATCAGGGCGCTCATGCCGTGTGATGTATATCTCTGGATTGTTCATGCTATCCAGTACTGCTCGGTTCAGAAGGGCGTAATATCGTTCAGTTGCGAGTGTCATTTCCATTTGCGCTTGTGTGCGGTTGAAATTTTCGCTTCCCCTTATGTTCATTCGCCATTCACATTGCCATTGCTCCGCAGGGATGTCCCTGCCTAGCTGAATAATCCATTGTAAGGCTTCTGATAGTTCAGGGAAGGTTTGTCGTAACCAAACCCTGTGATAAACGTTGTCATATTGAAAACAAGGGTGAACTGATGCTGGAAGGTAATGTGATTCGGCTTCCTGAAACGTGGGTAACTCCCCTAGATCAAAAGAGAGGCAATGATATTGAGGAAGATACTTTGATAAGGCATTATATGGAATTTCTGTGTGTCCTTGCAGATGCGTTCGTTTGTGAGGAGGTAATCGTGATACTTTAGGCGGTTTTGACATCATTGGAACGTATTTCAGTTTTTGATAGATAGAGAGCGTTCGTTTGGAGGGATGTTTAAAGGCAGGAATGAACATCTGTGTGACGGAGTATCTGGTTTTGACAGTAGGGGTATATCTTCCAACGGTTCTGCAAAATCTTTTGACGTAACAGATATTATGCTTTAGTTGGAGGTTGGTTCGGTAGTAAGTCATATTCTTCTGAGTCATTTCAGAGGTTCCTTCTGTTTTTATATTCAACCAAGATATCCGCAGCATTGCCTAGATGTCTTTCCGGTTCCCAGGTATTGTCATTTGTTCCATAGCCTTTCCATTTAACCAAATATTGATAGCCTGTTCCACGTTTCCAATGTCCAAGGATAGCTTCAATCTCAAACTCCTCCTGCCCATTTACTATATTGGGAGGTGGTGTGGTGAAGTTTGGTCCATGCATTGATGTTTCCTTATATGGAGTGAGAAGTGATGCATGAAATACAGGGTGAATGCACCATTGTTTCAGTAATTTCAGCTTGTATGTAACTTGTTACAATTTCTTTCCCTTTCGTTAATGGACTTACTTTATTATATAATCATTGTTATGCATTTCATGGACGCTCATCTCCTTTAGCTACTTTACCTTCACATTTCCTTTCTTAGGTATTTAGCTGTACGTTTCCTTTTATATTTCTCTTGTTCTTTTACATATATAAACCGTCTTGTAAAGTAGCTAGACTTCAGTTCCAACTTAATCGAATTCTTCTCTCAACTTCTGAACGAAACTCCTCGCTCTCATCTCTTTGAGCTCGTCGTTTATTTGACCTTCGTCATCATTTGACTTAGTGTCCAGAACTTGTCCAGTAGGCTGGGAGCAGATTGAGACTCTGCTTGCCACTGTTGACTTAGAACAGATTGCGTTGAGAGCATCGATCTTAACACAAGTTGGAACTCTTAGACTGCTCAGTGTTTCTACACTAGCCAGACACCATTGATACCAGAACCTCGACCCTCAGACCCCCAAACGGCTCTGTCCATTTCAGACGAAAGTATTATCTAGATCAAAGGGAAGTCTTTCCATTGACTACAGGAACAGGGTGGTTTTTCCGCTCAGGAACCAAGAAGAAGAACGAACCAGTACCAGAATCCCTCTTCGAAGGTGACTACATAGAAGGACAAGAGGACGCCTTCCCAGACAACGTTTGGATTGATTGGATAAACGAAGACCACGAAGAAGGATTTCTTTCATTATTCAAACCACCTACAGACGAACCAGAACTCTCCTGGTGGAACGAATATCTCAACCTTGCTGATATTGCAGGACGAGAACGATACGCACTTAAGGAAGGAGAGCTACAGCCTTGGATAGAATTCCAAGAACAGAAACAGATCGAAACAAACCTATTTGGAGATCCAGAATTAGGAAAGAAGAAAGACGAAACAAGAGAACCTACAGATCCGAAAGAAGAAACAGAAAAGATGGCATCAGACGCAGCAGCACCTGCCTCTAAAGGAGATATCAAACCACAGCCTATGCGTGTTTTTACAGGAAAACGAACCGAAGCAAAGGCTTTCATTGGAAGTCTTGAAGATTACTTTATTTTGAATGATGATAACTATAAAGGCAAAGCACAGAAACAGATTCGATTTACTCTTGCCTGTCTTGGGCAGGAACTCGACGATTGGAAAGTCCTGATCAAGGATGAATTAGATGATGAAGAAGAAAGAACCCTTACTTGGACGAACTGGGCAGAATTCAAAAAGCGTTTCCTAGCCGATTGGGGAGAAGTCAATAGTGCTCTTAGAGCGCTGAACAATTTAGCCAATCTCAGAGTAGGGGGTGACGTTTCAGTCCCTGAATATATCAGAAATTTCCGCATGGAGATTGGTACCTCAGGTTTGAAAGGAACAACTGCGCAGCTCCAAGCTTTTGTCAAAGGGCTCCCCAAAAGCATCGCTACAAAAATCTTAGAAGCAAACGTTTTATCCATGAAAGAAGCATATGAGAAGGCAGAACAGCTTCATGGCGCTTGGGAAATGATGTGAGCACTTGGGCAAAAACCAGGACAAGGGAATCGCTCCAATTTTAATTGAAACACCAATAATAGGGGCGGATCAACCTGATCAGTAAATGCTATGCCCACTGGACGTTTGACAGATGAACAGAAGGAGGAATACATGAAATCTGGAAAGTGTTTCAGATGTGGAAACCAGGGGCATGTTTCAAGGAATTGTCCCAAACGAAACATCACATCAAACACCTCTTTCAGGGCCTCCTCATCGTTTCAGAATAAGGGGATCAGATCTATCCCTGAAGATGCACCTAAGGAGAAGAAAGACGACCCAGTTGCAAGCATCAGAATGATCCTTGCTGGAATGAAGGCCGATGAACGAGAAGGTCTTCTCAATGAACTCGAAAATGAGGGTTTTTAACCCGGAAGCGTCATACAGCAGTTGGCACTTCCACAACAAATAGACATTCACAGTTAGCGCTTGATTCTGTAATAGTAAAATCGAATAATGACAAGCGCCTTTCAATTTCTGTGGAGACATCTGATTTACCTGCTGAAACTTCGGCTCTAATTGATTGTGGAGCAGAAGGGAATTTTATTGATGAAAAAGTAACCACCAAGTTATCAAAAGAAAAATTGCGAAAACCAATCAGAGTCAGAAACGCAGATGGAACGGTTAACACCAATGGAATGATCACTCATCGAGTCCACATTCAATATTCAATTGGGGGAAAACAATACAGCAATTGGTTTCTAATCACTAGATTGGGAGATCAACAATTAATTTTGGGAATTCCTTGGTTAGAAGAAAACAATCCTACTATTGATTGGAGAGATAAAACGATACACCTCATTGATGAACAATGGAATGAAGGAACTATCTGGCAAATGGCATTGGACAATCATCAATGGGGCGAAGACGATTACTGGATTAGAGTCAAGACATCAGCATCTCAAGCATTAGAACATCAGTTGAAAAAGGACGAACCAAAGACAGAATTACCCATGGAATACGAGAAATGGCAGTCAGTCTTTGAGAAAAAGGCTTCAGAACGATTTCCTACCTCTAGAACTTGGGATCATGCAATCGAACTAAAAAGCGGTTTTACTCCTAAAGTTAGCAAAATCTACCCGTTATCAATTAAAGAGCAGTTGTCCTTGGACAAATGGATTGAAGAACAACTTGCTAAAGGATATATCAGACCGTCGAAATCACCTCAGGCCTCACCATTCTTCTTTGTTTCAAAAAAGGAAAGTGGAGCGTTAAGGCCATGTCAAGACTACAGATACCTAAATGATTGGACAATCAAGAATGCATACCCATTACCCCTAGTATCCGATCTCCTTACTAAACTTGCTGGAGCGCAATACTTCACCAAACTAGATCTTCGCTGGGGATACAATAACGTCCGAATTAAGAAAGGCGACGAATGGAAAGCAGCCTTCATCACAAATCGAGGATTATACGAACCAACTGTTATGTTCTTTGGACTATGCAATTCACCATCTACGTTCCAAACCATGATGAACAAATACTTCAGAGATATGATTAATGAAGGATGGCTCATTATTTACATGGATGACATTTTGATCTGTTCTCAGAACAAGACAGAATTGGAAAAACGAACAAAACGAGTTCTAGACCGATTAGAGGAGAACGACTTGTTCCTGAAACTGGAAAAATGTAAATTCGCTGTACAAGAAGTCGAATTTCTAGGAATGATCATATCACCTGGAAAGATACAGATGGATCCTATTAAACTAGCAGGGATAGCCGATTGGCCAGTACCAACAACAGTCAAACAAGTTCGGTCATTCCTAGGCTTTGGGAACTTCTACCGACAATTCATTGGAAATTTTGCAGCTATAGCAAAACCGCTCACCAATTTAACAAAGAAGACGGAGATATTTGACTGGAATACAGAACGTCAAGCTGCGTTTGATACCTTGGAACAATGATTTGCCTCTATGCCAGTTCTCCTAATGCCAAACCCAGCAAAACCGTTTATCCTCCAAACCAACGCCTCTAACAAGGCCATAGGAGCAGTATTAAAACAAGCGGACGACTCTGGCGCATTACATCCTTGTGGTTTTATTTCCCACGCCCTAACATCAATGGAACAGAACTACCAGATTTATGATAGAGAATTACTTGCCATCATTAAAGGATTGGCAGTTTGGCGTCACCTGCTGCATGGATCACCTCATACCATCATTGTGCACTGCGATCACAAGAACCTGTCCTATTACAGAACGGCTCAACGATTGACACCTAGACAAGCCAGATGGTCATCTCTATTATCCGAATTTGACCTCCGGATTGAACATGTACCAGGAACGAAGATGTTTGAGGCAGATGCCCTATCTAGACGACCAGATCATATGGGAAATGATGAAGAACAGACCACAGTCACTATGTTACCAAACGATTGCTTTATTCGCCTCATCAATAATGATCTAGCCGATGAATCGAAGAAGTATATGGCAAATGACGACTTTGGACGAATTCTGATTGATGTTATTAAAAGACAAAGAGCACCACCAATCAAATCAAAGCTACAAGACTGGACATATACCCATGGCATCGTCTATTACCTTGGAAAGATCTATATCCCTGACCAGATCAAATTGAGGACTAGATTAATCAAAGATACGCACGAAGCGTTATCTTCTGGACATCCAGGACAATTAAAAACATTGGCGCTTCTGAAATGCGACTACTGGTGGCCAGGAATGTACAGACATGTCAAAGAATGGGTAGAGGGATGTGCATTATGCCAACAGATGAAAGTTAACACTCACCCAAATGCGCCAGCATTAATCCCTATTCCATCCAAAGTGACACGCCCGTTTCAACAAGTAACCCTTGATTTCATTACCGATCTTCCCATCTCGGACGGATATGACTCAATATTGGTCACGGTGGACCATGGCCTTACAAAGGGGGTAATTTTCACCCCTTGTAACAAGACAATCGACGCTTTAGGGACAGCCGATCTCTACATCTCTGAAATTTTCAAGTGCTTTGGACTCCCTGACGTCTTAATCTCTGATAGAGGACCACAGTTCTCTGCCAAAGTGTTCCAAGAAATACGAAAAGCATTAGGAATCGACCACAGAATGAGCACTGCCTACCATCCTCAAACAGATGGGGAAACCAAACGCATTAATCAAGAACTCGAGATCTACCTTCGGATGTTTTGTACTAATGAACCCCACAAATGGAAACCACTCCTATCTATCGCTGAATTCGCACACAATAACCGTTATCATGATACAATAAGAACATCCCCATTCCAACTCATGTATGGAACAGATCCGGTTGCCATCCCTACAGCGGCGCTCAGGATGACTGCCCCAGCAGCAGAAGAACGCCTTCTGATGCTTCGAAGAGCGAGAGAAGAGGCATTAGCAGCACATGAACTCGCCAGGCAAACAGTCGCTCAAAGATTCAAAGACAAGTCCATTAAATTCGAGAAAGGCAACAAGGTCTGGCTCGAAAACAAGAACCTACACATCCCATATCAATCAAGAAAGCTTGCACCAAAATGAGAAGGACCCTTTCAGGTTGAACAAGTCATGGGACCAGTTACATACAAGCTGAAATTACCGAAACAATGGCGCATTCACCCTGTATTTCATGCATCGCTTCTCACTCCATATAAGGAAACGTCAATGCATGGACCGAATTTCACTATGCCACCTCCCGATATGGTTAACGGACAAGAAGAGTTTGAAATTGAAGCTATTCTTGGACATCAAAAACGCGGAGCCGGTTATCAATACCTAGTCAAATGGAAAGGCTATGGAGCAAATGATAACACTTGGGAACCAGAACGACATCTAGGCAATGCTGCGGATATTCTGGTAGAGTATAAAAACAGAAGAAACCTCTGAAACAATCAACACAATGACTTATTATCGCACCAACCTCCAATTAAAGCATAATATCCGTTATGTCAAAAGATTTTGCAGAACTGTTGGACGATACACTCCTACTGTCAAAACCAGATATTTTGTCACGCAGATGTTCGTTCCTGCCTTTAAACACCCTTCCAAACGAATGCTCTCTATATATCAAAAACTGAAATACGTTCCAATGATGTCAAAACCGCCCAAAATATCGCGATTACCTCCTCACAAACAAACGCATCCGCAAGGACACACAGAGATTCCATATAATGCCTTACCAAGATATCTTCCTCAGTACCATCGCCTCTCTTTTGATCTAGGGGAGTTACCCACATTTCAGGAAGCCGAATCACATTACCTTCCAGCATCAGTTCACCCTGTGCTCAAGATGACTGCCCCAGCAGCAGAAGAACATCTCCAGATGCTTTGAAAAGCAAGAGAAGAGGCTTTAGCAGCACATGAACTCACCAGACAAACAGTTGCTCAGAGATTCAGAGACAAGTCAATCAAATTTGAGAAAGGCAACAAGGTCTGGCTTGAGAACAAGAACTTGCACATTCCATATCAATCAAGGAAGCTTGCACCAAAACAAGAAGGACCCTTTCAGGTTGAACAAGTCATGGGACCAGTTACATACAAGCTAAAATTACCAAAACAATGGCACATTCACCCCGTATTTCATGCATTGCTTCTCACTCCATATAAGGAAACGTCAATGCATGGACCAAACTTTACCACACCACCTCCCAATATAGTTAACAGACAGGAGGAGTTTGAGATCGAAGCTATCCTTGGACATCAAAAATGCGAATCAAGCTATCAATATTTGGTTAAATGGAAAGGCTATGGATTGAATGATAATACCTGTGAACCTGAACGCAACTTGGGAAATGCTGCAGACATTCTGACAGAATATAAGAACAGAAGATGTCTATAGAACTTTATCTATGGCCTATAACCGATCAAAGAAATTCTGGTAAACCCTTTATGCACTCAAAGGATGATTCATTCCCCCTCAGACTCACTTATTACAACATTGTCACAACAAGAAGCACCTGATATGACTCCCACATGCACAATGTTACCCAATCACTAGCAGACACATACTTTTTATCTCCCCAAGGTGACCACTATCATTGTCAAAAGTCATTCAACTGAACCCTGCTGCACCAAGAACAAAGGCACAGGAACAAGAATTCCGAAAACAACAACAATGGATCCTCCATAAGATGAATATATGGTTGCTAGACCGACAACGAGATCTCCAGGAACATGGGTGTGACCACTTCATGCAATTTTATCATCTCTTCCCACAGAAAATTGAATTCCCTATGGAAAATCCCGACGCAGTCATTCCACCACCATATGACTCACTAACATGAGAACGCATTCCCCCTCCTTATCCACCAAAGCCTCCACACTACCCTACCTATGACTTTGAACCAAGATATCCAAAGATCACCAGCAGAGTCCAGCTCAAGGAGCATTCATTAGAGAAGATGAATTCACTCGACCAAACACTCCTGAATCACCATCAGATGATGCATTGTATCACGCCATTCTTGCTCACTCCACAGAATCAGATGGTAATGAAACAGAAGATTCTATGGAAAACCTTTACATTTAATGTTCTAGGATAAAAGACGAACCCCCAGCTGCCCATTTTCCCCATTCTACTCAATACACAATGTTTGCCTTTGCCATCGCCCTTGCCTACCTCATCACCTTCATCCTTGCCCCCCTGATCACTGCTTGTGGTCATTGCTACATCAAGCCTGTCGCCGCCACCTCCCCCTTCCTCTCCACGGCCCATGACCTCCCCCTCAAGGTCTTTGTCACCACCACCACCACCATTGACAACTTTGTCTGGGCCAGTCTCTCAGAACTTCACCAGCATCCAGAAGAACTTGCTCCCATGACCTTTGCTGACCCCATCATCTTGGATCCCGTCACCCACATCGAGGGCTTTACACTCCCCCCCCCCCATCCCGGTGGACTCCTGGTCAGTCCCGGACTCAACCAGGACTGTACCGGGAATTCCCGGGACTGGGGGGAGAGCAGACAACCCAGCCAATTTTTACGAGGAGTGAACCAGGACTCCCGCAGAGTCCTGGTTCACTCCTCGTAAATCCACCGGACCCTGGTGGACTGTCCCGACCAGGAATCCCGAGGAATCCCACTGGACTGGGGCAGCAGATTATATATGTGCTGTGCCTCCATGTCATGTGACCATCAACGACGCGGGGCCGCGACTTTGTTGATTGCCACGTGACACACCGTCCAGTCACGGGTCTCGTCCGTCATCGATCATCCGACCATCGATATGCCGCGTCCATCGAAACAAGCCGCAAGCCGTTCACCACCCTCTCGCACTACCCGCTCGACTCGAAAGCGGGCCAAATCGACAAGCAGCGTTGAAGGATCGAAAAAGAAGGCGAAGCGGTCGGGTGAGGATGAACCTGGGTCGAGTAGAATGACTCGGTGCGTCCCATTTCCCTCCTTTTTTCCACCTGCTGATTTCTTTGTGCAGGTGAGTCGCCACTAGCTACGCGCGACCATTTGCTGACTGCCACGCCCGTTTTTTCCTCTCGCACCCGGTATACTTCACCCGAACAGGTTTTTTCTGGATTCCCCGGATTTACACCTCTTCCCAACCCTCCCTCTTGCTCCAACGCCCCAGGTGAGTCACCAACAAGTTGCGCAGGTCGTTTTCTGACCGCCGCGCCCGTTTTTTCTCACTCGCGCCCGTTTTTTTTCACCTGCGCCCGTTTTTTCGCCCGGACGAATGCTCCAAATTTGTACTACCCCCCCGACCCTCCCTCTCACTCCAATGCCACAGGTGAGTCACCAACAAGTTGCGCAGGTCGTTTTCTGACCACCGCGCCCGTTTTTTCTCACTCGCGCCCGTTTTTTTTCACCCGCGCTCGTTTTTTTGCCCGGACGAATGCTCCAAATTTGTACTACCCCCCCGACCTTCCCTCTCACTCCAATGCCCTAGGTGAGTCACCAACAAGCTGCGCAGGCCGTTTTCTGACCGCCGCGCCCGTTTTTTATTTTACTCGCGCTCGTTTTTCGCCCGGCCGTTGTTTTTTGAATGCTGTAAATTTATACTGCCCCCCGACCCTCCCTCCCACTCTAATGCCCCAGGTGAGTCACCAACAAGCTGCGCAGGCCGTTTTCTGACCGCCACGCCCGTTTTTTATTTTACTTGCGCTCATTTTTTCGCCCGGCCGTTTTTTCTCGAATGCTCTAAATTTATACTGCCCCCCGACCCTCCCTCTCACTCTAACGCCCCAGGTGAGTCACCAACAAGCTGCGCAGGCCGTTTTCTGACCGCCGCGCCCATTTTTTTATTTTACTCGTGCTCGTTTTTTGCCTGGCCGTTGTTTTTTGAATGCTCTAAATTTATACTGCCCCCCGACCCTCCCTCCCACTCTAACGCCCCAGGTGAGTCACCAACAAGCTGCGCAGGCCATTTTCTGACCGCCGCGCCCATTTTTCTTTCACTCGCGCTCGTTTTTTCGCCTGGACATTTTTTATTTTCGAATGCTCCCTCTCACTCCAATGCCCTAGGTGAGTCACTAACAAGCTGTGCAGGCTGTTATCTGACTGCTGCACCTGTTTTTTTTACCTGTGCTCGTTTTTTCGCTTGGACGGTTTTTTTCCTGAATCCTCTGAATTTATACCTCCCCCTGACCCTCCCTTTCATTCCACAATCACTACTATTTTTTTGTATTTTGTTTATGTTTCCTGTCTCCTAGTGCTGAACAAATATTGGCTAATAGTGGTGCCACTGTTGCACCACCTCCATGTGGGAAGCCATCCACCATCTCATTTGCCCCATCACAAGTGCCCAGACATCAGCTTTCTCGTATTGGTAAGGATGAGGAAGCAGAAAGCAGCAAGGAAGAGACTGTGGAGTCTGTAACAGGTATGTTTATACCTATATGGATTGCATGTATGTATCATGCAAATCAGGGAGTGGTGAAGAAAGTGATAAAAATGGTGGCAGTGAATTGTATGGTGGTGAGTCTGGGGAGGACACAGACAATAAGGAAAAAGAAGCAAAGGAAGCAGAGGCTTTACAGAGGGAGGAGGATGAAGAGGTTAGTCTTGTTGTTATACTTTTCATCATTTGCTGAATGAATTTAGGAACTTGAGACAGGGGTGCTTAAGGATAAAGGCAAAGGAAAGGTGGGTATTCTGGATCAGAATCACAACTTTTCATAATTTATGAACAGAAATCTGGTGGAGATGATGATGTAGATGAAGGAGAGAATCCTGGACTCCATGGAAATATATTTGATGAAGAAGGTAGTTGAAATTTTATTAGATTGCTTCCTGTCTGACAATTTGAAGATGTTTTATTGCAACCACTTCAAGGATCTTCTCGTGTATCTGGTGGGATTGCAAGAGGTAAAGCCATAGGGAATGTTCATAACATGGGTGATGCAGAGGCAGGAATGTCATTGGTTACTGAGCAGGATGGAACAGTCAAGCTATTCAGCAGCTTGGCAGAGGCAGATATGACCAGCATCAAACCCTTGGTTGTGAAAGTTCCAGTCATGCCTACCATAGCTCCAGTCCTGAAGAAGTTGGCTCACTGTGCTTCACCCATTGAAAGTAAGTAATTGGCAATATGCTCTGTATTGGGTATTAAACGATTTCAAGGAGATGATCAACACATCCTGGTGCTACAAAATGAGCAGTGGGTACTGAAAGGGCGCTATGCCATTGCTGTTGAAGATGATGACAAGATACAATGGACTAATGAAAATGGAAACCTGTCTTTGACTGTTTGTGTTGTAAGTACCATCCATTTTATTCATAATGATCTCAACTCAAAATATACAGAATGCTACTAACCCTCTGTTAGTCACAAGGGGCAGCAGTATTGCCTCTGCCTCCATTTCTGCATCAGCACACTCAGAGGGCAAGACCTTGAACTCTGATGATATGTCTAGAGACCAGTTGATTGATTTACTTGAAATATCTGGGAATCTGGTCACAGAATCTAAGAATCTTGGTATTAGGCAACACTATGCTAGGTACAAAGCCTGCTTGGAGGCACAGCAAACTTTGAATGAGAAACTGCAGGAGGGGACTTGGCCTGGCAGAAGGCCAAAGAATGCATCTATTATCCAACTTTTCACTTCAAAAACTACTTGGTTCACATATGTCATACCTGCATTTTGTGATATCAATAATTTTCCTGACATCAAGGACTGGCTAGAGGGAGGAGAAGGATGTCCCACCAACTTGGAGATTTGGGGCAAAGACAAGGGTACATATACCTTCTCTGAACTGAAGGAAGAGAAAAAGAAAAGGGCTAGTGAAAAGGCAGAGAAAGAGAAGAGAAAGAAGGAAACTAGGAGTGAAGCTTCTGGATCCAGAGCAGCAGGTCAGTCAAAAAGAAGCAGAAAATATAAGTAAGCAGTAATATGTGACAACACATATACCATTTTTAAACTAGATGATGAATATACAGCTTTGATATGTCCTATCAATCCAGTTGGGTCCTAATGATTATATTCATCCTTTGTTTTATCCCTGGTACTGTGGCACAAGAAGCAAGCCCATTTCCCAACATTACATTCAAGGAGTTTAACCAATTTGTTGAAGCTCATTTTAGTTCCACTGTCACATTGTCAACAGTCTTGATGACCCTCTTCACAGTTACTCAAAACACTGATCTCCTCAGTTTACACTTTCGTCAGCAGAGTGCTACAGGTGAAAATGAGAGACACATAGCAGTGACTGGTTGGATCAGAGGTCTTGGTAATGCATTGGGTAACAGGCTGAAAGAGACAGAGACTCATTTGTTAAAAAAGTCAGAGTCCAGTCCACAAATGCCACAGGATAAAGTTGATGTTGCACTGGGTGCTAAAATTGAAGCTTTGTCAATCCTCTTGGGTTTAAATCCATGCAGTCCTGCAGGTAGATTCAGAAGAAAGTTAAAACCAATTACACATGAAATATTGCAACCTGTATATGTAATATGTCCTACAGCTGCTGTTTGTCAAATTTCCACTTGCAACAGGGCAGCTCTATATCAAGGGACAAAGTCAAGGGACATCCCACTAGTGACATTGATCAAGGATTTTAAAAACCATGACAAGGTGCCTGTCCTTTCAGGACAATGCAAGAAGTGCAACACAATTTACTACATGGATCATGAGAGAATACCTGGGAACACCAGCCATGAAAGGGTTTATCTGAATGATGCAATGTATATCAAAGTAGGGCAGAACTTATGGGTTGATCGGAAGTTTACCTCAGCAGTGCTCAGTGCAATGTATAATTTCCATGCATCTGCTGCAGCATACAAAGCATTTTGGAATGACACTTTCAATCAAATAAAAATAGTAACACGACGTCATATTTGGCAAGCTTTTGTCCAAGAATCAATGCGCTTTGTTGCATCAGAGTCAAATATAGATGTTGCAATGGATGATAATCTTTCCATAGATGAAGTGACAGCAGAGGCATTTAAAATTCTTGGGGAAAAAGGCATCATTAGGGCTGCTGAATACCACGCTTGTGCTGAATGTACACACAAATATAAGGGAACTGCAGATCTTATAACAGAAAATGATGAATCAGGGACACTAGGGATGGATAATATTAGACTAAACTCAGCAAGTCAAGAAGAAGTAGTTCATGGGTTTGATGATGAAGACAACCCCCCTGTTAGACTAGTTATCATGGATGGGATAGTCATTGGCCACACCCATTGTGCCTATAACAACTGTACCAATGATTTACAAAATGCACGTGGGGGTGTCTACTGTGCCTATCATGAAAATCTCTATGGGGGCCTTTGTCATGTTGCAGGTTGTGCAAATGTCAAAGTACAAAGCACAGAAGCATGTGAGCAGCATCAGGACATCTGGAACAGATATGTTGTTAATCACAGGCATCATACATTGGGAGGCTATAGAAGAGCACTTAGAAGGCCAGATGAAGCCTTGCCTTGGGCATCTGGAACAACTAAAAATGTACAGCCACATGATGTCACTCAACCAATGCACAGGAGAAGAGATAATTTTACACCTCCCCATTTTTACTGAGTTGAAACTATATGTGCCCCCTGTGGTGTTGTTATTGCATGGGCAAAATTTGCAAAGTCAGAATCACCAACAAACATCCTGAACTTTTTGGAGAGTGTCTATCCTATACCAGAGTCTAGGCCAGACTATGTTTGCATTGATAAGGCATGCATGGTTCTCCGTACTTGCTTAATAAATGGCAGCTGGGAGCAGTGGAAGAACACAACAAGATTTATTGTTGACTCTTACCATTATGTCAACCACCGTGTTGATGATGAATTATGCAGGACCTGGTGCAATCCTGCTCCTTTAAATGGCTCTGCACCTAACTTGGTGGTTGCTGCCAGAAATGCACAAGGACAACTATACTATAAACGTGCATTTAATACACAAGCATGTGAACAATTGAATGCATGGCTTGGTGGTTTTGAGCATATCTTAAACAGAATGACTAGTTGTAATTTCAATTGGTTCTTGCATTCTATGCTCTTCTACCACACTAAGCATGTCATTCAGAACCAAAAATTGAAGGAAGTAGAGACTGAGGACATGGAAGAAGAGGAATAGGTAGTCATATCCAAATGCTAATACAAGCTATCATGTTTTCATCAAAGGCTAGACATGGAACAGTAAAGATGTACCAATTATACAAATGGTTTTTTCTGTGCAGGAAATAGATGAGCATGCAAGAAACAATTGATTGATAAAATGAAGAATCTAGATGTGAAACAGTAAAGTAAGTAAATACTCAAGACACCAATAATACAAATATCTTTTTTCCATGCAGGAAATAGGTAAGCATGCAAGAAACAATTGATTGATAAAATGAAGAATCTAGATGTGGGACAGTAAAGTATAGATGTGAAACAGTAAAGTAAATAAATACTCAAGACACCAATAATATAAATATCTTTTTTCCATGCAGGAAATAGGTAAGCATGCAAGAAACAGTTGATTGATAAAATGAAGAATCTAGATGTGAAACAGTAAAGTAAATAAATACTCAGGACACCAATAATATAAATATCTTTTTTCCATGCAGGAAATAGGTAAGCATGCAAGAAACAGTTGATTGATAAAATGAAGAATCTAGATGTGAAACAGTAAAGTAAATAAATACTCAAGACATCAATAATACAAATATCTTTTTTCCATGCAGGAAATAGGTAAGCATGCAAGAAACAATTGATTGATAAAATGAAGAATCTAGATGTGGGACAGTAAAGTATAGATGTGAAACAGTAAAGTAAATAAATACTCAAGACACCAATAATATAAATATCTTTTTTCCATGCAGGAAATAGGTAAGCATGCAAGAAACAATTGATTGATAAAATGAAGAATCTAGATGTGGAACAGTAAAGTAAATAAATATTCAAGACATCAATAACACAAATAAAGAACATATATATGAAATATCATATAGGTCAGCAGCAAGCAGGTGTGGAAAGTAGATAAGAGTGTAAATGAAATGTGCTGAGGAACTGTGGGAATGTAGAATAAATATAAGGATAGGAAACATGGTGAGAACATAGACAGGTGTGTGGGAACATGGGAAAATTAACAGGTAGTGTGAATGTGATGAGAAGGTTGATAGGTGTGTAAAAACAATGGGGAAGTTAACAGGTGTGCATGAACCTGGTGGGGGTGTAGGAAGATGGTGGGAGTATGTGATGGTTGGGAGTGTGAGAAGATGGTGGAGGTGTGGGAAGATGGTGGGGGTGTGAGAAGATGGTGGGGGTGTGGAAAGATGATGGGAGTGTGGGAAGATGATGGGAGTGTGGGAAGATGGTGGGAGTATGTGATGGTTGGGAGTGTGAGAAGATGTGATGGTTGTGAGTGTGAGAAGATGGTGGGAGTGTGGGAAGATGGTGGGAGTGTGGGAATGAACATTGTGGAAAAGTGGATAATACATGCATGGGAAGTGCACAGGTGTGTTATAACAATATGGGGTGGGAAAGTTGGGAGAACCTGTAATGTGACTCAATGATGCTTGGTTTGTTATTGTTTGGAGGTATTTACTGTACAGGAGTCACAGTATGTTCAAATAGTGACTAAGTCCTGGTTGAGTCCTGGAGGGTATCCTTGTTGAGTCCTGGTGAGTCCTGGTGAGTCCTGGCTAGTACTGGTTCATGGATGAATCAGGAATGACCAGGACTGACCAGGAATTCCAGGGAATTCCAGGGAATGACCAGGACTGACCAGGAGTCCAGTGGAACATGGGGGGGAGTGTTAAGTACTGTACATTTTGGCTGGGGTTGCCTGCCAAATCATGATATGTGAAAATGCAAGGACAGTCCAGGCACAGTGCCTGGAGTCCACGAGGACTACGTGGGGGAGTGTAAAGACCTCTAGGATACGGATAAGGAACATCAATTTCCCTTCCCACCATTCGTCGCCACTGGTCTATCTCCATTCACTTGTGGTCCAGTTCCCCATTGTTAGGTACGGTGGGAACCGTTGTTACCCAATCTTCCACTCACTGCACTGGACCGCCCCACCAGGTCATATCCGCTCCCTGAGTCCTTGTCTTGGCTTTGCTAGGACCGGACGCTTTGGCGATAACCTGTGCATACGATCCCTTGGTGATGGTGACCAACGATGGATTCTTAGATGGCCCTTGTATGAACGAGGAGATCGTGGGGGCCGGTGAGCGTTTAAGTTTGGACTTCCCATGTCCTCCGAACTCCGCCTGAAGCCAATGGTCTGGGAGATGTTCTAACCGCATCAGCTCTTCCCACGTGTAGATCTCATCGTCAAACTCTCTGATAGCCAATTCCTCGATCACATGGAACTTCCGGGGATCCCTATTGTCCTGTAATGCGAAACAAGCCGACAAGTCCCTGAGTTCAGGGTCCCAGCTAAGGATATCCATAACGCACGGCCAACGCGGCCAACAATACTTGTCGTGGTATTCTTGTTTGAATAACACCATATAGCATAACCCATCCTCACGCCAGGGGTACTCTTTGCCTTTTCCTTTCGTGGCTGGTCCAGGCATCACTGCCCATCCACATGGCACATTTTCCCTCCATGCGTTTAATCTCTTGGCATGGTCCCTGAGGGTCTCGTCGCCACCGCATTCTTCCAGTAGCTGGTCTAGCTTAATTTCTCCAAGCTCATGGAACACATCATTTACATAGGTCATTCCATTTGCCAAAGATGGAGTTGGCGTCCCTGCTCCTGCCTTTCTGGACGTGCGCGTACGCATGTATGGGTTGTAACAAAGCCCCTGCCGACGCTGTTCTGCCTCTTCTCACCTTTGCGCCTTCCCCAAAAAGGTACCTTTAATGTTTCCATTAAGAGCGTGCATCAAGGTATTCCAGTCCTGATGCAACATCTGCATCCCTTTGTTGGAATACAGAGTTCTCGCCCCTGCTTCGTAATCTATGGCAGCCACATCGATATGATATTTTTCGAGTGCCTTCGCTGCATCCTCAACCACAAGGAGGTACCTATTGTAAGGTACTGCCAATATTGCTTTGACAACCGCATTATTGGGCCATCCTCCATATGCCTTTTCAATGAGACCCACTAAGGTCCCCTTGTCTCAGCGCGCCCTGAGTAATGCCTTATCCAGGCGCCGTTGTTCCAGAAGGGCTTGCCAAGCCTCTTCCTGTTCGCGGATCTGCTCCGCCTCCTTGAGTTTGAGCTCATTGACAATCCTCTGTCGCTGGCAAGCCGCCACTGCCTTCAAATGTTTGCGCCACAGCCTAACGTGGTTGTCATGACACCTGATGACTGAGTCACCAATGAATGCTGCCAGTCTTAGTTGAACCAGTTCGAGTGCTGCTGCCCATTCCGTGTCGAAGATTCGTCCGATCTCCACCAGTGTTGCATGGGCGTACGGCAAAACGTAATTGAATACTGATGCCATGGTAAAAATTTCTTCAACCGAGCCAAGCACTCCTGACTTGCACCTCGGTCCATTCGTTCGGCCTTTGTCGCCTAAGATCCCCGTCAGATGACAAGGACTGCTGTCTGTTTGTCGTGGACTACCCTTCCCGGCGTAGTCAGAGTACAATGCGGTCAACAACGCACCCGCACTTGTATATTCAATTTAATTCCATCAAATGACCTAATGGGATGGTGCCTGGCTCTTCACTCAGATGTCCTCGTGCTCAGGTAACTAGACCCGATACGTGATTGGTATTCTGAGACTGTGTGCCTTGATACACGACATGCCAAAAGATTGTTTTTGACAGTTCCACCGCCTATTCCGCAAGCACTAGTGTTGGTGCCAGTAAGACCCTGCCTGGTCGACTACTGCGCGCCCCAACTCTCGTCTAGCACCTGTTTTATCGCCTAGCGTGGTCCCAACATCAGTCGTGACGCTGTGTTGCCAGTCGATGTCGAATGTAGGGAAAATGAAAGGATTCGTTTGACGCTGTGAGCAACTGCGAGCAAGACGTGCCCGGCGCTGTGTGCAACAACAAAGAGTGTGGTTGAAAGACTCTAGATTATGTTAGGACAGATCCCACCACAACCACAAGCCTCGTGAAAAGATGATAAAATAGAAAGAGTATGAAAACACAGTAGACTAGTGACCTGGTAAGAGGAAACTATCTAGAGTCTTAGAGACTCGTACCTACAAGACACCCTCCTTATATACCCCAACGCCTGGTCTGTGCGCACAGACTGCGCAGCTGCTAGGCTGTGCACGTGCAGCTACAAGACCTAGGCCTACCATCTAGAACTGCCCGGACTTGCCCAGAGTCTTCACCCCTATAACCCCATATGCCGCGGTACAGCCACTGCTGATCTAAGCCCTTGGAGTATCCCGTTAGGGGTGGGAGTCGTTGCCCATATTCAGAGAAGTGTCGATAGAGCCCCAAGGAAAATAGATAAAAGTATAGAAAAATCCCGTAAAAATTGTTAGGTCGTAACACAGCAGCCGTTTACATTCAATTTCCCCCGCGCTGATATTCATTCAATCGTCACGGCTGACATCTTGCATCAATTAATCAAGGGAACTTTCATGAACCATCTCATTACATGGGTAGAAGCATACATCAAGCATAAAAATACATCCCAGGATGCCAAGAAAATTTTGGCAGATATTGATAGACGGTTTGTCGGGCTGACATTTGACTTATAATCTTAATTTTCACACGTATTTAGAATTGCAGCTGTACCGCTCTTTACTGGCCTTTGTCGCTTTCCCGAAGGCCATGGGTTCAAGCAATGGACCAGCAATGACTCCAAGGCACTGATGAAAGTCATCTTGCCTGCAATTGTTGGTCATATCCCACCAGCAATGGTTAGATCAGTCACGAAGTTTATTGATTTCTGTTACGTAGTTCGGCGAGACATCATCACCAAAGATGACTTGAAGAAGCTTGAAGATCTGCTCATGGACTTTCACAAGGAGCGCAAAATATTCCAAGACATGGGTATACGACCGGATGGATTTAACCTCCCACAGCAACACTCCTTGAAACACTATCGATACATGATCCAAAAATTTGGTGCCCCAAATGGGCTTTGTTCATCAATCATGGAGTTGCGACACATCACAGCTGTCAAAAAGCCTTGGCAACGATCAAGTCGCTTCAATGCTCTCGGACAGATGCTTCTCACCAATCAGAGGCTTGACAAGCTTGCTGCATGCACTGCCAATTTTAGGGCCCGTGGAATTCTCAACGGTTCTATCTGGGCAAATTGCAGTTACCCCCAACCCTATGAACAAGATATCGTCAATGACACTGAAGATGAAGATGACAATGACGATGGAGGAGCTGTCGACAATCAAGATATTATTGCGCAAGTCAAGCTTTCTCGTAGACCAGGTACTTTCTCACTTTTAGCAGCGATTGTAATCTCATACTATTTCCTAGTGCCGTGCATCCCATGCAAGGTTCTACCCCTTGCTGCCTATCTGGGTATCCCCTCGCTCCCGGCCCTACTCTCCCGCTTCTTGTATTTGCAAGAAAATCCAGAGTTGGACCTGGAATTTTCGCTGAATGATGTGCCCCTGGAGCAGTGCCCTTGATACACAGGAAAAGTGTACCTATATCCATCTGCCATTTCTACCTATCATGCGCCCAGTGACATTTGTGGACTTGGTGGGATGTTACGAGAGCGAATCCACTCCATAAAGTCATGGCGTGGAGGAGCAGAAAGACGAGATTGTGTGTTTGTCGAACATGATGCAAGCTTAGACGGTTTTCGAGGCATGTATGTGGCACAAATCCTTGCATTTCTGAAGATCAAACACAATCAAGTGACGTATCCCTGCGCTGTCATGAGCTGGTTTTCAGCTATTGGTGAATCACCCTGTCAAGACACTGGCATGTGGATAGTACAACGAGACCTGGATATACACTCTCAGCCAGAGCTATCTGTAATACATTTGGATACCATCATCCGAGGCACACATCTCATTGGCGTTCCAGGCTCTTCATTTATCCCATCTGAACTCACATATTCAGACAGTCTGCATGCTTTCAAAGCATTTTATGTCAATAAATATATAGACTACCATGCCTACGAAATAGCGTTTTGACTTGCGTACCCCCAGCACTCAGCACTTCCTCACACACGAATGCAGCTTCCTGTCATTCAATACCCCTTCTCGACACACTCTGGCTACTAGTAGCAGTAGCTTAGTGGCAGCGCAGCTGCCGTCACTACTAGTCAGGAGTCTGTGCACCACGTAGAGACTCGTGTGTCTTCGAAAGTGCAGAACCAGCGGCATAGAACCCCTCAGGTGGGTGGTTGAAGTGGTGGGACGGAGAGAGGAGAGTCAACGAGTCGGGGAGAGCAATGGGAGAGCGAGTATCCTGCAATGTGAGTGAGGACGAGAGAGATAAGGACAAGTAACAAGAAACACAGCGAGACATAGCAGCCAGAGGGGCGTCTATGTTAGAGGTGTGATTGATGAGGAAGGTGGTGTGGGAACGTATCAAAGTCCACACTGATATGCTGAGCGTGAGTGCCGTTGAGTGGCAAAGTGCTGAGCGTGAGCTGGATAAGTGGAGTTTGGCTGAGCGTGAGTGGGAAAAGTGGAGTTTGGCTGAGCGTAAGCCGGAAAAGCCCAGGTGCACATTTTCCTGATGTGGCGAGGGCGGCGGTAAGAGGGCGGCGAGGGCGGTGAGGGCAGTGAGAGGGCAGCGAGGGCGGTGAGAGGGCAGCAAAGGCTGAGGGGTTGCACGAGAGGGCGGCAAGGGTGGGAGAGGCAGCAGAGGGCAAGAGGCAGCAGAGGGCAAGAGGTAGCAAAGGGTGGTGACGCCAGTGAGGCAGCAGGGGACGGTGAAAGAGGCAGTAGAGGGCAGCGAGGTGGCGAGAGGCGAGGGTGGTGACATGGGTGACCAAATTAAAGTCGGACTTAAACAAAAACATTTTGGCTCCGCTGAAAATTTCTGTCGTTTCCCAGGGCAGGAAATTTCTGTCGTTTTTGTTCTGAAATCAACGATACAACATTTTTCATGCTGAAAAACGGCATAGTTACGGGTCACAGTGCTGGTTACCAGTATATTCTTAAAATCGGTAGCTCAACACAGCTGTAATGTAAAGATAGTAACTATCCTTAATGCCATCCGTGTGGGGGGTATCCGCTGTGTGGGGGGGGTGGAGGATGTCCGCTGTGTGGGGGGGGTGGAGGATGTCCGCCGTGTGGGGGGGGTGGGGGGTGGTATGGTTGCTGTCCCTGCGGATGCTGCAAGTACTGTCCCTGCGGGTACTGGCCCTGTGGGTGCTGCAAATACTGTCCCTGCGGCTGGCCCTGTGGGTGCTGCAAGTACTGTCCCTGAGGGTGTTGAACGTGTGGTGGGTATCCGTATGGGTGCTGCTGCTGTGGGTGGGGAGGACCACCTTGAGCATTGGGGTTATGTGGTGGAGGGCGAGGATAGCTGGCGGCGTGTGTCGCAGCATTGTGTCCCGCCCTGTGTGCATTATATGGCGATTGTTCTCCCGTATATCGCTGATATTCAGCGTCCCCGTCTGACGCAAACAATACTAAGAAATAAAGTAACTCCAAATAAAAATTTGGCTCACAAACATGCCGCATCAGTCTTTCGGTGTCGGTGCGGTGCAGCTGATGTGGTATTTGGGCGCTCTCACCAACTCGTTGCAAGTTATCTACATGCACGTGAACAGGGTTTCCGACAGCCATATGAGTGTTTGGGTTAAATTGCTTCTTAGTACGCTGCGTATATTGCGTAGCAGGTACGACGTGGTCACGCATGTCAGCTGGGAAATAGGGGACGCTACTGGAGGTAGCAACCACATGCGCATAATTGCCTTCAGCATTGCTCGTTGAAACCACAGGATGCGTAACTCGCTGACCGTGACGTGATCCTTGCTGGGTAAAATAACCATTATCAGCTGACGATCCAGACGTTTACTCTGAATCGAGATTACATACACTTTGAGGTTCAAAGTATTGTGGCTGAGTCCGGAACACTCGGCCAGGCTGAACGTCTTTCTGCTCCACGGGGGCAGCATTGACGGAAAGGTATCCTGCGAATATGACAGCCACATAAAAAACAAGGCAAGTCGAGAACATATTGAATTTATGATTTCTAGTCAAAAAGGATGAGCATTTTCACCAAGGAGACATAAAGTGGATACTGTACAGGAGACGAGGATTAAAAAATGCTTCTGGAGACCTGCACCAGGGAACAAAGAATGATGATATAGAGAACCTGCTCTGAGGAACATCGGTTGCCCATTCTTCTGTTTTATAGCTGCGGCCAATCCGACATGCACGCCTTTAGTGTCATATCGTTCCTTGTGATGGACAGGTTAGTCGTGGGTTGGTCGCCACAAAGCCACGACTGTGCAATTCGTGAAACACGAACATGACTTGTAACATATCCAAATTCGCTGAAGGCCTGTCAATTACGTTGATGGAAGCAGGGTCAACACTCCTTACCGAGTGAAATGAACCGTTGAACAGATGTTTCATGTAAAGTACGGCGAACATGCCGTGATTTTTTGGATGTAAGTCGATGTTTTTTACACCGGGAACGTTCATTTTGGCTGGGCCGGAAGCTGAACTAAAGCGCATCGCATTGATTGAATTAGCATCGTACAGAGCTTCGGATTGGGAGAATGGCAGCACATTTTTCGGAGGGTGGTAACCTCTGAAACCACTCGGAATCGCCCTGCGCTGCTGACGGCGCCGACTAAGTCAGGTCCAAATACATGACAGGCCAAGAACGGGGACCGTGGAAAGGCCATGTCTGATGATAGACGATATCCACCGCGACGATCAAGGCCGCCACTCCGAAGAAGAGATGATGAGTGTGAGCGAGTGAAGGCATACCCAAGCAAACGAGATTATGATGAATGACCTTTTGCTTTTTTGGCACAGGTGTCAACAGAGTTATCGGGGATCTTCCTGTCAAACCACGGCAGTTTACTTAACAGTTAACAGGATGTCGTCATCTTGGCCTTGTTTTTTGTGTTATGCGTACTAGCCGGGAGCAATGCCAAATAAATGGGGAACTAATCGATCGACCTTTGTCCGCTGACTGCGGGCTTTATGCACGTCGGAATTGGGCTTGCGTAAAACCTAGGCACAAGTCATATAACATCAATAAAATAAAAGCGTGGAACTTACATATTATTCCTTTGTGTATCTAGACTAAGCTACTTGTAACCTCGAACGCAAACGATATAGTCTTACTCGATGAAAGGCGCATAAATTGAGTCTCTGGCAATCTTCGTAAAGCTGACTCGATAGCACTGCCTAATGGCGGCTCCCTTTCATAACTATAAATCCGAATAGCGACCGATAATTTTTTCAGAGCAGACCATCCAGTCTTCGTGAATAACTCGTCGAGCCTGCCCCATTCGTTCCCTCGTGTACAATCCACGTCTGTGTCAAGAACGACTTCAATCGCTATACTTTCGATGACATTTTTGCTACGCATGACCTCAAGTTCAGAAGGAAGATGGAAAAGAGGATCGTCGTCATTATCTCTGACAAAAAGCTCCACATGGAGGTTCTTGATGGTCTGCATAGAAGGTCGTAGTAGGTCGGCAAGGCTGGTCCAGGTTGACGTGGGACTGTGGACTATAAGAACGGAGATATTCATAAACATGATGATCATAAGGAGGACGCCTCTTACAGGAAATGGTTACATTGATAAGGTGTCCGCAGCGCTCGAACAGCTCCTGTAAAGCCTCGATGTCATTGGTCATGTTGAGAGCAACCGATATGTTAGTCAGGAAACTGTAGTCGAAGAGCGCTCGTCCATCAGGACGTTGAGCTCTGCACATCTTCATCACTGCCGCGCTGCATAGACCCCCGACTGAAAGGTGGCTCAGCCGGACTGAATGGTCACGGAAGGCCTCGGAGAAGGTGTTGTCGACCCGGTCCACAGCCGAAAGACTTTCAATCTCCAAATTTTTGAGGTTGATGCATGGTAGGAGATCTGACAAAACGAAATCGTCGAGAGCGAACAAATGGAGATGAGTGAGCGTTGGCAAATGTAACAGGTGAAGCAATGCCGGTCGAAGAGGGTTTCTGCTCCAGTCGAGTTTCTGCCTATTGTAATGCCGGACTCTAAGGTATTGCAACCTAGATATTTTTTTCAGGCATACTTGAATTAACGGACTGGTCAAGTCCCGAACTGCGACGTTGTAATCTAATTTGCGAATGCAATGGGCGATTTCCGGTGTTGTGGAAAGAAGTCGTTCGAGTGTTGGAGTCGTAGAAGGAGGTGTCGCATGTTTTCCAGCGTTAAGCACGACGGAAGCAAATATATGCTTCCTGCAAAAAGGAAGAAATGCGCGGCAAACAAGAGAGCATGTTTTAACTGATGCAAGATCTTCGGCGTCTTCGGCGAGAACATCGATGATTCTCTCCTCGATCTCGAGGGGTAAGATAGACATGAGGGTGAGAATACGTGTAGGGGGCGATTGTCAGTAGAATGGGAGTCAAGACCATCACGTGCTCACAGTTATGAAATTGGCTGATTTTCTGCGCCCAATGACCATTGGGTTGAATGAAGACAGATGTCCGAGTATGCGGATAGCCTTTGTCCTGGCATTAATATTAAGGTCCCAGAGTCACTGGGGGTGGTGGTGTTGCACGGTACACCTCAATCACCGCTATTCTATTCTGTCCTGGTTCCCTTCCTCTCACTGTAGCTCAATCTCCTGCCAACTTTTCCTGTTTGAGGGCACAGAGTTAGAGGCGGGACTTGACTTGGGATTTATCTTATCGTATGAGTCCATTTTGTTTGGCATTGCTACCATTGCTACCAAATCCGATCAGGCTTTTCACCGTCGCGAATGTTTGTGGGAAGGAATTGCCTTCGACCGTCTCTCCGTCAATTCTATTCCACCATAGCCAATTATGATGGTATGTCTTTCCCACCACTTTCTCGCCTCATATCAATTGACTATTGATAGTTTGTGTCATTGGAGGTGGCCACGCAGGGTGTGAAGCGGCGACTGGCGCGGCTAGGACAGGTGCACGAACCCTACTTTTGACGCAGAACCTGGACACAATTGGCGAACTGTCGTGCAATCCCTCCATAGGTGGCGTCGGAAAAGGCACGTTGGTGAAGGAGGTGGACGCGTTGGACGGCGTCATGGGTCGCGTGGCGGATAAGGCAGGCATCCAGTTCCATATGTTAAATAGGTCAAAGGGTGCCGCAGTTTGGGTAAGCGCTAGTCCTTTTCGTGCCGAGCTGCATTCACGCGGTTGCAGGGACCCAGAGCGCAAGTTGACCGAAAATTGTATAAAGGACATATGCAGGAGATCATGATTCAATATCCTGGCCTGGATATCAAAGCTGGAAGCGTCTTCGATCTTGTGTTTGACCATTCCCATGAGAGTGGGAAACAATGGGGAAAAGTCATCGGTGTAAGGCTAGGTCAGTTCATCCGCCTTCTTTGTTTGGATCGTATTCGACTCTCATAGACTCAGGCGATGTCGTCAATTGCTCGCAAGTTGTTATATGCACCGGGACTTTCTTATCCGGTGAAATACATATGGGTAGACGTTAAACGATTTTTCGCTCTTGTTGATATCGAACGCTTCTTAGGACTCAAACGCTTCCCTGCTGGACGCATGGGCGAATCACCCTCTATTGGGCTTTCTTCATCACTCGCATCCGCCGGATTCGCACTCGGTCGTCTGCAAACCGGAACACCAGCTCGCCTTGACAGAAGTACCATCAACTTCCTCGGCTTGGAGCGGCAGGACGGTGATGAAGATCCATTGCCATTCAGTAGTCTCAATGCTTCCGTGGATAACGCAGTTGGTATATGCATTGATGAATCAATTGTTGTCCTGAAGAGCGATGCAGCATAATCAAGTGGCATGTTTTAGGACTGCAACAACACCAGAGACACACAAATTTGTGAAGGATAATTTACATCTAAGCGTGCACGTCCAGGAGACTAAAAAAGGTAGGGAGGCTTTATGTCTGTCTCTTTGTTACTAACGGATGTGCTAGGCCCGCGATATTGCCCATCCCTCGAATCTAAAATCCTGCGCTTCAGCGACAAACAACACCACACTGTCTGGTTAGAACCAGAAGGTTACGACTCAGATCTAACTTATCCCAATGGCATATCGTGTAGCATGCCCGAGGAGCTGCAGGAAACAATGATGCGCACCATTCCTGGGTTGGAAAATGTCAAAATGGTTAGACCAGCGTATGGTGTAGAATATGATTTTGTTGATCCGAGAGAGTTGAGTCAAACTTTAGAGACGAAAAGGATCAAGGTGCGGCGATCATGGTATCAAGTTACTAGATATTGCGCTAAAGGGCTGAAAGGGCTTGTTTCTGGCTGGTCAGATTAACGGTATTTCTCCGATGCACCCAACTTCTTTCTTGCTAACAATAGCATTCGTAGGCACGACGGGATATGAAGAGGCGGCTGCTCAGGGTGTAGTTGCAGGTATAAATGCCGGGCTAGCGGCATTAGGGAAATCGCCGATGATTTTGACCCGCGCAGATGGGTTTGTCGGTGTAATGATTGATGACTTGACTGTCAAGGGAGCTGAGGAACCGTGTACGTCCATCCGCCATTCTCTGATGCACGGTTTAATCTCGTTAAGCAGATAGGATGTTCACATCTAGGTCGGAGTATCGAATGACGATTCGATGTGATAATGCTGATACGAGGCTGACACCAAAAGGTGAAACTGAGTTTTTTGTTGTATCTGCGAAATATCATAACATGGTTTGGATAAAGGGAGGGCGGCAGGTGCCGTCACCGATTCTCGATGGTCAGCTTTTGAGAATACATGCTCACAGATTGAACATGCAAGGGAATCGTTGAAGAGTGTTTCGTTAAGCCCCCAAGTATAATTTTCCATCTTGTCCATTTTGAAGGGTTTTGACTTGCATGACTGGCAGAACTGGATCTCCTATGGTTTTAGTGTCCAACGGGACGGTATACCCCGCACGTGTGTTTACTCCCTTGCGTTCGCTGCCTGGTGTTTCATGATCATTATGTAGTGCATATGATTTATTGCGATACCCTGGTGTCACCATGCCCAAGTTATTTCCTGCTGTGCCTGGGTTGGCCGATGTGGATCGACTGGTGCTAGCCAGAGTGCAGATCGAAGGTACTTATCCACCATTTTTTGATGTTCACGCTGAAGCTTTGTCACTGCAGGACACTACAGTGCGCACATGTTTCGTCAAGAGGCCGATCTTCGTCTGTTTATGGAAGATGAATCATTGCTGCTAGATGCTACTATGGATTATGGCACTGTGGAGGGCTTAAGCTCAGAGGTAAAAGAGAGATTGGGGAGGGTGAGGCCGGAAACAATTGTGAGTATTTAACCTCTGACGCCTGGTCAGATATTTCAAGGTATTTGGCATACAGGGAGCAGCGAAGCGGATGGAAGGGATGACACCAACGTCCATTATTTGCCTCTTAAGGCATGCGAAGAGGACATTTGGGAAGCAACCAAGAGCTGTCGCAGTAGATGTTGAAACACCATCAATAGCCTGACTTGTGTCATATATATCTCAAAATTTGGGGTTTTGTTCATTCCAGAGTAGGACTGACAAGAAGGAAAATGCAATAATGAGTCTAGGACTCTGCACTATTCCATTTACCAAGTTGGTTAAGATGCTCCTATATTACCTTGCTTGCAAGGCCTCTTTCTTCCATTATTTTATCCACAGTACTTTCCACTGAGCCACCCTTCCCCATAGAATCCATGCATCCTACTGTTACAATTTCTTTCCCTTTCGTTAACGGACTTACTTTATTATATAATCATCGTTATGCGTTTCATGGACGCTCATCTCCTTTAGCTACTTTACCTTCACATTTCCTTTCTTAGGTATTTAGCTGTACGTTTCCTTTTATATTTCTCTTGTTCTTTTACATATATAAGCCGTCTTGTAAAGTAGCTAGACTTCAGTTTCAACTTAATCGAATTCTTCTCTCAACTTCTGAACGAAGCCCCTCACTCTCATCTTTTGAGCTCGTCGTTTGTTTGACCTTTGTCATCATTTGACTTAGTGTCCAGAACTTGTCCAGTAGGCTGGGAGCAGACCGAGACTCTGCTTGCCACTGTTGACTTAGAACGGATTGCGTTGAGAGCATCGATCTTAACACCTACCAGATTCCCAGTACTTTACACTTCCCACACATCCTGTTGGATTCTTTTCCCCCACTTACATATCTATACTCTATATAGTCATGTTTGCTGAGACACACTGCTTGCACATTCTCACACTGCATTTGTTAGGTGTTAAAAGTTAGATTAGATAATTAAAGAATTAATTAGATAATTAGAATTAGAATTAATTAGTGTTTTATATTTAACTAAATATCTATTCAGATTATGTGATATCACATGATTAGTCATGTGATTAGTCATGTGATTAGTCACATCTCTATAGGCTCATCTAGACTCTGATTAGTAATAATAAACTCTTATTTGTACTTGTGTACAAAATTATAGAGTTCAGAGATATTTATATCTTTGACAGATATTATAGAGTTTGACAGATATTATAGAGTTTGATGGGACGATTATCAATTGAATTGAATAGTTGATAAGAATCATTTATATTTAAAACATGACTCAGAAATGACTCATATGACTGTGCATTGCTGTGCAATGACTGTGCAATGACTCATATTGCTGCGCATGAGTCATATAGCCATGCACATGAGTCATTTAGAAGGAAATGATATCATATAGAACATCATAGAATGATTAAAAATAGATAATAATAAAAGAAACTCGTTTTATAGTATTTTTATTATTATATTTTGTACCTAGATTAGGGTTACTGAAATGTATATAAGGAGGGCATTTTGGACGCTAAGCTCCCCAGTTTTTCCACCTAACAAATAGGCAGATAAGCACTGTTACTAACAAATGTAAGTATATTGAAACCTTACTTAGCCAGTGCTCTGCGCTGCTGTCATTTGTTTCAATAGGTTATGGGCCCTGCTAGCAACAGCCTCAAAAGCAACCTGTGCGGAGTTGTTACATGCCGTGGGAAGGATGCTGGTTATAAATAGATACAATGTATTTTTAGATAGATGTTAGATCGGCTAGATCCCACTCAAGATCAGGCAAGCAGATATGGCTGATGGCCCTCTATCTGGTCTGATGGGATCTTGATAGCTGATTGATCTACTGTGACTGTGACTGTGACACTAACCTTTCTCGATCTCTCCTCATCCATACAGAATAGCTAACCCATGATCGTGGGATAACGATCCGCTTAATGGGAGCAGGGATCCCATTTAGATCTCCCTTGAGATCTACAGTGTGGGAGCACTGATTAAACATCTGGAGTGGTGCTTTGGAGTCACCCGCTGTTGTGGAACAGTGAAATCAAAATTCTCACAAGGGTTTGTCACCCTGACGACACTGGTTTTGCCACACCAGAAAGCAAAAAGGCACGGATTACGGGCCGTCCTAGTCGACGGATAAGGGTGTGGTGGAAGCCACATCTGAAAGGGTTGATGCACCCCTGTTTGCCCGATATTTAATGCCTTTATACCATTATAGGGGTTTTCGTCCCCTGGTTACCTTCTTTATTTGGATCGATATTCTGTATAAAGGTCGTGCTGAGTGGACATTGTTCCACGTACACGCAGACTAGTGGAGGGCACCCCCTATGGACCCTCTTAGATTAGGACGATCGAGATTGTCACTTTTACTATAGTCACACAGTAGCATACTTGTAATTGGTGGATTTTGTATGCTGGGAATTTGAAGGAGCCCCAGGTACACTTATTGGCATGCAACATTCCAAACTTCAAGACATTGTTTGCGTTGTTGGCAGCCTATAACATGTTGTTACATAAACAGCACAGCCTGATAAGCACATCTTTTCTCATGTTTCATTTAAGAAAATGAATTAGGCTAATGCAAATTTTATTAGATGTCTCAAGTTTTCCAAATCGGTTTTTTGTCTCAACAAGTCCATCCGATGATTTACTTGGATTCCGCTATGAATAAACCTGACTATATCAATGCTGGGATTATTTGTCGTGTTATGAAAGAAGTCCATGAATTGCTGGTCGAGGACATCGAGAATATCATGAAAAAATATGACGCAGATGATATGTGTTATCTCTATCCAGGTCATCGTCTGGCCAAATTGGTATATATGATTAATACCACCTGCTCTTATAATCGTATCAAGAATTCTCCTGAAGCTCGGGAGTTCTTCTTGCCTGCCAGGGTCTATGATAGATCTGCCTTGCATATATGGAATGCAGTGGATGCCTCTGTCCATATATTCATTTACGATTGTTTCCTCAAAGAGGAAGTTCGTCTTCACCCTTCGTATGACTTAAATAGTACTTCCTCAGAAAAGATGTTGGGAGTCAAATATGTCAATGCGAATGGTTTATGTATGAAAATTTACACTCATCCAAATCAATTAACTGAAAAAATTGATATAGTTGTAAATGAATACGTCGTGCCTAGCGAGGCAAATAAAGTTGTTTACCCCCCTCCTTCTTCCGAATCGCCAATACAGGAGGAGGGGGATAGCAGCGAAGAAGGCGAATACAGCGGCAGCGACGCCGACGATTATGATGGCGATGATGATGACAGCATCGAGATTGATGATCAGGAGATCATCAATAATGATCTTCTTGCACCGCCACCACCGACTATGACTCAGAGTGCTCCTGAGTTACCGCCCCTCGTGAACCAACCTCACTACGATGGTCCAGCAGTTCACATGCTTGGTCTTGGTGGACGTCCAGGACCGCGATATGAGTCTCTTAGGGACCTTCGAGGAGAAGCGCTTAGCGAAGCGCTAGCTGAAAGACGCAGAGCAGAAAGTCTCCCTGTCTGGATGCTAAACGAAAAGGTTTATCATAGTCACGTCGATTATGAGGAGGCTGTTAGGCAGGCGGAATTGCAGAAGATGGACGATGAGTTACGTCGCGATATGCAGTTGGCGCAGATAAAGTTGCATGATGTCATGCAAAAAGAAGAACCAAAGGTGACTTATGAAAATCAACTATTATTTCCAAAAGTTGATAATATTGTCACAGCATACGTTCTTCGGGGTTACGAGAACCCCACTTGTATGAAAATCTTTGAGGCACAATCCCCTCAATTATACCAGTCCGGGGAAAAGTTTATCCCCAGTAGAAGGAGAAAGATCTCCGAGACAACTCCGGTCATCCCCAGAGTCAATGCCCCCGTCGGGCATATTGAAGGAAGATTCGGATCAAGGATCCAAGAGGAGTTATTACAAGGTATGAAACCTTGTGATAAATATATATGTACCGTTGTGGACCAAAATGGTCCAAATATAAATTCTTTTCAGTTGTGCGATGAGTGTGTTAATCAAACTAAAAAACTCAAGTTGATAAAGTTTGATGAGGACATTCGACAAAATGAAGTCACACACACCTCAGATGGTAGCACATTTATTTATGTTCCTGAAGATAAATTTAAGGAATTGTATTATCCCCCAGGAAATCCTTTTATGGGAGAAGAACAATCAGCATTCATGATACATAATGAAAATGTTGTTCAAGATTTTCCAAAGACAACTAAACCTCTTAATAATACTCCTGAGCCTCAAGCACCTGATTGGGCCTCAGATATGATTAAAATGGTTATTCAACGTCTAGAAAGGATTGCTATGAAGCAAAAAGCTACTGATACTGAAGAAGATAATCATGATAAAAAGAAAGATCATGATAATGATAATAGTTGGAATGGTCCTTGGGAAAGTTATCCATTGGAGAAAGATAAATCTTCAAAGGATGAATTGGAACATCAACAACTTAAAGAAGCAATTGAAAATTGGCCTGATAATGAGCATAAATCATTGCCCAGATCGTCCAATTCATACTGGCCTATCGAAGAAGATGATGGTTTGTGGCCAGAAGAGAAGAATGTTGTTCCACCCAAACGATCATACAAAGCATTTCGACAAATTCGTCGAGTCAAGAAAGTCAAAGACTTTCGTCCATTTTTTAAGAAGACTTTTCTTAAAAAGAAGAGCCTCAACAACATATCAGATGAAGAGAAATCTGAGAGAAAGATTTATCCATTAATAAAGAAACACAGATATGATCACGATTACGATGATTTTTCTGGAGCTACTCAAGTTAAATATAGAGAATTTGGAGAAGTTAAAACGGTTATTCACACCAATGAGCATCCAATTTGGAACAAACCTGGATTATGCTATATGGCATTATTCAAACAAGCTCATTTCTTCAAATGAATATGGGAAATGTATCCTGCTCTATGGGAAATAGTAGCATTACCTAAAATATGGAGACAAGATTCAAATTTTGTCTATAAATCTGAAGGACGACGATATTTGCATTTTGAAGTTACTCAAAGAGGAACTTGCAAATGGTGGAATCTAGATGACATGGTAAAATCTAAATCTAGATTTAATTCATACCTTTGTGGTGGCAAAGATGATAAAGATTTGCTTGAGAAGATGGTTTCTATCTTCAATGGTGTTTCTGACTATCAGAAATGGCGTACAAATATTATGTCATATATGGCCATGAAGGGATATACCAAATATGTCACTGGAGAAGAACCAGTCCTTCCTTCAATGTATACCGACACTGCTACACATCCAGCTTCTGCAGCTACTAAACTTGAATATGAATTAACATTCAAAAGAACTTGGCAAGAAATACAAGATTGGACTGAATATTCTGCAAGAGCAAATGCAATTTTCCAAATGTTGCTTGCTGCAAATCTTCATGTCTATATTAAAGCAACTCCTAAAGAAACTCTAGCTGAGCTAGATAAAATATTTGGATTAAAAGGAATAGCTAAATATTTCATTCTTTATAAGAATATATTTAACTGGTCTATGAAACCTGGACAAGATCCTATCATAGCTATATCCAAATTAATGAAATTAGTTGCTGATTTAGGTACTGAAAATAATTACAAAATTCCAGATTTTGTAGTACTTTTCTTTATCTTACATAATCTTGGTCAATCATATGGTACTCTAGTTACTTGATAGATACCAAGATTGCAGATTTTACGATAGATAACATTATTCCTCGTATTCAAAACGAGTATAATCTACTCATATCAAAGGGCAAGATGCGTCATCATGCTCAAATTGCTAATATTGGATCAAACATTCAAAAGAATCCAAACACAAACCCAAATTGGAAAGATCAACATTCCAATAATAGTTATAACAATAATAACAGGGGAAGAGGTTCTTTTAGAGGACGTTTCAATAAAAGCAAAACATTTGTACCTCGACAGAGTTACAATAAATTTCCTAACAGAGGAAATGCATCTTCTATGTCAAGGGATGACAAGAAGAAACGTAATGAAATAAATAGGGCTAACAAGAAATTGAAGAATAAAGCTCTAATCAATGAATTACGAGAATTGAAAGGGAAGAAGAAGGATTCATCCACTACAATCCACTTTGCAAATCCAATGATAGTAGATACAGCTCCTGGGTATTATAAACAATATCCATTAGAAGAATCTGCTGGATTTATAGAAGAACTTGTACCTGATGTACAACACAATAGTTCTTTATTGGATAGAATTGGAGAAATTCAGATGGATGACGATGATACTCCTATTGAAGATAGGATAGATTATGAATATTTTCATGATGATAGTATTCGTTGGTTATTCAAAACCGATTCTTCACCTTTAACACCTTTAACACCGATTTCCAGTGATGGTTCTCCTGAAGAGGAAGAACAATATCACAGTGGAGAAGAATCAGATCCATTTAAAAGTGATTATTCTGATCATGGATTAGAATATATTGATGGAACTGGAAATGATAACAACATGGCTAACCTTAACATTGGGTATGGATTGAATTCTTCAAATAATTACTTATCTAATACTGTTCTAGTGCTTGATGATATTACTAATAATGGCATATTGAATATGTCAAATCAAGACGTAAATAACAGTAGTTACAAATTTGTATGTAGTAATTATGAGAATAAAGTTCCTGGTGAACAAATTATGCTCTTAAATAAGAATGATCGATGGGTCATTGACTCTGGAGCGACAAGACATTGTACACCATTCTTAAGTGATTTCACATCATATAAGAAATATATTAATCCCATGAAGGTTACCACTGCTAATAAACACAATCAAACATTTATTGAAGGAGAAGGACTAATCTGCTTCAGACATAATAAACATGTTATGAATTGGAATGTATGCTATATGCCGATGTTACCATACAGAATTATATCTGTACCACAATTAACAAGTATGGATTATCATGTCTATCATGGTAAAACCAAAACTATAATACATAAGGGAAACATAACTCTTATTGGACACCCAACTGAAGCCAATTCTGTACATTGGCTATCTACTATAATTAAAAGACCTTCTCATCATTTATTAATCAATAATAGTTCTAAAACTATTGATTATTTTATTTGGCATAGAAGGATGGCACATCCTAGTGATAATGTGTTAAACCATATGTTCAGAAATACTGAAAATAGTTCAAAAATTCTTAAACCCCATATGAAGAGCATTTGTAAAACATGTATAATGGGTAAACTTGATAATAAACCGTATCATGTTTCATCTAGTAGAGCAACTCAGTTACTAGAATTAATACATGTTGATTTGATTGAAATGCCGATACAGTCGTATCATAAACAAAAATGGGCTTTATTAATTCTTGATGACTATTCTTCTTTTGCTTATATAGCATTACTTCGATCTAAAGCTGATACTTTTAATTCAATTAAAGCATATATTGTCTTTATTGAAAATCAGTTGAACTTAAAAGTCAAAAGTATGCATTCAGATCGAGGGGGAGAATTTGTAAATCAAAAGTTAAATAACTATTTTCAAGATAAAGGTATTAAACATGAACTAAGTGCTCCACATGTTCATCAGCAAAATGGTCGTGCAGAACGATTAAATGAAACTATTCTAAAGAAAGCCTATACACTTTTATTAGAATCAGGATGCCCAAAATCCTGGTGGTCTTTTGCATTTGAGACTGCTGTTCATATATATAATCGTACACCATTAAGAAGAACTAAATGGAAAACACCTTATGAAACTATGATGGGTAAAAAACCTGATATGTCATATTTTAAAATATTTGGATGTTTGGCATATGTCTATATAGTCAAAGAAAGACGTAAAGATAAATTATCACCAAGAGCTGAACCAATGACTTTCATTGGATATGAAAGTAAATCATATAAGTTCATGAATGATAAGAATACTATAGTCATTGCTTCACATGCCATATTTGATGAAAACATATTTCCTAAGTTATCTAAAGATAAGATTATCCATAAAGATAAATACCCAACTTTAGATCTAGATAAAATTCCCACAACAGATAATCATTATAATCATGACACTACAAAAAATGATAAAAGGCAATCATTTCATGATTCAAATGATTCTGATGATAGTGATTCGTCGGATACAGATGATCATAAGTCTGACACAAAAAGAAAACCATCAGACAATCAATCAGAAGACAGTGATTCTTCTAACAATACTTATCATGATGCAAATGATAAATATTTTAAATCACAAAGTAATAAATCACACAAAGATAATATTCCTATAAAGGTTGATAAAGGAAAACAGAAAGATAATACTAAGAGATTAACTTCTTCAGAGATTCAACGACAAGTTGAACAATTTAAAAAGGATTCTGAAGAAATTAATAGAAGATATTCCAGACTTGGAAAATGGAATATTGTTAATAAACAAGTTGCAGAACTTTCTAATAATACTCCTTCAACATCAAAAACTAAACATATTGATTTATCAAGAATATATAAAATACTTGATAAACATGAAAAAGAAAGACTTGCAGAACTTGATAATCTTTCTGGACGAAATAAAAATCTTAAAATAGATGAGAAATCTATTAGAGAAGATATTAGAAAAAGAGTTAAAGAGATTTTTGATAAACCTCTTCTTAAATCTAAGTTTGAATTGAATACTGGAGATTTTTGGGATCCTACTGTTAGCATTAGAGACAATGTTACTACAGGTTCTAAACGTATTGGAAAAAAGTTAGACCTTCAGGCAGCTAAAAGAAGAAAACTTGATAATGATAGACCAAAAATTATACAAGACCCAATAACTCACCCATTTGGTTTTAAAGAGCAAGAAAGAAAAGTTATACAACAAAAACTTGCTACTAGAAAATCGTCTAGGAAACCAAAAGTTAGAATTATTGATAATAATGTTTATGGAGATAAACATCCTGCTAAAATACAAGCAGAAATTCAAACAGATAAAGATTTTGAAAAAGTTGTTAAACAACAAAATCAAAAAGAAAAGGAATGGTGTGATATGCTTAAGAAACCAATTAACATATCAAAGCTACAAGAGTTAGATACTAAATCAGCTAAAAAACAACGTGTTGTTCAACCTGAATTAACTGTAGAAGATCTCATGCCTATAGATAAGTCTAAGCATGAAAGAGATCATCTTAATAAACTCTTTGGTAGAAAACCTAAAAAGGAAATTATCGTTGAATCAAAATTAGATATAAAATCTGATGATAAAAAGGTTGATGATAAACCAGAAAAATCAGAAGAAGATCTGGAAAGAACAGTAACACCAGCACCTTCTGATAATGTGATTACACCAATTCCTAGTTCTCCAAGTTCAGAAATCAGTAATGAAGACTGGAAGGAAAGACGTAAACAAAGACAGAAAAGAATGGATAAATTCTTACTATCTAAAGCAGCAGCAAAACTTGTAGATCAAGAGAATAGGAAAAAGGGTATACCTGTTGTATACAGAGATCTTTTAAAAATAAAAGAAAAAGATCCTGAATCATATTCAAAATGGGTAGAAGCTATGAAAGAAGAAATTAAATCTATACAGAAAAGAAATGTATGGGAATTAGTTGACAGACCTAAAGATCGTAAACCTATAGGTTGTAGATGGGTTTACACTATAAAGCAACAAGATAATAGATATAAAGCGCGATTAGTTGCTCAAGGCTTTTCACAAGTATCAGGAATAGACTTTGGAGCCACATTTAGCCCGGTTTCAAGATTCGAAACTTTTAGAATCTTATTAGCATTAGCAGCTTTAGAGGGATGGGTACTCAAAGCACTAGATGTTAAAACTGCTTTTCTATATGGCCAATTAGAAGAGGAGATATATATGGAACAACCGGATGGTTTCAAAACCAATGATAGAAATAAAGTCTATAAATTAAATAGAGCTTTATATGGTTTGAAACAAGCATCATTAGCTTGGAATATTCAAGCTCATAACAGTATAACTAAATTAGGATTTAGAAGATTATATGCCGACACAGGAATATATGTTAAACAAACAGAGAATGACATCATAGTCATTATATTATATGTTGATGACATAATATTCATGGGCAATAATGAAAAGACTGTTAATGATCATAAAAAGAAATTCATGGATAAATGGGAAAGTAGAGATTTAGGAGATTTAAGTGAATATTTAGGAATGAACATTGTGATTGATAAACAAAATCATATAGTCACAATTGATCAAACTAAATATGCAAAGAAGATTGTTGAACGGTTTGGTCTTATTAATGCAAAACCAGTAAACACGCCTTTACCAGCTGGTTATGTACCAAACAAACAAATAGAGGGTCAAGCAACACAAGAAATGATTATATATTATCAACAATTGATAGGATCATTATTGTTTCTTGCAATGTGTACAAGATTAGATATTGTTTATGCAACAATTCTAATGTCACAATTTGTAAGTAATCCTTCACAGGATCACATTAAAAAGGCATTACATATAATCCAATATGTTGAAAGTACATTGGATTACTGCATTAAATATAACGGAAAAGATAAATATGGTTTAATTTGTTATGCTGATGCTGATTGGGCATCAAATCCGATTGATCGTAAATCAACAACTGGGATGGTTGTCAAGTTAGCTGGAGCACCAGTATATTGGAAATCAGCAAAACAAAAAACTATTGCGTTGTCTTCAACAGAAGCAGAATACATGGCTGCATCAGATGCATGCAGACAGATATCTTGGTTGAAGAATTTGTTTGAAGAGTTAGGATATAATATTAGATCCATTCCGTTAATAATGGATAATCAAGCAGCAATTTATATGGCTTCAAATCCAGCTCAAGAACAAAGAACGAAACATATGGATGTCAGATATCATTATATAAGATCATGTGTCAAAGATGATTTAGTTGATCTTTATTATATTAAAACTGAAGATCAAGCTGCTGACATACTAACTAAAAACTTATTGTTGAATAAGCATATACACATTTAGTAAAATATTCAACAAGGGGGAGTGTTAAAAGTTAGATTAGATAATTAAAGAATTAATTAGATAATTAGAATTAGAATTAATTAGTGTTTTATATTTAACTAAATATCTATTCAGATTATGTGATATCACATGATTAGTCATGTGATTAGTCATGTGATTAGTCATGTGATTAGTCATGTGATTAGTCACATCTCTATAGGCTCATCTAGACTCTGATTAGTAATAATAAACTCTTATTTGTACTTGTGTACAAAATTATAGAGTTCAGAGATATTTATATCTTTGACAGATATTATAGAGTTTGACAGATATTATAGAGTTTGATGGGACGATTATCAATTGAATTGAATAGTTGATAAGAATCATTTATATTTAGAACATGACTCAGAAATGACTCATATGACTGTGCATTGCTGTGCAATGACTGTGCAATGACTCATATTGCTGCGCATGAGTCATATAGCCGTGCACATGAGTCATTTAGAAGGAAATGATATCATATAGAACATCATAGAATGATTAAAAATAGATAATAATAAAAGAAACTCGTTTTATAGTATTTTTATTATTATATTTTGTACCTAGATTAGGGTTACTGAAATGTATATAAGGAGGGCATTTTGGACGCTAAGCTCCCCAGTTTTTCCACCTAACAAATAGGCAGATAAGCACTGTTACTAACAAATGTAAGTATATTGAAACCTTACTTAGCCAGTGCTCTGCACTGCTGTCATTTGTTTCAATATTAGGAACCAATCCTAGCATCTTATTTTTGGTTTTATTCATTGGGTGATTAGGCATCACTCAACATCAGTGGAGCAAGGTCTGGGACCTTAGGAAGACTATAGGAACACTTCATGTGGGTTAGTGCATGGCAGTGCTCACTAGAAGACAGGACAGTGGTTGGTTGAGCCAACCATGGATATAATTAGCAAGGAGGGATCAAACCCTGAGTGATGGCACCTTGGGATCACATCAACGCATCACTAGGATCAGTCATGGGGATGGTACAGGTAGTGTTGCCAACGGCTCGGCTAATAGCCACTAGCCGGTTTAGCCGAGCCTATTTTTAGCCGAGCCATAGCCTATTTTTGGCTATGGCTATGAGCCAGCTATAGCCAGCTATAGCCGGTTTTCGTAGCTGCCTCCACCTTGCTGCCCTCCCCCAACTCTCACTGTGCTCCTTTATCCTTGTCCTCATCCTCCTTCAACTCCTCAGCTTTGTCTGAGCCAGTTAATTGGCTTAGGAGCTAAGCCAAGCCAAGCTAAGTCAGCATGTAACAACAGTAGGAAGTTTCATTTTATCATATCTCACCCAATTCTCAACGCTTTTACCTCTATATAGCGTCGTTTGAAAGCCATTTTTGCTCTCTTTCTTGTGGAAGTAACCGCGTGATGCGGTATTATTAGCAGCAGCGTAATTTGCTCGACGACCGGGGGGGTAAAACCGATACATTCCATGGTGTCTACTACAGTATATATACTTATGTCACTGTTCTAGCAGTTTCTATCTAATCTAATCGTTCCATGTATGTCATACGAGTTTCCCGTTGTCCGGCTAATATCCCAACACTCCCCCTTAGTCAGACAACCCGAGCTTCTTCGTCAAATATTCGTGTGTGGGGCGGTGTAATCCTTTTGTTAGGATATCTGCTGTGTTTTCTTCTGTAGGGACATATTTTATTTCTATTTTCTTCCCTTGTACGAGATCTCTGATGAAGTGGTGCGCGATGTCAATATGTTTTGTGCGCGCATGATATTCCGGGTGGTGGCTAATGGCAATGGCGGCCTGATTGTTGCTCATGATGGTTGGCGTTCCTGAAAATGAGTAGCTCAGTTCAGAAAATAGGTGATTGAACCATATCACCTGTTTGGTTGCGTGAACCGTTGCCACGTATTCTGCCTCGGCTGTTGATAGGGCAACATTACTCTGTTTCTTCGAACTCCACGCAACAGCTCCCCCTGCAACTTTTACGATGTATCCGCTGACGGATTTCCTATCTGCATGGTTCGCCCAATCCACATCTGCGAATATTTCCATCGTTGGTCCTTCGCTTCCTCCATACTTGATTCCTATATTTCTTGTGCCTTTCAGGTAGCGGAATATCCGCTTGACTGCCGTCCAATGCCTTTCCTTTGGGTTTCTCGTGAATTGTGCGAGGCGTTGTGTTGCAAACGCTATATCGGGTCAAGTTGCAATAGCCAGGTATATGAGGGAACCTATTAGCGTCGCGTATGAGTGCGTTGCTTCATTTCGTGCAGTTTTCGCTGACTCGTTTTGCTCGTAGTCGAGTTTCACGTTTGGATCCATTGGTGTCAGGACTGGGTTTGCATCGGCGAGTCCAAAACATGATAATAGGTTGTCGATATAGTTAGACTGGTTGATGGTGATGGTTCCAGCCTCTCGGTTTTGTCTGACTTGAATTCCGAGTATGAGTTTGGGCTCGCCCAAGCTCTTTATTTCGAATTTCTCTGCTAATTCCTTTTCGACGCGTTCCGCTTCGTTTTTTGAGTTTGATATCCCTATGATATCATCTACCCATAGCAATATATAGAGAAGGTATTGTCCTTTTCTCTATAGAATACGCAGTAATCTGATTTTAGCTGTGAGTAATTTAGCTTACCCATGGCACTCGTAAATTCTCAGTTCCACGTATTTCCGGCCTGTTTGAGTCCGTAAATGGAGCGGTGTAGCTGGCATACGTGTCCTGTTCCATCGTCGAAGCCAGGAGGTTGGTTCATGTATATTTCCTCCTCCAGCCATCCATTTAGGTACGCGCTTTTGACGTCGTACTGTCGTAGTTCCCAGTCGTTGGCGGCGGCTAGCGCCAGCTGAGTCTGAAGACTTTCAAAACGCATAACCGGTGCGAAGGTCCCAGTATTATTGTAGTCGATACCGCGGCGTTGGGAAAAACCTTGTGCTACGAGGCGTGCTTTGTATCATTGAATGTGGCCGTTCTCATTTCGCTTTTTCGTGTATACCCATTTGCATCCTATAATATTGCGTCCGTGTGGTAAGTTCACGAGCTCCCAAGTTTTCATTGTTTTCATTGTCATCAGTTCTTCTTCCATTGCTTTTTCCCATTTCTCTGCGTCAGTGTCGTTGCGGGCTTCTTTAACAGTAGCTGGTACGTCATCTGTTAAATTAGTTTTTAGTGCAATATCAACGATGTCGCATATAACTTCTCTCGCGAGGTTTGCCCGCGCAAATCGTTCCGCTGGCTTTTGTGCGTCTGGGTTGTTTGCCAGTCTGTAGTCGATATCTTTCACATTTGGTCGCCTTTGGCATTCGTCGGAGGGCTTGTCTTGCCGGAAGAATGGATTTGGAATTTTGATGGTAAGTTTTTCACTCGGGGTTGATGTCGGCGTGCCTGTAGGTGTTTGCGATTTTGATTGCGGTACTGATTGCGGTTGTTGGGGCGATGCTGGTAACATTTGCGTTTGAGGTTGTTGGGGCGATGCTGGTAGCGGTATTGTTTCTGGTTGTTGTGAAAGTGGTTGCCCTGGTTGGGCAGGATTTGGGTTTTGCGAGTCGAATGATCCTGACTCCCCCTCGGCTCAAAAACCACTGATTGTTGCCGTTTTCCGGGTTTCTGTAGTAGTATCAGAAAAAACAAAGTTTCTAGTTACCTTGATTGTTTTCGTGTTCACGTCGTAGTATCGAATAGATTTAGATCCATCTATAAAACCTGTTAATATCATTTTCTTTGATTTAGGACTTAGCTTTGATAGTCCTTGTGATTCGTCGAGCACCCATACATCACTTCCAAATTCTCGTAAATGTGAAACGTCTGGTTTGATGCCATACCAAGCTTCATATGGTGTTTTTTTGTTTAGCGCCCTTGTTGGCGCGCGGTTTCTGAGGTAGGCGGCGTGGGTGACGGCTTCGTCCCATAGGTAGGTTGGCAGTTTTTTCGCGATTAGCATCGCGCGTGCTAGCTCCAGTAGAGTCCTATTGAAGCATTCCGCTATCCCGTTTTGAGATGGTGAGTATGGCGCTGTTGGTTCGATGGTGATACCGTTTTCGGCTGCCCAGTTTTTGAGTCATTCGTTTATGAGTTCTTTTCCGTTATCCATTTGAATAGACATTGGTTTCCTATTAAATTTCCGTTCTATTAGTAGTATATGTTGTCTGATTCTGTCGAAAGCCTCATCTTTTGTTTTTAAAAATAAAACATTGCACAATCGTGTGCAATCGTCCGTAAAAGAAATGTAGTAATGCCATTGGCCAATCGATCGGGTCCTAGCTGGTCCCCATACATCCGTTACAGTGCGTTTGCCGGGTGTTTGTGATTGGTGTGATGCTTCCTTAGGATATGGCCGTCGTGCTTGCTTTGCCTCGATGCAGGCTGTGCACTTGATGTTTGTGCTTGATTTGTGATCAACAAACAGTCCCGTGACCATTTTTTCTCGCGCCATTTTTCGTAGTGCTGCCGTATTGACGTGTCCATATCACTTGTGCCATTCCAGCCATGTTTCACTCTTGGCATTTGTTGCCATTGCTCATTCGATTTTGTCTTCAATCAAAGACTGTAGTGCGGTCCCTTTGACGGCCCGCGCACGTGCTAATAGTAAGTACAACTTGTTTTTTAAAATAACTTTTCCAACAGTTTTTCCATTTCTATCTTTTAGTGTGCATTGTCCATCCTTGAATTCGGTAGCGCCGCGTGATTTGTCATACCGGCTTACTGAAATTAGACAGTTTGTTGCATCTGGAACGTGCAAAACATTCGTGAGCATGTGTGGAATTATTTTCCCATTAACATTAAAATCGACTATAACCGTTCCACGACCTTTGACTTGTACAGCCGCGTTTCCTATTCCTAAAATTGATGAGTTGATTTCTGTGTATTCAGTGAACACTTCTCGTATTGGGCATATATGTGACGTTGTCGCCGAATCAAAAATCCAATCACTTTTGGCAAAATCTTGTCCCTCGGCTGCGCAAATGACATACGCTAAGTCATTTAATGAATCATTTGTATCTTCATCGTCCTGATTATCCTGCGTCTGGTTAGTTTTTCCTCGTCCTTTACCATTTGGTCCTTGCCCATGTTTTGCACCACCAGGTGCCCAGCAGTCACGCAACATGTGACCTTTTTTCTTGCAATTGTAGCATTCTATATCCTTTCGGCCTTCGCGTCGTCCGTTATAATTTCCATATCCGCGTGTATTTCTATTCCTTGACTGTATCGTGGTTCCTGAATGTCCGTCTCTACCTTTCTTCCGATTATCCTCAGCTATTAATATTGCAATTAGTTCAAATGACGTTATGGTTGGTTTATCACCCATTGCGCCCAAATATGCTGATGTATAAACGTCCCAAGATTCTGGTAACGAAGTGATCAATATCATTATGAAATCTTCATCAGTTATGATACTCCCCATTGAATGTATTCTTTCTTGCAGGGTTCGCAGTTGTGCAATATGTTGTCGCATGTCGAAATCGTCAGCTGCTTGTATTCAGTATAATTCTCGCCTTGCTGCGAGTATCCCAAGTCTTCCTTTTGCTTCGTAAACAGCACATAACTGTTTCCACATCTCTTTTGCTGTTTTTGCACCTGAGGCATAAATTAGTTCAGAATCTGCGATTGCGAGTCTTAATCTCGTCATCGTCTTTTTATCATTTTTTATCCACGCTTTCAAGATCTTGGCCTCCTCATCAGTTGGTGCGTTTTCATTTTTTACCTTCGGTGGTTCGGCTGTTTCATCAATGTGCTCGTCCAGTTCTAGTTCTTCGAGGATACCGATTATCCTCTTTTTCCAGGCTAACCAATTGTCATGTCCTTTCAAGGTTTCAATCTTGAAACTCCCAATGGTAACGGTTTCCAACATTTTGTCCTGTCTTTTGACTAATCAATATTTATTCTCATATAAAAACTTAATACTTCCTTTCGATAGATTTAATGTGGCCCAGGGCCCATAACCTATTAGCAGCAGTGTAATTTGCTCGACAACCGGGGGGGTAAAACCGATACATTCCATGGTGTCTACTACAGTATATATACTTATGTCGCTGTTCTAGCAGTTTCTATCTAATCTAATCATTCCATGTATGTCGTACGAGTTTCCCGTTGTCCGGCTAATATCCCAACAGGTATTTATTCATTCTTTCAGCATTTCCCTGAATTGTATGTTACATTTATTTTCATCATATCTCACCCAATTCTCAACGCTTTTACTTCTATATAGAGCCATTTAAAAGCCCTTTTTGCCCTCCTTCTTGTAGAATTAACGGTGTGATGCAGTATGCACCCATTCTTTTGGTATGTTTCTAAAACATATGTTGCATCCATTTTCACCATATCTCATCTATTCCCTGACAGTTTTACTTAAATCTTGCGTCGTTTGAAAGCCCCATCGACTCTTTTTCTTGCAGCCTTGACGCCTTGACGCGCTGCACTTCTGCCTTTTGCCAGATGATCAAGATGAGTCACACTATACATTCTTTTTATCATACCTCACCCATTTCTCAACCATTTCAGTTCAATTTTGCGTCGTTTGAAAGCCCCTTTTGCCCTCTTTCTCATAGAATTGACCGCATAATTTGCTGCGCATTCATTCTTTCAATATCACATTGAACAGTATGTTACATTGATTTTTATCATATCTCACCTATTTCTCAACAGTTTTCCTTAAATATAGTATTGTTTTAAAGCTCCCATTAAGCTATTGCTTATACCACTGATGACTTGATGTATCATACATTTTCAGGTTCACAATTTGTTTAACCTTCCCATTTGATAATGTTTTTTTCCTTGTCTAGTTATGTTGCTTCAGTTTTACATATAATTCTATCAAATGCACATATATATATAATATTTCTATTGGAATTTCAAGGCATTAGCAGATCATGGCAAAAATAGACTAGGTATCAAATCTAGCAGGAGGGTGGATGCATGGCACACCAAAAGGATGGATGCAATGAGAAAGAGTATGACAGGAGCTTTCAAACAATATAATATTTAAGGAAAACAATTAAGAAATAGGTAAGATATGATAAAAATCAATGTAACATACTGTTCAATGTGATATTGAAAGAATGAATGCGCAGCAAATTATGCGGTCAATTCTATGAGAAAGAGGGCAAAAGGGGCTTTCAAACGACGCAAAATTGAACTGAAATGGTTGAGAAATGGGTGAGGTATGATAAAAAGAATGTATAGTGTGACTCATCTTGATCATCTGGCAAAAGGCAGAAGTGCAGCGCGTCAAGGCGTCAAGGCTGCAAGAAAAAGAGTCGATGGGGCTTTCAAACGACGCAAGATTTAAGTAAAATTGTCAGGGAATAGATGAGATATGGTGAAAATGGATGCAACATATGTTTTAGGAGAATACCGGAAAGATGGATGCATACCGCATCACACCGTCAATTCTACAAGAAGGAGGGCGAAAAGGGCTTTCAAATGGCACTATATAGAAGCAAAAGCGTTGAGAATTGGGTGAGATATGATGAAATGAAACCTACTGTTTTTACATGCTGACAAATCAGCTATAGCTGGCTATAGCTGGCTATATAGCCGGTTTATAGCCGGTTTTCGGCTATGGGTGCTTTGACATCACTAGGTACAGGGGCTTGGAGGTTTGTTATGGCAAGAGGATCACCAGTGGGGATTGCAGGAAGCCTGGGAGGTAGTGTGGCCCATTATGGGAGTCTAGAGCAGTCCATGGGAAGTCTGGACATCATGGGAAAGGGCCAGGCCTGGTCTATTAAATGATTGACAGGTGGCAGCACCCAAGACACATGGACAATAGGATGTGCAGCAAGGCATATGGTCTGGGCACATATGGCTGTGGAGGTGCTGATGAGACATATGGTGGCTAGGGGTCTATAGGAGGAGTATATAAGGGCCTGGGTAGATAGCTGGAGTCTCTTTAGACTCTAGATGGTTTCTCTTATTATTGAAACAACAAACAGCAGCGCAGTTGCACTGACTAAGTAAGGTTTCAACAACTTACATTCTTTAGTTAGTAGCTTATTCTGCCTGTGTGTTAGGTGGAAAAACTGAGGAGCTTAGCGTCCAAAATGCCCTCCTTATATACATTTCAGTAACCCTAATCTAGGTACAAAATATAATAATAAAAATACTATTAAACGAGTTTCTTTTATTATTATCTATTTTTAATCATTCTATGATGTTCTATATGACATCATTTCCTTCTAAATGACTCATGTGCACAGCTATATGACTCATGCGCAGCAGTATGAGTCATTGCACAGTCATTGCACAGCAATGCACAGTCATATGAGTCATTTCTGAGTCATGTTCTAAATATAAATGATTCTTATCAACTATTCAATTCAGTTGATAATCGTCCCATCAAACTCTATAATATCTGTCAAACTCTATAATATCGTACACAAGTACAAATAAGAGTTTATTATTACTAATCAGAGTCTAGATGAGCCTATAAACACATGACTAAAGACATGACTAAACACATGACTAATCATGTGATATCACATAATCTGAATAGATATTTAGTTAAATATAAAACACTAATTAACTCTAATTCTAATTATCTAATCTAACTTTTAACACTTATGCTCTGTCTATGAGCCTAGGTTACTATTTGTAGTGGTCTTAATACATTCTCTTCCCCTCTCTTCTCTACCCTATCCTCTGTGAGGCTTGTGGTTGTTGTGAGCATGAGCTTGTGACAGGAAGTCCAGACATCATGGGAAAGGGCCAGGCCTAGTCTATTAAATGGATTGACAGGTGGCAGCGCCCAAACACATGGACAATAGGATGTGCAGCAAGGCATATGGTCTGGGTGCATATGGCTGTGGAGGTGCTAATGGGATGCAAGGTGGCTAGGGGTCTCCAGGAGGAGCATATAAGGGCCTTGGTAGATAGCTGGAGTCTCTTCAGACTCTAGATAGTTTCCCTTATGCTCTGTCTATGGGCATTAGGTTGCTAGTCTAATGTAGTCTTAATACATTCCTTCCCCCTCTCTTCTCTGCCTTATCCTCTGTGAGGCTTGTGGTTTAGGTTGTGAGCATGAGCTTGTAACACCCTTGCCCTCACCATCACCCTTGCCTGCACCCTTCACCCTCACCCTTCCCCAACCTGTGCCACCCCAGCCTATGCCACCCCAGCCTGCACCACCCCACCCCTCACCCTTCCCCAGCCTGCACCACCCTGGCCCTTGCCCTTGCCCTTCCCTGGCCTGTGCCCACCCCAGCCCTTGCCCTTGCCCTTGCCTGTGCCCTTCACCCTTTCCCTTGCCACTGCCATTGCCCCTTAGGAACCTCATAGAAGAGGAAAAGAAGCTGTAACACTTTTCACATTCAATGTCATCCTGCCCACTTTGCTGCCACCACTCAACCACTCCCCTACTATCTGCTGCCCACCAACTGCTATCATTGCTTGCCACTGTGAAATGACTGCAGGTGGAAACTCATTCCTTTTGGTAGTTACTTTCACATTTTCTTTCTGTACTTGACATGAATTATTCATATTTGAGCTTGTTGGCATGGTGTGAAACAAGCATCAGACATATCCAAGTGTGCTTAGGTAATGTGGACTTCCAATATGTAGAAGCTGTACATAAAGCGATCCGGTCCCTTAACTAAATATAGAACCAGCTCCGCTCTCTTTCTGCACGCTCCCATCTGTGACACTCTGGACTAGCCGTTATCCCGCTGTTGTCCAGTGTGCTTTCCGCCTCTGTCTATTGTTCCAATACACATAGCCAAAGCCAACAGAGCTTAGCATTCAGAACCTTTGATCAGTAGCTGGGGCTCAGTCTGCTGCTGTTCAACTTGAAAAACTGACAACAAGAAGGGCATTATCTGTAATAATCAGCACTGCCTGCAATATTAACCACTAATCTGTAATTCCTGATTGTGACATGGACAATCTGTCATGACCATACTCAAACCCATTTGTGACTAAGACATTTTTATTCTTTTTCTTGTATTTTTTAGTAGTGGTAGCCAAACATCTTAGCTAAGCTGGTGTCTATCTTATCTAGTCAGTGCTTAGATTAAATAACAATAAGATTAGATTTGTTACAATTTCTTTCCCTTTCGTTAACGGACTTACTTTATTATATAATCATCGTTATGCGTTTCATGGACGCTCATCTCCTTTAGCTACTTTACCTTCACATTTCCTTTCTTAGGTATTTAGCTGTACGTTTCCTTTTATATTTCTCTTGTTCTTTTACATATATAAACCATCTTGTAAAGTAGCTAGACTTCAGTTCCAACTTAATCGAATTCTTCTCTCAACTTCTGAACGAAACTCCTCGCTCTCATCTCTTTGAGCTCGTCGTTTATTTGACCTTCGTCATCATTTGACTTAGTGTCCAGAACTTGTCCAGTAGGCTGGGAGCAGACCGAGACTCTGCTTGCCACTGTTGACTTAGAACAGATTGCGTTGAGAGCATCGATCTTAACAAGATTATGGACTACCAGACTGATGACTCATGGACTTACTCATGGCACAGCCTTGTGCAGCATGGCTGCCAATTATGCTTCCCATATGACTCATATTTACTCAGCATAGCTACTATTATTAGAGTGGTGCACAGACCACCTTTGTAGTATGTAAACTGAGCAAGCTAGCACCCAGAGTCCTTAGTCAAGTTCTCTCAGGTTTCTTCCTACCCTCACTCATCTCCTCTAGTCTGCTGTTGGGGCCCTGAGGCATCATGCTCAGGGCAGTCCTGATACAATGCCCCCATCATTGTCAGTTCTAAGCCAACAGCAGCAAGCAGAGTCTCAGTCTGCTCAGAGCTACTGGACATAGGTTCTTTAATCAAAAAATGACAAAGGTCCAATGTGAAATTTACATTGACAAAGAGGAAGAGGTGAAACAATTGTTTAGAGGTTGATAAATACTTGTCTAAGTTGGAACTGGGGAACTGATATTGAGAGGGTTTATATCCATTTAGAGAATATGCCAATCAAATAAGGGAATGAAGTTGTTTACATTACTTTGTAATGTGGCTCCATCAACAGTGCTTGACAATGTTAGTGTTGCCAGTGGCTAAGCTACTTTTTTTGAGAAAAATAATATATAGCTTTATATAAAATAGGTGAAAATCTGAAATTATTTGAGCATATAAGTTTCTTTGAAAGCCAAACAGTCTTCTGCCAACACTAACCACATTTTTCACTGAAATGATCCACTCAATTCAATATCTCTTCACCTGGAACATGCATCACTTAGGGTTTGCAGGGGAGACACTGGCATTTGGGACAAACTATGTGCTCAAATAATTTCAGAAATTTATCTATTTTATTTAAAGCCATATATCAATTTTCTCAAAAGAAGCAGCTTGCAACACTGGAGTGTATGTACAGCATGGACCCTCATCTCTTTGTATAGCAACCTTCATCACAAAAGAAGAACAAACTGCACCAGATTTCTGCTAGCACCCATCTTCAACTGCTGATGACCATTGCTTAAGTTGAGTGGATTAAGCAGCAATCTCATCCATATAAACAAGATCTGTGCAAATGGGGGCAGGTTATATGCAGGTCACTACTGCGGGAACATGCTCATAATAAGAGCACAGGTAAGCTTTTATAAACAGTAAAATGCTTCCTGATGATCATTGGTGTCAGAATTGTCACACAAAAATCTTGAAACCATGTGACATTACAGGACATCCTTTGTATCAGGACTACCCTCAGTGTGATGCCTCAGGGCCCCAACAATAGACTAGAGAGGAGAGGAAGATGAGAGTAGAGAAGAAACCTGAGAGAACTCAACTGAGGAGTCTGGGTGCTAGCTTCCTCAGTTTATATACTACAAAGGTGGTCTGTGCACCACTCTAATAATAGTAGCTACACTGAGTAAGTATGAGTCAAAGGAAAAGCATAATCAGTGGCTGTGCTGTGCAAGGCTGTGCCATGAGTCAAAGTCCATGAGTCATCAGTATGGTAGTCCATAATCTAATCTTATTGTTATCTAATCTAAGTGCTGACTAGATAGGCACCAACTTAGCTAATATGTTTGGCTACTACTACTGTAAAATACAAGAAAAAGAATAAAAATGTCTTAGTTGTTGAGCAGGCTTGAGTTGGGTCATGACACTTTGTCTCTATATTTTTTGTTAATTGGTCATGTGACAATTCTGACTTTCTGGAATGTGGGAAAATGTGACATGTGACAGTTATTTCATTTTTAGAAACTGTGGGAAAATATATGACTTACCTACCAATGTGATTTGTAATGTTATCTACATTACTAAGCTAATCTACTTGTGTAGTCAAACTAAGGACAATCTAATTCAGGTTACTAATCAAATTACAAGGAGGGGGAATGGCACTACACAACACTGCACATCAATGGAAGCAGAACAGTGGAGAAGATAAGAGTTATGGAAAAGACCACCAAATTCCCACAATTAAGGGGGGGAAAGACAAGGTAATAAATGATGACATCACCACTCAGCTGATCTGCAATTGTGCAATGTCCATATTTGGCAGTGTTGACTTCCAACACAGTTGTAATCCAGATTTGGCTGTAGGCAGGCTTGAACAATTCCATCTTTCAATGGAGGAAAACTTTCTGACAGCTGCCATAATTCCTGGCAAGGAGGGATCTGTTGTATTACATCCTCAATCCTACCAACCGCCTCCCCCTCTCCCTCTCCACATCCCACACACTCCTTGCTCCTTCTCCTTTGTCCATCTTATGTCCTTTCCCACCCACCCCATCCCTCATCCCTACAGGCACATGCCCGCCCCACAACATCCTAAATGCTGCCTTGACCACGCTTACCAGGTTCCAGCTCCCCCACACCTTTGCACTCACATCCTTGATCCCCACCACCTTGAGCACCTGGTGCAAATTCAGGTTACACCTCAGCCCAAACCCTACCAGCTGCGGCCTCATCAAAATCCATGTCGCCCCACACTTACTGTCCATCACCATTGGCACTGTCTGCTTCTTGTACTGAGCCACGGCTGGGGGGAAACACAACTTCATCTCGTGCATCGAGGAGGGGGTCAGCTGTCATTAGATTGGGGTAGGGGGTAGGTGCATTGAGTGGGTCCAGTAGCAGGGTGCTTTTAGTGGGCCTCATAGACCCTGTTGACTTGACACTGTATGCGTGTTTCAGCCATTCGCCATAAACGTACATTGGGATGTGCCAAGGACCATTGTGGGCATGAAGGCACAGCAGACACCTTGCAAGCATATTCATTTGGCTGAGTTTGAAAACACGCACCAAACTAAAGCCCCAACAAATCAAGCTCAACAACACAAACTTCTATAGACCTGAAAAGACTATACAATATATTTGTGTGCAAGGCATACTGTAGCAAGGCTATATAAGTGGGGAGACAGACCATAGCAGCATTGTTGGGTCAAGCTGGTCCAATGGCTTGGCTCCAAGCTGCAAGCTGGTTGAGCCAAGCCTATATTTTTTAGCTCAGCCAAAGCCAAACTTTTGGCTCAGCTCAGAGCTGGCTAAGCCATCAAGGCCCTCTGCCCTGCCGTCACCACACCTCTGCCATCACCCCTCATCATCTCCCTCTCCTCATCACCATCGTCTCTGCCCCTCTGCCATCACCCTTGCCCTCTGCTCTTGCCCTCTCATCATCAACCTGCCCTCGCCCTTTTGCTGTCACTGTTACCATCACTGTCACTCGCCCTCACACTCACCATCACCCACCCCTGCCCTCTCATCATCACCCCACCTTCACCCTCTTGCCATCACTGTCACCCTCGCCCTCTCTGTCACCGTCACCCCGTCACCCCGCCCTTGCCATCACCCTCACCATGGCCTGCCTGCCCTCGTCCTCACCTGTGTATTTCCCACTACCACCATGACAGACTCTTCCAATGGGGTCCAAACACAGCTGTCCGGGCCCATTGTATGTTTTTTTAATTGTTTTCTTTTTAGCTAACCTTTTATTTTGATTGCCAAGATTGTTACACATGCCCTACCTGTTTGCCTGCATCTGTGCCCACCTGCACCTGCACATGCTACCTACGACCACCTACCCCCTTCACCCAGCATCATGCACATGTGCTGGCAGCATACAACTACCCATGCCCATTTGCCCAGCCTCGGCACACACACTTGTTGCATATGACCATCCATGAATTCTATCTATGCCCATGCCCTGTTCACTCACCTGCATCTGCACCTGCACCCTCAACTGCACCTGTGCCTGCCTATGACATGCTCCTCATCCCACCTGTTTGCCCATGTCCATCAACCCATGCCTGTTCACCTTGACCTCACCTCCACCCCCATTGCCCTCACCTCCACCCTTGCCCTCCTCACCCTTAATTGTACTTTGCATAGGAGATGAATTATATTATTTTTTCTAATTGTCCTTTGTGTATGAAAGTGTGACAAACAATGTATTGTAAAGCACTGTATTAAGTATCAAACAGTAGATAAAGTACTGTAAAGGCCTCATAAGTGATATATAATAAAAATGGATGTGACATACGTTTCAATGCAATATCAAAAGAACAAATGCATGCCACATCCTGCAGTCAATTCTACAAGGAAGAGGGTAAAAAGAGCTTTCAAATGGTGCTATATAGAAGCAAAACTGTTGAGCATTGGGTGAGCTATGATAAAATAAAATTTCCTACTGTTGACACACCAGCTACAGTTGACTCTGTCTTAACCCATAACCCATAACCCCTTATATCCCATAGCTTTTTTGGTCTACCAAGTTGGTGGACAGAGATTTAAAAATCATAACCCATAAACCCTTGCTATCATACCTCTCCTCTACCAAATCCCATTTTCAGATATATAAGACATGTATACATCACCCAAACTAAAATGTAGCAATGTTTAGTGTGTGATTGTTGAAAGAACAAGCACATGTTGGGCATGCAGACATATGCCAACTCTTTCCTTATTTGGTAATTGTTACAGTTTCTTTTCCTCTTCTGTGATGGACGCCTTATTATTACATCATCATTACTATACAGTTTAACGGACATTTATTTCCTTTTGCTAACGCTTTCATATTTCCTTTCATAGGTAGTTAGCTGCGCTTACTGCGCATTCCCTTTTATAGTTTTCCTTGTTCTCAAAACGTATATAAACCCTAGAATACCCTGTACATTCTCCAGTTCCAACTTAATCGAATCATACTCTCAATCTTGACTCGAACTCATCGCTCTCTTTCTCTTGAGCTCGTCGCCGACTTAGAGACCTTTGTCGTTGTTTGACTTAGCGTCCAGAACTTGTCCAGTAGGCTGGGAGCGGACCGAGACTCTGCTTGCCACTGTTGACTTAGAACGAACTACATTGGGAGCATCGATCTTAACACAAGTTGGAACTCTCAGACCACTCAGTGTTTCTACACTAGCCAGACACCATTGATACCAGAACCTCGACCCTCAGACCCCCAAACGGCTCTGTCCGTTTCAGACGAAAGTATTATCTAGATCGAAGGGAAGTCTTTCCATCGACTACAGGAACAGGGTGGTTTTTCCGCTCAGGAACCAAGAAGAAGAACGAACCAGTACCAGAATCCCTCTTTGAAGGTGATTACATAGAAGGACAAGAGGACACCTTCCCAGACGATGTTTGGATTGATTGGATAAACGAAGACCACGAAGAAGGGTTTCTTTCGTTATTCAAACCACCTACAGACAAACCAGAACTCTCCTGGTGGAACGAATATCTCGACGTTGCTGATATCTCAGGACGAGAACGATACGCACTTAAGGAAGGAGAACTACAGCCTTGGATAGAATTCCAAGAACAGAAACAGATCGAAGCAAATCTATTCGGAGATCCAGAATCAGGGAAGAAGAAAGACGAAACAGGAGAACCCACAGACCCAAAAGAAGAAACAGAAAAGATGGCATCTGACACAACAGCACCTGCCTCTAAAGGAGATATTAAGCCGCAGCCCATGCGCATTTTTACAGGGAAACGAACCGAAGCAAAGGCTTTCATTGGAAACCTCGAAGATTACTTTGTTTTGAATGATGACAATTATAAAAACAAAGGCCAGAAACAGATTCAATTCGCTCTTGCTTGCCTAGGACAAGAACTTGACGATTGGAAGGTCCTAGTTAAAGAGGAACTAGATGATGATGAAGAAACAACCCTTACCTGGACGAGTTGGGCTGAATTCAAGAAGCGCTTTCTAGCAGATTGGGGCGAAGTTAACAGCGCACTCAGGGCTCTGAACAATTTGGCCAATCTTAGAGTAGGGGGCGACGTTTTAGTCCCTGAATATATCAGAAAATTCTGCATGGAGATTGGAACTTCAGGATTGAAAGGGACAACCGCACAACTCCAGGCATTTGTTAAAGGACTCCCTGAAAGTATCGCCACCAAAATCCTCGAGGCAAACGTTCTATCGATGAAGGAAGCATATGAAAAAGCAGAACAGCTTCATGGTGCTTGGGAAATGATGCAAGCGCTTGGACGCAAACCAGGACAAGGGAACCGCTCTAATTTTAACCGAAACACCAACACTAGGAGTGGATCAACTCGATCAGTTAATGCTATGCCCACTGGACGTCTGACAGACGATCAAAAAGAGGAATACATGAAAGCAGGGAAGTGTTTCAGATGTGGAAACCAGGGACATGTTTCAAAAAATTGTCCGAAACGAAACACTACTCCAAACGCCTCCTTCAGGTCCTCCTCATCGTTTCAGAATAAAGGGATCAGATCTATCCCTGAAGACACGCCCAAAGACAAACAAGACGACCCAGTTGCGAGTATCAGAGCAATCCTTGCTGGAATGAAGGCCGATGAACGAGAAGGTCTTCTTAATGAACTCGAAAATGAGGGTTTTTGATCAGGAAGCGTCACACAGCCGTTGGCACTTCCACAGCAAATGGACTTTCACAGTTAGCGCTTGATTCTGTAATAGTACAATCAAATAATGACAAGCGCCTTTCAATCACTGTTGAGACGATCAATTTACCTGCTGAAACCTCTGCCCTCATCGATTGTGGAGCAGAAGGGAACTTTATAGACGAAGAAATAACAACAAAATTACCAAAAGAAAAGCTAAGAAAACCGATTCGAGTCAGGAACGCAGATGGAACAATCAACACAAATGGAATGATCACCCATCGAGTATTAATTCAATATTCAATTGGAGGAAAGCGTCACAGTAACTGGTTCTTAATTACCAAGTTAGGGGACCAACGATTAATCTTGGGAATTCCTTGGTTGGAAGAAAATAACCCGACTATTGATTGGAGAGACAAAACGATTCACCTCATTGATAATCAACGACAAGATGGGACGATTTGGCAACTGGCACTGGACAATCAATGGGGAGAAGACAATTATTGGATTAGAGTCAAAACATCAGCATCTCAGGCACTGGAACATCAACTGAAGAAGGACAAACCAAAGACAGAACTACATGTGGAATACAAGAAATGGCGATCAGTCTTTGAGAAAAGGGCTTCAGAACGATTTCCTACCTCTAGAACTTGGGATCATGCGATTGAACTGAAAAACGGTTTCACTCCCAAAGTTAGCAAAATCTACCCGTTATCAATTAAAGAGCAGTCGTCCTTGGACAAATGGATTGAAGAACAACTTGCCAAAGGATACATCCGACCGTCGAAATCACCTCAGGCCTCGCCATTCTTCTTTGTTTCAAAAAAGGAAAGCGGAGCATTAAGACCATGTCAAGACTACAGGTACCTGAATGATTGGACAATCAAGAACGCATACCCACTGCCCCTAGTATCCGATCTCCTTACTAAACTTGCTGGAGCGCAATACTTCACCAAATTAGATCTTCGCTGGGGATACAATAACGTTCGAATCAAGAAAGGCGACGAATGGAAAGCTGCCTTCATCACAAATCGAGGATTATACGAACCAACTGTTATGTTCTTTGGACTATGCAATTCACCATCTACGTTCCAAACCATGATGAACGAATATTTCAGAGATATGATCAACGAAGGATGGCTCATCATTTACATGGATGACATCTTGATTTGTTCTCAAAACGAGACAGGATTGGAAGAACAAACAAAACGAGTTCTAGACTGATTAGAGGAGAACGACTTGTTCCTGAAACTGGAAAAATGTAAATTTGCTGTGCAAGAAGTCGAGTTTCTAGGGATGATCATTTCACCTGGAAAAATACAGATGGATCCTATTAAACTAGCAGGGATAGCCGATTGGCCAGTACCAACAACTGTCAAACAAGTTCAGTCATTTCTAGGCTTTGGGAACTTTTATCGACGATTCATTGGGAATTTTGCGGCTATAGCGAAACCGCTCACCGATTTAACTAAGAAGATGGAGATATTTGACTGGAATACTGAACATCAAACTGCTTTCAACACCCTGAAACAACGATTTGCTTCTATGCCAGTTCTCTTAATGCCAAACCCAGCAAAACCGTTTATCCTCCAAACCAACGCCTCTAACAAAGCAATAGGAGCAGTATTAAAACAAGCGGACGACTCCGGCGCATTACATCCTTGTGGTTTTATTTCCCACGCCCTAACACCAACGGAACAGAACTACCAGATTTATGATAGAGAATTACTTGCCATCATTAAAGGGTTGGCAGTTTGGCGTCACCTTCTGCATGGATCACCTCATACCATTATTGTGCACTGCGATCACAAGAACCTGTCCTATTACAGAACGGCTCAACGATTGACACCTAGACAAGCCAGATGGTCATCTCTATTGTCCAAATTTGATCTCCGGATTGAACATGTACCAGGAACGAAGATGTTTGAGGCAGATGCTCTGTCTAGACGACCAGAACATATGGGAAATGACGAAGAACAGACCACAGTCACCATGTTACCAAATGATAACTTCATTCGCCTCATCAATAACGATTTAGGTGATGAATTAAAGAAGTATATGGCAAATGACAATTTTGGACAAATTCTGATCGATGTCATCAAAAGACAAAGAGCGCCACCAATCAAATCAAAGCTACAAGACTGGACATATACCCATGGCATTGTCTACTATCTTGGAAAGATCTATATCCCTGATCAGATTGAATTGAGGACTAGATTAATTAAAGACACGCATGAAGCGCTATCTTCTGGACATCCAGGACAATTAAAAACATTGACACTTCTAAAACGTGACTACTGGTGGCCAGGAATGTATAGACATGTCAAAGAATGGGTAGAGGGATGTGCATTATGCCAACAAATGAAAGTTAACACTCACCCAAATGCACCAGCATTAATCCCTATTCCATCCAAAGCGACACATCCGTTTGAACAAGTAACCCTTGATTTCATTACCGATCTTCCCATCTCAGATGGATATGACTCAATATTGGTCACGGTGGACCATGGCCTTACGAAGGGGGTAATTTTCACCCCTTGCAACAAGACAATTGACGCTTTAGGGACAGCTGATCTCTACATCTCTGAAATCTTCAAGCGTTTTGGACTCCCTGACGTCCTAATCTCTGATAGAGGACCACAGTTCTCTGCCAAAGTATTCCAAGAAATACGAAAAGCATTAGGAATTGATCACAGAATGAGCACCGCCTATCATCCTCAAACAGATGGGGAAACCGAATGCGTCAATCAAGAACTCAAGATCTACCTTCGGATGTTTTGTACTAATGAACCCCACAAATGGAAACCACTCCTACCTATCGCTGAATTCGCACACAATAACCGTTATCATGATACAATAAGAACATCCCCATTCCAACTCATGTATGGAACAGATCCGATCGCCATCCCTACAGCAGCACTCAAGATGACTGCTCCAGCAGCAGAAGAATGTCTTCAGATGCTTCGAAGAGCAAGAGAAGAGGCATTAGCAGCACATGAACTCGCCAGGCAAACAGTCGCTCAAAGATTCAAAGACAAGTCAATTAAATTCGAGAAAGGCGACAAGGTCTGGCTCGAAAACAAGAACCTACACATCCCATATCAATCAAGAAAGCTCGCGCCAAAACGAGAAGGACCCTTTCAGGTTGAACAAGTCATGGGACCAGTTACATACAAGCTGAAATTACCGAAACAATGGCGCATTCACCCTGTATTTCATGCATCGCTTCTCACTCCATATAAGGAAATGTCAATGCATGGACCAAACTTTACCACACCACCTCCCGATATAGTAAATGGACAGGAGGAGTTTGAGATTGAAGCTATCCTTGGACATCGGAAACGCGGAGCAGGCTATCAATATTTGGTTAAATGGAAAGGCTATGGATCGAATGACAATACTTGGGAACCTGAACGTCACCTGGGAAATGCTGTGGACATTCTGATAGAATATAAGAACAGAAGACGCCTATAGAACTTCATCTATGGCCTATAACCGATCAAAGACATTCTGGAAAACCCTTTATACGCTCAAAGGACGATTCCTTCCCCCTCGGACTTGTCTATTACCACATCGTCACAATAAGAAACGTCTAGTACGACTCCCACACGCACGACACTACCCAATCACCAGTAAACACATACTTTTCATTTCACCAAGACGACCACTGTCATCATCAAAAGCTATTCAACCAAATTTTATCGCACCAAGAACGAAAGAACAGGAACAGAAATTCCGAAATCTACAGCAATGGATCCTTCACAAAATGAATATATGGATATTAGATCGACGACGAGATCTACAAGAACATGGGTGCGACCATTTCATGCAATTTTATCATCTCTTCCCACAGAAAATCGAGTTCCCCATCGACAACCCTGATGCAACCATTCCACCACCGTACGATTCGTTAATATGGGAACGCATTCCCCCTCCTTACCCACCAAAACCTCCACATTATCCTACTTATGATTTCGAACCAGGATACCCAAAGATTACCAGCAGGGTCACAGCTCAAGGAGCGTTCATTAGAGAAGACGAATTCACTCAACCAAACACTCCTGAATCACCATCAGATGATGCGCTGTATCACGCCATCCTTGCTCACTCCACAGAATCAGATGGTAACAAAACAGAAAATTCCATGGAAGACCTTTACGTTTAATGCTCTAGGATAAAAAGACGACTCACCAGCTATCCATTCTCTCCATCTCATTCAATATACAATGTTTGCCTTCGCCATTACCCTTGCATACCTCGTCGCTTTTATCCTCGCCCTCCTGATCACTGCATGTGGTCATTGTTACATTGAACCTGTCGCCGCCGCCTCCCCCTTCCTCGCCAAAGCCCATGACCTCCCCCTCAAGGTCTTCGTCACCACCACCACCACTATCGACGATTTTGTCTGGGCGGACCTTCCGGAACTCCACCAACACCCAGAAGAACTCAAGCCCATGACCTTTGCCGCCCCCATCATCCAGGATCCCGTCACCCACATTCCCTACGCCCACCACCCTCGCCATTCCGTCCTCTCCCCCATCTCCGAAGCCCTCAGCACCCTCATCGTCGACTTCAACCAGCTCTCCATGCCCCTCGACGCCATCACCCATCTCATGCTCTCCACTGATCCGCAATGCCTAACTTACGAAGAACGAGACAATCTTTGGGAGCATGCCAAGCAACTGGAGCAGATCACGAAAACCCTCCAATGGCGCATCGAGGCCGCCAACAAGGATTTGGACTCCATCATCAAATGGATCGAATCCAGAAAGGACCATGGCTGGACCACAGACGCACAATGGTAAGAAGTCGGTGACTTCTCGCATACAAAGGGGGTAATGTTACAGTTTCTTTTCCTCTTCTGTGATGGACGCCTTATTATTACATCATCATTACTATACAGTTTAACGGACATTTATTTCCTTTTGCTAACGCTTTCATATTTCCTTTCATAGGTAGTTAGCTGCGCTTACTGCGCATTCCCTTTTATAGTTTTCCTTGTTCTCAAAACGTATATAAACCCTAGAATACCCTGTACATTCTCCAGTTCCAACTTAATCGAATCATACTCTCAATCTTGACTCAAACTCATCGCTCTCTTTCTCTTGAGCTCATCGCCGACTTAGAGACCTTTGTCATCGTTTGACTTAGCGTCCAGAACTTGTCCAGTAGGCTGGGAGCGGACCGAGACTCTGCTTGCCACTGTTGACTTAGAACGAACTACATTGGGAGCATCGATCTTAACAGTAATGTTGTCTGTTTCAACTTGTCATCTTGACACATTTACTTCCATTTCTGCCTCTGTCAAGGCTTGATTGACTATGATACTTACATACCTGTAGTCAGATTGAGTTTGCTACAGTGATGCCCCTCAGTACTAAGCTTGAAAAACAAACAACTTGACAATTTTTGCCCCAAACTCTTCCATGGCACCAAAATCTCTCAAAATTCTTAAGAAAGGTCTTGAAAAATTTTCCAAAAGGATCAAGGACTGTAAAGAAGCATTAAATGAGAAGCTATCTTGAAGGGAAACCATTTCATCAGTTGATGAGCAGTGGTTGGACCATGAAGCAAACACCATTGATGAGGAGTGTATCCTTGAAGAACTAGAGGTAGCCTTGGACTATGAAAGAGGCTTAGAAAGGCTGGATGAGGGTGGAAAAGCAATTGTGGAAAAGCTACATAAGGGTGTAGCTTGTACTCCACTCAGAGTCTGAGCCCCAATCAGACTCCATATTGAAGTGGTTGCAGCAAAGTGCTGTAAACAGCTTAGTAAGCATTCAATGGACTTACTGATTAGTCAGCTGTTTGGGAAGGTTTGTCTTATAGTTATGACATGTTAGTATATCACACAATTGATGGAAAAATCTTTGATTGGAAAATTCCATGAGGACAGACAGTCATAATCTAATAATAGATGTCTAGACCAGTCCATATGATGTCATGCACAGTCATTTGAGTCATTATCTATAAATAACTGTTCTAGATCTGGTCTAGACTGATATATGTAACATGTGATCTGTCATATGATCTGTCACAAGGTATATTATGTAATTTGGATTATAGAATGTAGTCACTTGATGTAATGTGATATGTCACATGATTGTCACATGGTCTTATTAATAGATATTTAGTTAAATGTGAAACACTTAATAAATCTAAATCTAATTATCTAATCAGCTTATTGTAACAATTAGATTAATAATGTAATGATCATTAGATTCATTACATTAGTTATTAGTTATTAACTTTATTACAATAACTAATCTAACTTTCAACACCTCCCTCATTTTTCCAATGTTTTAAAAATGCTCAGACTCAGAGTATTTTGCTTGGAGTGAGCCCAGAGTCCAATGTTTAGGGGGGGAGTGTAAAGCGCTCCCTCAACTGGGCCTTGCTCACAGCCTCCTTGAGCAGCACATCCTTTGCATCCTTATCCTACCCCTTCTCACCCCTTTCATCCTCATTCTCATGTTCAATCTTGGTCTTGTGTTTCTTTAGGTAAGTGACTAATGAAAAGCATGGGAGCAGTCCTTAGTGAATCTTGATAAAACAATTTAGAAACTCAAGAGGTGCAGGAAATCCTGAAGGCTACACTGGACTGCATCTTTGATTTTGGAGACTGGGGTAGATAAGCCAAACTACATGTATGTTGAAGGTGGCATTTGCAATTTTTACTTACCAAGGCTATCAAAAATGGTTTTGAAATTTAAACATGAATCACAAGTAATTTTGCAAATGAATGTTTATTTAAATGCAGCAGTCACAAATGCCTCATATATATTTCAGAACAGACTGCTTAATAATGCATTCAATACATTTGCTTTCAACTCTTACTCACTCTTCCCACCCTCCGTCTGCTGCAGTTCATTCAAACATTCTTTAAAATGCACTGTTGTTGGATGCTGAACTCCTATGACTTGGTGCATTGACTTGACAGCAATAGTGAGCATAGGCTCTGCCTCATTCCATCTGTTCTTGCTCATGTATATGACTCCTAAGTTGGCCATACCAATAAGAGTGTGTGGGTGGTCTGATCCAAGATTTGCTTTTGTTCCCTTCACCACATCCAGTTGCAATCTCTCTGCTTCATTCCACCTTCCCTGAGATCTATATGTTGATGCCAATTGACTCATGCTGGTGAAAGTGTCTGGGTGGCCTGAACCAAGCTTTGCTCTTCTTGCCTCTACCACATCCAGCTGCACCTTCTCTGCTTCATTCCATCTTCCCTGAAATCCATATGTTGATGCCAAATTGTGCATGCTTGTGAGAGTGTCTGGGTGATCTAATCCAAGCTTTGCTTTGCTTGCCTTCACCACATACAGCAGCAGTTTCTCTGCTTCATTCCATCTTCCCTGATCAATATATGTTAATGCCAATTGGTTCAAGTTGGTGAGAGTGTCTGGGTGGTCTAATCCAAACTTTGCTTTTGTTGCCTTTACCACATCTAGCAGCAGTTTCTCTGCTTCATACCATCTTCCTTGAGACCTGTAAACACATCCCAAACTGTGTATGCTGGTGAGAGTATCTGGGTGATCTGATCCAAGCTTTGTTCTTCTTGCCTTCACCACATTCAACAGTATTTTCTCTGCTTCATTCCATTTCCCCTGATCAATGTGTGTCAATGCCAAATAATTCAGGTTGGTGAGAGTGTGTGGGTGGTCTAACCCAAGCTTTACTTTTGTTGCCTTCACCACATCCACCAGCAGTTTCTCTGCCTCATTCCACCTTCCCTGAGATCTGTATGTGCATGCCAAATTGTGCATGCCAGTGAGAGTGTGTAGGTGATCTGATCCAAGCTTTGCAGTTGTTGCCTTCACCATATCCAGCAGCAGTTCCTCTGCTTCATTCCATCTTCCCTGAGATCTATATGTTGCTGCCAATTGGTTCATGCTGGCAAGAGTGTCTGGGTGGTCTGATCCAAGCTTTGCTTTTGTTGCCTTCAAGACATCCATCAGTAGTTCCTCTGCCTCATTCCATCTTCCCTGAGACCTATATGTTGATGCCAATTGGTTTATGCTGGCAAAAGTGTGTGGGTGGTCTGATCCTAGCTTTGCAGTTGTTGCCTTCACCACATCCAACAGCAGTTTTTCTGCTTCATTCCATCTTCCCTGAGATCTGTATGTTGAAGCTAATTGGTGCATGCCAGTGAGAGTGTGGGGGTGGTCTGATCCAAGCTTTGTTTTTCTTTCCTCAACTACATCCAGCTGCATTTTCTCTGCTTCATCCCATCTTCCCTGAGAAGAATAGGTTGATGCTAAATTGTGCATGCTTGTGAGTGTGTGTGGGTGGTCTGATCCAAGCTTTGTGTTTTTTGCCTTCAATACATGCAGTAGCAGTTTCTCTGTTTCATCCCATCTTCCCTGACACCTGTATGTTGATGCCAATTGGTTCATGCTGATGAGAGTGGTTGGGTGGTCTGGTCCAAGCTTTGCAGTTGTTGCCTTCACCACATCCAGCTGCACTTTCTCTGCTACATCCCATCTTCCCTGAGATCTGTATGTTGATGCCAATTGGTTCATGCTGGTGAGAGCAAATGGGTGGTCTGATCCAAACTTTGCTTTTGTTGCCTTCACCACATCCAGCAGCAGTTTCTCTGCTTCATTCCATCTTCCCTGGTCAAAGTATGTTGATGCTAATTGGTTTGTGCTAGCAAGAGTGTCTGGGTGGTCTGATCCAAGCTTTGCAGTTGTTTTCTTCACCACATCCAGCAGCAGTTTCTCTGCCTCATACCACCTTCCCTGAGACCTGTATGTTGATGCTAATTGGCTCATGCTGGTGAGAGCAAATGGGTGGTCTGATCCAAACTTTACTTTTGTTGCCTTCACCACATCTAGCAGCAGTTTCTCTGCTTCATTCCATCTCCCCTGAGATTCATATGTTGATGCCAAATTGTGCATGCTTGTCAGAGTGTGTGGGTGGTCTGACCCAAGCTTTGCTTTTCTTGCCTTCACCACATCAACCAGCAGTTTATCCACTTCATTCCATCTACCAATTTGATGAAAGACAAGTGCAAATTTCTCATGTTCATCATCATAGTACTTTGATTCCATCTTGTCAATTCCATACTGATGATTTGACTCAATATGTGGAGCAAGCAGTTGACAAAATGCATAATTGTCCTCCCCATAATCAAGCTTTATGGAACATGACAGCAATGCCCTTGCTGTCCAGTAGTAAATAAAAGCATCTTTTTCTGACATTCTATTTCTGCTCCATGAATGAATTAGTGGATGTATAAAGTACTGTGTATTCTTGCTTCTGATCAAAGAAAATGAGAGAAGCACTTGGATACCACTCAAAAACTGCATTCTGTCCCATTCACCATTTTCAATCAAAAACAAAGTTTGAGAATCCAGTAGTGCTACTGATAGTGGGAGGGGAGGTGTTGTGTCCTTTATTAAATCACTCCTTGCATAATTTTCAGCAGCATTCTTGAACAATACTTCTGGAATATTGGCATGGTGTAGAAAGGAAAAAATCTGTAAAATAGTGATAGCACTCTGTGCTGAACATGCTGCTGATCCTGTTGTTCTTGCAGCCCTACCCTCAATCTCCTGCATAGATATTTCCCATGTTCCATGTGTTGAAGTTCCATAATTAGATGCACCTTTGAAGTCTTCACCAGACATCAATCTTTTATTATGCTTGAAGTACATGTCCAGGTAATCCAGAATGCTACAACCACAGGTTTGTATATATGACCCAGCTTGATCAAGAGCAAGTGGGATGCCACCCATTTCTAAAACAAGTTGTCTAGCTGACTGCCTATGATCAGATGAGCCATGCAGTGAGGCTGACTCTAGTAGCAGTGAAATAGCCTCATCTTCTTCCATCTCAGACACTTCTAATGAGTTCCTTGCCAATGTGATTCTCTGCAATGCAGGATTTCTGCTTGTTATCAAAATATTGCCAGTATTTCCTGGTGGGAGGTATCTTTCAACAATTTCATATCCTCCATCTGCATTATCATACACAACAAGCCAGTTTGTTCTATGAGAAATCCATGTGAGGGCTAAAGCAGCTGACTCTGCTGTTGAACCTGAAGTGACATTATGTGAATGAGCAATCTGTTTCAGCCAAAGGTCAATAGTCTCTTCAGATGATGCATCAATCCAGAATATGTCTGAGAACCTAGATGGACCTTCTACATCATCAAAAGCCAAAGATGATTGCAAACTCACAATTGGTCATTATGCTCAATGAACTTGAGGCAGATCTGAGTCTTTCCTATTCCTCCTATGCCATACAGAAGGAATAATTTTCTCTGGCCTGCTTCATTTTGCCCAAAATGTTCCTTTAACCTACCCAGGTATCTATCTTGACCTATGAACAAAGTACTGGAATGTTTCAGAGGTGGTAAAGGTGGCAGGATTGACACTGGTGGAGCCAAATTGATGTTGATTATCTAGAATTGCACTAATAATAACACCAATCACGCAGGTGAAAACAAGAACACACTTGGTCCCTTTGAACTTCTATGATATCCTGAGCAATCAATGCAAAATCATGAGCACCAGAGAGGAACCCTGAGTTTGGGTTAGGTCTGGGGGAACTAGCCTTGGCCCATGGGAATTGGGAGCAATTAGCATTGAATCCATCATAATCCAGGTGAACGTTACCTTCATGGATACTAGTCAAAAAGGAAGGAGAGTAACGGATGTCACGCCAGCCGCCCCACAAAACACCCCAAAACACACAGAACGTGCATTGGCATCATAAGCCCACAGAGGAGGATAATGCCCTGGAGCTTTGGAAGTAAGTGCTTGTGCCGGAGAGGCAACTGAGATTCAGCAGGCCACTCGCCTGCAGGAAATGGAAACAACGTCGCGACTCGTGAGAGGCTTCAACTTGCCCTCACACGCATACTAGTACTACCTTGAAGGTATGGACAAGGAAACGAGGAAATGAAAAGCAAGGATAACCCCCGTTGCATGAAATCTAAGCTTCCTATAACAAGGATATGACTTTCTCTTTTAGCTAAATTTTCTCGTCGATGGCGTGTCATCTCTGGGGCAGCGTTTGAACAGGCTGAACGCAGTGGAGACGCTCAAGGATGGGCGCTGTAGGAACATCAGATCTTCGATTCCGTATCCATATACACACTGGCCCCAACGAATCAACAAGTTCAACGACGCAAACCTCTATAGACTAGAATAAAAGAAAAAGACTATATATATAATATATTCGTGTGCGAGTCATACTGTAGTAAGGCTATATAAGTGGTTCAACCCAAGGAGACGGACCGTAGAGACTCGAGAGAGAGAGAGAGAGATGTAACCTGAGAGAGAGGAAGGGAAAGAGAGAATTGAGTGTGTCTGGTCGAAAACATATGCGAAAGAAAATATACTCCTTACTAATTAAAAGAGGGGCGAAATGTGTGTGTGTGAGAGAGAGAGAGGGAGGAAGCATATATGTACGATTCAGAATTGTGGCGCCGGGTTACGAAGGAGGGAGAGAAACTAATCGAAAAAAAAAGAGACGGTATCCAGCAGCAGCAGCAGCATCGAGAGAAAAACGAAGGAATATTTCGAATTGGAAAAAAAAAAGAATGGTGCTGTTTTTTTTCTTCTTCCGAATTGTAAAACGAACGAACGAACGTGTTGTGTCTGTCTGTGTCAGTGTATGTGTGTGTGTGTTTGAATCCGTCAAAAAACCATGTGCAAAAAAACCGAAGGAAAGGCTTGAATTCGTTTTATTCTTCTTCTTGTTCTACTGTTCCTCCTCTTCCTCCTCCAAAACGTTTTGCAGCGGCGCACCATGCACGTACCGCCCCGGACTCGGCCGCTCAAACTCTTCAAGTGCAATCTGGATCGGCTCGGACTCGACCACGATCGCCTGCAACTTTGCCTGCTCCACCACCGTAGAAGGAACCGGAACCGGAACTACTCCTGGCAGAGGCACGGGCACTGGCTCCTTCTCCTTGTGCGGCTTCACGGGAATCCGGCTCGCAGGCACCAGTGCCGAGGAAGGGGGCACAGGTACAACAATCACGGGTGCAGGGGGAATAGACACGACCTGAGGAGCGGTGTGCGCCGCGTGCTGTGGTGACAGCAATGGAGGCTGTGATTGAGGGGGAGGGGGCTGTGATTGGGGTTGTTGTGATTGAGGTGGTGATAGTTGGGGTGGTGGAGTCTGGTGGGGATGGACCTTTTGCCCACCACGCTCGCGCTCGCGGTACATCTCAATCAGCGCCGCCGTCCTGCTCTGCGGTATACCAGCTGGCTTGTTGGACTCTGCAACATGCCCGTTTTGATGGTCGTCCCCTGCACCTCCATCGCCATTAACATTCGCAGCCTGCTGCGGCAGAGGAGGCGAAGGTGGCTGTGGCTGTGGCAGCACTTGCACTTGCACTTCAACTGGAGGTTCTTGAACCAAAACGGGGACTGGTATCGTCTCCTGCACAGGCGTTTTGTCCAGATGCGATGCTTCCTCGTCCTCTTCATCCTCGTCCTCCTCATCATCATCTTCTTCGTCCTCCCCCTGTAGACCAACCTCCTGCTCCTCATCCGTATCCCGGGCCAGCTTGGCCCTTAGCTCCTCTTCCAGATCCAGCGAACTCGTCGGCGGACGTCGCTCAGGGTGTAATTCGAAATAACCAGGCCGGCCCCTCCTCGCCCTCAACCGGGCTTTGCTCACAGCCTCCTTGAGCAGCTCGTCCTTCTCATCCTTTGCATCCTTCTCATCCTTTGCATCCTTTGCATCCTTTGTATCCTTTGTATCCTTATCCTTCCCCTTCTCACCCTTTTCATCCTCCTCATTCTCATTCTCATGTTCAATCTCGGTCTCATGTTCAACTTGCTCGGTCTCATGTTCAACTTGCTCGTGCTCGTGCTCGTGGTCATTGTCCTCCGCATCCCCATACTCCGAGCTCCCAGTCGTCACCCCGCTGATCCTGGGCACCATCTCAATCTCGTCCACATCCAGATCCTGCAAGTGCTGGTCCAGACCATAGTCGCGGTCAACCCGCTCGACCACGCTCGGCGGCGACGGAGGCCGGATCTTGACCGCGGCCAAGACTTGCGCGACCTCCATGCTCGCCAGATCAGGATCGGAATGGGCCCCGCGCAGGCTCACCCGTTTGACCGCATCCTGTTCGCCGAGCAGCCGCGGCCGAGGCAGCTTGTTGCCGACCAGAATGTCCACCCACGCATCGTCCTTGGACTGGCGCCGCCGCTGCTTCGCGCTCTCCGTCTCGTTCTCATGATTGTGCTCGTCGTCGCTGTAGCTCGCTAGCCGAGTCTCAAACTCGACTATGGAGTACTGTGCGGGGGGGATGGCCGACCGGCGTCGGACGCTTCCGGGGCTGGGGACGACGAGGACGGGAGTCGCAGGTAATCGAAACCGCGAGGCCCGTTTGGAAGAAGGTGTTGAGTGGACCGAGTGCTGAGAGTCGCTTTTGGGTGGAGGGGGAGGTAAGCTGGGAACCAGCGTGTCCTTGGGGGGCACCGGTGGAAGATGATAGGATTCTGTTCTTTTGAGGTCGATGCCCAAGCTGGATATGGTTGATGTCCGAGGTTGAGGAGCAGCCAGAGAAATGACCTTGGTGGAGTTGTCGGCGTGAAGCATGGCATCAAACTCGACTTCGTGGTAGGTCGGGCTGCGAGGTACGTGGCCAACCTCATAAGGCTTTCCGTTTAAAGTTGCGGCTTGCTTCCAATGCTTTGACTTTGTGGAAAAAAGAGAAGGAAGCCGTCGTCTGTTGGAAGAGGACTGGGCGAGTTTCTGACGATACTCTAGTGGAACAAACTCTTGGAAGAGAATGAGACTGGTTGTAGTTCGAGGGTCCGAGCCACCAGACGTGGTGGATAAATTGAAAGGCGTTGCTTTGAACTCGACCTTATTGCTTGGATTAAATACGATTGCTGTCGGCTTGGATATCATAACCACTCACCATAGCCCAATTACAGTCTCTCTCCACCTCTTCGCATCGTTCAGCATCCATCCAACCAGTGCCATAGATCAGGTCACAAAAGGCGTCGACAAAGGCTTCCTCAATCACTTCTTCATTGAAAACGACGGGCTCTGTGTCCCAGCCAAAATGAGGCAAGGACTTCTCTGCCTTTTTCAATTTTTTCGAGAGTTCGGCCTTGTTTGAGGGCCACGAGGCGATCGAGTTGGAGACGGGACTACTAAACTGGAGAGTGGCACTGAGAGGTACATCAGAGCGGGAGAAGCCGGCTGCCGAAAAGTCATTCCAGGAAAGGGTCTGGCGCTTTCTGGAGCGTTCCTGCCTCGCACTTTCTGTGAGATCGAATTCGAGTTTCTTGTCGTCGCCAAGGTCTCCAAAGCCCATGCTCTCAAATTCTCCCCATTTGAGATCCGTCAGACTTTTGAATCTGTCTTCTCCCTCGCGTGGACCCAGCACGCCCAACTCGGACGCACCGAGGGCGTTGGGGGCGGTAGATACGGCGGACTTGTAAGAGGAGGTAGAAGAAGCGTGGCTGACGGGAGCAGAGTCGTAGCCTGGCCCAGCGTCAGGGTGGACGTTTGGAGGCAAGTTCATGCGTTTCCTGAACGCATCTGAAAACCTTGGAGGGAGTCTGAGAGTGGAAGGAGAGATTCTTTCCCACTCTTTGGAGGAATAGAGTGCATTCGAGGGGCCTGGAGATGATCTAGGGGAAGTACGGGAGCCCCAAGAGGCAGCTGTTTTGACGAGATCTGGGGAATACATGCGCACGTTTCTTCTGACGCTTAGGAGTCTGATCGTGCGGGCGCCCTTACGGGGCTGGGGAGTCGTGTCTTTCTTGGGGTCATTTAAAAAAGGGAGCATTGCTGGGTATCCTTTAATCCAATCCTTGAGACGAGCAGGGACGCCGAGAGCGGCGGAAGGACCTGTGCGGGGGGTATCTTGCCAACGAATGAAAGCGAGAATAATGTGCTCCATTGCATTCGTTGCGCGGAGGTAGTGAAAATAGGTCTGATGAAAAGACGAGGAAGCAGAGCCGAGGCCGAAAAAGAGAGGCCCAAAGAGAGGTGAGAGGGAAGGGGGGGAGTGGCCAGAGGAGGTGCTGTTTGCGGTGAGACGGGTAAGGAGAACAAGGAGAGTGGTGACGATGGAGTGGATGACAGGGTGTAACTCGTCGAGAAAAGTGTGGAAATGACCCGAGGGAAATCGGTTGGCTGGAAAGGTGACGTCAAGAGGGGTGGAGAGAGAGAGAGAGAGCAAGGAAGACGAACCAGCCTCTGAATCTCTGAAGCGGACATAAGAGTCCCAAGCAAGGAGCCCGCGGACCTCTTGGGAGTTGCTCATCCGAACGACACGGGCAAGGCCCCAGCGGAGACAGACCGCGAGTTCATGGAGACCTGCAAAGCGAGCCTCGTCTCTCCACTTTGCGTCAGCCCTTTCTGCAGAGGGGGTATTGCGCAAGTCGTGGCAAGTGTCGAGGAAGGCACGGATGAGGCGCTTGACTGAAGAGTAGGAGACATCGAGGGCGGTAGTTGAGAATATGAAGGGAGTGGTGATACCGCCACGAGAGCTGAGTTCGTCAGTGACAACGGCGACGAGACGGGCGAGTTGAGGGGGAGCGAGGATTACATGGCGTTCGAAAGCGAGAAAACCATAGTCAGGGAGTGAAGGGAGGTCGGAGCGAGGATGGAGAGTGAGTGAAAGGAAAGGGGAAGAAGAGGAAGAGGAAGAGGAAGAAACAGGCAGAGGTTGAAGGGGCGAGTCGCGCGAGTTGAGCCTTCCGAGCTCGTCGTGGGTCTTTTTGGTGGTCGTCGACTGGGTGCGGGCTCGAGAGAAGAGAGAGGGCATGAGCAACCGTGTTTTTTATTCCCGCGCTATCAATGATTGTAACTGACATTGTTGGCATTGTAATTGGCATTGTAATTGGCATTGTAATTGGCATTGTAATTGGCATTGTAATTGGCATTGTAATTGGCATTGTTAAGTTGACATTGTAACTAACCACGTCGTCCTGCAAGAAGTGGCTTCAATCGCCCAACTACTGATGCTGACTTGACCTGCGTTGGTCCCTCAAGTCCACTCCCTTCAAACTTCCCATCCACAGGTGCTGACCGTAACGCCACCGCCCGTTCCCGCCATTGTTCCCGTTCCTCTCGGTCTCGCCGCCACCCAGTCTCCGGGATGATAAACCGCGTGTTCTTGTCCCGCGGTGTCACTGCCTCCCTCTTCGATCCAGGTCGTGGGCTTTCTGGAAGACCCACCCCCGCAGTCAGGTGGCCCTTGACTGACGACAATTCCGCCGTTTGCGGGTAATGGCTGGACGATGAATACGGCGTCCGTGCCCGTTGTGGTAAGCTCGGCGTGAATGCCACAGAATACGCAGACGGAGGCACCGCTGCCGTCCTTGGTCCATATGTAGGGTACGTCACTGGTGGTCTTTGCACTTGCACAAAACTGGACCCAAATGGCGTCGGTGGAGGGCCATGGACTTGGCTTGCCTCGACACACGCAATCGCGTCCCTGGCCCTGCTCGCTCGTTGACGGTGTACGATAAACGCCGTCACTATTATGATAAAGAGGATGCCTACTACCGTAGATCTCACTGATTAGCTTCCCACACAAACTCAAAACTCAAACCAAGCGTACCGCAGGTACACCAGATCGCAGCCCGTGCATCAAATGGAAGTCGATTGTGGCATATAATGGTACCAAATCTGGTGGGGGGTGCCAAGTCACGCCAGCGTCTGCAGAAGCGCAAAGGATGGTGACTTACGAGTTGTAGCACACCCTTTCCGCAGAAACTATGGGTAGAGCAGTTGTCAGCCACAAGGCTACACCTCCGCCCCTTAGCAACCCTCTTCTCGCCAGCACCATCTACTAAACTAACCCACGTCAGCGCCCTCTCTCTCTCCTGCATGGGAATACAAGACAGACCTTGTTTATCCTTCAAGGATAAGTGCTCTTTTCGCTTTGATATATTGGACCTGCCCAGCAGTGTCCACACACGTCCAGCGAGTAGTCAAAGCAATTGAGATGGCGGTTTGCTGTGTTGTGATGTTTGATGCATCACGTCTCTGCTGACGTAACCCACCTTTCTCCAACTCCCGGTGACGATGGTAAGCACGCCCATTGGAATGATGGCTACGCTACTATTCACATCTCCCCACCCTAGTCCGCCTTGTTCAACTTTCAATCCCTACTCCTCGTCATCCTCCTCGTCATATGCACATGTACCTACGTCCGCGCTGTTGCCCCCCGTCTCATTGACCGTAATAAACGAGGGTCTGTCTGTTCCCTTTTGACTGCCATCCAACCTTGTTGCTGACGACAAACAACAGCTTTCTGGGCCTCTTTTTCATGTCCGCACGCATAGGCGAACGTCTCTCACCCTACGTTGCATTGGCATGTGTATCCATGGCGGTTGCTATCATGATACCCATCACATAACCTAGTGACATACGTTGCATGTTAGTATTACATAATTTGTATTTGCACTTGTTGTCGCGACGCGTCCCTTTGTGCACGCGATGCGCATTGAAGAGCTCGTCATTGAAGGTGACTTCCCCCAACGCGTAGTCAGACCCTTCCTGCTCACTCTCTTCTCATAGGCTTCAAATCTTACCCCGTACGGACTCAAATCACAGGATGGGATCCTTCCTTCAACGCTATCACCGGCCTCAACGGTTCTGGAAAATCCAACATTCTCGATGCCATCTGCTTCGTTCTGGGCATCACTAACATGTCCGCCGTACGCGTCTCTTTCTTTTAACTCGCAGTTGACTCAATCAACTGACAGATGCGAGCTTCAAACCAGCAAGACCTCATCTACAAACGTGGACAGGCCGGCGTCACCAGAGCCAGCGTCACCATCGTTTTTGACAACTCGGATCGCTCAAACAGTCCAACCGGTTACGAACATTGCAAACAAATAACAGTCACTCGTCAGGTATGCGCTCTTTTACCCTCTTCTATATCACCCGCCTGACTTGGCGCAGATTGCCATCCCAAATGTCTCTAAATACCTCCTCAATGGTCACAAATCTCAGCAAGGCCAAATTCAAACCCTCTTCCAATCCGTCCAACTCAACATTAACAATCCCAACTTCGTCATCATGCAAGGCCGTATCACCAAGGTAACCTACCCCCTCTCGATGTATTCGCCTCTGTTTTTATTTTATTTTATTTTACCTCACCCAGGTTCTCAATATGCGCCCACAAGAAATCCTCGGACTCGTCGAAGAAGCTGCCGGAACCCGCATGTTCGAAGAGCGTAAAGACAAGGCCAAAAAAACCATGAGCAAAAAGGAAATTCGCGTCCGAGAGATCACCTCCATCCTCCAAGAAGAGATCACACCCAAACTCAACAAGCTCCGCGAAGAAAAACGCGCCTTTCTCCAGTACCAGAAAACCTGCACCGAGCTCGAACGCGTCGGACGCCTTCTCCGCGCGTCCGACTGGATGGAGGGCAAGAAGCGCGCGAGCGCCAAGGAGGCCGAGCTGGACCTCAAAAAGGACGAAACGAAAGAGCTGGGCGAGCTCAAGGCCCGCATCTCGCGCGAGGTCAAGGCCGCAGAGAAAGACGTCGAGGACGTCATCAAGAAGCGCGACGCGGAGATGAAGAAGGGCGGCAGGCTCAAGTCCCTTGAAGACCAAGTCGCACAACTCGGCAAGGTCCTGGTTAAAGTCAGGACTCAGGCCAGCATCGCGCGCGAGACGATCAAAGATGAGGAGGCCAAACTCGTTGGGCTCGAAACCGAAATAATAGAGGTAGCGTGCCTTTCTCTCCCTCTCGCGTTCTCATTTTAACCCCCCAAATGTCAAAAAGTCTCAATCCTCTCTCGAGAACAAAAAAGTCCAAGTGGATAAACTCCTCGCATCTTACAACGCCATCAAGGACAAGCACACCACGATGCAGAACGGGCTGTCCAACAAGGAAGAGTTGCTGCAGTCCCTCCTGACCGGCCTCACCACCGCACGCAACTCGGACAAGACGGTCGGTGGAGGCTATATGGGCCAAATCGCCGAGGCGCGCGCCCGGGCGGCGCAAGGCGCCGCACAGGAAGAGCAGGGCAACGTCCGCCTCGGCATGGCGGAGAGAGAGCTCAAGGCCCTCGAGGCCAGGTGGAAAGAGGTCGAGCGTGAAGCGGGCGACGGAAGGAAGAGGGTTGAGAGAACGAAGGAGGCTGTCGAGGGCTGCCGCGCGGCTTTGGCGCGATGTCGCTGGAACGACGAGTTGGAGAGACACCACGAGATCAAGTTAAGAGAAGCGAGGGATGTTGTAGGGGATTTGACCCACGTGCGTTTTTTTTTTTTTTTTTTTTGGGTTGGGCATTTCCCATCTCCAAGTCGCTGACTTTCTGACTTGGAAATAGCAACGGGACCGAGTCAAGCAAAGCGTTGGGAGACTGAATTTCGACTACCTCACTCCCTCGCCCCAATTCAACCGCGCCAAGGTGCGCGGGTTGGCCGCCACCCTCATCACACTCGAGAAAGACAATTATCGGGCATCCACGGCTCTGGAAATCGCTGCAGGTGGGAAGCTTTATCAAGTCGTCGTCGAAGACGAGAAGACGGGTGCGGAACTGCTCAAACACGGGCAACTGAGGAAACGCGTGACGCTCATCCCGCTCAACAAAGTCAATGCGTTCACCGTCTCGGCACAGGTAAAAAATATCCAGCTTGCAAACCGTATTTTTTGAATCAATGGCTTGCAGAAACTACAAGCCGCTCAGCGCCTTGCACCTGGCAAAGTCCAACCTGCGCTTTCCCTTGTGGGCTACGCACAAGACGTGGCAAAGGCCATTGCCTATGTCTTTAGCGATACTCTCATCTGCGACGATGCAGAGTCGGCAAAACGGGTGACTTTTAGCAGAGATGTCAGCCTGCGTTCGGTCACGCTCGAGGGGGACGTGTACGACCCGTCTGGCACATTGAGTGGTGGATCCGCTCCGAGCGGGAGTGGAGTGCTGATCCAGGTGCAAGAGTTACTCGAGAAAGAGTCGAAATTAAACGAGGCGAGAAAGAGGTTGCAGGCGCTAGAGTTTGAAGAAGAGAAAAGCAGGAGAGATAGGGAAGAGTGGACAGCGCTCAAGCGAGATTTGGAAATGAAAGAGCATGAGCTGAGACTTTTGCAGGGGCAGATTGAGGGAAGCAACGCCGCCCGTGTAAGCCGTCTACTAATCCACTTCATCTTCTAACGGGACATGCAGATCGGAACTGAAGTCGAAGAACGCAAGAAGGCTATCGATGACCTCAAATCTGCCATTCGAGCTGCCAAAGATAAACAGAAAGAGGCGGATGAGGAGTGTAAGAAGCTCGAGCGTGATATGAAAGAGTTCAAGAACAACAAGGACGGCAAAATCGACGAGCTCAAGGCAGAGATCTCAAAGCAGAAAGCGGCGCTTCAGAAGCACGCCGTCATTGTCAAGTCGGAACAAAAGGAATTGCAAACGGCCAATCTCGAGTTGGGTGGGTATGGCTGTTTATGTTCGATTCATGATGATCAAACTCTTCTCATCCTTCCCCTAACTTAGAGCAAATCCAGGCGGATATTGAAACCTCCAAGGCCAATCGCGACGAGGTCAAAGCGGGGATTGAAAATTTCGAACGGGAGCTCGCCGAGCTAGAAAAGCAAGTAGCCAAAGAGGAGGTATGTATGCTCCGCTGCTCAACTAGACACCCCCCCCCTGTACGTTATATCAGGCTGCCCATGGCCGAGCAGAGGCAAAGCTGCAGGAAGAATTGGCGACGTTGTTCCGGTTCGACAATGAACTCAAGGCGCTCGACAAGGTTATCAAAGAGAAAAGGGCGGCCGTGTCGCAAGCGGAGCTGGACATTCAGAAATTGGAACACGCTATCCAGGCGCTGGGCAAGGAACGGACGACGGCGATCAACTTTGTTGCCAATTTGGAGAAGCAGTATGAATGGATCTTGCAAGACAAGGAGTGAGGCGCTCTTTTTCTTTCTTTCTCTCTCTTCGTAGATCCGTACGCTGAGGGAGAGGACAGCGAGTTTGGCAGACCCGGTTCGCAGTATGACTTTAATGCGATTAACGTGGGCCAGTTAAGGGATAAGGCGGTCGAGCTGGAGCAAGCTCAGAAGGGGATGAGGAAGAAGGTGAACACCAAAGTCATCAACATCATTGACAGGTGAATGTTGTCATTTGGGAGACAATCAAAATGACATTGGCTTATATTTATTTCTGCCACGTTCTCTAGCGTCGTGAATAGAGAGGCAGAGCTCAAAAAGATGCTCAGTCAGGTGTTGAAAGATAAAGAAAAGATTGAAGAGACTATCGAAGAACTAGATCGGTACAAGAGGGACGCGCTTCAAAAAACTTGGGAAAAGGTTGATGGGTGAGTTTGCTCCATCATCATCATTTGTTAAGACCAAGGGGGGTGATTGAAGACTCACGTGTTAAAGCGACTTTGGCGGTATCTTTGCTGAACTGTTGCCTGGCAACTTTGCCAAGCTGGTACCGCCCGAAGGCCAGGATCTTATGGACGGTCTAGAAGTCAAAGTTCAACTGGGCACCGTTTGGAAGGAGAGCTTGACTGAGCTAAGTGGAGGCCAACGGTAATGTCGTTTTTTTTTGATTTTTTTGACCTCGTCTCACGTTGTAACGCTGCAGATCTCTCATCGCGCTCTCGCTCATCATGGCGCTTCTCCAATTCAAGCCTGCGCCAATGTACATCCTCGACGAAATCGACGCTGCCCTGGATCTATCACACACACAGCATATTGGACAGCTCTTCCGGACACGGTTCAAGGGGTCACAGTTCATCGTGGTCTCGCTGAAGGAAGGGCTGTTTACGAATGCCAATGTGCTGTTTAGGGCGAGATTTAGAGATGGGACGTCGATCGTGGAGAGGACGGCGCAGCGGTCGACGTCGACTTTGTATACCACTGGTGGTGGTGGTGGTGGTGGTGGGGACAATGAAGGAGACGATGGCGGGGGAAGGAGAGGGAGGAAAGGTCTTGGGTCAAGTTGACATGGACATTGGATTATTTTATCAACGTAGAGGACAAAAACAAGTCAGAGTTGCATTGGGAAGTAATGTACGTATTGGTTGTATGCTAGTACTGGATTGCTCACATCACTAGTTACCCCACTAGGGATGAATCTCTTGCCGCTTGTATGGCTTGCAGGTTATTTCATGCAGAATCAGGCAGTTCGGTGACACTTTTGAGGTTGAGGCCGCGGGATGGCAAGATGGTCATTTGAATGTGTTGATCACACACAAGCTGCGCAACATAGTCGCTTAGCAGGTGTGTTTCAAAGTCCTCCCACGTCTCATCTGTTGGTTCCACCCGTACGAGGACATGACTCTCAGTGTCGGTGAACGACATGAGTCCATTTACCGAGTGCCAAAATTGGACAATGTTTGTAATGTTATTGACAGCATGTTTGATTTCTTTCATCTCCTGATCTTCACCATCGGAGGAGAGCGCTAGGAAACATCTCCGTGGAATTCCGCTCAACTTCGTGTACGCATTCCTAAGGTCTTCGGCAACCAAGGTGGGGAACTCTAATAACCTGTGGATTTTAATATTACCACCAACAAAATTCTACAGCTATCCTTCTTACCCAGCGCAATAAAGTTCGGCCCATTTCCAGGTGGGCGTATAATAAATCTGAGCTTGAGCCTGTTTGAACGCAATTACGTGATTCCGATTAGGAGATGTTGCAACCACCACTCTGCCTTGACGACGTGGATGAGGATGGAACTGTGGAGGGATTTCCCTTAAGCCTGGATTGACGTCGACTAATGCGCAGCAGTGAATAGAAGCATCAAGTGCTTCAATGGGTCTTCCGTCCCTTAGCGATACTTGCCGAACGCCAGTATCGGTGAACACCAATGCATGTCTCGTATTGGTGCAGTACACAGTTGGTTTCTCCTTCTGAAGTCGCCACACTAGAATGCAAGATAGGCTGACAGTCTTCCCTATGATTTCATACCATTTGTTAGCATACCAAATACAAAAGGTGGTCAGGCGCGAACCTGTACCAGGCTGACCCGTTATAATTGTCGAATGCGCTAGGGAGTTACGACGTTCTGACTGCGACATTCCGGCGTAGAGTTTATCCTGCTCGCACAACTTCTCATAAAGAGACTTGTAAGTCTCGGTGACAAGTATTTTCGGCAAACCGCATGGGAATAAATCATTCTCGTTGGGGAGTTTAAGATACTCGTAATTCGTTTCCTCAGTGTCCTTTTCCAGCGTCCTCAAATTGGGAATTTGAGTGGAGGTTTTAATAAAACACTCGGTGGCTTGCTTGCCCCAAAACGTGTCCCACAGTAGATTCCAGTGAGAAAGGTCACGCTCATAAACATCTGGCTCAAGGCTGTTCAGGCGAGGTTTCTTGGAACGGGGCTGACCTGCAAAATCGAGGTGAACGAAACAAAAGGTATGGCAAGTTCAACAATATCATCATGAATAATAAGCAGTAGTACTCACCACTCATACTAATCTCAGGGCATTGAATCACGATGTGTAGGTGGATGTCAGAAGGTGGTTTGGGAAATATCTCTCCCACTTTTCTTGCAGAGCTCAACTCTGTCGAGCATGCTTCTATGTCGCCCAGCGAAGCTAATCTCTGCACGAGACTGCGATCTGGATCAATGGGAACCATGATATCGAGCTGAAACAGAGTGTCAGAATGTGCAGGCCTTTGGTATTAAGGAAACAACCTTCAAAAGCCTCATGTGGAAAGGATCTGTGTCATGGAGATCTCTGATGCTCTCCTTTATAATTCCCTTCAAGCGAGTGACGCTGGCATCAATCGGAATGTCGAAGATGTCGTATGGCATTGGATTGCCTTCAACCAAACACCAGAGGGTTCGAGATTGCTCTGAAGACATAGTTGGTAAGGCTGGAGGAAAGTAGTATGGAACAAGAGGTGGGCGGTCTGAAATCAAGGAATTCGCTCATCGTAATAGGAGGCGTGGGCGGAGATTGAATAAACGTGACGTCACACAAGAATGATGCCCTGAAGGTTATCATTTGTTCTTTCATTTTTATATATTCTAATTATTGATGGTGTATGGCTGCGGGGAAAAAAAAGGCCCGAGCGGATTCTCTAAATACCTCCTCAACGGTCACAAATCTCAGCAAGGCCAAATTCAAACCCTCTTCCAATGCGTCCAATTCGACATTAACAATCCCAATTTCGTCATCATGCAAGGCCGTATCACCAAGGTATAACGTACCCCTCGATTTTATTATTATTATTATTTTTTATTACCTCACCTAGGTTCTCAACATGCGCCCACAAGAAATCCTCGGACTCGTTGAAGAAGCTGCCGGAACCTGCATGTTCGAAGAGCGTAAAGACAAGGCTAAACGCGTCCGAGATCACCTTCCAAAAAGGAATCACCTCCAAACTCAACAAGCTCCGCGAAGAAAAACGCGCCTTTCTCCAGTACCAAACCTACACCGAGCTCGAACGCGTCGGACGCCTTCTTCGTGCGTCCAACTGGAATGGGAGCAAGAAGTGCGCGAGCGCCAAGGAAGCCGAGTTGGACCTTCGGAAGGAAACGAAAGAACTGGGCTCAAGGTCGCAGAGATGAAGAAGGGTGGCAGATTCAAGTCGCTCGCAGACCAAGTCGCGCAGCTCGGCAAGGTCCTGGTTAAAGTCAGGACTCAGGCCAGCATCGCGCGCGAGACGATCAAAGATGAGGAGGCCAAACTCGTTGTGCTCGAAACCGAAATAATAGAGATAGCGTGCCTTTCTCTCTCTCTCGCGCGCGCGTTCTCATTTACTTAACCCCAATTTTCAAACAGTCTTTCGAGAACAACAAAGTCCAAGTGGATAAATTCCTGGTGTTCTACAACGCCACCAAGGACAAGCACACCACGATGCAGAACTGGCTGTCCAACAAGGAAGGGTTGCTGCAGTCCCTCCTGACCGGCCTCACCACCGCGCACAACTCGGACAAGACGGTCGGTGGAGGCTACATGGGCCAAATTGCCGGCGCGCTCAGGAAACGTCCGCCTCGGCGTGGCGGAGAGAGGGCTCAAGGCCCTCGAGGCCAGGTGGAAAGAGGTCGAGCGCGAAGCGGGCGACGGAAGGAAGAGGGTTGAGAGGACGAAGGAGGCTGTCGAGGGCTGCCGCGCGGCTTTGGCGCGGTGTCGCTGGAACGAAGAGTTGGGGAGACACCACGACATCAAGTTGATGATGTGGGAGATTTGACCCACGTGCGTTTTGGGTTGGACATCCAATCTCCTGTCGCTGACTTTCTGACTTGGAAATAGCAACGGGACCGAGTCAAGCAAAGCGTTGGGAGACTGAATTTCGACTACCTCACTCCCTCGCCCCAATTCAACCGCGCCAAGGTGCGCAGGTTGGCCGCCACCCTCATCACACTCGAGAAAGACAATTATCGGGCATCCACGGCTCTGGAAATCGCTGCAGGTGGGAAGCTTTATCAAGTCGTCGTCGAAGACGAGAAGACGGGTGCGGAACTGCTCAAGCACGGGGAACTGAGGAAACGCGTGACGCTCATCCCGCTCAACAAAGTCCATGCGTCACTGTCTCGGCACAGGTAACGTGTCCAACTTGTAGCTATATTTTATTGAATCAATGGCTTGCAGAAACTACAAGCCGCTCAGCGCCTTGCACCTGGCAAAGTATAACCTGCGCTTTCCCTTGTGGGCTACACACAAGACGTGGCAAAGGCCATTGCCTATGTCTTTAGCGATACTCTCATCTGCGACGACGCAGAGTCGACGAATCGGGTGACCTTTAACACAGCGCTCGAGGGGGACGTGTACGACCCGTCTGGCACATTGAGTGGTGGATCCGCTCCGAGCGGGAGTGGAGTGCTGATCCAGGTGCAAGGGTTACTCGAGAAAGAGTCGAAATTAAACAATGCAAGAAAGAGGTTCCAGGCACTAGAGCTCGGAGAAGAGAGAAGCAGGAGAGATGGGAAGAGTGGACAACGCTCAAGCGGGATTTGGAAATGAAAGAGCATGAGCTGAGACTGACTTTTGAAGGGGCAGATTGAGGGAAGCAACGCCGCCCGTGTAAGCCGTCTGCAAGAAGCTCGAGCGCGGCATGAAAGAGCTCAAGAACAACAAGGACGGCAAAATCGACGAGCCCAAAGCAGAGATCTCAAAGCAGAAAGCACGCTGTCATTAACAAAAGGAATTGCAAACGGCCATTCTCGAGTTGGGTATGACTGTTATATTCTATTCATGATGATCAAACTCCTCTCATGCTCCCCACTTAGAGCAAATCCAGGCAGATATTGAAACTTCCAAGGCTAATCGCGACGAGCCCAAAGCAGGGATTGAAAATTTCGAACGGGAGCTCGCCGAGCTCGAAAAGCAAGTAGCCAAAAAGGAGGTATGCTCCAAGGTACAAGTGAGTGTCTATATAAGTAAAGCTGAATATAGAATGATACGAACAGAACAAAAAGATGGGAACAACGAACATTAATGAACAGTCAAAAAGAATGTGTCATACATGGAAACGAGACGAACTGTGAGCGGACACGGGCGCGGCGTTACAACATTCAGAAATTGGAACACGCTATCCAGACACTGGGCAAGGAACGGACGACGGCGATCAACTTTGTTGCCAATTTGGAGATTGAGCGAGGTATGTCGTTTTGTTTTTTGTTTTTTGCACAAACCCCTTGGGAAGCGAGCCCGCCTCTGACGTTGTAACGCTGCAACGCTGCAGACCTCTTATCGCGCTCTTGCTCATCATGGCGCTTCTCCAATTCAAGCCTACGCCAATGTACATCCTCGGCATTGCAGCACCGTGCGATCGTAAGCATGGCTACCGTAAAGCTAGCTACGCTGGTCATTCGAGTATGCATTCTCTGTTGGGATACACCTACCACTTCTAACGTATATTAACCAGACATTGGCAAAGCCTATATCCACTCGGATAAAAAACCAAGCGGCACAGTACGACGAGATCGACGCTGCCGTTAATCTATCACACACAGCATATTGGACAGCTCTTCCGGACGCGGTTCAAGGGGTCACAGTTCATCGTGGTCTCGCTGAAGGAAGGGCTGTTTACGAATGCCAATGTGCTATTTAGGGCAAGATTTAGAGATGGGACGTCGATCGTGGGGAGGACGGCGCAGCGGTTGACGTCGACGTTGTATACCAGTAGTAGTGATGGTGGGGACAATGAAGGAGACGATGGCGGTGGAAGGAGGGAGGAAAGGCGCTGGGTCAAGTTGATATCAACATTGGATTATTTTATCGATGTAGAGGACAAAAACAAGTCAGAGTTCCATTGGGAAGTAATATACGTATTGGTTGTATGCTAGTACTGGATTGCTCACATCACGAGTTACCCCACTAGGAATGACAATCCTTTGCCGCTTGTATGGCTTGCAGGTTATTTCATGATCAGGAACGACAAATACGATGCATATCCTTTTTTTTGCAGAATCAGGCAGTTCGTCGGTGAGTTCGGTGATACCTTTGAGGTTCAGGCTGTGAGATGGCGAGATAGTCATTTGAAAAAAGACTGTGACATCTGTAGAGATGTAAACAGCATCAACAGCTTTTGTGGTTGACGAGAGAGGAATCAGATATTGATTCAGAAACTCATTGCCCACGGCCCGAGACCCCTTCCGAGCTCGAACAGATAGCGTGTGGAAATAACCACTTGCTTCGGATTCGGATTCCTTGATCCGCACACGTAGAGAAGGTGCACCTTTATCCATGGCGTCGGGTTCAAATTCGATGCCTTCGCGAAATCTGCGGTGCACAGCCCTCTCGAATAACCTGCCACCCCAACTACGTATATCGGGAGTGCGAAGGAAAAAGTCCATCGAATCACGGATGCTACATGTCTTGTTATAAAGACTGATCCTTTCAAACAGAAGTTGCGCAACATAGTCGCTTAGCAGGTGTGTGTTATGAACCTTCCACGTGTCATCTGTTGGTTCCACTCGTACGAGGACATGACTCGCAGTGTCGGTGAACGGCATGGGTCCGTTTACCGAGTGCAAAAATTGGATAATGTTTGTGATGTTATTGATAGCAGTTTTGATTTCTTCCATCTCCTGATCTTCACCATCGGGGTCGGAGAGGAATGAGAAACATCTCCGTGGAATTCCGCTCAACTTCGTGTACGCATTCCTAAGGTCTTCGGCAACTAAGGTGGGGAACTCTAATAACCTGTGAATTTTAATAATACCACCAACAAAATTCTACAGCTATCCTTCTTACCCAGCACAATAAAGTTCGGCCCATTTCCAGGTGGGCGTATAATAAATCCGAGCTCGAACCTGTTTGAACGCAATTACGTGATTCCGATTGGGAGATGTTGCAACCACCACTCTGCCTCGACGAAGTGGATGAGGATGGAACTGTGGAGGGATTTCCCTTAAGTCTGGATTGACGTCGACTAATGCGCAGCAGTGAATAGAAGCATCAAGTGCTTCAATGGGTCTTCCGTCCCTTAGCGATACTTGCCGAACGCCAGTATCGGTGAACACCAATGCATGTCTCGTATTGCTGCAGTAGACAGTTTGTTTCCCCTTCTGAAGTCGCCACACTAGAATGCAAGATAGGCTGACAGTTTTCCCTGTAATTTCGTACCATTTGTTAGCGTGCAAAATACAAAAAGTGGTCAGGCGCGAACCTGTACCAGGCTGACCCGTTATAATTGTCGAATGCGCTCGGGAGGTACGACGTTCTGACTGCGACATTCCGGCGTAGAGTTTATCTTGCTCGCACAACTTCTCATAAAGAGACTTGTAAGTCTCGGTGACAAGTATTTTCGGCAAACCGCATGGGAATAAATCATTCTCGTTGGGGAGTTTAAGATACTCATAATTCGTTTCCTCAGTGTCCTTTTCCAGCGTCCTCAAATTGGGAATTTGAGTGGAGGTTTTAATAAAACACTCGGTGGCTTGCTTGCCCCAAAACGTGTCCCACAGTAGATTCCAGTCAGAAATATCATGCTCATAACCATCTGGCTCAGAGCTGTTCAGGCGAGGTTTCTTGGAACGGGGCTGACCTGCAAAATTGAGGTGAACGAAACAAAAGGTATGGCAAGTTCAACAATATCATCATGAATAATAAGCAGTAGTACTCACCACTCATACTAATCTCAGGGCATTGAATCACGATGTGTAGGTGGCGGTCGGAAGGTGGTTCGGGAAATATCTCTCCCACTTTTCTTGCAGAGCTCAACTCTGTCGAGCATGCTTCTATGTCGCCCAGCAAAGCTAATCTCTGTACGAGACCACGATCTGGATCAACGGGAACCATGACATTGAGCTGAAAGAGAGCATCAGAATGTGCAGGTCCTTGGTATTAAGGAAACAACCTTCAAAAGCCTCATGTGGAAAGGATCTGTGTCATGAAGACCTCTGATGCTCTCCTTTATAATTCCCTTCAAGCGAGTGACGCTGGCATCAATCGGAATGTCGAAGATGTCGTATGGCACTGGACTGCCTTCAACCAAACACCAAAGAGTTCGAGATTGCTGTGGAGACATAGTTGGTAAGGCTGGAGGAAAGTAGTATGGAACAAGAGGTGGGCGGGTGCTACGGTTTGAAATCAAGGCTCTGTTGGACTGGAATTCGCTCATCGTAATAGGAGGCGTGGGCGGAGATTGAATAAACGTGACGTCACACAAGAATGATGCCGAGGTGCCGACGCGGCTAGTTTGTGACTAGTAGATAAAAACTAATCGTTTGAATGTTATCGTTTTTTCTTTCGTTTTTATATATCAATTACGAGTGCGCGACCAAAAGGAATTGCAGAGCTAGACCACGGGTCAGGTGCACTTAGTTCAATGCATACCTGCTGGGGCATAAGCCAGATAAGCTTGATCATGATGGAGTGGTTTCTCAGAGGGCGCGTCAGGTATGCATATCACATGCCCGACTTGGTGCAGATTGCCAATCTGTCCATCTCAACATTAACAATACCAATTTCGTCATCATGCAAGGCTGTATCACCGAGGTAACGTACCCCTTCGATGTATTCGCCTGTTTTTTTTTCGCCCACAAGAAATCCTCGTACTCGGCGAAGGAACCTGCATGTTCGAAGAGCGTAAAGATAAGGCTAAACGCGTCCGAGAGATCACCCTCCAAGAAGGAATCACCTCCAAACTCAACAAGCTCCGCGAAGGAAAACGCGCCTTTCTCCAGTACCAGAAAACTTGCACCGAGCTCGAACGCGTCGGGCGCCTTCTCCGCGCGTTTGACTGGAATGAGGGCAAGAAGCGAGCGCCAAGGAGGCCGAGCTAGACCTTCGGAAGGGCAAAACGGAAGAACTGGGAGAGCTCAAGGCCACAGAGATGAAGAAGGGTGGCAGACTCAAGTTACTCGAAGACCAAGTCGCACAGCTCGGCAAGGTCCTGGTTAAAGTCAGGACTCAGGCCAGCATCGCGCAAGACATCAAAATTGAGGAGGCCGAGTGGATAAACTCCTACAACGCCATCAAGGACGATTACACCACGATGCAGAATGGGCTGTCCAACAAGGGAGAGTTGCTGCAGTCCCTCCTGACCGACCTCACCACCGCGCGTAACTCGGACAAGACGGTCGGTGGAGGCTACATGGGCCAAATCGCCGAGGCGCCGTATAGGAAGAGCAGGGCAACGTCCGCCTCGGCATGGCGGAGAGAGCTGAGCTCAAGGCGCTTGAGGCGATGTGGAAAAAGGTCGAGTGCGAAGCGGGCGACGAAAGGAAGAGGATTGAGAGAACGAAGAAGGCTGTCGAGGGCTGCCCCGCGACCTTGGTGCGGTGTTGCTGGAACGAAGAGTTGGAGAGACACCACGACATCAAGTTGATGATGTGGGAGATTTGACCCACGTGCGTTTTGGGTTGGACATCCCATCTCCTTTTTTTTTTTTTTTTTTTTTTGAACTAGAAATTGGTATTGACACTGGAGTTTACATAGACAAGCTAACGATAACCGGTGGACAAGACAAACCGGGCAGGCCCCAAAGCACAATGTAGCTAAGCGGGACGTGGTCAAATCAGCGAGGAACTTGAGAAGGACCCCGACAGGCGTATACTAAACGGCCTCGGCTTGAGGCAGGGATGGGCGGTACAGAGGACGGGCAGTCCCGTATAGTCCCTCAGGAGGGTGCGGTACGAGTTTGAGAAAAGCGCTGTTGACGGCGCTCGTTACGGCGGTCGGTACGGACATCTTCGACACAATCTCTCCTGGCTCGATCCATGGACGCGAGAACCAGGGGGCGGAAGCGGGCTGCGTAGAACGGGCAGCTACGGGCGGTGGCAAGGTGGTCACCGTGGCAGTTAATGCACTGGGCAATGCGCCTCTGGCGAGGTGGTAAAAGTTCGACCGCTGCTTGATGAGAGGCAGTCGGGTGGTTTCTGGTGCAGACCGCGCACCAAGCTTGACGGGAGCCACAGCGGTGCATCGTGTGGCCCCAACGGAGGCAGATTCCACATTGTGGGACGGACCTGTTGACAGTCCAGGGGGTGGCGCGTCGGGGGACCCCTCCGAAGAGGATGTCCGTGGAAAGGAGCTTGTGAGCGGTGGTGGAAGACCTGTCGTCAAAAACTTCGCAATAAACCGTGGCCGAAGGGGCCGTTGTCTTGCCCTTGGCAAAGACGAAGCGGGGCGGGGTAAAGAAGGCGACCTTGGCCCACTTCGGGTGGGTGTGGATAGCCTCCAGCAGGGCGTCGTTTGAAATGGGGGTCCCGTCCGGCAGCTGGGCCGGGACATGTGCGAACTTGATAGCTGAAGTGGTCGGCCTCACGATGCAAGTGGGGGCGGACGGGAAATGGCTCAGGACTGTGGATTCAACCGCAGCAACGTCTTCGGGGGAGGCAGGGCACTTGAGCATGACCTCGAAATCTCCCCTAAGGGTCCACGTGGCGGCGACAACACTGTTCTTGTCGCCGAGTGAGACAGAGGAACGGACCAGGTCTGCTGAAGGAAGTTCAAGGCCATCACCGGGCGGGCGGAAAATGACCTTGGTGGTACGCGTGCCCTGCAATGTGCAGGACCTGGCCCTCTTAACAGAGTTAGAGGGCCCCTTGTCCGGGGGACGAGCTGGTTCGAGGCGATGGAGGGCAGCGACCACATCAGCAAACGAAGGTTTGTTGGCGGTGGGAGGCGCCTGCGTGGCCTTTGGGGGGCGTTGCATAGGCGGCATGGGGGGTGTCCTCTTGGGGGGGACTGGGGGAGGGCCCGACCGACCAAGCGGTCCGCGAGTCGTAGGGGCAGGTGCAGCAGGGGCACGAGGGGTGTCAGGGGACTCCAGGGGGGGGTCCGCGCACACCGCGGGGGGAAACTGAAGGGTCAGCAAAGAGAGGGCCCAGTGCGGAGCGGACCGCCTGAGGGGCTGTATCGGGGTTCTTCTTCCGAAAAGCGGTAACGATGCGTCCTGCAACCTGGTCAAGGCTGTAAAGGACGGAGAGAAAGCCAGGAGTGTTGGGGTGTTCCACTGACGCAATGAGGTCGTCGACCTCAATGAGCATGCGAGCACGGACCTCAAAGGCCTCCATGCGGTCAAAGTCGTCCAGGTTCTCCTCTAGGGTGTCTTCCAGAGGGGGGGGTGCGCCCCATGGTGCTTCCATAATGTATTCCAGTCCTGGAGAGTCGTCCTCCAACGCCGCTTCCATGTCATCACGAGCACGGGCCCGAAACGCACTCAGGGTGCGTGCCCTGCTAGCAGACCAAAGCAGGTGAGGTGTTAAAGGATTCTTCTCAGTGTCTAAACCACGAGTCGGCGCAGGAGAGGGAGTCGACGGCTCAGCAATGGCCACCAAAAACCGTGCACTGGAGGACGCCTTCTTTTTGGGAGGCATCCTAATCGGGAAGGTGGTGGTTTAAGTTCAAGGAGCGATGGACATCCCATCTCTGGTCGCTGACTTTACACAATGGAAATAGCAACGGGACCGAGTCAAGCAAAGCGTCAGGAGGCTGAATTTCGACTACATCACTCCCTGGCCTCAATTCAATCGCGCCAAGGTACGCGGGTTGGCCGCCACCCTCATCACACTCGAGAAAGATAATTATCGGGCATCCACAGTTCTGGAAATCGCTGCAGGTGGAAAGCTTTATCAAGTCGTCGTCGAAGACGAGAAGACGGGTGCGGAACTGCTCGGGCAACTGAGGAAGCGCGTGACGCTCATCCCGCTCAACAAAGTCAATGCGTTCACCGGCACAGGTAAAAAATATCCAGCTTACAAACCGTATTTTTTTTTTTTTTTTTTTGAATCAATGGCTTGCAGAAACTACAAGCCGCTCAGCGCCTTGCACATAGTAAAGTCCAACCCGCGCTTTCCCTTGTGGGCTACGCACAAGATGTGGCAAAGGCCATTGCCTATGTTTTTATCGATACTCACATCTGCGACGACGCAGAGTCAACGAATCGGGTGACCTTTAACACAGCGCTCGAGGGGGACGTGTACGACCCTTCTGGCACGTTGAATGGTGGATCTGCCCCGGGCGGGAGTGGAGTGCTGATCCAGGTGCAAGAGTTACTCGAGAAAGAGTCGAAATTAACCAATGCAAGAAAGAGGTTCCATGCACTAGAGCTTGGAGAAGAGAGAAGCAGGAGAAATGGGAAGAGTGGACAACGCTCAAGCGGGATTTGGAAATGAAAGAGCATGAGCTGAGACTGACTTTTGAAGGGGCAGATTGAGGGAAGCAACGCCGCCTGTGTAAGCCATCTGCAAGAAGCTCGAGCGTGGCATGAAAGAGCTCAAGAACAACAAGGACGGCAAAATCGACGAGCCCAAAGCAGAGATCTCAAAGCAGAAATCACACTGTCATTAACAAAGGAATTGCAAACGGCCATTCTCGAGTTGGGTATGACTGTTATGTTCTATTCATGATGATCAAACTCCTCTCATGCTCCCCACTTAGAGCAAATCCAGGCAGATATTGAAACTTCCAAGGCTAATCGCGACAAGGCCAAAGCAGGGATTGAAATTTTCAAACGGGAGCTCGCCGAGTTTGAAATCAAATAGCCAAAAAGAAGGTATACTCCGCCGTCTCACACCTGCCTTCCCTGCCACTAGACACCTATACGTTATCAGGCTGCCCGTGGCCGAGCAGAGGCAAAGCTGCAGGAACAATTGGGGATGTTGTCCTGGTTTGACAATGAGCTCAAGGCGCTTGGCAAGGTTATAAAGGGTGGCCGTGTCGCAAGCGGAGCTGGACATTCAGAAATTGGAACATGCTATCCAGGCACTGGGCAAGGAACGGACGACGGCGACCAACTTTGTTGCCAATTTGGAAATTGAGCGAGGTATGTCGTTTTGTTTTTTGTTTTTTGCACAAATCCCTTGGGAAGCGAGCCCGCCTCTGACGTTGTAACGCTGCAACGCTGCAGACCTCTTATTGCGCTCTCGCTCATCATGGCGCTTCTCCAATTCAAGCCTACGCCAATGTTCATCCTCAACGAGATCGACGCTGCCGTGGATCTATCACACAATATTGGGGACACGGTTCAAGGAGTCACAGTTCATCGTGGTCTTGCTGCAGGTAGTGATGTCAAAGCTATGGCTTAGCTAAGCAGTCATAGCCGAAAACCGGCTATAAACCGGCTATATAGCCAGCTATAGCCAGCTATAGCTGATTTGTCAGCATGTAAAAACAGTAGGTTTCATTTCATCATATCTCACCCAATTCTCAACGCTTTTGCTTCTATATAGCGCCATTTGAAAGCCCTTTTTGCCCTCCTTGTAGAATTGATGGCGTGATGCAGTATGCATCCATCTTTTTGGTATTCTCCTAAAACATATGTTGCATCCATTTTCACCATATCTCATCTATTCCCTGACAGTTTTACTTACATCTTGTGTCGTTTGAAAGCCCCATCGACTCTCTTTCTTGCAGCCTTAACACCTTGACATGCTGCACTTCTGCCTTTTGCCAGATGATCAAGATGAGTCACACTATACATTCTTTTTATCATACCTCACCCATTTCTCAACCATTTCAGTTCAATTTTGTGTCGTTTGAAAGCCCCTTTTGCCCTCTTTCTCATAGAATTGACCACATAATTTGCTGCGCATTCATTCTTTCAATATCACATTGAACAGTATGTTACATTGATTTTTATCATATCTTACCTATTTCGAGGTCTTTACACTCCCCCACGTAGTCCTCGTGGGCTCCACGTGGACTCCAGGCACTGTGCCCGGACTGTCCTTGCATTTTCACATATCATGGTTTGGCAGGCAACCCCAGCCAAAATGGACCTGGACTGTGCCTGGACTTCCACTTGTTTTGCAAGGACTAGTCCTGCAATTCCAGGGAGTCCTTGCACTGGACTGGGCAGGGAGTCCCTGAGTCCAGGCACTGCTAATATGTGAGACTGTCACAGCATTGCTCACATGATGTATATGTCACATGATCAATCAGGTGGTCTGTGCACACCTGACAGGTATATAAGGACAGCCAGCAGCACCCAGTTTCTGCCATTCCCCCTCCTCGAAATTTGATTAGTAAGCTACTGTAGTAGGATTACATAAGTAGGTTAGTTTAGTAATGTAGATAAGCTTAAGATTAAGATTAAAATTTTATATAAGGGTGATTAGATAAGATGTATATTTTCCCACAATAGATATTACCTGTTCTCACTGTCACATGTCACAAGTGTCACATTTCCCACAGTTTCAGAAAGTGAGAATTGTCACATGACCTACTAACAAAAAATATAGAGGGAGTCAATTTGGCCCAGAATATGAAAACCAAATATGTGCAAACCCAATATCCATGGAGATAATTGCAAAATACTATCATGATTCCGCTTTTTTATAGCACAGCCACAACACTCTGAGGTACAAAAGTCAGATTCATGACATGCTCTATTAACAAAAGTTGTAGAGGGGTCAAATCTGATGCTACTGATGGTATACAAATATTTGTAAACAAAGTACTTGTTGAGATATAACCCTTTTAAATAGTTTTGTGTAACAATGCCAACATGCCATTGGAAAGTCACATTCATGACATGTTCTATTAACAATAGTTGTAGAGGAGTTCAATCCAATGCCACTGATGGTATAAAAATATTTGTAAACAAAGTACTTGTTGAGATATAACCCTTTCAAGCAGTTTTGTGCAACAATGTCAGCATGCCATTCCAAGGTCACATTCATGACATGTTCTATTTATCAAAGTCATAGAGGGGGTGAATATAAGTTGTTAATTATATACAAATATTTGTAAACAAAGAAATTCTTGAGATATAACCAATTCAAAAATGTTTGTGACAGACACTGCACTCCAAAGTCAAATTCATTATACATTTTATTAATCAAAGTTGTAGAGGGATTAAATCTGATGCTAGTGATGGTGTTAAAATACTTGTAAACACTTGCCTCTTTGCCTCTACACCCACACCCTTGCCCTTGCCCTTGCCCTCTTGCCCTCTTGCCTCTATGCACCCTTGCCCGAGCGCTTTACACTCCCCCCCCCTAAATGTCGGACTCCGAGCTCACTCCGAGCGTTTTTAAAACAATGTGAAATTGTGGGGATGACCCACCAAAACGTCCACTCGGAGTCCAAGCACAATCCGAGCTCAGTCCGAGCTCAGTCCGATTGGAGCTCGGACAATGCTTGATTGTCCTAGGACTGCCAATGCTCGGACTGAGCTAGGACTCCGAGTGGAATGTGAGCTGGGTAAGCTGACTGAGGTGGGGCAGGTACAATGCTTGCCACTACCTATATATAACATTGTGACATGTGACTCAATGATGTCAGACGCGCACGTCGCGTCTTTGTTTATTGTCTGTCACGTGCGTCACTCCCGCCGTCACTCTCACCGCCTTCGCCATCACCCTCGCCATCACCGCCATCACCGTCACCGTCACCCTCGCCCTCGCCCCTGTCGTTGGACTCTCACCGTCGCCACCCTCGGCCATCACTGTCACCTCGTCACCCCGCCCTCGCCCTCGCCCTCGGCCGTCGCCGCTCGTCACCTCTCCCTCGCCCTTGCCCCCGGCCGTCACCATCACCGTCACCGTCACCGTCACCGTCACCGTCACCGTCACCGTCACCGTCACCGTCACCTCGCCACCCCGCCCTCGCCCTCTTCTTACCGTCACCGTGCCCTCGTCACCACGCCCTCGTCCTCGTCCTGGGCCGTCACCATCACCTCGTCACCCCGCCCTCGCCCTCTTACCGTCACCGTGCCCTCGTCACCACGCCCTCGCCCTCGCCCTCGCCCTCGCCCTCGCCCTCGCCCTCGCCCTCGCCCTCGTCCTCGGCCATCACCGTCACCTCGTCACCCCACCCTCGCCCTCTTACCGACCGCCACCCCCGCCCTCGCCCTCTTACCGACCGCCACCCCCGCCCTCGCCCTCTTACCGTCACCGCCACCCCCGCCCTCGCCCTCGCCACGTCATCCTCCCCCACCACCGGTACAGACTCCTCTAATGGGGCCCGGACGACTGAGTCCGGGCCCGTCGTACGTTTTTTTTATAATGTTCTTTTTTGCTAACCTTTATTTCAACTCCCAGGGCTGTTATACGCGCCCTCACCCTGTTTGCCCGCAGCTGCGTCCACCCGCACCCGCAAACACTGCCTACGACCACCCACACCCCATTTCCCCACCACACCACCTACGACCACTCACGTCCGCTCCCCCACATGCACACGCACTGGCCCCAAACGACCACCCGCACCCATCGCACACACTACCTACGACTACCTATGCCCGTTCGCCCAGCCTCGCGCCCACGCATTGGCCGCAAACGACCACCCACACCCATCCTCCCCGTTCGCCCACGCCCGCCCATTTGCCGGCCACACCCAACGGTTCGCCCACGTCCTGTTTGCCCGCCCACGCCTGCACCCCTCGCCCTGCCGTCACCCTCCAGCCGTCACCCTCGCCGTCACCACGTCATCCCCACCACCACTGCCACAGTCTCTAATGGGGCCGGACGCAGCCGTCTGGGCCCATCGTACGTTTTTTTTGTTGTGTTCTTTTTTACTAACATTATATTTCAGCTGCCAGCACTGTTCCACACGTCCCCACCCTGTTTGCCTGCATTTGAGCCCACCCACACCTGCACACACTGCCTACAACCACCTACACCCTCATGCACATGCACTGACCATATTAATTACATTGCTTGTATTTTATGTAGTAAATGAATATTACCTGCTTTGTGTATGAAATTACAAGGCTGCCAAAAAACAAAAAAATACTCTATTACTGTGTTTTTCACATCAGTTGACCTTGTGAGAAAAAGTTGAAAAAAAAAGTGCACCAGAAAGATATCTGTGTAACTTGCTGAGTTTGGGGTGAAATAACATCAGTATTAGTGCATTAAAACTGGAATGAAGTCTATTCATTGTAATGATCCAAGCATACAAAGATCAAGTTTTGGAGATTTCAGTTATCCCCTGCATCTTTGAATAATCTGAATACTTTTTTGTAATTCCATGACTGTCAACATTTATTGCTGTTTTTCCACATCTCCAATGCCATGTATACAGAATCATGAAAATTCATTCTCATGTACTTGGTGCATGATAGACAAAAAGTACACCTTATTCCAGTTCTAACACACCAATACCAATATTATTTCACCCAAAACTCATCAAGTTACATTGATGTCTTTCTGGTGCATGTTTTTTCAATTTTTTCTCACAAGGTCAACTGATGTGAAAAACACAGTAAGTCCCCCAATCCTATTATAATATTATTTGTGAATTAACAATTAGTTTTGTGATAATTATGATTTTCCTATTGTTGACATGATGACTGCCCTACTGTTTACCTTGCCATTTGCACTCTCATTACCCCACCTATTCACCTATTGCACACTCAGTAACTCATCCCCACCCTCTCTCCATCTGATCCTGGAAAGGTTGACAGATAAATAAGTATAAGCATCATAAAATACAGGTTCACCTCAGTTGTAGTAATAATGACTGAGGGAAATAACTGACAACCTCAGTAACATAAATAGCTACCCAGATATGCTAAAACATATAGGCCAATGTTTTGATGCAGCTGATGAAGGTCAATAGTTATAACTAGGAAGCATACCAAAAATTGGTGATCCACAGCAAGCAAATCATTAATAATCTATCAGTCACATCATGGCATGCATTGAAACACTTCCAACTTGAACAGTATTGACTATTCCAACCACCACAAACACATTGGCACTTGCTGGCTGCCCACCCCATAACCACTGCCACCTGCTTGCTACTTACTGTCCACAACCACCTGCCAGATCCAGTGTCTCAGCCCTTAGCCCCACCCACTGGTTGAGATCGCAATGCCAATGGCTAGGTTGTGGACTGGTTGAGGAAGGCACTTTGAATGCACAGCTATGGTGACAACAGTGTATGTAAAGTGCAGCAGTGATACTTGTTGTAAAATTATAATTCCAACAAATGACTTGGTTCATTGAGAAACATTCCAGGAGAAGGTAATTTTTATGTTCATATTATTTGGTGAGAATACTTCATGCTGTTTCTGATTATGGGAAATATGCTAAGTCATGCCCTGTGGAAGAAGTGTTATGATAGTTGGCCACATCAATATTGAGAATGGGAAAGTGTCAAAAAATGTGACACTCTGGATGTCACAATTTTTTGCAGACTGGAAATATATGAGAGAAGTGAGCTAAGTGCATACAATGTTTACATGCTATCTGCACAAAATGGCCAAAGTCATGTATGCACAAACAAATGTAAACAACTATATGTATATGCCCATATGACACCAGGCAATCACATTCCATGCACTGATAATGATAGCATCAAGTAATGAGTATCTGCACAATTGTGATAGTCATGCATGCACAAGCAATCATACATATGCACAAATCACACTAAGTAATGATAATCCATGCAGTGATAGCAATAGCACTCAGCAATGAGCAAGACATAAGCCTGAAACAATATTTTCATGCACAAAGAATGATTCTTATGAAGTCTTTGCTTGTACATATCCAGTGCATTTACTTAAGGGAATAGAGTAACTACCCTGGAAATGGGTTGTCAGGAACATGATGGAAATGGGGTTTGTTATTGTTTGTATGTGTTTTCAGTACAGGTGTTGTGGTATTGAGAAATATGTGCCTTGGTTACAAGACCTAGACTTGGCCAGGGCTTACCCAGCAGTCTTGGCATGGTCCAAGAATAGGAAGCAGATGGGTAAATGGGAACATGGTAGAGATGTGGTTTGTTGCTAGTATATATTTTCAACTGAACCAGGTCAGGCAATGCAGAGGACCATCATAACTTGAGCAATAATGCACCTTTGACACAACTAGGAATGGGCTCAGATTGAGCTCGGAGTCCGAGCTCACTCCGAGTTCAGCTCGGATTGAATGGAAAAAGTTCCCAACTCGGATTGAGCTCGGACTGGACTCGGAGTCTACTCGGATTCTTAGTACTTTTTTACCTTACTCAGACTGGACTCGGACTGGACTCGGATTCTACTCGGAATCCTCGGAGTGAGCTTGGATTCCACTCGTAGGGGGGGGGGAGTGTAAACTGCTGCCTTGCCCACACCCTTGCCCTCACCCTCTTGCCCTCTTGCCCTCTTGCCTCTATGCCCATGCCCTTGCCCTTGCCCTCTCACCCTCTTGCCTCTACACTCACACCCACACCCTCTTGCCCTCTTGCTCTTACACCCATGCCCATGCCCTCCTGCCCTCTTGTCCTTAAGCCCACACCCTCACCCTCACCCTCTCACCCTTATGCCCTCACCCTTACCCTTGCCCTTGCCCACACCCTTCTGCCATTGCCCTTTTGCCCTTACCCTCCTCTCATCCTTGCCCTCTCACTCACCCACTCCCTATAGTTTTGTAATAAATAAAATAAAATAAAAATAAAAATGTTTTTAATTTTAAATGAACAAGGCACTAATGTGGGAAGATACATTGATATATTGAACATGTAGATGGTGCTGAGTGTTGCAGAGCATGAGTGCAAGGGTAAATAAAAGCTACTATGCTCTTTTCCTTCAATAAGCCATTACATTACACCCTATCTTGCATATTTTGTACCATAAAACATATTCATTTGCCTGTGCACATGTCTGAGGCAAGATATCTTTTCTACCATTACATGAACTACTCACTTACCTTCATATAGGTTTCATTAGTGCTCTCAACATAGGAATCCTGCAGTTTGGTGTTTGGTTTGTCCATGCCTTAATCAGTTTGAGTTTGCACAGTTCCAAAAAACTGACTATCACCTACCATTGCTTATTTACTGCCTGTCAACAGCCATTATGACATGCCCACCACCCACCTATGCTGTTCACTTCCCTGTGATCACACAAGTTTATCACTATCCACTAGCCAAGCTCACCAACTCTCCAACCTCTTGTGACTGCTGTCAGTAGCTATGCTGCCAATCTCCAGTAATTATTTCCCACTTTTATATAACACCAGTGCCACATGCACAACCTGTTGAGCACACTACCAACCTTCCACCACCAGCATCACCTAAAATTTGTATTTTCTATTACCAAATCAACTGCAGTTTAAGCTCTTTGATTCTGCCATGGTGGTGTTGCATGAGGGTTATTATCAGTATAAGTGATATGAATATTCAGATTGTGTGTGCTGGCTGACCACATTACCCAGAAAGAGTAAAGAAATAGTTTCTGAAGGTGCAATAGTTAAAGAAAAATGGTCCAGAAAATATCCAGATAACTGAATTTAAGATACAAGTTAGTTACAATGACAAAGACTGTCAGGAGTCTACATGGAGTTCACAAAGACTCACATATATTCCTGCTACATGCTCACTTAAACTTTAGTGTCCTTAGTGTCCAAGACATGCAAAACATCACATTCATGTACACTAAATAGACTGAGCATCAGGAGAATGTAAAAAATGTGTTTAAACACTGTTTTTGCAAAATATATATTTTACCTGGACTCCACAAGGACTGAACCTGGACTCCCTGCAATGACCTTGCTTGTGCCTGGACTGAACCTGGACAGTCCCTGGAGTGCAGGGACTTTACCTGGACTCCACAAGGACATGTGGGGGAGTGTAAAGTGCTGGCCAAAGCCATAAAGCAGCATTGGCTTTCAGAGGCAAAGTCTATTTGCCTCTAAGGCCATTTAGCTGGCTTTTCATGGTTTCAAAAGCCTCGAAAGCCTCTTGTTAGTTAGATAGCATGACAAATTTTATTAGCTTGAAATCTATGACAGGACATAAAACAACCAGTATTATGAGAGTGAAAGTAGAGCGCAAAGTGGAGCAAACATGAATTGATGTGCAATTAATGAAACGAAGCAAATGCATATGGTGACCAGAGGCTTGAGAAAGCGCGCTACCTGGACAGGACATTGAAAGCAAATCCATACGATGACCAGAGACTTGAGAGAGTGCGTGTGACCAGAATGTTGGACAAGGCAGAGTGATAACTTGAGGGCGCACGCGCTACTAGTATGTTGGACAAGGCAGAGCAAATCCATACGATGACTGGCAAAGATGAGAGAGTGAGAATGTGCATTACTAGTATGTTGGGCGAGACGACTCAAGCAAATGCAGAAAATTTTCACCAGACAATCGGAGACAAAGCATTGATTTGAATTCGAGATTGTTCAAGTTCATGTGGTTGAAGTTGAACTAGGATTTATCAATTGTTAGCATCCACTAGCTCAAAACGCAGAACTAAAAACAAAGCACGTTATTCAGAGTCTGAGCGCGCAACATATTTACCCCTCGGCTCCTCAATAATCTCAATTTCATTGTCTCTTGCAATCTTCTGTTTTCTTGCAGACTTCGATATCTTTGGATTATACTTGTTTGCCTCGTCAAGAATCGCTTTCCAGTTTTTATCTGTAAACACGTCTTCAATTGTATCAGTGAAGAGCATGGTACAATAATCAACGTGTCTCTTGCGAATCTTGCATTTGGTGGTTGGATCCACCTCAGCTGTATAGACTTCTTGGTTGCCATAGTTCTTGCTAGAGAACTCTTTATCAGTCTTGATGTATTCGCCTGTCGACCATTCCCTGAGAACGTGTTCAACCTACACAGTTTAATACAATCAACTAGAGTGGAGAGAGTGACTTGCCACCTGCGCTGCGAGTACAAGCGCGCCAACAGGCCGCTCTTCCTCAAAGTTGGCAAATTCATCTGAAAATTTGCTTATATGTGCCTCCCCAAGCGTGCGCGTGATCAAAGGGTTACATAAAAATTTCTGTATGTAAGACTATTAGTATTATACTTGAAAGCAAATGCGCTACCTTTTTCTTTCCCGTTTCAGGTTTGTACTGTCCCCAATGGTATACCATTGTTCGTCCGTTGCTTGCTTGTGACAGGAGATAGTTCACGGTTTCGCTGATTAGTTCCTTGTCAGTCAAATGGTGAGCATTGTCCTTCACAAACGAGACGACACTTTTTTCTGCAGCTTCAGAGAAGCCGTGGCGCCACAATTGTAAGCGAGTGCCAATCTATGAGCCAAGAATGTGATTAGGAAACTTTTCGAGCGTTGAGAAACACTTACCAGCCTATACAGGATGCTATCTTCTGCAATCGTATATTTCCCAATTCCATAGACTTCGTCAATGATAGCTTGCACCTCTTCGATGCTAAGCATTTGCCAAGGGTCTTTGAGTGTCCTGGCTTTGAGGCGAGCAAGGGGTGTGACGGTGTTCTCAAATGGTTTTTGTACATCAGTAGGTAAAATTTTTGACGCATATTTCTTGCCCTTTTCTCTTGGTTCACCAGATGGTGCTGGATTGGCTGTAACTTTGATGAGCTACATGAGCACAGGACACGAGGCATTAATTTCCATCAGAAAAAGAAAACGATGACTGAACTTTATCATCATCTCTGCGTTTCAGCCCCTTCTTTCTCACTACCTTCCATTCCACTCCATCGCTCTCATTGTCACTGATAACCCCTGCATATTCATTAATAATACCATTATCTTGAAGATCGCTGCTATTGTCAGTGTCTTTATGTGTTGTTTCCCTCTTCTTATCTTTGTCCCATCCTTGGTGTAAGGCTAGTTTTGTCACCTTTTGTTTCTTTCTAGTACTCCGGGTTTAGGCATGATGAGTATTGCAATCAATGCGTAATACTTACTTTTCTGTCTTATCATTGCTATCATCAGGGTTCCATCTTTTTCTGATTGCAGGTGTACCCGATGCAGGGGAGTTTTGCCTGAGACTGTCTATATCAGCTCGTGTAAGATGTGTTTTCTTCTTTGATGTCCTTTTCTCCTCTTCATCATCCTCAACGCTCATGCCATCATCCAATTCCCCCACTTCTTCCACGTCCTCCAAGTCCTCATACTCCGATCCATGACTGTCATTACCTTCAATATGCATCAGTGAGTTAATACAAGCCCAATGTTTGATAGATACACTTATCTGTTTTCCCCCTCTTTTGTGCTCGCTGAGATTCAGCGCCTGATTCTTCAAAGTCAATGGTGTAGGTGTGCTTTTCAATCGTCAGTCTCCTGGACCTTTCCCTTTCATTGCTATCTGATTTTCTCGCTATTTGACAATTTTTGGGTTTATTTATTTAGTGACAAGTAGATGCTTACAGATATGGTCAGAGTCCGAGTCAGCACTCTCCATGTGCTCAACATTATCCGTAGGTCCTGTGGTGAGTTTGATATAGATGTGCATACAATAAATATCAACAAACCTTTTCTAGCAGGTAAACAATCGAGTGCCTTACGTGCCTGCCAAGCCATTTTACGTGTTTCAGCAGCAGCCGCTCGATCTGCAATGCGCTGCTCTTCTTGTCGCCTATCTTCACGAACATAGCTGTCTTCAAGATCAGCAGCCGTTTGCAAGTTCTTGATGTGTTCTTTTTTTCTTTTCTGGCTTGTTCTTCAGCTTCCTGACGGGACAGCACTACCTCATTGGTGCCACAGCACTGATGTTCTGGAAGGTCAACAAGCCCAGGCTGCTTGTCCTTGTTGTTGGGTCGAGTAACGATGCGGGAGGGCAAGGAGAGGAAGGGCATTTTTGGAGGCATGATCAAGGGACAGAGGGAAGAGTCGGATGAAGAAGGACCACTTCCAATATATGCGCATAAATCACCTCACCTGCGTAAGTCCAACATGTCACATTGCGTCAGTCACTTCAACTCCCTTCCCTACTAGAGTCAAAGTTTGAAGCCTAGGCTATATGGCTCCAAACCTCCAGCATGCCCCTCAAATATTTAAGCCATGATATCTTCCCTGTCCATGAAAATGTGGCAAGACTTTTGTAAATACAACAGGAATCAAATGTCATATGCATATCCATTACCGAGAGGACCGTTTGAGGTTGCAGCATGGTGGCACATGTTCACCCTCTCCTTGTGTGCCAGACTTGGGTGCACACTCTCCTTCAGCGCACCGCTCTCTTTCAGTGCGCTCTTTTTCAGCACACCGCTCTCCCTCAGCGCACCACACTTCATCACCATCACATCTTGATTTTGAAGGGTTTGGAAATGCTGACAGCGATGATGATTGGGGAGGAGTGTTATCAAGGCCTACTTCTCCTGTGCAATGCAGACAGGTTGAACATGAAGATATCAAAATTCATCCAAGAGTTAACAGTGAATTTAAAGACAAATAACCAACAAATTTACTCACTTTAATTAGGCTGTCCTTGTGATCGTGATGGTACTTTCCTTCCAGATGGATCCCTTTCACCTCCATGAGATGATCCACCACCTGACGACTATTCACCATTTCAGTCTCGATATCATTTTGAGCTCGCAGAACTCCTTTACAAGCGAACGCAGATGCCCCAGTTGCACATTACTGTGCTAATGCAACTCATGGCAAGCTCATCTGATGCCGATCCGCCATTTGCTGATTGTGACAATCTCCTTGCAACTATTGATGCCATCAAGCTCGCAGACGTCCCCTGGCAATCATTCGCTTTATCATATGATGGAGAAATAGCTGAGGGTGACAAAACACCTTGGAAACATGCTACTTACAACGTTCATTTCAGAGATCCACTCAAAATTCTCAAATACCAGCTATCAAATAGGGATTTTGCAAGTGAGATGGATTTCGCGCCAAAGCAAGTATATGATTGTCAAACAGGCAAGCGACGTTATAAGAACTTCATGTCAGGAACTTGGGCATGGGAACAGGCTGTGAGCGCTTTATTACCTGCATTTACATTTAACTTAATGTTCAGCAGGACGTACTCATGGAGAATGAAAACAACAATGGAATAATGTTGTGTCCAGTGATATCTGGAAGCGACAAAACAACTGTATCCATTGCTACTGGTCAAAACAAATATTATCCCCTGTATGTTTCAAATGGGCTCATCCATAACAACGTTCGTCATGCACATTGCAATGGCATGACACTTTGTGCTTTTCTGACAATTGCAAAAGGTGAGTTTTTGTTATTGACAGGAATTTAAACCCTTGAAATGACGACCTCTAGCGGATTGAGAACATGATGATAGCGAAGAGTTTAGGTGCTTTCAACGCGCACTCTTTCATGCCTCTCTCAGAGAGATTTTCAAGTTGCTCAGACCAGCAATGGAAACGTATCAAGTTATGCGGTTCGCTGCCAGTCATTACCGTCGAGTAATATTCAGCCTTGGACCTTATATAGGAGACTACCCAGAGCAGGTCTTGCTCTCGTGCATTGTTCAGGGATGGTGCTCAAAGTTTGTATACCTAAAGTTGGTGTCAATCCAGGGACTAAAACGTACTAGATGCACAGCAAAGAGAGATGATTTGGACGGCCCGCTGTTGGAATATGTATGTCATTCTTTTGATAATATTTCTTACTCCAGTTGAGTATGGCGGAGTCTATTTGGACTTATTTACTTGCTTACCTAATGTGTTCATTTCCGTGCAATTTTAATTGTGCACCTCAGTCTTCGTTCCGAATCTGAGGCTGAGGTGAGAGAACTTTATTATCTTTAGATACAGTTCACTGATTAGCTACAGTACGAGTGTCTGTTAATCAGGTATTTAATATATAGTCTTCGTTCCAAATCTGAGGCTGAGTACAAGTGTCTGTTAATCAGACCACCTCAGTCCTGTTGCCGCTGCAAGAGGTTATGGGCCCTGATAGCTGTAACTACTAACAGAAAGACCAACCCTGCATTCAATCTTTCCAAACTGACTGCTTGTCATTCATTTTGATCCACCAAAATGTCTACGGACTCCGGAGCCACATCCAGTTCCAAAGTAAAGCTTGAGTATCAGGACTACCCTTGGCGCGACGCCTTAGGGCCCCAACAGCAGACTAGAGAGGAGGAGAGGAGTGAGGGTAGGAAGAAACCTGAGAGAACTCGACTGAGGACTCTGGGTGCTAGTTGCTCAGTTTATATACTACAAGGGTGGTCTGTGCACCATTCTAATAATAGTATCTACGCTGAGTAAGTATGAGTAAAAGGAATAGCATAAGCGGCGGCCGTGCTGCGCATGGCTGTGCCATGAGTCATACATAATGAGTCATTGGTCCGGTAGTCCGTAATCTAATCTAATTGTAATCTAATCTAATCTAATCTAAGCGCTGACAAGATAAGATAGATGCCGGGTTTGCTAAGATGTTTGGCTACCGCGTCAGTAAAATACAAAGAAAATAATAAAAATGTCTTAGTCGAAAAACGAGTTTGACCAAGGTCATGACAGTACCCCCTTTTTAGGATTCGGCTTCCTAGACAAACTCCTTTGGAATTGGTTCCACCATGACATTCAAATCGTCATCGAATGTCACATATCCACTCTTCTTCATTTTTTTCAAGGTTTTTTACCGCTTGCCAGGCCCAAAAGCCATGCTGCGGGAATTTCCAGGGATCTTCTCCCATTTCCGCTTTTTCCATGAATATTTCTACTTTTCTTGAATACATGATTTGCGGTCGGGGAGGAGGTTTTGACTTTGGGGGAGGTTTTGCATCAAGGAAATGACAACGTGATGCGTTTTCACATGGATGGTCCACGTTGGAGTAACCACCCAGTACAAGGATTGTTTGTTTGGATTTTTTATTGTTGTGTTTGTTCTTGCCCATTGTGATTGCAAAATGTACAAATGCGGGGTTTGTGTGTTCAAAGGGTCTGAAATAAGGCCTACAGCAACAAAATGAAGCAGTTTAAGGCCCTACTCCAGGGCCAATCCTTTTAATTTTGTAAGCATCCATTACAATCGCATGGCCCATCATGATCCGATGGTTCATTTAATTGTTTTAATAATTCTTTTTCTTTCCATTTTTGCCAGTTTTTCTCCCATGATGCAGTTTCCGCTACTGCATTAATATCAATCCTGGAAATTACTCCTTGTGGTGGTTCCGTAAAGTTTTCATATTTTCGAAAACCTAATCCTTCAAAGGTTTTCCTGTCAATAACCTGAATTGCACCCGGGTGTCTATCGTAGAACTGTTTAATTTTCTTTTTTGCATTTCCTAAATTTTCTTTTGGCTCCCACAAATTGTGTTCTGCCGTATATCCCTTCCATTTAACAAGATATTCCATCTTGTTTCTTTTTAATTGTACATCCATTATTTCTTCAACTTCATATTCTTTTTCACCATCAATTTCTACTGGTGGTGGCGGTGCTACTCATTGTCTTCGCATTGGTTTTACATAAGGACGAATTCTTGAAACATTCACAACAGGATGAATTTGTTGTGAAAAAGGTAAATCCAACTCTACTGCATTTGATGAAATTATTTTCTTTATTGGATATGGTCCTATCCATCGTTCTGCTAATTTCCTTGTAGGTCTCCCAGAAAGTTGTAAGTCTTTGGTTGATAACCAGACTTTATCTCCAACTTTGTATTCTGGTACCTCAGAACATTTCCTATCCACATATAATTTCATGTCATCTTGCGATTTTTGTAAGGCTGCCTGAGTTTCTTCATGAATTTCCTTCATTTTTTGAGCAAACTCTGCTGCTGCTGGATGACTTCCCTCCTTTCTTGGTTCTATTCCCATTCTTGGATGTTTACCATAATTGACAAAGAATGGTGAATGTTTTGTGGATGCCTGAATTTTATTATTATAGCTAAATTCAGCAATAGCTAGCCATTCCGACCAATTTTCTTGTCGGTGATCTACGAATATCCTCAGAAATTGTTCCAAATCCTGATTCATTCTTTCTGTTTGTCCATCCATTTGTGGATGGAAGGCTGTAGACAAATCTGTAGAAATGCCTAACATTTGATTCAATTCTTTCATCATTTGAGCGGCAAATTGAGGTCCGTGATCTGAAATTATTGATTCAGGAAGTCCATGTAGTTTCCACACATGTTCCCTGAATAAAGTTGCCAGTCCCTGTGCTGACGTTTCTTCGGATGTAGGGATAAAATGAGCCATTTTGGACATTCTATCACAGACTACAAGAATCGCATTATGTCCATGTGATTCTGGTAACTTTGTAATAAAGTCTGCTGATATATGTGTCCATGGCTGTTGTGGTGCCGAATTAGGCATTAATTTCCCTGCTGGTGGTTCTGGGAAATTCTTGCTTCTTTGGCATTTGTCACATCCAGCGACATATTTTTTTACAAATTTAGTGACTCCTGGCCACCAATAATTTCTTGTGACGAGTTCAACCGTCTTCCATTGACCTCCATGTCCAGCAATAGGTGTATCATGATGGAGTCTGACTATCTCCATCCGTAATTTTTCATCTTTTGGAACATAGACTTTTCCTCTCCAGAGGATTAATCCTTGCTCCATCTGCCATTCTCCTGCGTTGAGTTTTTTTACATTTGCCTTTTTCATCGCTTCTACTGCTTTAACGACATCTTCATCCCTTGCCTCAGATTTCCTTATTTTATTAAGGATTTCTTTTTCTGATGCGTTAACCAGTACATGTCCTTGTTGCAAGGCTGCAATGCGGAAAAACTCTGGTTTTAACAAGGTTACTTCCTTGTTATCATCTTCTACCCCCTTTTTATGGTCTGGCCTCCTGGACAGAGAATCAGCCTTTCCCATACTTGTTCCTGCTTTATGAATGATTTTAAAATTAAATCTGCTGAGATACAATGCCCAGCATGCTTGTCAACGATTTAACTTTTTTGCACTCATAAAGTATTCGAGATTCTTGTGATCTGTCCATATCTCGAATTGTTGCTTTGCTCCTTCTAGATAGTGTCTCCAAGCTTCGAGACACCTCATAATGCCCAACATTTTTTTATCGTGGACATCATAGTTCCTTTCTGTTTCATTAAGGGATTTGGATAGAAATGCGACTGGTCTCCATTTCTTGTCATCACATTCCATTGATAATACCCCTCCTGTAGCGTAATTGGAAGCGTCAGATTCTATCCTGAAATTCTTGTCGGAATCTGGTGCAACAAGAATTGGTTGTTCCATGAATAGTTTTTTTAGTGTTTTAATTGCTTTTTCTTCTTCTTCTCCCCAATTCCATATTTTTTCTTTTTTAACCAGATCATGTAATGGTCTAGCAATTTTGGCAAAGTCTTTGACAAATCTCCTATAGTAGTTTGCCAATCCTAAGAATCGTTGTATGTCCTTGACACAAGTTGGTGTCAGCCAATTCAGGATTGCTTCTACTTTTTTCGGATCCATCTTTATTCCATTAGGTCCAATTATTACCCCAAGGAATTTGACTTCTTTTACACTCCATACACATTTTTCTGGTTTAACATAAAGATCGTTTTCTTCCAATCGTTTGAGAACTTCCAACACTATTTGTTCGTGTTGTTCTTCAGTTTCCGTATAAATAAGGATGTCATCTATATATACAATGACTTTTCCTTCATTGATCATATCACGGAAAATGTTGTTCATCATTGCTTGGAAGGTTGCCAGCGAATTGGTGAGTCCGAAATACATTACTACTGGTTCAAAAGAACCTTCTGGTGTAGTAAATGCGGCTTTCCATTCATCTCCTTCTTTGATCCGTATGTTATTATAGCCCCATCGTAGATCCAATCTACTAAAGAGCTTTGCTTTTCCTGCTCGATCCACGAGTTCCGATATAAGTGGTAATGGATAGTTATTTTTAACTGTCCATTCGTTAAGGTAATGGTAATCCTGTACCATTCTTTTCTTTCCGTCTTTCTTTTTTACAAAAAACACCGGTGACATTTGCGGCGATTTGGAAGGTCTGATGTATCCTTTTTTTAATTGATCATCAACGAAGCTTCTAACTTCGCCAAGTTCATCTGGTGACAAAGGATACACCTTTCCTTTTCTAGGTTGATAACCTTCTTTGAGATCTATCGCATGATCCCAAGGTTTTCTAACTGGCATTCGTTCCAATGCTTTCTTTTCAAATAAATGAAGATAACTATGGTACTGTGATGGTACCAAGTCTCTGGTTTCGGGTTTTTTGAGTTCCCTAATCCATTTTTCTTTTGGCGATGATGGAAGGAATGAATATTTATCTCCGTATTTGTACCAACGGGGATGTTTCCATTCCACCTTAAAATCTTCATTTTCCTTTTCTTTCTCTTTTTGCTCAAGCCAGTAAGCAAAATCCAACTCTCGTTCCTTGTCCCATATATACATATTGGACTCCCAATGTTCCGCCTTTTTAAATTTCTTTTCTCTTTCTTTCGTCCACTCCCTTTGTTTATGTCCACATGACCGTGGGCATCTGGTCAACTTTATTTCTCCAGTGGTCCAGTTGATGTCCGGATTGTGTGCTCGTAACCATGTAGATCCTATGATTATGTTTGTCTTTCCTAATTCGCAAATTTCAAAGGTTGCCCTTTCTCAGTGACCCTGATAACTCATGATTAGATCAACTTTGTGAGTAATCATACCTCCTTCGTTGTTAGTTCCGTCAACGTTTCTAACTTGAATAGGGTGATCCAAAGGAATTAACCTAAAGCCTTTTTCTTTAGCGAATTTAGAGTTCATAAACAGACCTGTTGCTCCTGAATTGAGTAAGGCTGTTTCCTCTATTTGGTCATTTCTTTCATTTCTTCAAAGGTCATTGTGTGAACATCCAATCCCGATCGACAGTTTCTTGCTATGTGCCCCACTCTTCCACATTTGTAACAGCGCATTGGCGGGCGGTTGTTTCTGTCGATGTCCATTGCGTTTGGATCGGGCCTCGGTCCGGTACTACTACTCCCAGAGGGTCCAGCTCCCCCTCGGTTCTGACTCGCTGATCCCGATTGTTGGTTTATTTTCCATCAGGGTTTGGGCTGGCCAGTTCCTACCGGTCTTGCCGTATCGGGGCCTTTAGATCCTCCTTCACTCCTATTGGCGGAGTTACTGTTCCGGGAAGAGTAGTACTTTTTCTCGGCTTTTGCTTGACGCCATTGTCAGTCGAGTCAGACTGATCTTCGGTACCATTCTTCGATGGATTCCGGTACTTCATCTGCTTCCATAATTCTTTTTTGGAGTCCGGTGTTCAAACTCCTTTTGAATTCTTCGATCAGGGCCCTGCTGTGGTACCCTGTTCCTCTTGCGACCTTTTTAAATTTTTGCACGTGTTCCTCACACGTGTGTGCACCTTGTGTCATTATGCACAATTCCGATATTTTCGACGACTGTTCATCTGTATCGCTGAAATCCTGTTTTATTTCCCTAAATAATTGTTCCACTGTTGTGGGAACATCTTCATCGTTTTCTCCATATTTTTCAATTAGATTGTCTTGCCAATCTACCGCAAATCCTTCCAACATATAAGAGAGGACCAAATAGATCTTCTCTTCTTCATCCGCATTTGGCATCTTCAACTGCAAATAGAGCTTGCAGCCGTTGATGAAGTTCGTGACATCTGCCATCTTTCCAGAGAAAGCCATTGGTTTGGCAGCATCTATTTTTGACGATCCGTTACCACCGGGGTTGGTGATATTGAACACAGCATTGTCAGGAATGTTAATTATAGGGACAGGCTGTGCTGCCTGTTGTTGTGCTGCTTGCTGTGCTGCCACAGTGGTGTTGTTTTGTAATAATGTCAGCTGTGTTTGCAGTTGCTGTATGATGTTATTTTGATTTGTGAGCATTTGTAGTAGCTGCGCAGAATTGAGCTGTTGCTCTTGATCATCTCCTGCGTCTGACATATTTCGGTAACTAGGAGCGGGTGTATAAGGGGATAAGGATCGAGATGGTGTAGGTGATGGTAATTGATATGGCGGTGCGACTTCTCTGATGTAATCTGCGTTGGAGTTTTAGGTTTAATGTGGCTGGATTGGGAACTAAGATTTGAAAAGGGGCGGGTTCCCAATGATGTGGTTCCTCGGTGATCGAGGGTGTCGAGTCAGTTGATGATGATGTTGATGATTCAAAAGGGTCTGATCGATCTGAGTCCAGACCGTTGTTATCCCCAAATACTTCGTTCCAGAAGTTTTGTATTTCCTGATCCGATAGACCAGTGTTTCATAATAGTTCCCTGAGACCTTGATCTATTTTGTACGAAAGTGAGCGAGGTCTTAGCCTGTCACTTGTTTGGGAATGCACTCAGGGTCCACAACCCCCCCTGCAGTGCTAGTACAATATAGGTATTTGAGAACTATTTTTAGTCCGAAACAAAGGTTTATCTAAGCGGAGGCCGAACGGTTGTTCCGCTATCGCTACACCCTACAGGTGCGGATCTTTCTCAAGGGCACGTGGTCAAGTGACGGCTACCCTCAAGGGACTAAAATAATACAAAAACAGTAACTAGGTATATACGGTATAGCCTTCAGGGGCCTAGGCCGGGCAATTTAACGTGCGTAGGGGCTGGCGAGGCTTATCCCACAATGCGGATCGCGTAACATGCGATCAGTATTCGGCACTGGTCTCCTGTGCACAGGTAACCCTATCGACCAGGTTAGGTCCTTCGGTTTGCGTAGACCGGGAACATAGAGCAATGCTTTTATGGATGCAATGCAGAACCGTGTGTGATGGTTTTATGGAACCCAACAACCAATAACGTTTTATAGTTGACGGACGACTGTAATAGATCCCCCTGATCGCGTCTGCTTAACCCTGCAGTCCGGGTATATCAAGCATTGGGGTGGTAAGAGAATGTATGGTCGAGTTCTACTATCAGGACTACCCTTGGCGTGACGCCTTAGGGCCCCAACAGCAGACTAGAGAGGAGGAGAGGAGTGAGGGTAGGAAGAAACCTGAGAGAACTCGACTGAGGACTCTGGGTGCTAGTTGCTCAGTTTATATACTACAAGGGTGGTCTGTACACCATTCTAATAATAGTATCTACACTGAGTAAGTATGAGTAAAAGGAATAGCATAAGTGGTGGCCGTGCTGCACATGGCTGTGCCATGAGTCATACATAATGAGTCATTGGTCCGGTGACAAGATAAGATAGACGCCGGGTTTGCTAAGATGTTTGGCTACCGCGTCAGTAAAATACAAAGAAAATAATAAAAATGTCTTAGTCAAAAAACGAGTTTGACCAAGGTCATGACATTGAGGGTGTAACTCCTCACTCAACTACAGCCACCTCTGCTTCCAATTGACTCTATGACATACCGTCACTGGAAAATGACGGATCAAATTTCCAGACATGGAAATTTTGCATCTCAACAGTTCTTGATTTATGAGGGCTACTTCCAGTAGTTGATGGGACAAAGGCTTGTCCAGCTGCAATATCAGGGGACGACTACCTGCAATGGTTACAATCTGACAAAGAAGCACAAGCCCAGATTTGTCTTACCTTAAAAGATGAACCACTTAGTGGTGTCCTGCACGTGAAAACATCGAAGGAAGTCTGGACAAAACTCTGTCAGCAATACGAAGGAAAAGGGAAACAGTCAATGGCATACCTCATTGGTGAACTATTCCAAAATACCCTTTCAGACAAATCCCCACTTGAGCCTAGTGATGTCAAAGCTAGGCTTAGCTAAGCAGTCATAGCCGAAAACCGGCTATATAGCCAGCTATAGCCAGCTATAGCTGATTTGTCAGCATGTAAAAACAGTAGGTTTCATTTCATCATATCTCACCCAATTCTCAACGCTTTTGCTTCTATATAGCGCCATTTGAAAGCCCTTTTCGCCCTCCTTCTTGTAAAATTGACGGCGTGATGCGGTATGGATCCATCTTCCTGGTATTCTCCTAAAACATATGTTGCATCCATTTTCACCATATCTCATCTATTCCCTGACAGTTTTACTTACATCTTGCGTCGTTTGAAAGCCCCATCGACTCTCTTTCTTGCAGCCTTAACGTCTTGACACGCTGCACTTCTGCCTTTTGCCAGATGATCAAGATGAGTCACACTATATATTCTTTTTATCATACCTCACCCATTTCTCAACCATTTCAGTTCAATTTTGCGTTGTTTGAAAGCCCCTTTTGCCCTCTTTTTCATAGAATTGACCGCATAATTTGCTGCGCATTCATTCTTTCAATATCACATTGAACAGTATGTTACATTGATTTTTATCATATCTTACCTATTTCTTAATTGTTTTCCTTAAATATTATATTGTTTGAAAGCTCCTGTCATACTCTTTCTCATTGCATCCATCCTTTTGGTGTGCCATGCATCCACCCTCCTGCTAGATTTGATACCTAGTCTATTTTTGCCATGATCTGCTAATGCCTTGAAATTCCAATAGAAATATTATATATATATGTGCATTTGATAGAATTATATGTAAAACTGAAGCAACATAACTAGACAAGGAAAAAAACATTATCAAATGGGAAGGTTAAACAAATTGTGAACCTGAAAATGTATGATACATCAAGTCATCAGTGGTATAAGAAATAGCTTAATGGGAGCTTTAAAACAATACAATATTTAAGGAAAACTGTTGAGAAATAGGTGAGATATGATAAAAATCAATGTAACATACTGTTCAATGTGATATTGAAAGAAGAAATGCGCAGCAAATTATGCGGTCAATTCTATGAGAAAAAGGGAAAAAGGGGCTTTCAAACGACGCAAAATTGAACTGAAATGGTTGAGAAATGGGTGAGGTATGATAAAAAGAATGTATTGTGTGACTCATCTTGATCATCTGGCAAAAGGCAGAACCGCAGCATGTCAAGGCATCAAGACTGCAAGAAAGAGGGTCAATGGGGCTTTCAAACAATGCATGATTTAAGTAAAACTGTCAGGGAATAGATGAGATATGGTGAAAATGGATGCAACATATGTTTTAGGAGAATACCGGAAAGATGGATGCATACCGCTATTGAAACAATAGACAGCAGCGCAGAGCACTGACTAAGTAAGGTTTCAATGTACTTACATTTGTTAGTAACAGTGCTTATCTGCCTATTGGTTAGGTGGAAAAACTGGGGAGCTTAGCGTCCAAAACGCCCTCCTTATATACATTTCAGTAACCCTAATCTAGGTACAAAATATAATAATAAAAATACTATTAAACGAGTTTCTTTTATTATTATCTATTTTTAATCATTCTATGATGTTCTATATGACATCATTTCCTTCTAAATGACTCATGTGCACAGCTATATGACTCATGCGCAGCAGTATGAGTCATTGCACAGTCATTGCACAGCAATGCACAGTCATATGAGTCATTTATGAGTTATGTTCTAAATATAAATGATTCTTATCAACTATTCAATTCAGTTGATAATCGTCCCATCAAACTCTATAATATCTGTCAAAGATATAAATATCTCTGAACTCTATAATTTTGTACACAAGTACAAATAAGAGTTTATTATTACTAATCAGAGTCTAGATGAGCCTATAATCATATGACTAATCACATGACTAATCACATGACTAATCACATGCTTATCATGTGATATCACATAATCTGAATAGATATTTAGTTAAATAAAAAACACTAATTAATTCTAATTCTAATTATCTAATTAATTCTTAATTATCTAATCTAACTTTTAACACTCCCCCTTGTTGAATATTTTACTAAATGTGTATTCCACATAATTTAAGCATTCTATTATGCTTATTCAACAATAAGTTTTTAGTTAATATGTCAGCAGCTTGATCTTCAGTTTTAATATAATAAAGATCAACTAAATCATCTTTAACACATGATCTTATATAATGATATCTGACATCCATATGTTTCATTCTTTGTTCTTGAGCTGGATTTGAAGCCATATAAATTGCTGCTTGATTATCCATTATTAATGGAATGGATCTTATATTATATCCTAACTCTTCAAGCAAATTCTTCAACCAAGATATCTGTCTGCATGCATCTGATGCAGCCATATATTCTGCTTCTGTTGAAGACAACGCAATAGTTTTTTGTTTTGCTGATTTCCAATATACAGGTGCTCCAGCTAACTTGACAACCATTCCTGTCATTGATTTACGATCAATGGGATTTGATGCCCAATTAGCATCAGCATAACAAATTAAACCATATTTATCTTTTCCATTATATTTAATGCAGTAATCCAATGTACTTCCAACATATTGGATTATATGTAATGCCTTTTTAATGTGATCCTGTGAAGGATTACTTACAAATTGTGACATTAGAATTGTTGCATAAACAATATCTAATCTTGTACACATTGCAAGAAACAATAATGATCCTATCCAGCACTTTACACTCCCACATGTCCTTGTGGAGTCCAGGTAAAGTGTTAGGACGGATCCCACCACAACCACAAGCCTCGTGAAAAGATGATAAGATAGAAAGAGTAATGAAAACACAGTAGACTAGTGACCTGGTAAGAGGAAACTATCTAGAGTCTTAGAGACTCATACCTACAAGACACCCTCCTTATATACCCCAACGCCTGGTCCGTGCACACAGACTGTGCAGCTGCTAGGCTGTGCACACGCAGCTACAAGACCTAGGCCTACCATCTAGAACTGCCCAGACTCGCCCAGAGTCTTAGCCCCTATAACCCCATATGCCGCGGTACAGCCACTCGCTGATCTAAGCCCTCGGAGTATCCCGTTAGGGGTGGGAGTTGTTGCCTATATCCAGAGAAGTGTCAATAGAGCCCCAAGGAAAATAGATAAAAATATAGAAAAATTGCCAGAAAATTGTAAGGTCGTAACATAGCCCTCTCCTCAAGACTTCACGTCCCAGGAAGTCGACGCTATGGGTTGTGCCATAGGGGAATGAAGCGCAGGTTTGACCAGCCTGCCACGCTCAAGGTCTCTTGAGAACGCCCCTTCCGTGTCCTTTTCTGCGTATATGTCCCGCCGATCCCCTTTCCAACACTGCCAGTTCCGCTTTAACTTTTTGAGGTACTCTCTTTCAAATTTCCTGTCCTCCCATCCAAAGAGCTGCTTAGGCGTGCGCGTATCCGTGTGATTCTGCCACTTGCGGTAATGCAAGTCCTGGGTGTTGACAAGGCGTCGTGGTGCAGCAGGATTGGCTTTATGGAATTTTTGAACCTCCTTCTTAGCGTTTTTGAGGTTCTCTGCAGGTTCCCAAGTGGAGTCCTCTACAGGATAATTTTTCCATTTGACCAGGTACTCCAGTCTTCCGCCGCCGCGTCTGCTCACTCGGCTGTCCATGACTTCTTCCACCTCGTACTCATCATCAGAAGACTCCTCAACCATCTGCGCCTCTTGTCTTTGCGCGATTTTTTCCTTTTGGTTAGGAAAACCTGGTTCTTTGTACGGTTTTAAGAGGACTTTGTTGAATACGTTGTAGACTTTCCAGGAAGCTGGAACCTTCAACTGGTACGCTGACTCGCCAACCTTCTCAACCACTTCTAATGGGCCCACAAACTTGCCATCCAATTTCTTTGTCACACGAATGACCGGTAGGTTTTCTGTGCTCAAGTAAACCTTGTCACCAGGTTTGTATTGTCGAGCCTGTGACTTGCCAGCATCATACCGTGTTTTCATCATAGTGGCTGTTTTTTCCAATGCCGCTCGCACTTGTGAATGGACGTCCTTTAGCTCATCCACCAACATTTCGACTGCCACTACTTTTGGCTTGTATGTAGGGCTGAGACCTTTATGTGGATGTCGTCCATAATTCATGAAGAACGGCGAGAATCCCGTAGAGGCATGCACTCAGTCATTGTGACAAAACTGCGCTACTGACAACCAATCGCTCCAGTTGTCCTGCCTATGGTTGACAAACATTGTCAGGAATTCCTTAACCTCCGGATTGACGTGCTCTGTTTGTCCATCAGTTTGTGGGTGATAGGCGGTTGATCGGTTAGGTTTGATCCCCAACATGCCATAAAGATCGTTCATAAACTTTGATGCAAACTGAGGTCCTCGATCACTGATGACCTTGTGCGGTAACCCATGGTCCCTGAACACGTTATCCCTTATTAAGACAGCCACCCCTTGTGATGTAACAGACGACGTAGTCGGCAGGAAATAAGCTTTCTTGGTGAAGCAATCCACGACTACCATGATCATGTCATTGCCCTTCGACTCCGGAAGCGGTCCCATCAAATCCACTGATATCACTTCCCATGGTTCCTGAGGTACTTCATTTGGTACAAGCGGTGCAGCCCTTGGCTGGCGATCTGGTTTGGCGCGCTGACAGGTTTCACAGCCGGCGATGTATTCCTCGATGTCTCGGCACATGTTTGGCCACCAATAATCGTGGGTAAGCTGTTCCACAGTTTTGACGATTCCCGAGTGCCCCCATGAATGATGAATTTGGATGATCTCTCCTCGAATGCATTTGACAGCGGGTACATACATGCGGCCCTTCCATTCTACTAATCCCTTTTCTACCTTAAAATCTCCATCACCTTCTTCCAGTCCCTTCAGAATCTGTCTTTCCCATTGGCGCTTTGGAATCTTCCTGATGCGATCCACAATTTCCTCCAATGCCCTGTCGTCGTCAAAGATTCTGACAAACAAGTGTTCCTTTAGCAAGATGATGCCCTCGTTATCATTCTGTCCCCATTCATGTCCCGCTTGTCGTGACAAGAGATTTGCCTTTGAATTAGATTTTCCAGACCGGTGTTTGATGACAAAATTATATTCTTGTAGATCTGTCACCCAATGCGCCTGTCGCCTATTCAGGTTCTGAGGTTTCCGAAAGTATGTGAGATTTTGATGATCTGTTAAAACCTCCACAATTTCCTTGGCACCTTTAAGATAATGAGACCACTCATAGAAGGCGTGCATAACCGCCAACATTTCCTTGTCATAGATCTCATAATTCCTTTCTGCGTCATTGAGCGACTTTGAAATGAAAGCCACCGGTCGCCACAAATCATCCTTCCCTTGTTGCGACAAAATTCCTCCAATCGCAAAGTCAGAAGCATCCACTTCTACCCGAAATTGGCCCTCATTGTCTGGAATTTTCAAAGTCACCTCCCTCGCCACAAGATCTTTCAGTCCCTGAAAGGCGGCAGTCTCCAGTTCCGTCCACAACCAGTCCACCTTGCCAGTTAAACGGGTTAATGGTTTTGCCACACGTGCAAAACCATCCACAAATTGACGATAAAAATTTATGAAGCCCAAAAACTGTTGCAACTCCCTTTTTGACGTCGGAGTAGGCCATTCTGCCAGCACTTTGACTTTACCCTGTTCCATCTTTATTGAATCCTGACTAATAACCAGTCCCAGGAAATCAATTTGCGGTTGATCAAACCAACATTTTTCCAGCTTCAACAACAATTTATGCTCCTCCAGTTTCGCCAGAATACGGTTGACATGACGAGTATGGTCTTGTTGATTATTTGAAAAGACTAGAATATTGTCCATGTAGATAACCACCCATCCTTCAGCAATTTCAACTCGGAAGATGTCATTCATCATTGTCTGGAACGTGGCCGGTGAATTGGTGAGACCAAAGAACATAACCAAGGGTTCAAACAGCCCCCTATTGGTATGGAAAGCGGCTTTCCACTCATCCCCTTCTTTGATGCGGACATTGTTATATCCCCATCGGATGTCCATTTTGGAGAATATCTGCACCTTAGACAACTTATCCACCAATTCACCAATGAGTGGGAGCGGGTACCGATTTTTTATAGTCATCTCGTTCAACCGTCGATAATCCTGGACCGGGCGTAGTTTGCCATCCTTTTTCTTGACAAAAAAGAAGGGCAACGCCATAGGGGATTTACTTGGCTGAATGCGTCCTGACTCCAAGTTCTCTTTGAGGAATTCATCTAATTGCGCCTGTTCCTCGCGGTTCAAGGGATAAATCTTGCAATCAACCGCCTTGGATCCCGGAATCAGTTCAATTGCGTGGTCCCATGGACGCCTCGGCGGTAACTCATCAAAGGTTTCCTTTTCAAAGACTTTACAATGACCTAAATAGTGTTTTGGAACTACTTCCTCCAGTGTGCATTTTGCTGCTGCACCGGCTTCCCTCGCCGCAATGTCTGTTGCCATGGATCGAATGTGAAATTCAGGCTTGCCGATATGTACCACCAATAGCCATTCTCCCTGTTCCAAAGGTTGCAGCGGATCAATCTCTTCTTCTGGTTCCGCTACCTCCGACCGATCCCAACAGGTCCCTGGACACCGACTAAAATGAACTTCTTGCTTTTTCCAATCCATGACTGGGTTATGATGCTGGAGCCAATTGTGTCCCAGGAACAGATCCGTCTTTCCCAGTCTGGCCACTCCACATTCCACAATTTCTTCATGATCACCGATACGTAGCTTAAACTGGACCATGTACTCCAAACTTCCCATTACATTGTGCGTCCCGTCTGCATTATAAACGGCCATTGGTCTAAGCATCCTTTGTTTGTTTAATTTGTGACGTTCCACAAACTCGTCATTGATGCATGATCCCGTACATCCTGAGTCTACCAATGCCATGACACTAATGGTGTGGTTTGTGTCCATGGTGGTGATTGTTCCTTTCAGATTCATCTCCTGCTTCCCTGAAGCTTTCACCAACTGTCCCCACAGTTGTACTAGATTCCATAACGCGTCTTCTTCTGGTAGCTTATTTAAGTCTGCAACCAGCGTTTCATTTACCTGTTGAATCCGCTTATTGTGAACCCATTCTTTTAAACACCGCACTGCAGTTTTATTGTCTTGTTGCCATATACGTCTCAAGACCCACACCGGAGTCCAAGTCCTTATCCGGGGTTTTGCGCTCACACTCAGGTTCCAAATACGATGAACAAAGGATGAACATTCATATAATAATTCCGGAACACTAATACACGAGTCCTTGTGTACAACTGAGTCCTTTTTTGTCAATAGTGCTGAGCGCTTGCCTATTGACCCTCACCAAAACCCTTCTCCTTTCCGTATTCCTTCCACATCTCTTCCGTGAGATCCTTGACCCTCAATTCCCTAATTTGTCCCTTGCCCTTGTCCTGTGCTTTAGCCCTTTTTGGCTCTGGACAATCCTTAGCCCAGTGACCCATATTTCCACAATTAAAACAGGTGCCTTTTGCCCGCTTTGTTTTGTCAACGTCCATAGCATTTGGATCATGTGTTGATTTAGACCCTGATGGGGCGCTGTACTGGAATTGGTTCAGTTTGGAGTCCTTAGCGACTGGCTTTTCTTTGTAACCATCGTTACTCCGGCTCGTCCCGTAAGCCTCGTTCGCCTTGCGATAAGCTCATGCCAACTCGATCGCCCTCTTTTGAGTTTGGTCCAGGGTAGCGTCTTCAGGTAAATTCCCATATCAAATGAGATCTCTTCCTAACGCCGGATGGATATGTCCTAAAAAGTGTGCCAACAGCGCCCAATCATCCCAATTGACTAGCGGCTTCAGGGTGTTGAATTTTATGATGTAGTCTTCCACAGGCTGCATTCCCTGTTTGAGTACCAAGATTGCGTTGGTCACCTTTTCTCTGGTTTTGGTCGACATGAAGAAATGATGCATTTCCTCCTTAAACCCTGTCCATGTCGTAAAGGGGTATTGGTTCTGGAGAGGCCGTCTCAGCAGAGTAGGCGGTTGTGTCAAATGGTTATACTGCCCCATATTCAACTCTTCCCATGTGAGACCAGGTACCCAAAACAGTGACGCGTTGTCCATCTTGTCCTGATATTCCTGATCCGCTTCCAATGCCTGTTTTAGCTGTACCCCCGCCCAATCTCCTGCCCTGTTGTCCTTTCCCTTCCGGATTTGGTATAAACACAGCAAGATCTTCCTGTCGGCGCGTGTCTCCCTAGCCAGTCGGAAATAGATTTCCATCTGCCTCAACCATCCATCGACCATACGGGGATCTCCCTCGTAATGATCCGGCATCTCGGCCTTCGTGAGAGGTTGCGGTTCCAGCCTTGGGTTCGCATGATGGTATTCGTTAATTAAGTCTGCAATCGCGCTGCCAATTGCTGCCACAGCATCCAGTCGTTGTTCATTTTGCAGGATTACCGCATTCTCATGTGCATTTAAAGCGGCTTGATCTGCATTAGCAGCCGGTGGGGGAATTTCTTTACTAGTTTGCAGGTTATGCCATCCCCATATGCCGTGTAACAACTGAGTTATTGTATTGGCTGTGTATTGAAATGCTCCTATGCGCATATGACCCGCTCCTCGTGTAACCAAAATCACCATGCGATCCCAACCTGTTTCTCCCACTGGAGTAGCGATAATGTGAAGACAACCCGGTCTGCCGTACGTGGACCTTAGGATTATCTGGACTTCAGTGTTCCGAAGTTCCGAGTCCCATTCCATTATTTCCTGTATCTGGGGATATTGTGGCCACGCATACTCAGTCCAATATTGCTGTCGAATCAGATGCAAGTAGCAATAACCGGGCATGGATGGATTAATCGTTCCTACAACACTGGCTGGTCTAGGGTATGGGTAAGGAATGTCAATTTCCCTCCCCACTGTTCTTCTCCATTGGTCTATCTCCATGCGCTTGTGATCTAGTTCCCCATTGTTAGGTACCGTGGGAACTGTTGTCACCCAATCCTCTACGCGCTGTACTGGTCCTCCCCACCATGTCATATCCGCACCCTGGGTTCTAGTTTTGGCTTTGCTAGGACCTGCCGCTTTAGCGATAACCTGCGCATATGATCCCTTGGTGATGGTGACCAGCGACGGGTTCTTGGAAGGCCCTTGAATGAAAGAAGAGATTGTGGGAGCTGGGGATCGTTTAAGCTTGGATTTCCCATGTCCTCCAAACTCCGCCTGGAGCTGATGATCTGGAAGCCGTTCTAGCTGCATCAGCTCTTCCCAGGTGTAGATCTCATCGTCGAACTCTCTGATAGCCGATTCTTCGATCACATGGAATTTTTGAGGGTCCCTGTTATCTTGTAGTGCGAACTGAGCTGACAAGTCCCTGAGTTCAGGGTCCCAACTAAGAATATCCATAACGCGCGGCCACCGTGGCCAGCAGTATTTGTCATGGTATTCTTGTTTGAATAGCACCATGTAGCATAGCCCGTCCTCACGCCAAGGGTACTTCTTGCCTTTTCCTTTTGCGGCTGGTCCAGGCATCACCGCCCGTCCACATGGCACATTTTCCCTCCATGCGTTTAATCTTTTGGCATGGTCCCTGAGGGTCTCGTCACCACCGCATTCCTCCAATAGTTTTTCCAACTCCACCTCTCCTAGCTCGTGGAATACGTCATTCACGTAGGTCATTCCATTTGCCAGAGATGGAGTGGGCGTCCCTGCTCCTGCCTTTCTCAATGTGCGCGTGCGCATGTACGGGTCATAGCAAAGCCCCTGGCAATGCTGTTCTGCCTCTTCTCGCCTTTGCGCCTTTCCCAGAAAGGTGCCTTTGATATTTCCATTTAGCGCATGCATCAGCACATTCCAGTCTTGATGGGACATTTGCATCCCCTTGTTGAAGTACAAGGTCCGTGCCCCTGCTTCATAATCTATGGCAGCCACATCAATGTGATATTTCTCGAGTGCTCGGGCTGCGTCCTCTACCACAAGGAGATACCTATTGTAAGGTACCGCCAAAATTGCCTTGACAACTGCATTATCGGGCCGTCCTCCAAATGCCTTTTCAATTAGACCCACCAGGGTCCCCTTATCTCTGTGTGCCCTGAGCAAAGCCTTGTCTAGGCGCCGTTGTTCCAGAAGGGCTCGCCAAGCCTCTTCTTGTTCGCGGATCTGTTCCACCTCTTTTTGTTTGAGCTCATTGACAATCCTCTGTCATTGGTGAGCCGCCACTGCCTTTAGATGTTTGCGCCACAACCGAACGTGGTTGTCGTGACGCCTGATGACTGAGTCACCAATGAATGCTGCCGGCCTCAACTGCACTGGCTCAAGTGCTGCTGCCCACTCCGCGTTGAAGATCTGTCCGATCTCCTCCAGTGTCGCGTGGGTGTAGGGTAATACGTATTTGAACAATTGAGCCATTATTCCCAAAATAAATTTTCAACTGAGCCAAGTACTCCTGACTTGCACCTCGGTCCATTCGTGCGGCCTTTGTCACCTAAGATCCCCATCAGATGACAAGGACTGTTGTCTTTTCATCGTGGACTACCCTTCCCGGCGTAGTCAGAGTACAATGCGGTCACCAACGCACCCACACTTGTATGTTTGATTTAATTCCGTCACTAGACCAAATGGGGTGGTGCCCAGCTCTTCACTCAGATGTCCTCGTGCTCAGGTAACAAGACCCAATACGTGATTGGTATTCTGAGACTGTGTGCCTTGATACACGACATGCCACCTGATTGTCTTCGACAGTTCCACCGCCTATTCCACAAGCACTAGTGTTGGTGCCAGTAAGACCCTGCCTGGTCGACTACTGCGCGCCCCAACTCTCATCTAGCACCTGTTTGTTGACTAGTGTGGTCCCTACATCAGTTGTGACACAGTGTTGCCTAGTCGATGTCAAGAGATAAAAGAAAATGAAAAGATCTGTTCAATGCTGTGAGCGACGACGAGCAAGGCGTGCCCGGCGCTGTGTGCAACGATGAAGGGTGTGGTTGAAAGACTCTAGATTATGTTAGGACGGATCCCACCACAACCACAAGCCTCGTGAAAAGATGATAAGATAGAAAGAGTAATGAAAACACAGTAGACTAGTGACCTGGTAAGAGGAAACTATCTAGAGTCTTAGAGACTTGTACCTACAAGACACCCTCCTTATATACCCCAACGCCTGGTCCGTGCGCACAGACTGCGCAGCTGCTAGGCTGTGCACGCGCAGCTACAAGAACTAGGCCTACCATCTAGAACTGCCCGGACTCACCCAGAGTTTTAGCCCCTATAACCCCATATGCTGCAGTACAGCCACTTGCTGATCTAAGCCCTCGGAGTATCCCATTAGGGGTGGGAGTTGTTGCCTATATCCAGAGAAGTGTCGATAGAGCCCCAAGGAAAATAGATAAAAATATAGAAAAATCGCCAGAAAATCGTAAGGTCGTAACATAAAGTCCCTGCACTTCAGGGACTGTCCAGGTTCAGTCCAGGCACAAGCAAGGTCATTGCAGGGAGTCCAGGTTCAGTCCTTGTGGAGTCCAGGTAAATATATATTTTGCAAAAACAGTGTTTAAACACATTTTTTACATTCTCCTGATGCTCAGTCTATTTAGTGTACATGAATGTGATGTTTTGCATGTCTTGGACACTAAGGACACTAAAGTTTAAGTGAGCATGTAGCAGGAATATATGTGAGTCTTTGTGAACTCCATGTAGACTCCTGACAGTCTTTGTCATTGTAACTAACTTGTATCTTAAATTCAGTTATCTGGATATTTTCTGGACCATTTTTCTTTAACTATTGCACCTTCAGAAACTATTTCTTTACTCTTTCTGGGTAATGTGGTCAGCCAGCACACACAATCTGAATATTCATATCACTTATACTGATAATAACCCTCATGCAACACCACCATGGCAGAATCAAAGAGCTTAAACTGCAGTTGATTTGGTAATGGAAAATACAAATTTTAGGTGATGCTGGTGGTGGAAGGTTGGTCGTGTGCTCAACAGGTTGTGCATGTGGCACTGGTGTTATATAAAAGTGGGAAATAATTACTGGAGATTGGCAGCATGGCTACTGACAGCAGTCACAAGAGGTTGGAGAGTTGGTGAGCTTGGCTAGTGGATAGTGATAAACTTGTGTGATCACAGGGAAGTGAACAGCATAGGTGGGTGGTGGGCATGTCATAATGGCTGTTGACAGGCAGTAAATAAGCAATGGTAGGTGATAGTCAGTTTTTTGGAACTGTGCAAGCTCAAACTGATTAAGGCATGGACAAACCAAACACCAAACTGCAGCATCAGCAAACTTGGGGGGTCTCTACATAGTACTACTATAGCTATGGTAGTACTACATAGGGTCCATACTGGTCCATAGTGGCCATAGTGCTGGTAGAAAAGGTCTACATGCTGTGTAGTCCTACATAGTACTATGGTAGACTATGGTAGACTATGGTAGCTGCTACAGCCCATGCAGACTATTCATAGACTAGTACAGCTGTAGTAGCTGCCATGCCCTACCATGTCTATGGAGCACTACCAAACTCTACAGAGTACTACCATACTCTCTGTGATAGTCCATGTAAAAATATATTTTCTGTGACAGATTATATTCTATATTATGTCATCAGTTATACTATACATATTAGTCACCAATTAATCTAATCTAATCTATATATCTATATATAGTACATATGTTATCAATTATATAAGTAAATTAAAGCATTACATGATCATAAATAACTTGCACCTGACCAGGATTGAACCCACAACCTTAAGAGCACAGCTGATGCGATACAAACCATTACACCAAACTACCATTGTCATATTGGTATCAAGAACACATATATCCTACATCCTCTGCAATGGACTTAGTCTTGCCAATGCATTCACTTAACTAAATACTATTTTCCAAGTCAGGTTCTACAAGTCTAGGCTTTTGTTAGTGACAAAAGTTGTAGTATGGAAGAAGGCGCACAACTTTTGTTAATGATAGGAATGCTGTCAATCAGTAGTTCCTAAGTTATTCATGTTTATCCAAATGACAAGTGATGGCAGACAGCTGTAGTGATTATCCAGACCCCACAGAGCCCCACAGGACTCAGAAGATATGTATACATTCTATGCAGCACTGTGCAGTACTACCACAGTCTGTGACAGTCTGCATAAATAACTGTACAGATAAGTGGTAGTCAATGGTAGTCTATGGTAGTCTGTGACAGTCCAAATAAATAACTGTACAAATAAGCTACAGAGCTTTGCATATTGCCACAGTCTTCTGGTAGTCTATGGTAGTCTATGGTAGTCTATTATGGTAGTCTATGGTAGTCTATGGTAGTCTATGGTAGTCTAAGGTAGTCTATGGTAGTCTATGGTAGTCTGCTGGGTCTGGTCAGTCCAAGTGAATAACTGTATCAATAAGCCACAGTGCCTCACAAAGTCCCATAGAGCCCTACAATGCTGACAGGAAGGGCAAAGTGTTCATAGTGGTGTGTAAAAAATTAATATTCATTACAAGGAGTCTACTTGCACTACAGATTACTGCAGTTTCACTTCAGATTCACTATGGGCACTATGGGCACTATGGGCACTTGTGGTGCTATGGTGCTATGGTCACTACAGTGCTATAGTACACTACCACAATCTATGGAACTATGGAATGTCTATAGCTTACTACAGCACTACTACAAAATCTCTACCACTGCCTCTGTGACTATGGGAGCTACTGACACTACTGACTCACTACAGTCACTACAGATGATTGTGGGAAACCCCAAGGTTTGCTGATGAGGATTCCTATGTTGAGAGCACTAATGAAACCTATATGAAGGTAAGTGAGTAGTTCATGTAGTGGTAGAAAAGATATCTTGCCTCAGACATGTGCACAGGCAAATGAATATGTTTTATGGTACAAAATATGCAAGATAGGGTGTAATGTAATGGCTTATTGAAGGAAAAGAGCATAGTAGCTTTTATTTACCCTTGCACTCATGCTCTGCAACACTCAGCACCATCTACATGTTCAATATATCAATGTATCTTCCCACATTAGTGCCTTGTTCATTTAAAATTAAAAACATTTTTATTTTTATTTTATTTTATTTATTACAAAACTATAGGGAGTGGGTGAGTGAGAGGGCAAGGATGAGAGGAGGGTAAGGGCAAAAGGGCAATGGCAGAAGGGTGTGGGCAAGGGCAAGGGTAAGGGTGAGGGCATAAGGGTGAGAGGGTGAGGGTGAGGGTGTGGGCTTAAGGACAAGAGGGCAGGAGGGCATGGGCATGGGTGTAAGAGCAAGAGGGCAAGAGGGTGTGGGTGTGGGTGTAGAGGCAAGAGGGTGAGAGGGCAAGGGCAAGGGCATGGGCATAGAGGCAAGAGGGCAAGAGGGCAAGAGGGTGATGTTACAATTTCTTTCCCTTTTGTTTAACGGACTCTTTTATTACATAATCATTGCTATACGTTTCATGGACGTTTATTTCCTTTAGCTATTTTACCTTCATATTTCCTTCTTGGGTATTTAGCTGTACAGTCTCCTTTTATATTCTTCTTGTTCTTTTCAGTATATAAACCCTCTTGTAACATAGATATTCTTCAGTTCCAACTTAATCAAATTCTTCTCTCAACTTCTGAACAAAACTGCTCGCTCTCATCTTTCTGAGCTCGTCGTTTGTTTGACCTTTGTCATCACTTGACTTAGTGTCCAGAACTTGTCCAGTAGGTTGGGAGCAGACTGAGACTCTGCTTGCCACTGTTGACTTAGAACAAACTGCGTTGAGAGCATCAATCTTAACACAAGTTGGAACTCCCAGACTGCTCAGTGTTTCTACACTAGCCAGACACCATTGATACCAGAACCTCGAACCTCGGACCCCCAAACAGCTCTGTCCGTTTCAAACAAAAGTATTATCTAAATTGAAGGTGAAGTCTTTCCATCGACTACAGGAACAGGGTGGTTCTTCCACTCAAACACTAAGAAAAAGAACGAACCAGTACCAGAATCCCTCTTTGAAGGTGATTACACTGAAGGACCAGAGGACGCCTTCCCAGACAACATTTGGATTGACTGGGTAAACGAAGAACACGAAGAAGGATTTCTTTCGTTATTCAAACTGCCCACAGACAAACCAGAACTCTCCTGGTAGAACGAATATCTCAACTTTGCTGATATTGCAGGACGAGAGCGATACGCACTTAAGGAAGGAGAGCTACAGCCTTGGATAGAATTCCAAGAACAGAAACAGATTGAAACAAACTATTTGGAGATCCAGAATTAGGGAAGAAGAAAGACGAAACAGGAGAACCTACAGACCCGAAAGAAGAAATAGAAAAGATGGCATCTGATGCAGCAGCACCTGCCTCTAAAGGAGATATTAAACCACAGCCTATGCGTGTAATACATGAAATCTGGAAAGTGTTTCAGATGTGGAAACCAGGGGCATGTGTCAAGGAATTGTCCCAAACGAAACGCCACCTCAAACGCCCCCTTCAGGGCCTCCTCATCGTTTCAGAATAAAGGGATCAGATCTATCCCTGAAGATGCGCCCAAAGAGAAGAAAGATGATCCAGTTGCAAGTATCAGAGTGATCCTTGCTGGAATGAAGGCCAATGAACGAGAAGGTCTTCTAAATGAACTTGAAAACGAGGGTTTTTAACCCGGAAGCGTCACACAGTGGTTGGCACTTCCATAACAAATGGACATTCACAGTTAGTGCTTGATTCTGTAATAGTAAGATCAAATAATGACAAGCGCCTTTCAATTTCTGTGGAGACGTCCAATTTACCCACTGAAACTTCGACTCTAATCGATTGTGGAGCAGAAGGGAATTTTATTGATGAAGAAGTAACCACCAAGTTACTAAAAGAAAAATTGCGAAAACCAATTAGAGTCAGAAATGCAGATGGAATGGTTAACACTAATGGCATGATTACACATCAAGTCCGCATTCAATATTCAATCAGAGGAAAACGATACAACAACTGGTTTCTAATCACCAGATTGGGAGACCAACGATTAATTTTGGGAATCCCTTGGTTAGAAGAAAGCAATCCCACTATCAATTGGAGAGATAAAACGATACACCTTATTGATAAACAACGGAATGAAGGAACTATCTGGCAAATGGCATTGGACAATCAACAATGGGGAGAAGACAATTACTGGATCAGAGTCAAGACATCAGCGTCTCAAGCATTAGAACATCAGTTGAAAAAGGACGAACAAAAAACGGAATTACCATTGGAGTATGAGAAATGGCGGTCAGTTTTTGAGAAAAAGGCTTCGGAATGACTCCCAACCTCCAGAACTTGGGATCATGCTATCGATTTGAAAACCGGTTTTAGTCCTAAAGTTAGCAAGATTTATCCGTTATCAATCAAAGAACAGTCATCGCTAGACGAATGGATTGAAGAACAGCTAGCTAAAGGATACATCAAACTGTCGAAATCTCCTCAAGCATCGCCGTTTTTCTTTGTCTCAAAGAAGGAAAGTGGTGTGCTTCGGCCATGCCAAGATTATAGATATTTAAATGATTGGACAATCAAGAACGCGTACCCATTACCCCTAGTATCCGATCTCCTTACAAACCTTGCAGGCACACAATATTTCACCAAATTAGACCTCCGTTGGGGTTACAATAATGTCAGGATCAAGAAAGGTGATGAATGGAAAGCTGATTTCATTACCAACAGAGGACTATATGAACCAACCATTATGTTCTTTGGCCTATGCAATTCGCCATCTATGTTCCAAACTATGATGAACGAATACTTCAGAGATATGATTAATGAAGGATGGCTCATTATCTACATGGACGACATTCTGATATGTTCTCAGAACTTAATTGAGCTAGAAGAAAGAACAAAGAGAGTCCTTGATCGGTTGGAAGAGAATGATCTGTTCCTGAAATTAGAGAAGTGTAAATTCGCTGTTCAAGAAGTCGAATTTCTAGGCATGATCATCTCGCCTGGAAAAATACGAATGGATCCTATCAAACTTGCAGGAATAGCTGATTGGCCAGTACCATCAACAGTTAAACAAGTCCGATCATTCCTAGGCTTTGGGAACTTTTACTGAAGTTTTATTGGAAATTTTGCAGCAATCGCAAAACCACTCACAGATCTGACCAAGAAAGCGGAACCATTCGATTGGAATAATGAACGTCAACTTGCCTTTGACACCCTAAAGCAACAGTTTGCCTCTATGCCAGTTTTGTTAATGCCAAATCCTGCAAAACCATTCATCCTTCAAACCGATGCCTCTAACAAAGCAATTGGAGCAGTACTGAAACAGGCTGATGAGTCTGGAGTACTCCATCCATGTGGATTCATATCCCATGCACTAACACCAACGGAACAGAATTATCAAATCTATGACAGAGAACTGCTTGCAATCATCAAAGGACTTGCAGTTTGGCGCCATTTATTACATGGTTCTCCTCACACGACCATTGTCCATTGTGATCACAAGAACTTGTCCTATTACCAAACTGCTCAACGCTTAACACCTCAGCAAGCTCGGTGGTCATCATTGTTATCTGAATTTGATCTTCATATTGAACATGTACCTGGAACAAAAATGTTCAAAGCAGATGCATTATCCAGACGACCAGATCATATGGGCAATGAAGAAGAACAAACTACTGTCACAGTTCTGCCAAATGACCGATTTATTTGACTGATCAATGATGATCTTGCCAATGAATTAAAGAAATGCATGGCAAATGATGATTTTGGACGCATCCTTATTGAAGTTATCACTAAACAAAGGGCACCACCGATTAAATCAAAACTGCAAGACTGGACATATACTCACGGCATTGTTTATTATCTTGGCAAGATTTATGTTCCTGATCGAATTGAACTACAAACTTGGTTAATCAAGGAGATACACAAAGCATTATCTTCGGGACATCCTGGACGATTGAATATGCTAGCGCTCTTAAAGCGTGATTACTGGTGGCCTGGAATGTACAGACATGTCAAAGAATGGATTGAAGGATGTGCACTTTGTCAACAGATGAAAGTCAATACTCACCCTAATACACTGGCATTAATTTCGATTCCATCAAAAGCTACACAACCTTTCCAACAAGTTACACTCGACTTCATCACTGATCTTCCTATTTCCGATGGCTATGATTCCATATTGGTCATGGTGGACCATGGCCTTATGAAGGGGGTAATTTTCACTCCTTGCAACAAGACAATCAATAATCAGATTTGAAAAAGGTGACAAGGTTTGGCTAGAAAACAAGAATCTCCATATTCCATATCAATCAAGAAAACTAGCACCAAAACGAGAAGGACCCTTTCTGGTTGAACAAGTTATGGGACCAGTTACCTATAAATTGAAATTACCAAAGCAATGGCACATTCATCTGGTGTTTCATACATCACTCCTCACTCCATATAGGGAAACTTCAATGCATGGCCCAAATTTCACTATGCCACCTCCCGATATGGTTAACGGACAAGAAGAGTTTGAGATTGAAGCTATTCTTGGACATCGAAAATGCAGAGCCGGTTATCAATACTTAGTCAAATGGAAAGGCTATGGAGCAAATGATAATACATGGGAACCAGAACGACATTTGGGCAATGCTGCGGATATTCTGGTGGAGTATAAAAACAGAAGAAACCTCTGAAACAGTCAACACAATGACTTATTATCGCACCAACCTCCAATTAAAACATAATATCCGTTACGTCAAAAGATTCTGCAGAACTGTTGGACGATACACTCCTACTGTCAAAACCAGATACTCTGTCATGCAGATGTTCATTCCTGCCTTTAAACACCCTTCCAAACGAACACTCTCTATATATCAGAAACTGAAATACGTTCCAATGATGTCAAAACTGCCTAAAGTATCACGATTACCTCCTCACAAATGAACACATCCACAAGGCCACACAGAGATCCCATATAATGCTTTATCAAAGTATCTTCCCCAGTATCATCGCCTCTCTTTTGATCTAGGAGAACTACCCACATTCCAAGAGGCCGAATCACATTATCTCCCAGTGTTGGTTCATCCTTGTTTTCAATATGATAACATTTATCACAGGGTTTGGTTACAACGAACCTTCCCTGAACTATCAGAAGCTTTACAAAGGATTATTCAGCTTGGCAGAGACATCTCCGTGGAACAATGGCAATATGAACAGCGAATGAATATAAGGGGAAGTGAAAATTTTAACCGCACACAAGCGCAAATGGAAATAGCATTTGCAACTGAGCAATATTATGTTCTTCTGAACCAAGCAATACAGGACAGCATAAACAACCCAGAAATACACGTCACACAACATGAGCACCCTGACCAAATTCGAATTCCACACCCTGACGATGCAAGAACCCAATCAGAGCAAGAAGAAGCGGCTAGGAACTCTTGTGAGAATTTTCTCAGATCCAGGGAACCTGAGATCGAAGAGATCTTAGCTTTGGACTCCGACGACGAAATTTGGGATATTTAAACCGCATTTAATGGTCTCATTCTCCTCCTCTTATCAATACAGCATGTCCATCATCGTCGTCATCGCCTATCTCGTTGCCTTCGCTTTTGTGCTCTTGGTCACAGCCTGTGGCCATTGTTATGACCCTTCCTTCGCCACCGCCTCCCCTTCCTCTACTATCACCGATCTTCACCAACATCCGGATGAGCTTGCTGACCTCCCTATTGAGGAAGAAGCACCCCTACCCACTCCGCTGGCACCACCCCTCACCTGGACCCCTAATGCCACTCTTCTTCGGGCTCAGGAAGCCCTCGCCACCTTCATCGTCGATTACCAGCTCTTTGCTGGACCTCTCGACGCCATGCTCAACACCGCCCTCACCACCGACCCTCACACCGTCACAGATGAAGAACGCGATGCAATCCTCGAGCAAATGGTCCAACTCAATTATATCACAAGGACCTTGCAATGGCGGTTTGAGACCACTAACCACGACATCAATACCATTGCTGAGTGGTTAAAATCATGACAAGATCATGGCTGGACAAATGGTGGGAATCATGGTTGGGGAACCGTTTAAGAAGTCGGTGACTTCTTGCATACGAAGGGGGTAATGTTACAATTTCTTTCCCTTTCGTTTAATGGACTCTTTTATTACATAATCATTGCTATACATTTCATGGACGTTTATTTCCTTTAGCATTTTACCTTCATATTTCTTTCTTGGGTATTTAGCTGTACAGTCTCCTTTTATATTCTTCTTGTTCTTTTCAGTATATAAACCCTCTTGTAACGTAGATATTCTTCAGTTCCAACCTAATCAAATTCTTCTCTCAACTTCTGAACAAAACTCCTTGCTCTCATCTTTCTGAGCTCGTCGTTTGTTTGACCTTTGTCATCGCTTGACTTAGTGTCCAGAACTTGTCCAGTAGGTTGGGAGCAGACCGAGACTCTGCTTGCCACTGTTGACTTAGAACAAACTGCGTTGAGAGCATTGATCTTAACAGGTGAGGGCAAGGGTGTGGGCAAGGGTGCATAGAGGCAAGAGGGCAAGAGGGCAAGGGCAAGGGCAAGGGTGTGGGTGTAGAGGCAAAGAGGCAAGTGTTTACAAGTATTTTAACACCATCACTAGCATCAGATTTAATCCCTCTACAACTTTGATTAATAAAATGTATAATGAATTTGACTTTGGAGTGCAGTGTCTGTCACAAACATTTTTGAATTGGTTATATCTCAAGAATTTCTTTGTCAAAACCTAGGAATGACCGAACTTGTTTAACTGTGGATGGTGCTGGCCAATCGGCTATTCCTGCAAGTTTGATAGGATCCATTGGTATTTTTCCAGGCAAGATGATCATGCCTAGAAATTTGACTTCTTGAACAGCAAATTTACATTTTTCTAATTTCAGGAACAGATCATTCTCTTCCAACCTATCAAGGATTCTTTTCGTTCGCTCTTCTAGTTTGTTTAAGTTCTGAGAACATATCAGAATATCATCCATGTAGATGATGAGCCGTCCTTCATTAATCATATCTCTGAAGTATTCGTTCATCATAGTTTGGAATGTAGATGGCGAATTGCATAGGCCAAAGAACATAACAGTTGGTTTGTATAATCCTCTGTTGGTAATGAAAGTGGCTTTCCATTTGTCTCCTTTCTTGATCCTGACGTTATTATATCCCCACTGGAGGTCTAATTTGGTGAAATATTGTGCGCCAGCAAGTTTTGTAAGGAAATCAGATACTAGGGGTAATGGATATGCATTCTTGATTACGGCAATGCTTGAGGGGACTTTGATGGTCTGATGTATCCTTTAGCTAACTGTTCCTCAATCCATTCGTCTAATGACAACTGTTCTTTAATTGATAATGGATAAATTTTGCTAACTTTGGGAGTAAAACTGGTTTTCAGATCAATGGCGTGATCCCAGGTTCTAGATGTTGGGAATCGTTCAGAAGCCTTTTTCTCAAAGACTAAGCACCATTTCTCATATTCTCATGGTAATTCCATTTTTGGTTCGTCTTTCTTCAGCTGGTGTTCTAATGCTTGAGATGCCAATGTCTTGACTCTAATCCAGTAATTATCTTCTCCCCATTGCTGGTTATCTAATGCCATTTGCCAAATAGTTCCTTTGTTTCGTTGTTCATCAATGAGGTGTATCATCTTATCTCTGCAATCAATAGTTGGATTGTTTTCTTCTAACCAAGGGATTCCCAGAACATTTGCATCGAGGACTTTTGTAGCGATACTTTCAGGGAGTCCTTTGACAAATGCCTGAAGCTGTGTGGTTGTTCCTTTCAAACCTGAGGTACCAATCTCCATGCGGAATTTTCTGATATATTCAGGGACTGAAACATCGCCCCCTACTCTGAGATTGGCTAGATTGTTCAGCACCCTGAGAGTGCTATTGACTTCACCCCAATCAGCTAAGAAACGCTTCTTGAATTCTGCCCAGTTCATCCAAGTAAGGTTTGTTTCTTCTTCATTATCCAATTCGTCCTTAATCAAGCCTTTCCAATTGTCGAGTTCCTGCCCAAGACAGGCAAGAGTGAATTGAATCTGTTTCTGTGCTTTGTTTTTGTAGTTATCATCGTTTAAGACAAAGTAATCTTCAAGACTTCCAATGAAAGCCTTTGCTTCGGTTCGTTTTCCTGTAAAAACACGCATGATTCTGGATCTCCGAATAGGCTTTGTTCGATCTGTCTCTGTTCTAAGAAGTCTTTCCAAGGCTGTAGCCCTTTGTCTGTGAGTGTGTATTGGTCCTGTGGTGGTGCTCCAGAGAGACTGAGGAATTTGTTCCACCAGGAGGATTCTGGTTCTTCAGTGGGTGGGTAAAATAGAGAATAGAAATCCTCTTCTAGATCTTCGTTGACCCAATCAATCCAAACGTTGTCTGGGAAAACATCCTTTCCGTTTCCTTTGATATAATCACCTTCAAAGAGGGATGCTGGTACTGGTTTGTTCTTTTTCTTAGTTCCTGAGTGGAAAAATCACCCTGTTCCTGTAGTCGATCGAAAAATCTCTCATCGATCTAGATAATACTTTTGTCTGAAATGGGCAGAGTCGTTCAGTGGTCTGAGGTTTGAGGTTCTGGTATCAATGGTGTCTGGTTAGTGTAGAAACACTGAGCGGTTCTGGGAGTTCCAACTTGTGTTAAGATCAATGCTCTCAATGCAATTTGTTCTAAGTCAACAGTGGCAAGCAGAGTCTTGGTCTGCTCCCAACCTACTGGACAAGTTCTGGACACTAAGTCAAATGATGACAAAGGTCAAACAAACGACGAGCTCAGAGAGATGAGAGCGAGGAGTTTTGTTCAGAGGTTGAGAGAAGAATTCAATTAAGTTGGAACTAAGGAAAAGAGGTGTACATGCAAGTCTTTATATAATGAAAAGTACAAGAGAAATATAAAAGGATAGCACAGCTAATTACCTAAGAAAGGGAACGTGAAAGGTAAAGCTAAAAGGAAATAAGTGTCCATGAAACGCATTGCAATGATTAAGTAATAATTGGTCTGTTAACAAAGAGGAAAAGAAACTGTAACAGACACATTCAGTTTCCCCATCTGTTTGAGGGTGATAAGCAGTGCTCATCCTGTGGTCAATTCCCAGTGCTTTTTGTATCTCTTGGAATACTTTGGCAGAGAACTGTGGTCCCCTATCAGAGATTAAGACATCAGGGAGTCCAAAGTGTTTGAAGATTTCAGAGATATAGAGATCAGCTGTCCCTAAAGCGTCGATTGTCTGGTTGCAAGGGGTGAAAAATACCCCCTTTGTAAGGCCATGGTCCACTGTGACCAATATTGAGTCATATCCATCTGAAATGGGAAGATCAGTTATGAAATTGAGGGTTACTTGTTGAAATAGGCATGTTGCTTTTGATGGAATAGGAACTAATGCTGGTGCATTTGGGTGGGTGTTAACCTTCATCTGTTCACATAGTGCGCAGCCTTCCACCCATTCTTTGACATGTCTGTACATTCCTGGCCACCAGTAGTCGCATTTTAGAAGTGCCAGTGTTTTCAATCGGCCAGGGTGTCCTGAAGATAGTCTCCTTGATTAAATGAGTCCGCAATTTGATCCAATCAGGGATATAGATTTTTCCAAGGTAGTATAGTAGATGATCCATGGGTATATGTCCAGTCTTGTAACTTTGATTTGATTGGTGGCACTCTTTGTCTTTTAATGACGTCAATCAGGATTTGTCCAAAGTCATCATTTGCCATGTACTTCCTCAGTTCCTCAGCCAAATTGTCATTGATAAGACAAATGAAGTGATCATTTGGTAGCATAGTGACCATGGTCTGTTCTTCATTGTTTCCCATATGATCTGGTCTTCTGGATAAAGCGTCTGCTTCGAACATCTTTGTTCCTGGGATGTGTTCAATCTGGAGATCAAATCCAGATAGTAAGGATGACCATCTGGCTTGTCTAGGTGTTAATTGTTGGGCAGTTCTGTAATAGGACAGGTTCTTGTGATTGCAAGGGACAATGATTGTATGAGGTGATCCATGTAGAAGATGATGCCAAACTGCCAACCCTTTAATGATGGCAAGTAGTTCTCTGTCATAGATCTGGTAGTTCTGTTCCGTTGGAGTTAATGCATGGGAGATAAATCCGCAAGGGTGTAATGCTCCTGACTTGTCTGCTTGCTTTAATACAGCACCTATTGCTTTGTTAGAAGCGTTGGTTTGAAGGATAAATGGTTTTGTGAGGTCTTTACACTGCCCCACGTGTTCCGCGTGGACTCCTGAGGAGTCCTGGTACTCCAGTGGGAGTCCAGTGGGAGTCCAGTGGAGTCCAGGTACATTTTGAGATGCCTGAGACACAGCCAAAAATGTACTTGGAGTCCAGGTGGAGTCCATGTGGAGTCCCACTGGAGTACCAGGATTCTTCAGGACTCCCTGTCCCTGGACTCCACCTGGACTCCAGGGAGTACCTGGAGTCCACAAGGAATCCAGGTGACCAATGCTGGTGGGGCAGCACCATGCCTGCCACCCACCAGCTATATACAGAACTGTGACATGAGCATGTGACATTGGGTGACACATCACGTCGCGTCTTTGTTGATTGTCACGTGGACGCGCAACGTCACCCCAACGTCACACCACGGACGCCCCGCTCGTCACCATCGTCGTCACCGCTGTCGTCACCGCCACCCACACCGCCACCCACCATTGTCGTCACTGCCGCTCACCACACCGCCACCCACCATCGTCTTGCCTCACCACACCGCTACCGTTGTTGTCACTGCCACTCACCGTCGCCGTCACTGTCACCCATCGTCGCCACACTGCCACCCTCACTGCTCAAGCTCACCTGACCATTGCCACCCCCCCCACCATTCTTCGTCACCATCACCACCGTCACCACCACCGTCAATAGCACCCACTCACCATGACCACATACAGCCATCTCGCCCTGCCGGGCGTACTCATACATTTTTTTCTTTTTTCCATTTGAATCTTTGTTTTACCGTTTTACAGCCATCTTCTCCCAACGACCGTCAACTGCTCACAGCCGCAGTCACCATCACCACCATGCAGCCACGTCACCCCCATCGCACCCGGTTGCCCACACACTGCGGCACTAGTACCCACCTAACCCCCTCGCCGTCTCCCATCACCTGTCTCCCTCTGCACCGCAATTGCTGCCTACACTACCTGCGCACCCACCATTCGCCCACATCCCACATCCTACCGCATGCCCATGCGCCTACACACCCGCACCAGCTGCCTACCACCAGCCGCACGCGCCCAACCCATTCCCATGCCCACGCCCCAAAGTTGCACACTCGCAGGACACAACTCAGAGCCCAGACGAATGGATTTCGTCTGGGCTGTATGTTTTTCTTTCTTTTTTCAGGGTTTTTACGGCTAATTAAGTTTTTTCATAAACTGCCTACACACTGACACCCACTCGATCGCCCATGCCCAGCAACACATCCAACTCGACCGCCCCATCCTCTCACCCTCGCTTCGCCCCGCGTCTCCCACCATTCACCGTGCTCAACCCATGCCCAGACAAAATCCGTTCATCTGGGCCGTATGTCTTTTTTTTTCTTCTTTTTTACGGCTAATTAAGCTTTTTCAGACTGCGCACCGACACCCACTCGATCGCCCACGCCCACCAGCAATGCCCTCCAACTCGATCGCCCTCGCCCGTCAGCCTACCCTCTCGCCCTCGCCCACACCCCCCTCTCACCCTTGCCCCAAACCTCCCACTGGGTTGTGCCTGGCCGCTAGTGCACCTGTTCACACACCCACCCGCGCCCAGCTCGTCTAGCCACCACCACACCTCTCGCACCCAGCGCAGTCCAGCCTATGCCAATGCCCACGCCCTCCTCATTGCCATGCCACACCTGGCCGCTCGCCCACCTGTTAACACACCTGGACCACCACCCCGCTCATACCCAGCCCAGCCCCTCACCTATACCAATGCCCCACCACACCACACCACGCCTGTCCGGCCACTCGCCCACCCTTTGCACATGTCTGTGCACCCCTTCACCCCGCCCGACTGCTCGCCCACCCGTTTGCACCCATCTGCACACCCCTTCACGCACCTAGCCACCATGCCTCTCGTACCCAGCCCAGCCCAACCCAGTCAACACCCACACTTGCCCCGCCCCCATACCCATACCCACATTTATCACACCTGCCAATTCCCCCCCTGCATCCCAATGCCATGCCCATCCCCACATCCACATCCCTTTGTATGCGCCCATGCCCATCCCTGTGCCTGAACCCATCCCCTTACCCACACCCTTGCACATCCCCATCCCCATCCCCATCCCCATCCCCATCCCCATGCCCACGCCCACACCCACGATGCCCATGCCCATGATGCCCATGCCCATGTCCATGTCCACGATGCCCACACCCACATCCACAACACCCACACCCATGCCCATGCCCACACACACAACCTCATCCACATCCCTTTGTACATGGCCATGCCCATCCCCACACACAAACCCATCCCCTTGCCCACACCCACACCCATGTACCAGCCCAACCCAGTCCCTTACATGTGCCAACCCTAAATTCAAATATATTTATTGTATTAAATATAATAAGAATCATAAATGCTTTTAATCTAGTTTTGTAGGAACCCATGCTCACTCTTAGTGGCATGGCTGCATGCTTGGTAATCCACTGAACCCTGACTAACACCTGCTTCTTCACTGTCCCATGCCTACCCTCACAATTCACTCCCTTGATTGCCTATTTAATAAATGTACCAGTCACTTATTCACATCATCACCATTTCTCCTCTCCACCCTAGTTTTAAGACAATAGGAATATATGGCTTTTTCAAAAAGTACTCTAAGTCATCGCCATCGCATGTTTTGCATTGCAGGAATATGTAGATGCAGATGTTTGAAAAATGTGAGAAACAGACTGGATGTAAAGTTAAAACTTCAATTTAAACATGGCTTGGGTCATAGTGATGTTTCCAAAGTTCAATTGAGTCTGGGAAAGTCAGGTTGTTTGTGGTTCTTGTGAGAAAATCAAGTCCATGGCAATGTCCTATTGATATACAAGTAGCCTCAAATGAATAGGTACTGTAACTTGTGAGAAATGTTAATAGTCTCAAAAAGCCAAGTGCATGTTATCTATGCATGATAAGAAATGTGACATTTGTACAGGAAAGTAGGTAACATAGTGTGAGAGATGATTTGGCATAAGTCATCTGAGATAGAGACTAATAGTATCAACTGATTTGACAAGGACAACATCTGAGGTAAAACTGACAATGCTGAGTTGAATAAAACTAATTTAAGGTTAAGTCATCCATGATACAGGACCATAACATAGTTGTGTGGGCAAGTCATGGAAAAATGAACAGGAACATATAAAATGGAGCATAATATGGACAGGACTATGGTGGGAATAACAAAGAAGGGTGTGTGTAAGCATTGTGGAAAATGAGCAGGAGCAGGTAGAATGGTGCATGGGAATGTGGTGAGAAAATAGTGTGGGAAAATAGTGTGTAGTATGAATAAATATTGTGGAAAATGAGTGGGAGCATGTAGAATGATGCATGGGTACAAGGTGCAAAAATAGTGTGTGAATTGGGGAACATGAATGGGAATTACCAACAGAGTGGTGTGTATGCACATGGCAGGAAATGAGCAGGAGTATAGAGGGTTGCATCAAGAAAGTGTGGAAATAGAGTGTGAGAATATGGCTAGAGATGTGGTAAGAATATTGGAACAACTGGTGGGAATAGCTGAGTGGAGTAGTGTGTGTGAACATGGTGGAAAATGAACAGTGCTGATGCTGAACATGGTGGGAAAATAGTGTCTGCAACAATGTACAGGACAGTAGGAGTATGTGTGTCAGAAAATGGTGGGGAAATGAGCAGGAATGTGGAATGGTGTGTGGGAACCTCATGGAAAAACAGTGCATGGGAATATGTACAGGACCATGGTAATGGCGGGAAAATTAACAGGAGCATGTAGAGTGGTGCATGAGAACATGGTGGGAATGTGGGAAACACTGGGAAACTGGTTTTGCAATGTCATTCAGCTCTGGAATGTCACAGAACAATAGGGAGTGCACAGGGAGTCCTGGTTGACCCTGGACTCCTGCCAAATTTCATGAACCTGGAGTGAGCCTGGAGTGAGCCTGGAGTGAGCCTGGAGTCCATCTGGAGTCCACCTGGAGTCCTTACCCTTTTTGAGACTTTTTTGATTTTTACCTGGAGTCCCTGGAGTCTACCTGGAGTCCACCAGGACAGGTGGGGCAGTGTAAAGTACTGGGTTTTGCTGGGTTCGGCATCAAAAGAACTGGCATGGAGACAAACTGTTGTTTCAGAGTATCAAAGGCGGCTTGGCATTCATTATTCCAGTCAAATACTTCTGTTTTCTTTGTCAAATCAGTGAGTGGTTTTGCTATAGCTGTGAAATTCCCAATGAACCGTCAATAAAATATCCAAAGCCTAAGAATGATTGAACTTGTTTGACTCTCACTGGTACTGGCCAATCAGCTATCCCTGCTAACTTGATAGGATCCATTTGTATTTTTCCTGGCAATATGATCATTCCTAGAAACTTGACTTCTTGTACAGCAAATTTACGCTTCTCCAGCTTCAGGAACAAATTGTTCTCCTCTAATTGATCTAGAACTTGTTTTGTTTGCTCTTCTAATTCTGTCTTGTTTTGAGAACAGATCAAAATGTTGTCCATGTAAATGATGAGCCATCCTTCATTGATCATATCTCTGAAATATTCGTTCATCATGGTTTGGAACGTAGATGGCGAATTGCATAATCCAAAGAACATGACAGTTGGTTCGTATAATCCTCTGTTTGTGATAAAAGCTGCTTTCCATTCATCGCCTTTCTTGATTCAAACGTTATTATGTCCCCAGTGAAGATCTAATTTGGTGAAGTACTGCACTCCAGTGAGTTTGGTAAGGAGATCGGATACTAGGGGCAATGGATATGGGTTCTTGATTGTCCAATCATTCAGGTATCTATAATCTTGACAAGGTCTTAGCGCTCCACTTTCCTTCTTTGAAACAAAGAAGAATGGTGATGCTTGAGGTGATTTTGATGGTCTGATGTATCCCTTAGCAAGTTGTTCTTCGATCCATTTGTCTAAGGATGACTGCTCCTTTATTGATAACAGATAGATCTTGCTGACTTTAGGGGTGAAACCATTCTTCAGATCAATTGCATGATCTCAGGTTCTAGAGGTAGGAAATCGCTCTGAGGCTTTCTTCTCAAAGACTGATGGCCATTTCTCATACTCCATTGGTAGTTCTGTCTTTGGCTCATCCCTTTTTAGTTGATGTTCTAATGCCTGAGATGCTGATGTTTTGACCCTAATCCAATAGTCATCTTCTCCCCATTGATTGTCCAGTGCCAGTTGCCAGATTGTTCCATCTTGTCATTGATCATCAATGAGGTGAATCGTTTTGTCTCTCCAATCAATAGTCGGGTTATTCTCTTCCAGCCAAGGAATTCCCAAGATTAATTGTTGATCTCCTAACTTGGTGATTAAAAACCAGTTACTGTGACGCTTTCCTCCAATTGAATATTGAATTAATACTTGATGAGTGATCATCCCATTTGTGTTGATAGTTCCATCTGCATTCCTAACTTGAATCAGTTTTCTTAGCTTTTCTTTTGGTAGTTTTGTTATTTCTTTGTCAATAAAGTTCCCTTCAGCTCCACAATTGATGAGGGCAGAGGTTTCAGTGGGTAAATCAATCATTTCAACAGTGATTGAAAGGCGCTTGTCATTATTTGATCATACTATTACAGAATCAAGCGCTAACTGTGAAAGTTCATTTGTTGTGGAAGTGCCAACCACTGTGTGACGCTTCCTGATCAAAAACCCTCATTCTCTAGTTCATTTAGAAGACCTTCTCATTCATCAGCCTTCATTCCAGCAAGGATTGCTCTGAAACTTGCAACTGGGTTGTCTTGCTTGTCTTTGGGCATATCTTCAGGGATGGGTCTGATCCCCTTGTTCTGAAATGATGAGGAGGACCTGAAGGAGGCGTTTGGAGTAGTGTTTCATTTTGGACAATTCTTTGAAACATGTCCCTGGTTTCCACATCTGAAACACTTCCCTGCTTTCATGTACTCCTCCTTTTGTTCATCTGTCAAACATCCAGTGGGCATAGCATTAACTGATTGAGTTGATCCACTTCTAGTGTTGGTGTTTCGGTTAAAATTAGAGTGGTTCCCTTGTCCTGGTTTGCGTCCAAGCACTCGCATCATTTCCCAAGTGCCATGAAGCTGTTCAGCTTTTTCATATGCTTCCTTCATTGATAGAACATTTGCTTTGAGGATTTTGGTGGCAATACTTTCAGGGAGTCCTTTTGACAAATGCCTGAAGCTGTGCAGTTGTCCCTTTCAATCCTGAAGTTCCAATCTCCATGTGGAATTTTCTGATACAGTGACCCAAAAAACTGTCCAGATGTTTGGTGGATTTGGAAAGATGGGTTTATATCTCTGGAAATAAAATATATAAAAATCTGAAATAATCATATGTTGGAGATATATATATATAATATATGCTGACATCATCTTGACCTTATATGGTAGCTAATCATGTGATTAGAAATTCAACAACTGACTGGGTACATCCGGACAGTTTCTTTGCTCAGTGTCCTGGCTCATTGAACATTATCTGATTGTGGGAATTTCAACTTGTATTCAACAAAGTCATGTGACCAATGTTGAAATAACGCTCTGACATCAACTTTGACCATCTTTCATTCCTCACCATCTCATGAGGCCCCTTTCTGCTGACACTCGTCTCTCAGTCATCTCCCTTCTTCAGGAGGGTCATTCCTGTCGCTCTATTGCTTCTAAACTTCATATTGGGCGTTCCACTGTCTCTGAAATCTGCTCTCAACTTTCTCTTACACTCCCAACACCTGCTGGAGGCCGACCATCCAAGCTGTCCCCCCAGGATCAACACCATCTCATCCATTCCATCACCTCTGGACAGGTTGACAATGCCTCCCAGGCAAAGTCCCTTCTCTCCTGAATGTTAGCACCCAAACTGTTCGTAATGCACTCAAGAGGGGGAATCTGAGGGCTGTGGTGAAGTCCAAGAAGCCCCTTCTCACCCAGCGACATATGAAGCAATGCTACAACTTTGCTCTCAAGCACAAAGACTGGACTGAAGAGGATTGGTTTAGGGTCATATTCTCAGATGAGACTAAAATCAATCGTTTGGGCTCTGATGGGAGGGATTGGGTGTGGAAAAGGTGAGGCACAGGGCTCACACATCAGCATGTCAATGGGACACTCAAATTTGGTGGGGGAAGCCTAATGGTTTGGGGGTGCATGACAGCTCATGTGGTGGGATATATGTGCAGGATAGATGGTAGGATGAATGGAGAACTTTACAGGGAGATCATGGAAGACCACTTGTTTCAGACATTGGATTTGTTAAGGTCGATGCTCTCAACGCAATTCGTTCTGAGTCAACAGTGGCAAGCAGAGTCTTGGTCTGCTCCTAGCCTACTGGACAGGTTCTGGACACTAAGTCAAACGATGACAAAGGTCAAACAAACGACGAGCTCAAAGAGGAAGAGCGAGGAGTTTCGTTCAGAGGTTGAGAGAAGAATTCGATTAAGTTGGAACTGGAGTCTAGCTACTTTACAAGAAGGTTTATATACGTAAAAGAACAAAAGAAATATAAAAGGAAACGTACAGCTAAATACCTAAGAAAGGAAATGTGAAGGTAAAGTAGCTAAAGGAGATGAGCGTCCATGAAACGCATAACGATGATTATATAATAAAGTAAGTCCGTCAATGAAAGGAAAAGAAATTGTAACATTACCCCCTTCGTATGCAAGAAGTCACCGACTTCTTAACCTGTTCCCCAACCGTGGTTTCCACCATTCGTCCACCCATGATCTCTTCGTGATTTCAACCATTCGGCAATGGTGTTGACATCATGGTTAGCAGTTTCAAACCGCCATTGCAGCGTCCTCGTGATATAGTCTAGTTGGACTGTTTGCTCGAGGATTGCATCGCGCTCTTCATCCGTGACACTGTGAGGATCGGTGGTGAGAGCGGTGTTGAGCATGGCGTCAAGAGGTCCGGCGAAGAGTTGGTAGTCGACGATGAAGGTGGCAAGGGCTTCTTGAGCCCGAAGGAGAGTGGCGTTAGGGGTCCTGGCGAGAGGTGGAGCTGGCAGCGCGGGTAGGGGTGCTTCTTCTTCAATCAAGAAGTCAGCGAGCTCGTCTGGGTGCTGATGTAGGGGGGCAACGGTAGAGGAAGGGGAGGCGGGCCAATCCGGGAAGAGATATTCATCGATAGTGGTGGTGGTGGTAACAAAGACCTCAATGGGGAGGTCGTGGGCGGTGGCGAGGAACGGGGAGGCAGCGGCGAAAGAAGGGTTGTAACAATGGCCACAGGCTGTGACCAAGAGCGCAAAGGCGAAAGCAATGAGGTAGGCGATGACGACGATGGTGGACATGCTGTATCGATAGGATGGGGGTTTTAGACCATTGGGTGTGGTTTAAATATCCCAAATCTCATCGTCGGAATCCAAAGCTAAAATCTCTTCGATCTCAGGTTCCCTGGTTCTGAGAAAGTTCTCACGAGAGTTCCTAGCTGTTTCTTCTTGTTCTGATCGGGTTCTTGCATCATCAGGGTGTGGGATACGGATTTGTTCAGGGTGTGCATGTTGTGTAACGTGTATCTCTGGATTGTTCATGCTAGCCTGTATTGCCTTGTTCAGAAGATCGTAATATTGTTCGGTTGCAAGTGTTATTTCCATTTGCGCTCTTGTGCAGCTAAAATTTTCGCTTCCCCTTATGTTCATTTGTCGTTCATATTGCCATTGTTCCGCGGAAATGTTTCTGCCGAGTTGGATGATCCATTGTAAAGCTTCTGATAATTCAGGGAAGGTTCGTCGTAACCAAACCCTGTGATAAACATTATCGTATTGAAAACAAGGGTGAACTGATGCTGGGAGATAATGTGATTCGGCCTCCTGGAATGTGGGTAATTCTCCTAGATCAAAAGAGAGACGATGATACTGGGGAAGATACTTTGATAAAGCATTATATGGGATCTCTGTATGACCTTGTGGATGTGTTCGTTTGTGAGGAGGTAATCGTGATACTTTAGGCGGTTTTGACATCATTGGGACGTATTTCAGTTTCTGATATGTAGAGAGCGTTCGTTTGGAAGGGTGTTTAAAGGCAGGAACGAACATCTGCGTGACAGAATATCTGGTTTTGATAGTAGGAGTGTATCGTCCAATAGTTCTGCAGAATCTTTTGACATAACGAATATTATGTTTTAGTTGAAGGTTGGTGCGATAGTAAGTCATTTTCTTCTGAGTTGTTTCAGAGGTTCCTTCTGTTTTTATACTCAACTAAGATATCCGCAGCATTGCCTAGATGTCTTTCCGGTTCCCAGGTATTATCATTTGCTCCATAGCCTTTCCATTTGACTAGGTATTGATAACCGGCTCCGCGTTTCCGGTGTCCAAGGATAGCTTCAATCTCAAACTCTTCTTGTCCGTTAACCATATCGGGAGGTGGCATAGTGAAATTCGGGCCGTGCATTGAGGTTTCTTTATATGGAGTGAGGAGCGAAGCATGAAACACAGGATGAATGCGCCATTGTTTCGGTAATTTCAATTTGTAAGTAACTGGTCCCATGACTTGTTCAACCTGGAATGGTCCTTCCCGTTTTGGTGCTAGCTTTCTTGATTGATATGGAATGTGGAGATTCTTGTTTTCGAGCCAGACTTTGTCACCTTTTTCGAATCTGATTGACTTGTCTCTGTATCTATGAGTGACCATTTGTCTAGCTAGTTCGTGAGCGGCTAGGGCTTCTTCTCTAGCTTTTCGGAGCATCAGAAGGCATTCTTCTGCTGCTGGTGCGGTCATCTTGATTGCTGCTGTAGGGATAGCGATTGGATCTGATCCGTACATAAGTTGAAATGGTGATGTCTTTATTGTGTCGTGATATCGATTATTATGTGCAAATTCAGCAATGGGTAGTAGTGGTTTCCATTTATGAGGTTCATTTGCGCAAAACATTCGAAGATAAATTTCGAGTTCTTGATTTACACGTTCAGTTTCTCCATCTGTCTGAGGATGGTAGGCTGTGCTCATTCTATGGTCGATTCCTAGAGCTTTTCGTATCTCTTGAAATACTTTGGCGGAGAATTGCGGTCCTCTATCCGAGATTAAGATGTCAGGGAGTCCAAAGCGTTTGAATATTTCAGAGATATAGAGGTCTGCAGTTCCTAAGGCATCGATCGTCTTATTGCAAGGAGTAAAAATTACCCCCTTTGTAAGGCCATGGTCCACCGTGACCAGAATAGAGTCATAACCGTCAGATATAGGAAGATCGGTAATAAAATCCAGTGTGACTTGTTGAAATGGCTGAGTAGCTTTTGATGGAATAGGGATTAATGCCAGTGAATTTGGGTGGGTATTGACTTTCATCTGTTGGCAAAGTGCACAACCTTCAACCCATTCTTTGACATGTCTATACATTCCAGGCCACCAATAATCACGCTTCAAAAGTGCTAGTGTTTTCAATCGTCCAGGATGTCCTGAAGACAATGCTTCATGTATTTCCTTAATTAATCGAGTGCACAACTCAATTCGATCAGGCACATAGATCCTGCCCAAGTAATAGACGATACCATGAGCGTATGTCCAGTCTTGTAGTTTGGATTTAATTGGTGGTGCCCTTTGCTTAGTGATAACTTCAATAAGGATGCGTCCAAAATCGTCGTTTGCCATGTATTTCTTTAATTCGCTGGCAAGATCATCATTGATTAGTCGAATAAATCGGTCATTCGGCAAAACCGTGACAGTAGTTTGTTCCTCATCATTTCCCATATGATCTGGTCGTCTGGATAATGCATCTGCTTCGAACATTTTTGTGCCGGGTATATGTTCAATACGAAGATCATATTCAGATAGCAATGATGACCACCGAGCTTGTCGAGGTGTTAAGCGTTGAGCAGTTCAGTAGTAAGACAAATTCTTGTGATCACAATGGACGATGATCGTGTGAGGAGAACCATGTAATAGATGGCGCCATACTGCAAGTCCCTTGATGATTGCAAGCAGTTCTCTGTCATAAATTTGATAATTCTGTTCCGTTGGTGTTAACGCATGGGATATAAATCCACATGGATGGAGTGCTCCAGATTCATCAGCCTGTTTCAGTACCGCTCCAATTGCTTTATTGGAGGCGTCGGTTTGAAGGATGAACGGTTTTGCAGGATTTGGCATTAACAATACTGGCATAGAGGCGAACCGTTGCTTTAGGGTGTCAAAGGCAAGTTGGCGCTCATTATTCCAGTCAAATGGTTCCGTTTTCTTGGTTAGATCTGTGAGTGGTTTTGTGATTGCTGCAAAGTTTCCAATAAAACGTCTGTAAAAGTTTCCAAAACCTAGGAATGATTGGACTTGTTTAACCGTTGATGGTACTGGCCAATCAGCTATTCCTGCGAGTTTGATAGGATCCATTTGTATTTTTCCAGGTGAGATGATCATGCCCAGAAATTCAACTTCTTGAACAGCGAATTTACATTTTTCTAATTTCAGGAACAGATCGTTCTCCTCTAATCGATCGAGAATCCTTTTTGTTCGTTCTTCTAGTTCGTTCAAATTCTGAGAACATATTAAGATGTCGTCCATGTAGATAATGAGCCATCCTTCATTAATCATGTCTCTGAAGTATTCGTTCATCATAGTTTGGAATGTAGATGGCCAATTGCATAAGGCAAAGAACATAACAGTTGGTTCGTATAATCCTCTGTTGGTAATGAAAGCAGCTTTCCATTCGTCCCCTTTCTTGATCCTGACGTTATTATATCCCCATCGGAGGTCTAATTTGGTGAAATATTGTGCACCAGCGAGTTTTGTAAGGAGGTCGGATACTAGGGGTAATGGGTATGCATTCTTGATTGTCCAATCGTTCAAATATCTATAATCTTGGCACGGCCGAAGCGCACCACTTTCCTTTTTTGAGACAAAGAAGAATGGCGATGCTTGAGGAGATTTCGACGGTTTGATGTAGCCTTTAGCTAGCTGTTCTTCAATCCATTCGTCCAGCGACGACTGTTCTTTGATTGATAACGGATAGATCTTGCTAACTTTAGGACTAAAACCGGTTTTCAAATCGATAGCGTGATCCCAAGTTCTGGAAGTTGGGAATCGTTCTGATGCCTTGTTCTCAAAGACTGAGCGCCATTTCCCATATTCTGATGGTAGTTCCATTTTTGGTTCATCTTTTTTCAACTGATGTTCTAACGCTTGAGATGCTGATGTTTTAACTCTGATCCAGTAATCGTCTTCTCCCCATTGTTGATTGTCCAATGCCATTTGCCAGATAGTTCCTTCATTCCGTTGTTCATCGATGAGGTGTATCGTTTTATCTCTCCAATCAATAGTAGGATTGTTTTCTTCTAACCAAGGGATCCCCAAAATTAATCGTTGATCTCCTAATTTAGTGATTAGAAACCAGTTGCTGTATCGTTTTCCTCCAATCGAATATTGAATATGGACTCGATGTGTGATTATTCCATTAGTGTTAACCGTTCCATCTGCGTTTCTGACTTTGATTGGTTTTCGCAATTTTTCTTTTGATAACTTGGTGGTTACTTCTTCGTCAATAAAATTCCCTTCTGCTCCACAATCGATTAGAGCCGAAGTGTCAGTGGGTAAATCGGACGTTTCCACAGAAATTGAAAGGCGCTTGTCATTATTCGATCTTACTATTACAGAATCGAGCGCTAACTGTGAATGTCCATTTGTTATGGAAGTGTCAACCGCTGTATGACGCTTCCGGGTTAAAAACCCTCGTTTTCGAGTTCATTGAGAAGACCTTCTCGTTCATCGGCCTTCATCCCAGCAAGGATCGCTCTGATGCTTGCAACTGGGTCATCTTTCTTTTCCTTGGGTGCATCTTCAGGGATGGATCTGATCCCCTTATTCTGAAACGATGAGGAGGCCCTGAAGGAGGCGTTTGACGTGGTGTTTCGTTTGGGACAATTCCTTGAAACGTGCCCCTGGTTTCCACATCTGAAACACTTTCCAGATTTCATGTATTCCTCCTTTTTCTCATCTGTCAAACGTCCAGTGGGCATAGCATTTACTGATCGGGTTAATCCGCCCCTATTATTGGTGTTTCGATTAAAATTGGAGCGGTTCCCTTGTCCTGGTTTTCGCCCAAGCGCTCGCATCATTTCCCAAGCGCCATGAAGCTGTTCTGCCTTCTCATATGCTTCTTTCATGGATAAAACATTCGCTTCAAGGATCTTTGTAGCGATACTTTCAGGGAGTCCTTTAACAAAGGCCTGGAGTTGCGCAGTTGTTCCTTTCAATCCTGAAGTACCGATCTCCATGCGGAATTTTCTGATATATTCAGGGACTGAAACATCACCCCCTACTCTGAGATTGGCTAGATTGTTCAGCGCTCTGAGAGCACTATTGACTTCTCCCCAATCGGCTAGGAAACGCTTCTTGAATTCTGCCCAGTTTGTCCAAGTAAGGGTAGTTTCTTCCTCATCATCTAATTCATCCTTGATCAGGACTTTCCAATCGTCGAGTTCCTGCCCAAGACAGGCAAGAGTAAATCGAATCTGTTTCTGTGCTTTGCCTTTATAATTATCGTCATTTAAGACAAAGTAATCTTCAAGACTTCCAATGAAAGCCTTTGCTTCGGTTCGTTTTCCTGTAAAAACACGCATAGGCTGCGGTTTGATATCTCCTTTAGAGGCAGGTGCTGCTGCGTCGGTTGCCATCTTTTCTGTTTCTCCTTTTGGTTCTTCTGGTTCTCTTGTTTCGTCTTTCTTCTTTCCTGATTCTGTATCTCCAAATAAACTTTGTTCGATCTGTTTCTGTTCTAGGAAGTCTCTCCAAGGTTGTAATCCCTTGTCTTGGAGTGCGTATCGGTCCTGTGACGGTGCTCCAGAAAGACTGAGGAATTCGTTCCACCAGGAGGATTCTGGTTCTTCAGTAGGTGGGTAAAATAGAGTGTAAAAATCCTCTTTTAGATCTTTGTTGATCCAATCGATCCAAACGTTGTCTGGGAAGACATCTCTTCCGTTTCCTTCAATATAATTACCTTCAAAGAGGGATGCTGGTACTGGTTCGTTTTTCTTTTTAGTTCCTGAGCGGAAAAACCACCCTGTTCCTGTAGTTGATGGAAAAACTTCTCGTCGATCTAGATAATACTTTCGTCTAAAACGGGCAGAGCCGTTCGGGGGTCTGAGGTTCGAGGTTCTGGTATCAATGGTGTCTGGCTAGTGTAGAAACACTGAGCGGTTCTGTGAGTTCCAACTTGTGTTAAGGTCAATGCTCTCAACGCAATTCGTTCTGAGTCAACAGTGGCAAGCAGAGTCTTGGTCTGCTCCTAGCCTACTGGACAGGTTCTGGACACTAATTCAAACGATGACAAAGGTCAAACAAACGACGAGCTCAAAGAGGAAGAGCGAGGAGTTTCGTTCAGAGGTTGAGAGAAGAATTCGATTAAGTTGGAACTGGAGTCTAGCTACTTTACAAGAAGGTTTATATATGTAAAAGAACAAAAGAAATATAAAAGGAAACGTACAGCTAAATACCTAAGAAAGGAAATGTGAAGGTAAAGTAGCTAAAGGAGATGAGCGTCCATGAAACGCATAACGATGATTATATAATAAAGTAAGTCCGTCAATGAAAGGAAAAGAAATTGTAACAGGATTATTATGGGATGGATAGGGAAAGGTTTGTGTTCCAGCAGGACAATGATCCCAAACACACATCCAGGGTGGCCAAGGAATGGTTTGTGGAGAATCAGGTTGAGGTTTTAGACTGGCCAGCACAGTCTCCAGACTTGAATCCAATAGAACATCTATGGTGGCACCTCAAGAAGAGGCTTGGAACATACCCAGAAGCACCAAAGGGGATCTTGGAGTTGTGGGAGAGGGTGGAGGCAGAATGGGAGAAGATTCCAAAGGAAGTATGCATTGATTTGATCAAAAGCATGCCTAGAAGGGTTGCTGCAGTGTTGAAGGCCAAAGGAGGATACACTAAGTACTGAAAACAACTATTAATACAAGAGCAAAGAAACTGTCTGGATGTGCCCAGTCAGTTGTTGAATTTCTAATCACATAACTAGCTACAATGTAAAGTCAAGCTGATGTCAGCATATATATTATATATATACCTCCAACATATGATTATTTCAAATTTCTATGTATTTTATTTCAGGAGCTATGGGCCCATCTTTCCAAATCCACCAAACATCCAGACAGTTTTTTGGGTCACTGTATATTCAGGGACTGAAACATTGCCCCCTACTCTAAGATTGGCGAAATTGTTCAGGGCCCTGAGTGCACTGTTAACTTCACCCCAATCTGCTAGAAAGCACTTCTTGAATTTGGTCCAACTCATCCAAATAAGGGTTGTTTCTTCATTATTATCTAGCTCCTCTTTGATTAGAACCTTCCAATCGTCAAGTTCCTGTCCTAGGCAAGCAAGAGCAAATCAAATCTGTTTCTGTCCTTTGTTCTTATAATTATCATCGTTCAAAACGAAGTAGTCTTCTAGGTTTCCAATGAAAGCTTTTGCTTCAGTTTGTTTCACTGTAAAAATGTGCATGGGCTGTGGCTTAATATCTCCTTTAGAGGCAGGTGCAGCTGCTGTTAAGATCGATGCTCTCAACGCAGTTCGTTCTAAGTCAACAGTGGCAAGCAGAGTCTCGGTCTGCTCCCAGCCTACTGGACAAGTTCTGGACGCTAAGTCAAATGATGACAAAGGTCAAATTAACGACGAGCTCGAAGATGAGAGCGAGGAGTTTTGTTCAGAGGTTGAGAGAAGAATTCGATTAAGTTGGAACTAAAGAAAAGAAACGTACATGGGAGTCTTTATATACTAAAAGAACAAGGAAAATATAAAAGGAATTGTACAGCTAATTGCCTAAGAAAGGAAATGTGAAGGTCAATAGCTAAAAGGAAATGAGCGTCCATGAAACACATAGCAATGATTATATAATTGTAATAGTCCGTTAACGAAAGGGAAAGAAAACTGTAACATTACCCCCTTCGTATGCAAGAAGTCACCGACTTCTTATCCTGTTCCCCAACCATGGTTTCCATTATTCATCCACCCATGATCCCGGCGCGACTTTAACCATTCGGCAATGGTGTTGATGTCGTGATTAGCGGTCTCAAACCGCCATTGCAAGGTCCTTGTAATGTAATCGAGTTGGATCGTTTGTTCAAGGATTGCGTCGCGCTCTTCATCTGTGATGGTGTGAGGATCAGTGGTGAGAGTGGTGTTAAGCATGGCGTCGAGGGGTCCGGCGAAGAGTTGATAATCGACAATAAAGGTGGCGAGGGCCTCCTGCGCCCTAAGAAGGGTGGCGTTAGGGGTCCTAGCAAGAGGTGGTGCAGGCGGAGCGGGTAGGGGTGCTTCTTCTTCGTTAAGAAGATCAACGAGCTCCTCCGGGTGCTGGTGAAGTTCGGCGATGGTGGAGGAAGGGGAGGCGGGCCAATTCGGGAAGAGATAGTCATCAACGGTGGTGGTGGTGGTGACGAAGACCTCAATAGGGAGGTCATGAGCGGTGGCGAGGAACGGGGAGGCAGCGGCGAAAGACGGGTCGTAACAATGGCCACAGGCTGTGACCAAGAGCGCGAAGGCGAAAGCAACGAGGTAGGCGATGATGACGATGGCGGACATGCTGTATCGATTGGATGGAGGCTAGATCATTGAGTGTGGTTAAATATCCCAAATCTCATCGTCGGAGTCCAAAGCTAAGATCTCTTCAATCTCAGGTTCCCTGGTCCTGAGAAGATTCTCACGAGAACTCCTAGCCGCTTCTTCTTGTTCTGATCGGGTTCTTGCATTGTCAGGATGTGGAATACGAATTTGGTCAGGGCGTGCATGTCGTGTAACATGTATTTCTGGATTGTTCATGCTAGCCTGTATTGCCTGGTTCAAGAGATCGTAATATCGTTCGGTTGCAATTGTAATTTCCATTTGCGCTCATGTGCGGTTAAAATTTTCACTTCCCCTTATATTCATTCGTCGTTCGTATTGCCATTGTTCCGCGGAGATATCTCTGCCTAACTGAATGATCCATTGTAAGGCTTCTGATAGTTCTGGGAAGGTTCGTCGCAACCAAACCCTGTGATATACATTGTCATATTGAAAGCAAGGGTGAACTGATGCTGGGAGATAATGTGATTCAGCTTCTTGGAACGTAGGTAATTCTCCTAGATCAAAAGAGAGGCGGTGATACTGAGGAAGATATCTTGATAGGGCGTTATATGGAATCTCAGTGCGTCCTTGTGGATGGGTTCGTTTATGAGGAGGTAATCGTGCTACTTTGGGTGGTTTTGACATCATTGGAACGTATTTCAGTTTCTGATAAATAGATAGCGTTCGTTTAGAGGGATGTTTAAAGGCAGGAACAAACATCTGCGTGACGGAGTATCTGGTTTTGACAGTAGGGGTATATCTTCCAACGGTTCTGCAAAATCTTTTGACATAACGGATATTATGCTTTAGTTGGAGGTTGGTGCGATAGTAAGTCATTTTATTGACTGTTTCAGAGGTTTCTTCTGCTTTTATACTCTACCAGAATATCTGCAGCATTGCCTAGATGTCGTTCTGGTTCCCAGGTGTTATCATTTGCTCCATAGCCTTTCCATTTGACTAGGTATTGATAACCAGCTCCGCGTTTCCGATGTCCAAGGATAGCCTCAATCTCAAACTCTTCTTGTCCATTAACCATATCGGGAGGTGGCATAGTGAAATTCGGACCATGCATTGAGGTTTCCTTATATGGAGTGAGGAGTGATGCATGAAACACAGGGTGAATGCGCCATTGTTTCGGTAGTTTCAATCTATAGGTAACTGGCCCCATGACTTGTTCAACCTGGAAGGGTCCTTCTCGTTTTGGTGCTAGCTTTCTTGATTGATACGGAATGTGAAGATTCTTATTTTCAAGCCAGACTTTGTCACCATTTTCAAATCTGATTGACTTGTCTCTGTATCTATGAGCGACCATTTGTCTAGCAAGTTCATGAGCAGCTAGAGCTTCTTCTCTGGCTTTTCGAAGCATCTGGAGGCGTTCTTCTGCTGCTGGAGCAGTCATTTTGAGCGCTGCTGTAGGGATGGCGATCGGATCTGTTCCATACATAAGTTGGAATGGAGATGTTTTTATTGTATCATGATAACGATTATTGTGTGCGAATTCGGCAATAGGCAAGAGTGGTTTCCATTTGTGGGGTTCGTTGGTACAAAACATCCGAAGATAGATTTCAAGTTCTTGATTGACACGTTCAGTTTCGCCATCTGTTTGAGGGTGATAAGCAGTGCTCATCCTGTGATCGATTCCCAGTGCTTTTCATATTTCTTGGAATACTTTGGCAGAGAACTGTGGTCCTCTATCAGAGATTAAGATATCTGGGAGTCCAAATCGTTTGAAGATTTCAGAGATATAGAGATCAGCTGTTCCTAAAGCGTCGATTGTCTTGTTGCAAGGGGTGAAAATTACCCCCTTCGTAAGGCCATGGTCCACCGTGACCAAAATGGAGTCATAACCGTCAGATATAGGAAGATCGGTAATAAAATCCAGTGTGACTTGTTGAAATGGCCGAGTAGCTTTTGATGGAATAGGGATTAATGCCGGTGAATTTGGGTGGGTATTGACTTTCATCTGTTGGCAGAGTGCACAACCTTCAACCCATTCTTTGACATGTCTATACATTCCAGGCCACCAATAATCACGCTTCAAAAGTGCTAGTGTTTTCAATCGTCCAGGGTGTCCTGAAGATAATGCTTCATGTATCTCCTTAATTAATCGAGTGCGCAACTCAATTCGATCAGGCACATAGATCCTGCCCAAGTAATAAACGATACCATGAGTGTATGTCCAGTCTTGTAGCTTGGATTTAATTGGTGGTGCCCTTTGCTTAGTGATAACTTCAATAAGGATGCGTCCAAAATCGTCGCTTGCCATGTATTTCTTTAATTCACTGGCAAGATCATCATTGATTAGTCGAATAAATCGGTCATTCGGCAAAACCGTGACAGTAGTTTGTTCCTCATCATTTCCCATATGATCTGGCCGTCTGGATAATGCATCTGCTTCGAACATTTTTGTGCCAGGTATATGTTCAATACGAAGATCATATTCAGATAGTAATGATGACCACCGAGCTTGTCGAGGTGTTAAGCGTTGAGCAGTTCGGTAGTAGGACAAGTTCTTGTGATCACAATGGACGATGATTGTGTGAGGAGAACCATGTAATAGATGGCGCCATACTGCAAGTCCCTTGATGATTGCAAGCAGTTCTCTGTCATAAATTTGATAATTCTGTTCCGTTGGTGTTAACACATGGGATATAAATCCACATGGATGGAGTGCTCCAGATTCATCAGCCTGTTTCAGTACCGCTCCAATTGCTTTATTGGAGGCGTCGGTTTGAAGGATAAATGGTTTTGCAGGATTTGGCATTAACAATACTGGCATAGAGGCGAACCGTTGCTTTAGGGTGTCAAAGGCAAGTTGGCGCTCATTATTCCAGTCAAATGGTTCCGTTTTCTTGGTTAAATCTGTGAGTGGTTTTGCGATTGCTGCAAAGTTTCCAATAAAACGTCTGTAAAAGTTTCCAAAACCTAGGAATGATCGGACTTGTTTAACTGTTGATGGTACTGGCCAATCAGCTATTCCTGCGAGTTTGATAGGATCCATTCGTATTTTTCCGGGTGAGATGATCATGCCCAGAAATTCAACTTCTTGAACAGCGAATTTACATTTTTCTAATTTCAGGAACAGATCGTTCTCTTCTAATCGATCGAGAACCCTTTTTGTTCGTTCTTCTAGTTCGTTCAAATTCTGAGAACATATCAAGATGTCGTCCATGTAGATAATGAGCCATCCTTCATTAATCATGTCTCTGAAGTATTCGTTCATCATAGTTTGGAATGTAGATGGCGAATTGCATAAACCGAAGAACATAACAGTTGGTTCGTATAATCCTCTGTTGGTAATGAAAGCAGCTTTCCATTCGTCCCCTTTCTTGATCCTGACGTTATTATATCCCCATCGGAGGTCTAATTTGGTGAAATATTGTGCGCCAGCGAGTTTTGTAAGGAGGTCGGATACTAGGGGTAATGGGTATGCATTCTTGATTGTCCAATCGTTTAAATATCTATAATCTTGGCATGGCCGAAGCGCACCACTTTCCTTCTTTGAGACAAAGAAGAATGGCGATGCTTGAGGAGATTTCGACGGTTTGATGTAGCCTTTAGCTAACTGTTCTTCAATCCATTTGTCCAGCGACGACTGTTCTTTGATTGATAACGGATAGATCTTGCTAACTTTAGGACTAAAACCGGTTTTCAAATCGATAGCATGATCCCAAGTTCTGGAAGTTGGGAATCGTTCTGATGCCTTTTTCTCAAAGACTGAGCGCCATTTCCCATATTCTAATGGTAATTCCGTTTTTGGTTCATCCTTTTTCAACTGATGTTCTAACGCTTGAGATGCTGATGTCTTAACTCTGATCCAGTAATCGTCTTCTCCCCATTGTTGATTGTCCAATGCCATTTGCCAGATAGTTCCTCCATTCCGTTGTTCATCGATGAGGTGTATCGTTTTATCTCTCCAATCAATAGTAGGATTGTTTTCTTCTAACCAAGGGATCCCCAAAATTAATCGTTGATCTCCTAATTTAGTGATTAGAAACCAGTTGCTGTATCGTTTTCCTCCAATCGAATATTGAATATGGACTCGATGTGTGATTATTCCATTAGTGTTAACTGTTCCATCTGCGTTTCTGACTTTGATTGGTTTTCGCAATTTTTCTTTTGATAACTTGGTGGTTACTTCTTCGTCAATAAAATTCCCTTCTGCTCCACAATCGATTAGAGCCGAAGTTTCAGCGGGTAAATCGGACGTTTCCACAGAAATTGAAAGGCGCTTGTCATTATTCGATCTTACTATTACAGAATCGAGCGCTAACTGTGAATGTCCATTTGTTATGGAAGTGCCAACTGCTGTATGACGCTTCCGGGTTAAAAACCCTCGTTCTCGAGTTCATTGAGAAGACCTTCTCGTTCATTGGCCTTCATTCCAGCAAGGATCGCTCTGATGCTTGCAACTGGGTCATCTTTCTTTTCCTTAGGTGCATCTTCAGGGATGGATCTGATCCCCTTATTTTGAAACGATGAGGAGGCCCTGAAGGAGGAGTTTGACGTGGTATTTCGTTTGGGACAATTCCTTGAAACATGCCCCTGGTTTCCACATCTGAAACATTTTCCAGATTTCATGTACTCCTCCTTTTGCTCATCTGTCAAACGTCCAGTGGGCATAGCATTTACTGATCGGGTCGATCTGCCCCTATTATTGGTGTTTCGATTAAAATTAGAGCGGTTCCCTTGTCCTGATTTTCGCCCAAGCGCTCGCATCATTTCCCATGCGCCATGAAGCTGTTCTGCCTTCTCATATGCTTCTTTCATAGATAAAACATTCGCTTCAAGAATTTTTGTAGCGATACTTTCAGGGAGTCCTTTAACAAAGGCCTGGAGCTGCGCAGTTGTTCCTTTCAAACCTGAAGTACCGATCTCCATGCGGAATTTTCTGATATATTCAGGGACTGAAACATCACCCCCTACTCTGAGATTGGCTAGATTGTTCAGCGCTCTGAGAGCACTATTGACTTCTCCCCAATCGGCTAGGAAACGCTTCTTGAATTCTGCCCAGTTTGTCCAAGTAAGGGTTGTTTCTTCTTCATCGTCTAATTCATCCTTGATCAGGACTTTCCAATCGTCGAGTTCCTGCCCAAGACAGGCGAGAGTAAATCGAATCTGTTTCTGTGCTTTGCCTTTATAATTGTCGTCATTTAAGACAAAGTAATCTTCAAGACTTCCAATGAAAGCCTTCGCTTCGGTTCGTTTTCCTGTAAAAATACGCATAGGCTGCGGTTTGATATCTCCTTTAGAGGCAGGTGCTGCTGCGTCAGTTGCCATCTTTTCTGTTTCTCCTTTTGGTTCTTCTGGTTCTCTTGTTTCGTCTTTCTTCTTTCCTGATTCTGGATCTCCAAATAAACTTTGTTTGATCTGTTTCTGTTCTAGGAAGTCTCTCCAAGGCTGTGATCCTTTGTCTTGGAGTGCGTATCGGTCCTGTGGTGGTGCTCCAGAAAGACTGAGGAATTCGTTCCACCAGGAGGATTCTGGTTCTTCAGTAGGTGGGTAAAATAGAGAATAAAAATCCTCTTTTAGATCTTCGTTGATCCAATCGATCCAAACGTTGTCTGGGAAAACGTCCTTTCCGTTTCCTTCAATATAATCACCTTCAAAGAGGGATGCTGGTACTGGTTCGTTCTTCTTCTTAGTTCCTGAGCGGAAAAACCACCCTGTTCCTGTAGTCGACGGAAAAACCTCTCGTCGATCTAGATAATACTTTCGTCTGAAACGGGCGGAGCCGTTTGGGGGTCTGAGGTTCGAGGTTCTGGTATCAATGGTGTCTGGCTAGTGTAGAAACACTGAGTGGTTCTGTGAGTTCCAACTTGTGTTAAGATCGATGCTCTCAACGCAGTTCGTTCTAAGTCAACAGTGGCAAGCAGAGTCTCGGTCTGCTCCCAGCCTACTGGACAAGTTCTGGACGCTAAGTCAAATGATGACAAAGGTCAAATTAACGACGAGCTCGAAGATGAGAGTGAGGAGTTTCGTTCAGAGGTTGAGAGAAGAATTCGATTAAGTTGGAACTAAAGAAAAGAAACGTACATGGGAGTCTTTATATACTAAAAGAACAAGGAAAATATAAAAGGAATTGTACAGCTAATTGCCTAAGAAAGGAAATGTGAAGGTCAATAGCTAAAAGGAAATGAGCGTCCATGAAACACGTAGCAATGATTATATAATTGTAATAATCCATTAACGAAAGGGAAAGAAAACTGTAACAGCTGCATCAGATGCCATCTTTTCTGTTTCTTCTTTTGGGTCTGTAGGTTCTCCTGTTTTGTCTTTCTTCTTCCCTGATTCTGGATCTCTGAATAGGTTTGCTTCGATCTGTTTCTGTTCTTGGAATTCTATCCAAGGCTGTAGTTCTCTGTCCCTAGGTGTGTATCAGTCTCGTTCTGTTATTCCTGTAAGGCTGAGATATTCGTTCCACCAAGAGAGTTCTGGTTTGTGTGTAGGTGGTCTGAATAAAGAACAAAACTCCTCTTCAAGTCCTTCGTTTATCCAATCAATCCAAATGGCATGGTGATTCCCAGGAATTCCCGGGAATTCCTGGTCAGTCCTGGTCATGCCTTATCCATCCATGTACCAGGACTCAACCAGGACTCAACCAGGAGTCCAGTGGAACACAGGGGGGAGTGTAAAGTACTGACTAGATGGGTTGCATTGAGGTCTTCGTCACCACCACCATCACCATAGACAAATATCTCTTCCCAGACTGGCCTGCCTCCCCTGCCCCCTTGAGGACTCAACCAGGACTCAACCAGGACTTACTCATCCTGTACATATCTCTAAATACTTACAAATAAGAACAAACTTTACACTTTCCCACTGTTCTCACACACCTGTCAGCCCTCCCACTGTGTTTGAGGTCTTTATGTTCACCCCCCCATTCCATGCAGAATCCACGTCATTCTGTGCGGAATCCATGTGGAATCCGCACCATTCCATGTGAAAGTTTGACACATCTACAATATAAACATGTGACATGGGTCCTACCATGGCATTCTACATATAATCCAAGTATATTCCATCTAGTTTTGTGTGGAACATATGTGACATGCTTGCACAGTGGGATTTGTCACACTGTCACACAGTGCGGAATGCGGAATCTGTGCGGAAATTCCGCTCAGAATGGACATGGAATGGATTCTGTGTGAATTCCACATGGATTCCACAAGGAATCCACTTAAATTGAGTTGCAGAACACATCCTCATCACTTCTCTTTCACTCAGTTTCTTTCTCCTATCTATTTTACCATTGTACTGCTTCTTACATATGTCACATCATTTCTCTTTTCCCACAGTTCAGGATGACAATTGCAGCATTTTTTTGAATAAATTACAGACATCCTCCTCACTGTGTTCTCCTTTACTCAGTTACTTTCTCCTATCCACCTCACCATTGTTACAAGCTGCTTCCTATATATGTCACATCATTTTTTATTTTTTCCCACAGTTCAGAAGCTGACAATTGTAGTATTTTGTTGAATAAATCACAGATATCTCAATTGCTGCCTTCGCCTTCACTCACTTACTTTCCCCTGCCATTTTTACCATTGTCACAGGCTGCTTGCAATATAGATTACTGTATTTTTATTTTATTTTTTCCCACAGTTCAGAAACCAACAATTGCAACATTTTATTGTATAAATCAGACATCCTCCTCACTGTGTTCTCCTTCACTCAATTACTTTCTCCTCATCTTTTCACAATTATTACAGGCAGCTTTCTGTATATTTCACATCATGTGTGATATTTTCCCACAGTTTAGAAACTGACAATTGTGGCATTTCTATTTGAACAAATCACAGACATCCTCCCTACTATCTTCTTCATTCACTTACCTTCTCCTGGCATTTCCATTTATGTAGTCATTGTCAGGGTGCTTTATACACATGTCATATCATTTGTTATTTTTTCCCACAGTTTAGAAACTAAAATTATGTCACTCTTTAAATAGCATATGGTGCTCCATTCCTATTTCACATCATCTTTTATTTTTTCCCACAGTTTAGAAACTAAAATTATGTCATTCTTTAAATGTCTTTTTACTATCATTTAGCAAAATTTTGCCAACTTCAGATACTGAGGTCTTTTCAACAAACCACATACACACTGCTCACCACTTTCCTAGTTGTGCAGTTCCTTTTTCCTAGTTTTTCACACTCCCTATCAAGACTACCCTTGGCATGACGCCTCAGGGCCCCAACAGTAGACTAGAGAGGAGAGGAGATGAGGGTAGGAGGAAACCCAAGAGAACTCGACTGAGGACTCTGGGTGCTAGTTACTCAGTTTATATACTACAAGGGTGGTCTGTGCACCACACTAATAATAGTAACTACGCTGAGTAAGTATGAGTAAGAAGAATAGCATAAGCAGCAGCCGTGCTGTGCATGGCTGTGCCATGAGTCATTCATAATGAGTCATTGGTCTGGTAGTCCATAATCTTATCTTATCTTATCTAAGCGCTGACCAGATAAGATAGACGCTGGGTTTGCTAAGATGTTTGGCTACCACATTAGTAAAATACAAAGAAAATAATAAAAATGTCTTAGTCAAAAAACAAGTTTGACCAAGGTCATGACACTCCCCCTACTGTCACAGATGATTCCCTGTATAAGTCACATCATTTGTCATCTTTCCCACAGTTCCAAAGCTGAGCATCATGGCATTCTTTTAAACAAAATGGTTTATAAAATGAGAATTGTGAATCACTTATATCAAGAATGTAGATTGTACTATGGATGCCAAATTACTGAACAATATTGAATGTATCAAATATAGGGGCTGGTTAAAAACACTTTCTGTCATGTTCTAGTTTGTGTTTTGCATTTTTGTGTCATTTTCACACTCCCCCATGAGCAGTAGCCCTGAGGTGGTGGCAATGGTGGTGTGGTAGCAAGGTGTAAATGGGAGTGTCAGTCAATTTCCTTTTTGGGACATTGATAAGCAATGGCCAAAACCTGGGAATAAAAGGTTTACAGAGAACATGTATATATGCATAGGTCGATTTGATCATGGGAAGATTACTGTGATGTGGGAATGCATTCAAGATGTTAAATTGACCATGTGAAATTTAAATGCAGTGTGAGAAAATGCATGGAAAGCTATGCTGAATATATGAGTGTGAGAAAAAAAGCTCATGTAATGTGGGAAATCAAACAGAGCATGGGAATGTAGACAAGAAAGTATTCTATGGCTGCAAGCATAGACAAGTGCAAGAATGTGCAGACAATGGTGAGAAGAATGGAACAAAATTCTTCATATGTGGGAAAAAATAATACTTCAGAAGGAATTGGGAAAAAAGGATATTGTAATGTGAGAAATCAAATAGGGCATGGGAATGTGGACAATAAGTACAGATAAGTGTGGGAATGTGCAGAGGAAGTTAATATAAGGATGGGAAACAATGAAATAGAGTGAGTATGTAGGAAAGTATTGTACTTAAGGTGCTGATACATGTGTTGGCATACCTGAAACAAAGTTATAAACAGCAATGGTAGAATTTGAAGTAGATTCCATGGAAATTCTGCACATTCCATGTGGAATCCACATGGATTCTGCACGGATTCCACACATTCTGCAGATTCCGTGAGCTTTCAATACTTGTTTCAAAACATCTGAACTCTCATTTGAGTTTATAGACTTTGAATTATAGTCTATAGTTTTGAAATGTCCAGTTATATTATATGAATTCATATTTTTTCTAATTGATCAGGTTAGAAAAAGAACTCTCAACACAAGTGCTTTGAGCACCCATCTCTCTACAGCTTGCTGGTGTTGATAAGATTCTGACAGTCTAGAATCTTTGAAACTAGATATGGTTTCAAAGTCTATTCCTGGTACTTTGATAAACCATTATTAGCAACTGATTGTGCACAGTTTATGTTGCTTTGCATACATTCTATGCATGTATTTCTTTTAAGGTCTTTTTAACTTATTCCCAAAATTCAATTCTTTCTTTGCATAGCATCATCATCCTATATGATATATGATATAGGATTATTCTTTTTCTAAAGAATCATAGGTATATTCTTCAATTCATATAGAAGAATATTTGTTTACAATGATTAGTCATCATTTGTTTCAGAATTTCAATTTATCATATAGTTCTTAATTCAACTATAATTCAGTCATTAGTTATGAATCTACCTGATTAATCAGAAGTAAGAATTTGTTATTCTTTATTAATTAATTCATAATTGGATGATTATCTATGTTGATTTTTATTTTGTAATCAACATTTTATCCCTAATTGTATTAATCTTGATTGATTTCGCTTTTCTGACTTATTAAGCTTTTTCTCTTAAGCTTATAAGGTTATAAGTTTATTGTTCTGAATACTAGAAGATTTGTAAATATATTCATATCTTCTGGTATGTATAACCTCATTTGAAATCAACTGAATAAGATTATAATATAAGTCTTCTAGTTATTAAGTTTGTCTCTTAATATTAATTGAAGATCTTAATACAATTATAATTTTCTTTATGATCAGTAGAAGTTGTATCATGTAGAAAATTGTTTCATTAAGACTTTTAATCTTTTAGGATTTTGTTTATCACTTGTTTAAAGTTTTAACAAACATCAAAGATTTAATCATCAAGTGACTTATTAACAATCAATTGTTTGTTTTATAAATCTATTCTGATTTAATATAATCAGATTCCATTATCTGATTCTAAGCTATGATATGAAAGATAACTGTCTTTCAAATGAGTGTCTAATCTCTCTATCAGACTTATGATCATCAGCAACCAACAAATCATCTTCATTTGAATCATTGATATCATGAAATGATTGCCTTTTATCATTAACTTGTAGTGTCATGATTGTAATGATTTTATTTTGTGGGAATTATTTTTAGATCTTAAAGTTGGGTATGTTTCTTTTATGAATAAGTTTGATTTGAGAAAAATATGATTTCAGCATCATACTTAATGAATATAATTAACTTTGGTATATCCAAATATAGTAAGTCTTTCTTTTCATACATGGTGAAAACTTTTTGTACTCAAGATATTATAAGTACCCATGTTCAAATTCAAAAGAATTATTTGATTTCATTTCAACTGAATAAATATTTTCAATTCAGTTTCATTCTCCCCCTCAATCTGAATGCATACTTTTAAAACTATTTTGCTTTATTAAGTATCATTTTAAGGTTGAACTACTGTCATGTATAGGCAAAATGAAGAATATCAATTAATAAACATATCTCTAAGCATTTGAGATATCATCATGTATCAACTCAAGTACATGAGTCAATTTGATTAAATGATATGTTTACTAATACTATATATGATTTATTAATGTTGGAACTTATTCCTTTTTCATTATTATTTGGATGTATTTATTTGATAATATCAAACAAATAATCAATGATTGATTATATTATAGAAGGTCATTATATATTAGTTAATAACCAATATGCAAAATTGGTTCTATTATAATTTCCAATCAATGTTATGTTTCCCATTGTGTATTTTTTGAAATTATGGACATATAGTCCAAACTGGTTATGTTGTGGTACAGAAATAATTCTGTGTTTTTAATATTGGCATTTTTTATAGCATGTATTGAGGGTCAAGGTAAGTTTGTTATTTTAGAACATACTTTTGCTTTTCCCTTTACAAGTTTCCAAGTTTATTTATCTGCATTAATCACTTTGTGTGTTATCTTTTATGATATTATCCACATTGGATGATAGAAAATGATATACTGTTAATGTATCTCAACATGTTGTTAATTTAACATGTTTATTATTATTTGTAGACATATCTTGATATGACATGTTTATTTCTTTGTTTACAAATATTTGTATATAATTAACGACTCATATTCACCCCCTCTATGACTTTGATAAATAGAACATGTCATGAATGTGACCTTGGAATGGCATGCTGGCATTGTTGCACAAAACTGCTTGAAAGGGTTATATCTCAACAAGTACTTTGTTTAATAATATTTGTATACCATTCGCGGCATTGGATTGAACCCCTCTACAACTATTGTTAATAGAACATGTCATGAATGTGACTTTCCAATGGCACATTGGCATTGTCACACAAAACTATTTAAAAGGGTTATATCTCAACAAGTACTTTGTTTACAAATATTTGTATACCATCAGTAGCATCAGATTTGACTCCTCTACAACTTTTGTTAATAGAGCATGTCATGAATCTGACTTTTGTACCTCAGAGTGTTGTGGCTGTGGCGGAATCATGATAGTATTTTGCAATTATCTCAATGGATATTGAGTTTGCAGATATTTGGTTTTCATATTCTGGGCCAAATTGACTCCCTCTATATTTTTTGTTAGTAGGTCATGTGACAATTCTCACTTTCTGAAACTGTGGGAAAGTGACACTATTGTGACATGTGACAGTGAGAACAGTTAATTATCTATTGTGAGAAAATATACATCTTATCTAATCACCCTATATAAAATTTTAATCTTAATCTTAAGCTTATCTACATTACTAAACTAACCTACTTATGTAATCCTACTACAGTAGCTTACTAATCAAATTTTGAGGAGAGGGAATGGCAGAAACTGGGTGCTGCTGGCTGTCCTTATATTATATACCTGTCAGGTGTGCACAGACCACATGCTTGATCATGCGACATATACATCATGTGAGCAATGCTGTGACAGTGTGTGACAAGTCTGTCACATGTGAGTGACAGTCTCACATATTAGCAGTGCCTGGACTCCAGGGACTCCCTGCCCAGTCCAGTGCAAGGACTCCCTGGAATTGCAGGACTAGTCCTTGCAAAACACATGGAAGTCCAGGCACAGTCCAGGCACAGTCCAGGTCCATTTTGGCTGGGGTTGCCTGCCAAACCATGATATGTGAAAATGCAAGGACAGTCCAGGCACAGTGCCTGGAGTCCATGTGGAGTCCACGAGGACTACGTGGGGGAGTGTAAAGACCTCAAACAACCTATATATTGTAAGCAGGTGAATTTGACCAAGCGGAATGTACGAACAATGCAATAATAAGTTCCTCTCGCGACCATGGCTTATTAATAAACATTCCATCCTGATCCTCAACCATTTGAGTAAGCCACCTTTGGTCTCTGTTCTTTTTTGGTGAGGAGGTTACAAGTATGCGACATTCATTATGATCAAAGAGATACTCATTAGGTAGACAGACTGCACCGTTGGCATCAACGAGTGTAAGAATGTTGTCGGTGTTGTCAGATGCCCCCCATGTGCCCAGAGGGTGCACAGTATTACCAATAATGAAGACTCTGCCATGTATAGTTTGAAACACAATTGGGTGGGCAAGAATGATGCAAAGGATGAGGATAGAATGCAACATGCATGTTTTCCCTAGTTCATTCATTGGAGGTGACAGCCAAATACCAATGATGATGCTCACCAATGCCTGGCTGGCCTGAGAAGATGGCACTTTGTTCTGTGCCCATTTTCCTCTCGTTAAAAATGTCTATCATGGTACCCCACTTGTTTCAGAAAAGCATAAATCGTGGCATGCGAAGCTTCTTCTTCAACCGGAGGACAGTCAGGTCCACATACCGAATGGTATAGGGGAAAATAGCCCTGGCTTCGTTTGGAAGATGAGTGTCGGAATCAATGACCATGGCAGTGTCGTCATTGTCCGCAATGTCATTTAGGCATGGGAAAGATTGTGAGAACATTTCAGATTACTCCAATCTCAACCAATCTTATGTAATCTGTCCTAAAACATCTATTTGTACTTATGTACATAATTATAGAGTTTGACAGATATTATAGAGTTTGACAGGAGTCATACTCAGACAATAGTGCACCATATGCATGACTGTGCATAGCTGTGCTACACACAGCTATTGGCACAGCAATGACTGCGCATTACCAAGCGCAATACAAATCATCAGTCAGTGCTACTAATATCACTGACATGATACTAGGAGATAGACAGTATATATATACCTGTGTAGGTAGATGTCAATCTACATCCTCTCAGCTACTACGAGGTGATCGCCACAAGCGGACCTTAGTGTTATCTACAGCTACAAGTAAGTTTCACTTACTTGGCTCTACTATTCTACTGCGCCCCTGTCATGCTCTGCTTCGACAGGTTATGGGCCCTGTCTGCTCACAGACCTGGTGTCTCACCCCTTGATACCCTGTCTTAAGGACAGGGGGGGACATTGATGCTGTCACAGGCCCCAGGATCACAGAGAGATGCTTTTGGTTTATCAATCAAAAGGTAATCAGGTTTGTTAGTAGAAGCCCTAGCTGTAGATCATACCAAATGTATTATCACCCATTTGATATTGGCTAACGTAACCTTGGAGCTCACCAAACAAAGAGCCAGATCAGATCTTGACAGAGATCTGATCTCCACCTGGAGAGGTGTGAGAACCATACTTGGTATGGCTTATCTCACTGGCCCCAGGTTTCTGTGTGACCCTGGTAATACAAAAACCATAATCTGGACATGTCTTCATGGACCTGGTGTCTGGAGTGGACAGAGGAATCCACTTTACCAAAAACCTCCAGGTTTAGGGCTGTCTTAGGACGGATAAGGTTGTGACTAAAATGGTCATGACTGAAAGGCTTACACACCCCCCTATTGGCTGTGAATAAATTATGTGCTTATATCATTATATGGGTTTTCGTCCAGTACTTTTCACTCCCCCCCCCTTCCATGTGGAATCCGCGGATTCCGTGTGGATTCCATGTGGATTCCACATGATTGTGCACTATATTGTGGACTTAGTAATGTCATCATGTCACAATACTAGAACTAGTCCATCTACTTTGCTATGCACTTTACTCCTGGTATTTCTACATATATTCCCATTATTACATAGTACTCTAACACATGTCACGTGATTTTTCAACTTTCCCACACCCCACAAAAGTGAGAATTGTGACATTCTGAATCAAGCATTGTAATTGATTGTTTGCTTGGCCCCATATTTTTCCTAGGCTTCCTGTACATGCCATTGATTACACAACATTCTATGTGTATGTGACATAATTAACAACATTTTCCCACAGTCCAAAAAAGTGTGTATGGTCAGATTTTGATCATATGTCTGACCTCCTGGTGTTTCTGCACAAAGTACCATTGTCACACTTTGACACAATGTCACATGATTTTCTAGCTTTCCCACAACTACACAAATGAGAATTGTGAATTTTTATCAATCAAAGAATGTAGTTGTTTGCTTTGCTCCCTAACTTTTCTCAGGCTTCCATGTACATTTGATAGCATTTGTAATATTTTCCCATGATCCAAAACAAAGTGTGTGGTGAGATTTTGATTATAGAAACTTCAATATTCTACACTGTCCCAAGATGTAAATAAGGGTGAACTAAGTTCTAGTTCAGGAAACAAGTGAATATTTTTGCACAAATCTCAGCAAATGCTAAATTCATGATCATTTTGTTTTCACCTTCTTGGTCAAATTCTGAATGTGTCTTGATCAAATGAGGTGACATGAGTGGAAAACACTTAGACAAATGATGGAGATACAACAGGAACCCCCTTTTGACATTAGGGGAAGAGTGAGAAAGCAAGAGTGAAGAAAGTGGTTGTTACAACTTTCTTTTCCCCTTCTATGATACACTCCTTTCATATTACATCATCATTTGCTATGTCACTTATTGGATGCTTATCTCCTTTAGCTATTGCCTTCACATTCCCCTTCATAGGTAACTAGCTGCACATACTGCACATTTCCTTTGTTCTTTTAAGTATATAAACCCTCATGTATAGTACAATTCCTCAGTTCAAACTTAATTGAATATTGCTCTTATCTGAATAAATTCCTCTCATCTTCTCTTGAGCTTGTTGTTAGTTTGACCTTTGTCATCATTTGGCTTGATGTCCAGAATCTTTGTCCGGCTGGCTGGAAGTGGGCTGAGACTCCTGTTACTTAGAACAAATCACATCAAGGGCATCAATCTTAACAGTGGTGAGCAGGAAGTATTGTATGTGCATTGTTCAACGGAATGCATGATTTTCAGTCCCTGAAGTTTGAGAAAAAAATCAAAAATTATGGTTTGTTCCAACAGTGGCAAGCAGATTTTCAGTTCACTCCCAGCATAGTGGACAAAGAGTGGTGGATGCTGGATGACAAAGGTCAAATAAGAAATGAGCTTAAGAGGAGATGAAAGTGCTGAGTTCACTCATAGATGAGAGCAATATTTGATTAAGTTGGAACTAGAAGAGTACTGCACATTAGCAGTTTATATATGTTTGGAGAACAAGAAAAACACAAAAACAATAAAGTTGTAGCTACTCAAGAAAGGGAAATGAAGGTAGCTAGCTAATGGGAATAGCATCCAAGCTGTACATTGCACAGTTGATAAGTATATAAGTGACATGTTGTAGTCCATTAGAAGAGGAGAGAAAACTGTAAAGAATGACATGAATTTAGTATTTTGACTGTGGGAAAAGTGACAATGATGTAACATATAACAAATGATGTGACATGAGCCTGTATGACAAGCTAGGAGAAGGAAACTGAGTAAAAAAGAATGCAGTGAATAGGAAGACACCTGTTTTGTTCAGTTTCTGAAGTGTGAGGAAAAATGACAAATGATGTGACATATGTATAGGACACCTCATGGGAATAATGGAATGCATGAGAAAGTTAGGAGGAAGCAGCTAAGTGAGAAAGAAATTAGTGATTAGGATTTGTGTGATTCATTCAATAACTGCCACAGTTCTCATTTGAACTGTGGGAAAAAATTACACATGATGTGACATATACATGAAGCAGCTTGCAACAAGTGGAAGATGTGTTAGAAGCTAAAGAGAAAGTAATTGAGTGGAGGAGTAAGTGAAAAGGTGTTCTGGAGCTGAATCAAAATAAGGGGATTCCTTGTGGAATATTCCGCGCAGTCATTCCACAGACATTCCGCATTCTGCACTGCGTGACAATGTCACAAGTCACCACAGGGAAAGCATGTCACATTGATTCCACACAAAGCTATCTAAAATAAGCTTGCATTACATGTAGAATCCCCCTCTGTAACTATTGTAACATGTTTATACCCTAGATGGGTGAAAATGTCACATGGAATCTGCATGGAATCCGTGTGGAATCCACGTATTCCGTGCAGAATACAGGGGGGGAGTGAAAAGTACTCAAAGATCACTAGCAGTATCACAGCTCAAGGAGCATTCATTAGGGAAGGCGAATTCACTCAACCAAACACTCCTGAATCACCATCAAATGATGCGCTGTATCACACCATTCTTGCTCACTCCAGAGGTCTTTACACTCCCCCACGTAGTCCTCGTGGACTCCACATGGACTCCAGGCACTGTGCCCGGACTGTCCTTGCATTTTCACATATCATGGTTTGGCAGGCAACCCCAGCCAAAATGGACCTGGACTGTGCCTGGACTGTGCCTGGACTTCCACATGTTTTGCGAGGACTAGTCCTGCAATTCCAGGGAGTCCTTGCACTGGACTGGGCAGGGAGTCCCTGGAGTCCAGGCACTGCTAATATGTGAGACTGTCACTCACATGTGACAGACTTGTCACACACTGTCACAGCATTGCTCACATGATGTATATGTCACATGATCAAGCAGGTGGTCTGTGCACACCTGACAGGTATATAAGGACAGCCAGCAGCACCCAGTTTCTGCCATTCCCCCTCCTCGAAATTTGATTAGTAAGTAGGATTACGTAAGTAGGTTAGTTTAGTAATGTAGATAAGCTTAAGATTAAGATTAAAATTTTATATAGGGTGATTAGATAAGGTGTATATTTTCCCACAATAGATATTAACTGTTCTCACTGTCACATGTCACAATAGTGTCACATTTCCCACAGTTTCAGAAAGTGAGAATTGTCACATGACCTACTAACAAAAAATATAGAGGGAGTCAATTTGGCCCAGAATATGAAAACCAAATATGTGCAAACCCAATATCCATGGAGATAATTGCAAAATACTATTATGATTCCGCTTTTTTATAGCACAGCCACAACACTCTGAGGTACAAAAGTCAGATTCATGACATGCTCTATTAACAATAGTTGTAGAGGAGTCAAATCTGACGCTACTGATGGTATACAAATATTTGTAAACACAGTACTTGTTCAGATATAACCCTTTTAAATAGTTTTGTGTGACAATGCCAACATGCCATTGGAAAGTCACATTCATGACATGTTCTATTAACAATAGTTGTAGAGGAGTTCAATCCAATGCCACTGATGGTATACAAATATTATTAAACAAAGTACTTGTTGAGATATAACCCTTTCAAGCAGTTTTGTGCAACAATGCCAGCATGCCATTCCAAGGTCACATTCATGACATGTTCTATTTATCAAAGTCATAGAGGGGGTGAATATGAGTTGTTAATTATATACAAATATTTGTAAACAAAGAAATTCTTGAGATATAACTAATTCAAAAATGTTTGACAGACACTGCACTCCAAAGTCAAATTCATTATACATTTTATTAATCAAAGTTGTAGAGGGATTAAATCTGATGCTAGTGATGGTGTTCAAGTACTTGTAAACACTTGCCTCTTTGCCTCTACACCCACACCCTTGCCCTTGCCCTTGCCCTCTTGCCCTCTTGCCTCTATGCACCCTTGTGTTAGGACGGATCCCACCACAACCACAAGCCTCGTGAAAAGATGATAGAATAGAGAGAGTATGAAAACACAGTAGACTAGTGACCTGGTAAGAGGAAACTATCTAGAGTCTTAGAGACTCGTACCTACACGACACCCTCCTTATATACCCCAACACCTGGTCTGTGCGCACAGACTGTGCAGCCGCTAGGCTGTGCACGCACAGCTACAAGACCCAGACCTACCATCTAGAACCGCCCGGACTCGCCCAGAGTCTTAGCCCCTATAACCCCATATGCTGCGGTACAGCCACTTGCTGATCTAAGCCCTCGGAGTATCCCATTAGGGGTGGGAGTCGTTGCCTATATCCAGAGAAGTGTCGATAGAGCCCCAAGGAAAATAGATAAAAATATAGAAAAATCCGGAGAAAATCATAAGGTTGTAACACCTTGCCCACACCCTTGCCCTCACCCTCTTGCCCTCTTGCCTCTTGCCCTCTTGCCTCTATGCCCACACCCTTGCCCTTGCTTTTGCCCTTGCCCTTGCCCTCTCACCCTCTTGCCTCTACACCCACACCCACACCCTCTTGCCCTCTTGCCCTTACACACATGCCCATGCCCTCCTGCCCTCTCGTCCTTAAGCCCACACCCTCACCCTCACCCTCTCACCCTTATGCCCTCACCCTTACCCTTGCCCTTGCCCACACCCTTCTGCCATTGCCCTCTTGCCCTTACCCTCCTCTCATCCTTTCCCTCTCACTCACCCACTCCCTATAGTTTTGTAATAAATAAAATAAAATAAAAATAAAAATGTTTTTAATTTTAAGTGAACAAGGCACTAATGTGGGAAGATATATTGATATATTGAACATGTAAATGGTGCTGAGTGTTGCAGAGCATGAGTGCAAGGGTAAATAAAAGCTACTATGCTCTTTTCCTTCAATATGCGATTACACCCTATCTTGCATATTTTGTACCATAAAACATATTCATTTGCCTGTGCACATGTCTGAGGCAAGATATCTTTTCTACCACTACATGAACTACTCACTTACCTTCATATAGTTTTCATTAGTGTTCTCAACATAGGAATCCTGGAGTTTGGTGTTGGGTTTGTCCATGCCTTAATCAGTTTGAGTTTGCACAGTTCCAAAAAACTGACTATCACCTACCATTGCTTATTAACTGCCTGTCAACAGCCATTATGACATGCCCACCACCCACCTATGCTGTTCACTTACCTGTGATCACACAAGTTTATCACTATCCACTAGCCAAGCTCACCAACTCTCCAACCTCTTGTGACTGCTGTCAGTAGCCATGCTACCAATCTCCAGTAATTATTTCCCACTTTTATATAACACCAGTGCCACATGCACAACCTGTTGAGCACACTACCAACCTTCCACCACCAACATCACCTAAAATTTGTATTTTCCATTACCAAATCAACTGCAGTTTAAGCTCTTTGATTCTGCCATGGTGGTGTTGCATGAGGGTTATTATCAGTATAAGTGATATGAATATTCAGATTGTGTGTGCTGGCTGACCACATTACCCAGAAAGAGTAAAGAAATGGTTTCTGAAGGTGCAATAGTTAAAGAAAAATGGTCCAGAAAATATCCAGATAACTGAATTTAAGATACAAGTTAGTTACAATGACAAAAACTGTCAGGAGTCTACATGGAGTCACAAAGACTCACATATATTCTTGCTACATGCTCACTTAATCTTTAGTGTCCTTAGTGTCCAAGACATGCAAAACATCACATTCATGTACACTAAATAGACTGAGCATCAGGAGAATGTAAAAAATGTGTTTAAACACTGTTTTTGCAAAATATATATTTTACCTGGACTCCACAAGGACTGAACCTGGACTCCCTACAATGACCTTGCTTGTGCCTGGACTGAACCTGGACAGTCCCTGGAGTGCAGGGACTTTACCTGGACTCCACAAGGACATGTGGGGGAGTGTAAAGTGCTGCTCACTCCACAGAATCAGATGGTAATGAAACAGAAGATTCTATGGAAGACCTTTACATTTGATGCTTTAGGATAAAATACAACCCACCAGCTACCCATTCTTCCCATTCTACTTGATACACAATGTTCGCTTTCATCATTACCCTCACCTACCTCATCACCTTTGTCCTCGCCCTCTTGATCACTGCCTGTGGTCATTGCTATGTCAAACCCATTGCCGCCGCTTCCCCCTTCATTTCCACGGCCCATGACCTCCCTCTTGAGGTCTTCATCACCACCGCCACTATCAATGATTTTGTCTGGGCGGATCTCCCAGAACTCCACCAGCACCCTGAAGAACTCACGCCCATGACCTTCACTGCCCCCATCATCCAGGATCTGTTAAGATCAATGCTCTCAACACAGTTCATTCTAAGTCAACAGTGGCAAGCAGAGTCTCGGTCTGCTCCCAGCCTACTGGACAAGTTCTGGACACTAAGTCAAATGATGATGAAGGTCAAAGTAAACGATGAGCTCAAGAGATGAGAGCGAGGAGTTTCGTTCAGAGGTTTGAGAGAATAATTCGATTAAGTTGGAACTGAAGTCTAGCTACGTTACAAGAGGGTTTATATACATAAAAGAACAAGAGAAATATAAAAGGAAATGTGCAGCTAAATACCCAAGAAAGGGAAAGTGAAGGTAAAATAGCTAAAGGAGATGAACGTCCATGAAACATATAACAATGATTATGTAATAAAAGAGTCTGTTCAACGAAAGGGAAAGAAATTGTAACATTAACCCCTTCATATGCAAGAAGTCACTGACTTCTTATCCTGTTCCCCAGCCATGGTTTCCGCCATTCGTCCACCCATGATCTCTTCGTGATTTTAACCATTCAGCAATGGTGTTGACATCATGATTAGCAGTTTCAAACTGCCATTGCAAAGTCCTTGTGATATAGTCGAGTTGGACTGTTTGTTCAAGGATCGCATCACGCTCTTCATCAGTGATGGTATGAGGATCGGTGGTGAGGGCAGTGTTGAGCATGGCGTCGAGAGGTCCAGTGAAGAGTTGATAATTGATGATGAAAATGGCGAGGGCTTCCTGAGCCCGAAGAAGGGTGGCGTTAGGGGTCCAAGTGAGAGGTGGCGCGGGCGGAGCGGGTAAGGGTGCCTCTTCCTCAATGAGGAAGTCAACGAGCTCATCCGGATGCTGATGAAGGTCGGTGATGGTAGGGGAAGGGGAGGCGGGCCAATCTGGGAAGAGATATTTGTCTATGGTGGTGGTGGTAGTGATGAAGACCTCAATGGGGAGGTCATGGGCGGTGGCGAGGAACGGGGAGGCAGCGGCGAAAGAGGGGTCATAACAATGGCCACAGGCTGTGACCAGAAGCGCAAAAGCAAAGGCAACGAGGTAGGCGATGACGACAATGGTGAACATGTTGTATTGGTAGGATGAGGAAAATAAGACCATTAAGTGTGGTTTAAATATCCCAAATTTCATTGTCAGAGTCCAAAGCTAAGATCTCTTTGATCTCAGGTTCCCTGGTTCTGAGAAAGTTCTCACGGGAGTTCCTAGCCGCTTCTTCTTGTTCTGATCGGGTTCTTGCATCGTCAGGGTGTGGAATGCAAATTTGGTCAGGGCGCTCATGTCGTGTGACTCGTATCTCTGGATTGTTTATGCTGTTCTGTATTGCTTGGTTCAGAAGAACGTAATATTGCTCAGTTGCAAGTGCTATTTCCATTTGTGCTTGTGTGCGGTTAAAAATTTCACTTCCCCTTATATTCATTTGCCGTTCATATTGCTGTTACAATTTTCTTTCCCTTTTGTTGACGGACTTTTACAATTACATAATCATTGTTATGCGTTTCATGGACGTTCATTTCCTTTTAGCTATTGACCTTCACGTTTCCTTTCTTAGGCAATTAGCTGTACGATTCCTTTTATATTTTCCTTGTTCTTTTAGTATATAAAGACTCCCATGTACACCTCTTTTCTTTAGTTCCAACTTTATCGAATTCTTCTCTCAACTTCTGAACAAAACTCCTCGCTCTCATCTTTCTGAGCTCGTCGTTTATTTGACCTTTGTCATCATTTGACTTAGTGTCCAGAACCTGTCCAGTAGGTTGGGAGCAGACCAAGACTCTGCTTGCCACTGTTGACTTAGAACAAACTGCGTTGAGAGCATCGATCTTAACAATTGCCATTGTTCCGTAGAGAGGTTTCTGCCAAGCTGAATAATCCTTTGTAAAGCTTCTGATAGTTCAGGGAAGGTTTGTCGTAACCAAACCCTATGATAAACATTATCATATTGAAAACAAGGGTGAACCGATGCTGGGAGATAATGTGATTCGGCTTCTTGAAATGTGGGTAGTTCTCCTAGATCAAAAGAGAGGCGGTGGTACTGGGGAAGATACTTTGATAAAGCGTTATACGGGATCTCTATGGCCTTGTGGGTGCGATCGTTTGTGAGGTGTTACAGTTTCTTTTCCTCTTCTATGACAGACACTTTATTATTACATCATCATTACTATATGGTTTAGTGGACATTTATCTCCTTTTGCTAATGCTTTCATATTTTCTTTCATAGGTAGTTAGCTGCGCTTACTGCGCCTTCCCTTTATAGTTTCCCTTGTTCTCAAAATGTATATAAACCCTAGAATATCTTGTACATTCCTCAGTTCCAACTTAATCAAATCATACTCTCAATCTTGACTCGAACTCCTCACTCTCTTTCTCTTGAGCTTGTCGTCGACTTAGAGACCTTTGTCATTGTTTGACTTAGCATCCAGAACTTGTCCAGTAGGCTGGGAGTGGACCGAGACTCTGCTTGCCACTGTTGACTCAGAACGAACTGCATTGAGAGCATTGATCTTAACACAAGTTGGAACTCTCAGACCGCTCAGTGTTTCTACACTAGCCAGACACCATTGATACCAGAACCTCGACCCTCAGACCCCCAAATGGCTCTGTCCGTTTCAGACGAAAGTATTATCTAGATCGAAGGGAAGTCTTTCCATCGACTACAGGAACAGGGTAGTTTTTCCACTCAAGAACTAAGAAAAAGACTGAACCAGTACCAGAATCCCTCTTTGAAGGTGATTACATTGAAGGACAAGAGGACACCTTCCCAGACGACGTTTGGATTGACTGGATAAACGAGGAACACGAAGAAGAACTTCATTCTCTATTCAAACCGCCTACAAATGAACCAGAACTCTCCTGGTGGAACGAATATCTCGACTTTACAGATATCACAGGACAAGAGTGATACGCACTTAAGGAAGGAGAACTACAGCCTTGGATAGAATTCCAAGAACAGAAACAGATCAAAGCAAATCTATTTGGAGATCCAGAATCAGGGAAGAAGAAAGACGAAACAGGAGGACCTACAGACCCAAAAGAAGAAACAGAAAAGATGGCATCCAATGCAGCAGCACCTGCCTCTAAAGGAGATATTAAGCCGCAGCCTATGCGCATTTTTACAGGGAAACAAACCGAAGCAAAGGCTTTCATTGGAAACCTCAAAGATTACTTTGTTTTGAACGATGACAATTATAAGAACAAAGGCCAGAAACAGATTTGATTTGCTCTTGCTTGCCTAGGACAGGAACTCGACGATTGGAAGGTTCTAATCAAAGAGGAACTAGATGATAATGAAGAAACGACCCTTACCTGGACGAGTTGGGCCGAATTCAAGAAGTGCTTTTTAGCGGATTGGGGCGAAGTTAACAGTGCACTCAGGGCCCTAAACAATTTGGCCAATCTTAGAGTAGGGGGCAATGTTTCAGTCCCTGAATATATCAGAAAATTCCGTATGGAGATTGGAACTTCAGGATTGAAAGAGACAACCGCACAACTTCAGGCATTTGTTAAAGGACTCCCTGAAAGTATCGCCACTAAAATCCTCGAGGCGAACATTCTATCAATGAAGGAAGCATATGAAAAAGCAGAACAGCTTCATGGCGCTTGGGAAATGATGTGAGCGCTTGGACGCAAACCAGGACTAGGGAACCGCTCTAATTTTAACCAAAACACCAACTCTAGGAGCAGATCAACTCGATCAGTTAATGCTATGCCCATTGGACATCTGACAGATGAGCAAATCAAGGATTATACGAACCAACTGTTATGTTCTTTGGACTATGCAATTCGCCATCTACGTTCCAAACTATGATGAACGAATATTTCAGAGATATGATTAACAAAGGATGGCTTATCATTTACATGGACGACATTTTGATTTGTTCTCAAAACAAGACAGAATTGGAAAATTGAACAAAACGAGTTCTAGACCGATTAGAGGAGAACGACTTGTTCCTGAAACTGGAAAAATGTAAATTCGCTGTGCAAGAAGTCGAGTTTCTAGGAATGATCATATCGCCTGGAAAAATACAGATGGATCCTATCAAACTAGCAGGGATAGCCGATTGGCCAGTACCAACAACTGTCAAACAAGTTCGATCATTCCTAGGCTTTGGGAACTTCTACTGACGATTCATTGGAAATTTTGCGGCTATAGCAAAACCGCTCACCGATTTAACAAAGAAAATGGAGATGTTTGATTGGAACACAGAGCATCAAGCCGCTTTTGATACCCTGAAACAACGATTTGCCTCTATGCCAGTTCTCTTAATGCCAAACCCAGCCAAACCATTTATCCTCCAAACCGATGCCTCTAACAAGGCAATAGGAGCGGTATTAAAACAAGCGGACAATTCTGGTGCACTGCATCCCTGTGGTTTTATTTCCCATGCCCTAACACCAACGGAACAGAACTACCAGATCTATGATAGAGAATTACTTGCCATCATTAAAGGGTTGGCAGTTTGGCGTCACCTTCTACATGGATCACCTCATACTATCATTGTGCACTGTGATCACAAGAACCTGTCCTATTACAGAACGGCTCAACGATTAACACCTAGACAAGCCAGATGGTCATCTTTATTATCGGAATTTGACCTCTGGATTGAACATGTACCAGGAACGAAGATGTTTGAAGCAGATGCTCTATCTAGACGACCAGATCATATGGGTAACGACGAAGAACAGACCACAGTCACTATGTTACCAAACGATCGCTTCATTCGCCTCATCAATAACGATCTAGCTGATGAATTGAAGAAGTATATGGCGAATGATGATTTTGGACAAATTCTGATTGATGTTATTAAAAGACAAAGAGCACCACCAATCAAATCAAAGCTACAAGACTGGACATATACCCATGGCATCGTCTACTATCTTGGAAAGATCTATATCCCTGATCGGATAAAATTAAGGACTAGATTAATCAAAGAAACGCATGAAGCGTTATCTTCTGGACACCCAGGACAATTAAAAACATTGGCGCTTCTAAAACACGACTACTGGTGGCCAGGAATGTACAGACATGTCAAAGAATGGGTAGAGGGATGCGCATTATGCCAACAGATGAAAGTTAACACTCACCCAAATGCACCAGCTTTAATCCCTATTCCATCTAAAGCGACACGTCCATTCCAACAAGTAACTCTTGATTTCATTACCGATCTTTTTATCTCAGATGGGTATGACTCAATATTGGTCACGGTGGACCATGGCCTTACGAAGGGGGTAATTTTCACCCCTTGCAACAAGACAATCGATGCTTTAGGGACAGCCGACCTCTACATTTCTGAAATCTTCAAGCGCTTTGGACTCCCTGATGTCTTAATCTCGGATAGAGGACCACAGTTCTCCGCCAAAGTATTCCAAGAGATGCAAAAAGCATTAGGAATTGACCACAGGATGAGCACCGCCTATCACCCTCAAACAGATGGGGAAACCAAACGCGTCAATCAAGAACTCGAGATCTACCTTTGGATGTTTTGTACTAATGAGCCCCACAAATGGAAGCCACTCCTACCTATCGCCAAATTCGCACACAATAACTGTTATCATGATACAATAAGAACATCCCCATTCCAACTCATGTATGGAACAGATCCAATCGCTATTCCCACAGCAGCGCTCAAGATGACTGCCCCAGCAGCAGAAGAGGGTCTTCAGATGCTTTGAAAAGCAAGAGAAGAAGCTTTAGCAGCACATGAACTTGCCAGGCAAACAGTTGCTCAAAGATTCAGAGACAAGTCGATTAAATTCGAGAAAGGTGACAAGGTCTGGCTTGAGAACAAGAACCTACACATCCCATATCAATCAAGAAAGCTGGCACCGAAACAAGAAGGACCCTTTCAGGTTGAACAAGTCATGGGACCAGTTACATACAAGCTGAGATTACCGAAACAATGGCGCATTCACCCTGTCTTTCATGCATCGCTTCTCACTCCATATAAGGAAACATCAATGCATGGACCAAACTTTACTACACCACCTCCCAATATAGTAAATGGGCAGGAGGAGTTGGAGATCGAGGCTATCCTTGGACACCAAAAACGCAGAGCAGGATATCAATATTTGGTTAAATGGAAGGGCTATGGATCAAATGACAATACCTGGGAACCTGAGCGCCACCTGGGAAATGCTGCGGACGTTCTGATAGAATATAAGAACAGAAGACGCCTATAGAACTTCATCTATGGCCTATAACCGATCAAAGAAATTCTGGAAAACCCTTTATGTGCTCAAAGGACGACTCCTTCCCCCTCGAACTCATTTATTACCACATCGTTACAATAAAAAGCACCTAATACGACTCCCACACGCATGACGCTATCCAATCACCAGTAGACATATACTTTTCATTTCACCAAGGCAACCACTATCATCATCAAAAGCTATTCAACCAAACCCTACTGCACCAAGAACGAGAGAACAGGAACAAGAATTCCGAAACCAACAGCAATGGATCCTTCACAAAATGAATATATGGGTATTAGATCGACGACAGGATCTACAAGAACATGGGTGCGACCGTTTCATGCAATTTTACCATCTCTTCCCACAGAAAATTGAATTCCCCATCGACAACCCGGATGCAACCATTCCACCACCATACGACTTGTTAATATGGGAACGCACTCCCCCTCCTTACCCGCCAAAACCTCCACACTATCCTACTTATGACTTCGAACCAGGATATCCAAAGATTACCAGCAGAGTCACAGCTCAAGGAGCGTTCATTAGAGAAGACAAATTCACTCAACCAAACACCCCTGAATCACCATCAGACAATGCGCTGTATTACGCCATCCTTGCTCACTCCACAGAATCAGATGGTAACAAAACAGAAGATTCTATGGAAGACCTTTATGTTTGATGCTCCAGGATAAAAGACGACCCACTAGCCATCCATTTTCCTCATCCCACTCAAATTCACAATGTTCGCCTTCATCATCACCCTTGCCTACCTCATTGCTTTTGTCCTCGCCCTCTTGATCACTGCTTGTGGTCATTGCTATGTTGAACCCGTCGCCGCCGCCTCCCCATTCCTCGCCACAGCCCATGACCTCCCTCTCGAGGTCTTTGTCACCACCACCACCACTATCGATGATTTCGTCTGGGCGGACCTCCCAGAACTTCACCAGCACCCCGAAGAACTCGCTCCCATGACCTTTGCCAATCCCGTCGTCATGGACCCTGTCAACCACATCCCCTATGTCCACCGCCCTCGCCACTCCGTCCTCTCCCCCGTCTCCGAGGCTCTCAGCACGCTCGTCGTCGACTTCAACCACCTTTCAGCACCCCTCAACTCCATCACCAACCTCATGCTCTCTACCGACCCCCAGTGTCTTACTTATGAAGAACGCAACAATCTGTGGGAGCATGCCAAACAGCTGGAGCATGTCACCAAAAGTCTCCAATGGCGCATCGAGGCCGCAAATAAGGACCTGGACTCCATCATCAAGTGGATTGAATCCAGGAAGGACCATGGCTGGACCACAGACGCACAATGGTAGAAGTCAGTGACTTCTCGCATACAAAGGGGGTAATGTTACAGTTTCTTTTCCTCTTCTATGACAGACACTTTATTATTACATCATCATTACTATACGGTTTAGTGGATGTTTATCTCCTTTTGCTAATGCTTTCATATTTCCTTTCATAGGTAGTTAGCTGCGCTTACTGCGCCTTCCCTTTATAGTTTCCCTTGTTCTCAAAACGTATATAAACCCTAGAATATCTTGTACATTCCTCAGTTCCAACTTAATCGAATCATACTCTCAATCTTGACTCGAACTCCTCGCTCTCTTTCTCTTGAGCTCGTCGTTGACTTAGAGACCTTCGTCATTGTTTGACTTAGCATCCAGAACTTGTCCAGTAGGCTGGGAGCGGACCGAGACTCTGCTTGCCACTGTTGACTCAGAACAAACTGCATTAAGAGCATCGATCTTAACATGAGGGGGTAATCGTGGTACTTTAGGTGGTTTTGACATCATTGGAATGTATTTCAGTTTTTGATATATAGAAAGCATTCGTTTGGAAGGGTGTTTAAAGGCAGGAACAAACATCTGCATGACAGAATATCTGATTTTGACAGTAGGGGTATATTGTCCAGCAGTTCTGCAGAATCTTTTGACATAACGGATATTATGCTTTAGTTGGAGATTGGTGCGATAATAAGTCATTGATTGTTTCAGAGGTTTCTTCTGCTTTTATATTCCATCAGGATATCCGCAGCATTGCCTAAATGTCGTTCTGGTTCCCATGTGTTGTCATTTGCTCCATAGCCTTTCCACTTGACTAAGTATTGATAACTGGCTCCGCATTTCCGATGTCCAAGGATAGCCTCAATCTCAAACTCTTCTTGTCCATTAACCATATTGGGAGGTGGCATAGTGAAATTCGGACCATGCGTTGAGGTTTCCTTATATGGAGTGAGAAGCGATGCGTGAAACACAGGGTAAATCCATTGCTTTGGCAATTTCAATTTATAAGTGACTGGTCCCATGACTTGTTCTACCTGAAAAGGTCCTTCTCATTTTGGTGCTAGCTTTCTTGATTGATACGGAATGTGAAGGTTCTTGTTTTCGAGCCAGACTTTGTCACCTTTTTCAAATCTGATTGACTTGTCTCTGTACCTATGAGCGACCATTTGTCTAGCAAGTTCATGAGCAGCTAAAGCTTCTTCTCTGGCTTTTCGAAGCATCTGAAGGCATTCTTCTGCTGCTGGTGCAGTCATCTTGATTGCTGCTGTAGGGATAGTGATCGGATCTGATCCATACATAAGTTGAAATGGGGATGTCTTTATTGTGTCATGATATCAGTTATTGTGTGCAAATTCAGCAATGGGTAATAATGGTTTCCATTTATGAGGTTCATTTGCGCAGAACATTCGAAGATAAATTTCGAGTTCTTGATTTACACGTTCAGTTTCTCCATCTTTCTGAGGATGATAAGCTGTGCTCATCCTGTGGTCAATTCCGAGAGCTTTTCGTATTTCTTGAAATACTTTAGCAGAGAATTGTGGTCCTCTATCAGAGATTAGGATATCAGGGAGTCCAAAGCGTTTAAATATTTCAGAGATATAAAGGTCTGCAGTTCCTAGAGCATCGATCATCTTGTTGCAAGGAGTGAAAATTACCCCCTTCGTAAGGCCATGGTCCACTGTGACCAATATGGAGTCAAAGCCATCAGAAATAGGAAGATCAGTGATAAAATCAAGTGTGACCTGTTGAAATGGGCGTGTAGCTTTTGATGGAATAGGGATTAATGCCGGTGAATTTGGGTGAGTATTAACTTTCATCTGTTGGCAGAGTGCGCAACCTTCAACCCAGTCTTTGACATGTCTATACATTCCAGGCCACCAATAATCACGCTTCAAAAGCGCTAGTGTCTTCAATCGTCCAGGATGTCTGGAAGATAATGCTTCATGTATTTCCTTGATTAACTGAGTGCACAACTCAATTCGATCAGGAACATAGATCTTGCCTAGGTAATAAACGATGCCATGAGTAGAGCAAGTGACTCTCCCCCCCCTGTACGAGTGGAATCCGAGCTCAGTCCGAGGATTCCAAGCAGAATCCGAGTCCAGTCCGAGTCCAGTCTGAGTAGGGTAAAAAAGTACAAGGAATCCGAGTAGAATCCGAGTCCAGTCCGAGCTCAGTCCGAGTTGGGATATTTCACCACTCAGTCCAAGCCCAACTCAGAATGAGCTCAGACTCTGACCAAAATCCGAGCTCATTCCGAGTAATTTCAAAAGTGCATATCACCAACTTATAGACCAGTCTCTGCATATCAATTGACATAGAACATATCAACACTTAATATATGTCAACATTCTCACATTGTAACTGATTTTCCCACAGTCAAGTCAGCTTTCTCTCCACATTCCCACATTAGCAAGTACTTTTCACTCCCTCCCATTCCACATGGATTCCATGTTGACTTTGTGCAACTCACACAGAATTCATGGGATCTGCATGACATTCCCACCAATCTAGGGTATAAAAATATCACACATCAGTCACACAGTGGCATTTTACATGTAATACAACTATATTCCTCATGATTTTTTTAATAGCATCTGTGTGACATGCTTCCCCTGTGGAACTTGTTACTGTGTCACACTGTGGAATGCACAATGTGCATGAAATGTCCAGATGGAATATTCCATATGAATTCTGTGTGGATTCCATGATGAATCCACTTATTGTGGGTGAGTTCCAGAACATTTTCTCCTTGCTGCATTACCTTCTCCTAGCCCTTTTACAGAAGCTCACATTGTCATGGGATATTTTTCATACATGTTACACTATTTGGCATATTTTCCCATGGTTCAAAAACTGAGGATTGTGGTGTTCTGTTGAATAAATCACAGATATCCCCTTCATTCCATCCTTTTTGACTCCATTACCTTCTCCTAACATTTTCACAGAAGTTCACATTGTCACAGGCTGCTCTCCATACAGGTCACATTATTTGTCATTTTTTCCACACAGTTCAGAAACTGAGAATGGTGGGCTCTGTTGAATGAATCACAGGCATCCTCCTCACTCTTTTCTTCTTCACTCAGTTATCATTTCCTAGCTTTTTTTTACACATATTCCATTGTCACAGGAAGCTTTCTAGACATGTCATTTTCTCTCACAGCTCAGAAACTTAGAATTGTGGTGGTCTGTTGAACAAATCACAGACATCCCCTTCAATCATTTTTAAATTTCTCAGTTTCCATCTCCTAGAATTGTCATACATGCTATTGTTGCTTCATACATGTTCCAATTGTTGCCTCATACATGTTCCAATTATTATGGGATGCTTCCTAGACATATCACATCATTTGTTTTTTCTTCTCACAGTTCAGAAACTGAAGAAAGTTTGGAAGGGGTTTTTCCAAGGTGCTAAGTGGTGATGGGTCCAAAAGTGGTTTGAAGGTTCCAAAATGGCTTGAAGATTCCAAAGATGGCCTGGAGGGTCTGAACATGGATCAAATGTGCAGACATGGTTCAATTGGCATCAGCCAAGCCTATCAGGCTTTATCAATGTCAGGAATAGTGAGTGCTGTTTGGTAGGCATCAGTTCCAGCATAGCTGAAACCAATCTATCACACCAAACCATGGGGAAATTCAATAAATCATGTGACATGCATGTAATATGCCTGTTTGAGGTGTTTGGGTTTGGACAGGTTTGGACATCCAAGCATTTGCCCAAATCTGTACCTGAACCATTAAGTGAAGGCAATGTTTCATAGGATCAAAACTTTGGCATGATATACTAGTAAGCCAAATCAGGCAGTCACATCAAAACACAGGCTTGTCAGGCTCATATTCCAACAATGGTGAGGAGATATAATTTATTTAATTTACAATATATATTTTACAAATATGCTTGACCAATAATATAATAATACTTAATTTAATTTAATAATCAATATACACATATTAAAACTATACTTAACCAATAATACTATAACAAAATAAAAGACCTACCTCCAGTTATGAGAAAGGCTCACACATAGGACATGGGCATTGGCATGGGCATGGGTGGTAAGGGTGTCTGGGTGTAGGTATAGACAACAGTGGTGGGCATCAGGGGTGTAGGCAAGGGTGAGCAGGGTTGGCCAACTTAGCCACATAAAAACTTACTGTGTGTCCTGTCACAATCCCATCCACCACAACCATCTTCAGGTGCACAATTCTTAATTATGTTATTCTGCAAGTGGGATGTGATCATTGCTTCTTCCATGCCAACAACAGCCAATTGATCTGCTCTACCTGTGCCAGTGCCAGACTGTTCCATTGATGTGAGTACACATGCAGCAGGCTTAAACCAAACTTTTGAGCTGGACTTTGGAAAAATATAATAATTCTGATTCTTTGAACCATGGAAAAACTTTATAAATCATGTGACATGTGTGCAAAATGTCCTGTAATGATAGGAACATGTTTGAAAAGGCTATGAAAAATGTACATAGTGAGTAAATCTGTTGTATTCTCAACCATGATAAATCTGGTAAATCATATGACACATATGGTAACACCCTACTTGAACAACTTTCTCACATTTGGGAGAGTGGGAAAGGGAATGTATTGATCATGGGTCATAGTTACACAGATGGAGATAAGTTATATTTAATTTAATTTATTTAATAATCAATATATATTTTTTAAATACACTTAACCCATGTTACAACAAATTAAAATAAAACAGTCATGACGAAAGCCCATAGGGCATAGGGCATGGGTGTTGGTGTGAGAATGGGCGTTGGCATGGGCATGGGCAAGTGGGTGGTAAGGGTGCAGGGTGTGGTCAGTGCAATGCAGGTGTGGGTGGGCGAACGGGCGTGTGTGTAGAGGTGGGTATCAGGGGCATGGGTATCAGGGGGGCGAGGGCGATTGGGTGTCAGGGTGTGAATGTGAGTGGGGAGCGGTGGTGGTAAGGTGTGTGCAGGCGAGGGTGAGCAGGTGGTGGTGGTAGTAAGGTGCGTGCGTTTGCGTCTGCGTCTGCAGCAGGCGAATGGGCGTGTGTGGTAGGTGGTGGTGGTGGTAGTAAGGTGCATGCGTTTGCGTCTGTGTTTGCGTCTGCCTCTAGTCTGCGTCTGCGGCAGGCGAATGGGCATGCGTGTGGGCAAGGGCGATGCAGTGGGCGGGGTGTGGACGTAGGCGTAGGCGAGTAGGTGGTGGAGGTGGTGGCCCGGTGCACGTGTTTACGTGTGCATTTGCGTCTGCAGGTGGGTTAATGGCCGTGCATGCGGGTGTGCATAGTCGCAGGAGTGGGAGTGGATGCAGGTGAACGGGTGGGGCGCGAGTGGGCGTGGATGCAGGTGAATGGGTGGGGCGCGTTCATCAACCCTGGCAGTAGGATAAAATAAAATATTAGTTACGATGAAAAAAAGAAAAGAAAACATACAACGGGCCCGGACACTTGTTATCCGGGCCCTGGTGGTATAATCTTGGACGGCGACGGGGGGTAAGTGGTGGATGTGTGATGGGTGTGTGGAGATGGTGATGGTGACACGGGGGTGGGCGGCGCATGAGGGGGACGGCGAGGGCAAGGGCAATGGTGCATCTGTGCATGACGCGGCTATGGTGACGGTGGTGGTGGCAATCGTCGTTTGGCATCAAGCATCCTGGTCGACGGTGGTGGCGACAGCGATGGTGTGACGGTGATGACGGCGTTGGTGCAATGGTGACAACGGCGATGGTGCGATGGTGACAACGGCAATGGTGCGAGGTTGGTGATGATTGGTGAGCTGAGGGTCAGGTGACAATAAACAAAGACGCAAACACACGCGTGAAGACACGTGTCACACATGTCACAAATGCTATATATGGCTCAGTTAGAATACAACCCACAGCTCAGCCAGCTCACACTCTACTCGGACTCTACTCGGAGTCCGAGCTCAGTCTTAGCATTGTCAGTCCTAGTACTCCTAGGCTGATTCCGAGTTCAGCTCAGATTCAGCTCGGACTGGACTAGGACTGAACTCAGATTACTAGTTCCTGTTTTAGTGAGTTCCAAGCCAGTTTTTGAGCTCGGAATTGACTTGGATTCCACTCGGAATCCTAGGATTGGGCTTGGACTGAGCTCGGAATCTCGGAATAAGGGGGGGGGAGTGTCATGCTCTCCCATGAGTATATGTCCAGTCTTGTAGTTTCGATTTAATTGGTGGCGCCCTTTGCTTAGTGATAACTTCAATAAGGATGCGTCCAAAATCATCATTTGCCATGTATTTTTTTAATTCGTTGGCAAGATCATCGTTGATCAGTCAAATAAATCGGTCATTTGGCAGAACTGTGACAATAGTTTGTTCTTCATCATTGCCCATATGATCTGGTCGTCTGGATAATGCATCTGCTTCAAACATTTTTGTGCCAGGTACATGTTCGATATGAAGATTGAATTCAGATAACAATGATGACCATTGAGCTTGTCAAGGTGTTAAGTGTTGAGCGGTTCAGTAATAGGACAAGTTCTTATGATCACAATGAACAATAATTGTGTGGGGAGAACCATGTAACAGATGGCACCAAACTGCAAGTCCTTTGATGATTGCAAGCAGTTCTCTATCATAGATTTGGTAATTCTGCTCTGTTGGTGTCAACGCATGAGATATAAATCCACATGGATGGAGTGCTCCTGATTCATCAGCTTGTTTCAATACTGCTCCAATTGCTTTGTTAGAAGCATCGGTTTGAAGGATGAATGATTTTGCAGGATTCGGCATCAACAAAACTGGCATAGAGGTGAACCGCTGCTTTAGGGTATCAAAGGCAAGTTGTCGTTCATTATTCCAATTGAATGGTTCCGCTTTCTTGGTTAAATCTGTAAGTGGTTTTGTGATTGTTGCAAAATTCCCAATAAATCGTTGGTAAAAATTTCCAAAACCTAGGAATGATTGGACTTGTTTAACTGTAGATGGTACTGGCCAATCGGCTATTCCTGCAAGTTTGACAGGATCCATTTGTATCTTTCCAGGCCAGATTATCATGCCCAGAAATTCGACTTCTTGAACAGCGAATTTACATTTTTCTAATTTCAGGAACAGATCATTCTCCTCCAATCAATTGAGAACCCTTTTTGTTCGTTCTTCTAGTTTGTTCAAATTCTGAGAACATATCAGGATATTGTTGATGAGCATCCAGCGAGTCTAGGCAGTGTTTGCAACAATTGCAGGAGACATTCGAAGCAGCCACGAAGCTCAGAGACACATTCGAAGTGATTCGTAACTTCGATCCACTTGTCTGAGCCCAGCAGTCCCAGTACCACATTCAATTAGCAGCCCAGGAGACATCCCGAGATCCAGTAGCAACCCACAGACCCAGAGCGTTCCAGAGCGTGCAGCGCCTTAGCCATTTGAAGCCATGCAAGATGTTCAAGACCTTTGATCAAGCCTTGTTCCCTTGTTAGCAGCTCCCAGTCATCGCCCACTGTTCGTTTGGCCCCCTAGCAACCCCAGGCATCTTCTAGAACATTGCACGAAGCCCAGTTGTCATCAGGATTGTGTTGTCATGGTTTGCACAGCATATGTTTCACTTGCTCCACATCTTTTGTTTCGTTGCCAGTTTGATTTTAGACTATTTTTAGCATCAGGCACCCCCTTTCATCGTTCCCCCCCCCCTTTTCACTTATATAGGACATCCCCTGTATAGATACAAAAAGGAGAGTCAGCCCCCAGTTGTGTTCCCCCTCAGAGAGTCATGATCTAAGCGTTGCCCTTTGTTCCCTTGTCTTGCCCTTGCACCCCTAGAGTTGTTCCAGCATCCCAGCCACCTAGTCGAACCTTGCCTTGCACCTTTGAACCACATTCGAAACCTTGTCTAGTCGTCCTCGCCTTTGTTTGCCTTTGTCCCTTTGTCATTTCAGTGCCTCCTGGCACTCCCAGCTTCATAGTGCAGTTCTACAGGTCTCTCCACTCGCAGCAGTCGCTCTAGGCCCTCTTGATCCCCTCTACTCCTCATTTCAAACTTCAATTCAATCGTCCACTGAAGGTGTTGCCCTGGTGTTGGTTTTAGGGTTTGGTGATAGAGTTCCCACCTAGTTGCGCATCATTGTCCATATAGATAATGAGCCATCCTTCATTAATCATGTCTCTGAAGTATTTGTTCATCATAGTTTGGAATGTAGACGGCCAATTGCATAGGCCGAAGAACATAACAGTTGGTTCGTATAATCCTCTGTTGGTAATGAAAGCAGCTTTCCATTCGTCCCCCTTCTTGATCCTGACGTTATTATACCCCCATCGGAGGTCTAATTTGGTGAAATATTGTGCGCCAGCAAGTTTTGTAAGGAGATCGGATACTAGGGGTAATGGGTATGCGTTCTTGATTGTCCAATCGTTTAAATATCTATAATCTTGGCACAGCCAAAGTGCACCACTTTCCTTTTTTGAGACAAAGAAAAACGGCAATGCTTGAGGAGATTTCAACAGTTTGATGTATCCTTTAGCTAGCTGTTCTTCAATCCATTCATCTAGTGATGACTGTTCTTTCATTGATAACGGATAGATCTTGCTAACTTTAGGACTAAAACTGGTTTTCAAATCGATAGCATGATCCCAAGTTCTGGAGGTTGGGAATCGTTCTGATGCCTTTTTCTCAAAGACTGAACACCATTTCCCATATTCCGATGGTAATTCCATTTTTGGTTCATCCTTTTTCAACTGATGTTCTAATGCTTGAGATGCTGATGTCTTGACTCTGATCCAGTAATCGTCTTCTCCCCATTGTTGATTGTCCAATGCCATTTGCCAGATAGTTCCTTCATTCCGTTGTTCATCGATGAGGTGTATTGTTTTATCTCTCCAATCAATGGTAGGATTGTTTTCTTCTAACCAAGGGATTCCCAAAATTAATCGTTGATCTCCCAATCTAGTGATTAGAAACCAGTTGCTGTATCGTTTTCCTCCGATTGAATATTGAATGTGGACTTGATGTGTAATCATTCCTTTAGTGTTAACCATTCCATCTGCGTTTCTGACTCTAATTGGTCTTCGCAATTTTTCTTTTGATAACTTGGTGGTTACTTCTTCGTCAATAAAATTCCCTTCTGCACCACAATCAATTAGAGCCGAAGTTTCAGTGGGTAAATCGGACGTCTCCACAGAAATTGAAAGGCGCTTGTCATTATTTGATCTTACTATTACAGAATCAAGCCCTAACTGTGAATGTCCATTTGTTATGGAAGTGCCAACTGCTGTGTGACGCTTCCAGGTTAAAAACCCTCGTTCTCGAGTTCATTAAGAAGACCTTCTCGTTCATTGGCCTTCATTCCAGCAAGGATTGCTCTGATACTTGTGACTGGATTGTCTTGCTTGTCCTTGGGCACATCTTCAGGGATAGATCTGATCCCCTTATTCTGAAATGACAAGGAGGCTTTGAAGGAGGTGTTTGACGTGGTGTTTCATTTGGGACAATTCCTAGAAACATGCCCCTGGTTTCCACATCTAAAACATTTTCCAGCCTTCATGTATTCCTCCTTTTGTTCATCTGTCAAATGTCCAGTGGGCATCGCATTTACTGATCGGGTTGATCTGCCCCTATTATTGATGTTTCAATTAAAATTGGAGCGATTCCCTTGTCCTGGTTTTCGCCCAAGCACTCGCATCATTTCCCAAGCGCCATGAAGCTGTTCTGCCTTCTCATATGCTTCTGTCATGGATAGAACGTTTGCTTCTAAGATCTTTGTAGCGATACTTTCAGGGAGCCCTTTGACAAAAGCCTGGAGCTGTGCAGTTGTTCCTTTCAAACCTGAGGTACCAATCTCCATGCGGAATTTTCTGATATATTCAGGGACTGAAACGTCGCCCCCTACTCTGAGATTGGCTAGATTGTTCAGCGCTCTGAGAGCGCTATTAACTTCACCCCAATCGGCTAAGAAACGCTTCTTGAATTCTGCCCAGTTTGTCCAAGTAAGGGTTGTTTCTTCTTCATCATCTAATTCGTCCTTGATCAGGACTTTCCAATTGTCAAGTTCCTGTCCAAGACAGGCAAGAGTGAATCGAATCTGTTTCTGTGCTTTGCCTTTATAATTATCGTCGTTTAAAACAAAGTAATCTTCAAGGCTTCCAATAAAAGCCTTTGCTTCGGTTCGTTTTCCTGTAAAAACACACATAGGCTGCGGTTTGATATCTCCTTTAGAGGCAGGTGCTGCTGCATCAGATGCCATTTTTTCTGTTTCTTCTCTTGGATCAGTAGGTTCTCTTGTTTCATCTTTCTTCTTTCCTGATTCTGGATCTCCGAATAGATTCGTTTCAATCTGTTTCTGTTCTTGGAATTCTATCCAAGGCTGTAGTTCTCCTTCCCTAAGTGCGTATTGATCTTGTTCTGCTATATCAGCAAGCTTGAGATATTCATTCCACCAAGAGAGTTCTGGTTCGTCTATAGGTGGTTTGAATAAAGAAAGAAGTTCTTCTTTGTGTTCTTCATTTATCCAATCAATCCAAATGTCATCTGGGAAGGCATCCTCTGGTCCTTCTGTGTAATCACCTTCGAAGAGGGATTCTGGTACTGGTTCGTTCTTTTTCTTAGTTCTTGAGCGGAAAAACCACCCTTTTCCTGTAGTTGATGGGAAGACTTCCTTTCGGTCTAGATAATACTTTTGTTTGAAATGGACAGAGCCGTTTGGGGGTCTGAGGTTTGAGGTTCTGGTATCAATGGTGTCTGGCTAGTGTAGAAACACTGAGCAACCTGGGAGTTCCAACTTGTGTTAAGATCAATGCTCTCAACACAGTTCGTTGGGGGGACCTTCTCACGCTCCAACCACCACCATCTAACTGGACACCGCTACTATCTACCCATCCGCAACACCAGTACCATGTCAAATGACAAAGGTACACTCAGGAACCTCCAGATGAGGATCTCCTACCAGAAATCTGATGATCCAGCCACACAGCTGATCACACAAGTCCTTGCCCTCCTTACCTGGGCTGATGAGCTTCTCTATAGCTCAAAGGTCAACTCTACCATCTATGTCCCACCTATTGATGAATTCTTTGGCCAGTCGAAGGCACAATGGCCATTGTTGCAGGTACTCCCTCCCCAGCTCACTACTGTTATTGACCCTGCGCCTGCCCATCCTTTGCGCTCTTCGGAGTTGCGAAGCCTGGTTAAGCAGGTCCAGGTCATCAGTTCCAAGCCTGGGGCTATCCAGGCCTCCCTGCGGGACCCTCCCAAGTCGTATGCCTCTGTGGCCTCACATCAACCCACCCCGCCTCCTGGGGGCCCTCGTGCCCCCCAGAAACCGCCCCGTGACATTCAATCCCGTGCGCAACTGGTCCTGGTGCCTCAAGTGCCCTTACCAGCCGACTTCAATGCTGACCAAGCTTGTCATACTATCAACACACTACTGGCCGATCCATCGAAGGGTGCAACCTATACTCCAACACCCATCCCACTGCCACCTGTACCAGCGCCTGGCACACTGTCCTCTCTTTCGCGGACAGCAAAAGGGAACTTGGTGGCAATCGGTTCTCCTGGCGTCTCGCTTGAACAGCTTACAAATTCACTTCCCTATATCAAACCGACCCTTGAATATGCTTGGGGGATCCCGACTTCGACCTTTAGTGGGACGAAATGGCAACGTGTGTGTATCAATGGAGTACTGACTCCTACTGAAGGCCCAATCCACACGCCGGAAGATTTAGCGAACCAAATCCACCTACATAACCCATGGACCAACCATCTTCAACAACCTATCATGCCCTACTGGATCCACAAACCCATCACCATCGAACCAGGTTCCAGGTCGACAATTGTCCTGGTTTTCGAGGACGAAGATGGGAAACTCCAGCAAGAGGTCTTAAGACAAAAGAAGATCTTCCTGTTTGGCCGAGCCTGTTCCATGCGAGCTTGGACAGAGACGAGGCCAAACGTTAAACCACCGCCCAAGACCACTTCTGTACTGGCGCTCTCAGCGCCATGAGGTTTCTTGCCCATATCTAGCTTTACTTACGGGTTTCGGTTCATCTACTAACCCTTCTTAGCTATTTCCCTGGCGTGGCCTCTTTGCCTTCAGGCTTATGTGAGTTTAGAAAGACATTTTGCTATACAAATACTACCGTTACCTATCATTTCTCGTAAAATACCCTATCATGTACTTAGTGGTATGCAGGGGTCTAAATGAGGAAAAAAAAAAAAAAAAAAAAAAAAAAAAAAACACAGTTCGTTCTAAGTCAACAGTGGCAAGCAGAGTCTCGGTCTGCTCCCAGCCTACTGGACAAGTTCTGGACACTAAGTCAAATGATGACGAAGGTCAAAGTAAACGATGAGCTCAAGAGATGAGAGCGAGGAGTTTCATTCAGAGGTTTGAGAGAATAATTCGATTAAGTTGGAACTGAAGTCTAGCTACGTTACAAGAGGGTTTATATACATAAAAGAACAAGAGAAATATAAAAGGAAACGTGCAGCTAAATACCCAAGAAAGGGAAAGTGAAGGTAAAATAGCTAAAGGAGATGAATGTCCATGAAACGTATAACAATGATTATGTAATAAAAGAGTCTGTTCAATGAAAGGGAAAGAAATTGTAACAGGATCCTGTCACCCACATCCCTTATGCCCACTGCCCTCGTCAATCCATCCTCTCCCCTGTCTCCAAAACCCTCAGTACTCTTGTGGTCAACTTCAACCAGCTTTCTGCGCCTCTTGATTCTGTCACCCATCTCATGCTCTCCACTGACCCACAATGTCTCACTTACAAAGAATGGGACAATCTATGGGAGCACACCAAGCAACTGGAGCGCATCACAAAGACCCTCCAATGGCGGATCGAGGCCACCAACAAGGACCTGGACACCATAGTCAAATGGATTGAGTCCAGAAAAGATCACGGCTGGACCACAGACGCGCAATGGTAGAAGTTGGTGACTTCTCACATACAAAGGGGGTAATGTTACAGTTTTTTTTCCTCTTCTATGATGGACACTTTATTATTACATCATCATCGCTATACGGTTTGATGGACATTTATCTCCTTTTGCTAATACCTTCATATTTCCTTTCATAGGTAGTTAGCTGCGCCTACTGCACATTCCTTTTACGACTTCCCTTGTTCTCAAAACATATATAAACCTTCAAATATCATGTACATTCGCTAGTTCCAACTTAATCAAATCTTATTCTCAATTTTGACTCGAACTCCTCACTCTCTCCCTCCTGAGTGTTAAAAGTTAGATTAGATAATTAGAATTAGAATTAAATAGTGTTTTATATTTAACTAAATATCTATTCAGATTATGTGATATCACATGATTAGTCATGTGATTAGTCATGTGATTAGTCACATGTCTTATAGGCTCATCTAGACTCTGATTAGTAATAATAAACTCTTATTTGTACTTGTGTATGAAATTATAGAGTTCAGAGATATTTATATCTTTGACAGATATTATAGAGTTTGATGGGACAACTATCAACTGAATTGAATAGTTGATAAGAATCATTTATATTTAGAACATGACTCAGAAATGACTCATATGACTGTGCATTGCTGTGCAATGACTGTGCAATGACTCATACTACTGCGCATGAGTCATATAGCTATGCACATGAGTCATTTAGAAGGAAATGATGTCATATAGAACATCATAGAATGATTAAAAATAGATAATAATAAAAGAAACTCGTTTAATAGTATTTTTATTATTATATTTTGTACCTAGATTAGGGTTACTGAAATGTATATAAGGAGGGCGTTTGGATGCTAAGCTCCTCAGTTTTTCCACCTAACCAATAGGCAGATAAGCACTGTTACTAACAAATGTAAGTACATTGAAACCTTACTTAGCCAGTGCTCTGCGCTGCTGTCCCTTGTTTCAATACTGAGCTCATTGTCGACTTAAAGACCTTTGTCATCATTTGACTTAGCACCCAGAACCTGTCCAGTAGGTTGGTAGCAGACCGAGACTCTGCTTGCCACTGTTGACTTAGAACAAACCGCATTGGGAGTGTTACGACCTAACGATTTTTACGGGATTTTTCTATATTTTTATCTATTTTCCTTGGGGCTCTATCAACACTTCTCTGGATATAGGCAACGACTCCCACCCCTAACGGGATATTCCGAGGGCTTAGATCAGCAAGTGGCTGTACCGCAGCATATGAGGTTATAGGGGTTAAGACTCTGGGCGAGTCCAGGCAGTTTTAGATGGTAGGCCTAGGTCTTGTAGCTGCGCGTGCACAGACCAGGTGTTGGGGTATATAAGGAGGGTGTCTTGTAGGTACGAGTCTCTAAGACTCTAGATAGTTTCCTCTTACCAGGCTACTACTCTATTGTGTTTTCAATCTATTCTTTATTCCTCATCATTTCACGAGGCTTGTGGTTGTGGTGGGATTAGTCCTAACATAATCCAGAGTCTTTCAACCACACCCTTCATTGTCGCACACAGTGCCGGGCACGCCTTGCTTGTCGTCGCTCACAGCATTGAACGGATCATTTCACCTTTTGTTATCACTTTCGACATTGACTAGGCGACACAGCGTCACGACTGACGTTGGGACCACACTAGTCAACAAAACAGGTGCTAGACAAGAGTTGGGGCATGCAGTAGTCGACCGGGCAGGGTCTTACTGGTACCAACACTAGTGCTTGCGGAAAAGGCGGCGGAACCGTTGAAGACAATCAGGTGGCGTGTCGTGTATCAAGGCACACAGTCTCAGAATACCAATTACGTATCAGGTCTTAGTTACCTGAGCACGAGGACATCTGAGTGAAGAGCTGGGCACCACCCCATTTGGTCTTGTGACGGAATTAAATCGAACATATACGTGCGGGTGCGTTGTTGACCGCAGTATACTCTGACTACGCCGGGAAGGGTAGTCCGCAACGAAAAGACAACAGTCCTTGTCATCTGACGGGGATCTTAGGCGATAAAGGCGGCAACAAACGGACCGAGGTGCAAGTTAGGAGTGCTTGGCTTGGTTGAAGATCTATTTTGAGAACAATGGTACAATTGTTCAATTATGTATTACCCTATGCCCAGGCGACACTAGAAGAGATCGGTTGGATCTTTGAAGCAGACTGGGCAGCAGCACTCGAGCCGGTGCAGTTGAGGCTGGCAGCATTCATTGGTGACTTGGTCATCAGGCGTCACGACAACCATATACGATTGTGGCGCAAACATCTAAAGGCAGTGGCGGCTCGCCAGCGACAGAGGATCGTCAAAGAGCTCAAACTAAAAGAGGTGGAGCAGATCCGCAAACAGGAAGAGGCTTGGCAAGCCCTTCTGGAACAACGGCACCTGGATAAGGCATTATTAAGGGCGCGCCGAGACAAGGGGACTCTAGTGGGTCTGATCGAAAAGGCATACAGAGGACGGCCCAATAATGTGGTCGTCAAGGCGATACTAGCAGTGCCATACAACCGGTATCTCCTTGTGGTGGAGGATGCAGCCAAGGCGCTCGAAAAATATCACATCAACGTGGCAGCAATAGATTATGAGCAGGGGGCGCGAACCCTGTATTTCAACGAGGGAATGCAGATGTCGCATCAGGACTGGAACGCCCTTATGCACGCCCTTAATGGAAATATCAAAGGCACCTTCCTGGGAAAGGTGCAAAGATGAGAAGAGGCTGAGCAGTGTCGTCAGGGGCTTCGTTATGACCCATACATGCAAACGCACACATCCAGAAAGGCAGGAGCAGGGACGCCGACTCCATCTTTGGCAAACGGAATGACCTACGTAAATGATGTGTTCCATGAGCTTGGAGAAATTGAGTTGGACCAACTACTGAAAGAATGCGGTGGCGACGAGACCCTCAGAGACCACACCAAGAGATTAAATGCATGGAGGGAAAATGTGCCATGTGGACGGGCGGTGATGCCTGGACCAGCCATGAAAGGAAAAGGCAAAAAGTATCCCTGGCACGAGGATGGGCTATGCTACATGGTATTATTCAAACAAGAATACCACGACAAGTATTGTTGGCCGCATTGGCCGCGCGTTATGGATATCCTTAGCTGGGACCCTGAACTCAGGGACTTGTTGGCTCATTTCGCATTACAGGACAATAGGGATCCACGGAGGTTCCATGTGATTGAGGAATTGGCTATCAGGGAGTTCGACGATGAGATCTATACGTGTGAAGAGTTGATAAGGCTAGAACGCCTTCCTGATCATTGGCTCCAGGCGGAATTCGGAGGCCATGGGAAGTCCAAGCTTAAACGATCACCCGCACTGACGATCTCCTCTTTCATTCAAGGGCCATCAAAAAACCCTTCCCTAGTTACTGTCACAAAACTGACTTATGCGCAAACTCTTGAAAAGGCAACTGGTCCTAGTAAGGTGAAAATGAGGACTCAGGGGGCTGATATGACATGGTGGGGTGTGTTAAGATTGATGCTCTCAACACAATTCATTCTAAGTCAACAGTGGCAAGCAGAATCTCGGTCTGCTCCCAGCCAACTGGACAAGTTCTGGACACTAAGTCAAACAATGACAAAGGTCAAATAAATGACGAGCTCAGAGATGAGAGCGAGGAGTTTTGTTCAGAGGTTGAGAGAAGAATTCGATTAAGTTGGAACTGGAGTCTAGCTACTTTACAAGAAGGTTTATATACGTAAAAGAACAAGAGAAATATAAAAGGAAACGTACAGCTAAATACCTAAGAAAGGAAATGTGAAGGTAAAATAGCTAAAGGAGATGAGCGTCCATGAAACGCATAATGATGATTATATAATAAAGTAAGTCCGTCAAAAAAAGGGAAAGAAATTGTAACATTACCCCCTTTGTATGCAAGAAGTCACCGACTTCTTAACCTGTCCCCCAACCATGGTTTCCACCATTTGTCCACCCATGATCCCTTCGCGATTTCAACCATTCGGCGATGGTGTTGACATCATGGTTAGCGGTTTCAAACCGCCATTGCAGAGTCCTTGTGATATAGTCTAGCTGGACTGTTTGCTCAAGAATTGCGTCGCGTTCTTTGTCCGTGACAGTGTGAGGATCAGTGGTGAGGGCAGTGTTGAGCATGGCATCAAGAGGTCTGGCAAAGAGTTGGTAGTCGACAATGAAGGTGGCGAGGGCTTCCTGAGCTCGAAGAAGAGTGGCGTTAGGGGTCCGGGCGAGAGGTGGTGCTGGCGGAGCGGGTAGGGGTGCTTCTTCCTCAATAAGGAAGTCAGCGAGCTCGTCCGGATGCTGATGTAGGGTGGCGATGGTAGAGGCAGGGGAGGCGGGCCAATCCGGGAAGAGATATTCATCGATGGTGGTGGTGGTAGTAATAAAGACCTCAATGGGGAGGTCGTGGGCGGTGGCGAGGAACGGGGAGGCAGCGGTGAAGGAGGGGTCATAACAATGGCCACAGGCTGTGACCAGGAGTGCAAAAGCGAAAGCGACGAGGTAGGCGATGATGACGACAGCAGACATGCTGTATTGATAGGATGGGAGAGGACAAGACCTCTGGGTGTGGTTTAAATATCCCAAATCTCATCGTCAGAGTCCAAAGCTAAGATCTCTTCGATCTCAGGTTCTCTAGTTCTGAGAAAGTTCTCATGGGAGTTCCTAGCCGCTTCTTCTTGTTCTGATCAGGTTCTTGCATCGTCAGGATGTGGAATACGAATTTGGTCAGGGTGTGCATGTTGTGTAACATGTATTTCTGGATTGTTCATGCTAGCCTGTATTGCCTGGTTCAGAAGATCGTAATATCGTTCAGTTGCAATTGTTATTTCCATTTGCACTCATGTACGGTTAAAATTTTCACTTCCCCTTATATTCATTCGTCATTTGTATTGTCATTGTTCTGCGGAGATATCTCTGCCAAGCTGAATGATCCATTGTAAGGCTTCTGATAGGTCCGGGAAGGTTCGTCGCAACCAAACTCTGTGATATATGTTGTCATATTGAAAGCAAGGGTGAACTGATGCTGGGAGATAATGTGATTCAGCTTCTTGGAACGTAGGTAATTCTCCTAGATCAAAAGAGAGGTGGTGATACTGAGGAAGATACCTCGATAAGGCGTTATATGGAATCTCGGTGCGCCCCTGTGGATGGGTTCGTTTATGAGGAGGTAATTGTGCTACCTTGGGCGGTTTTGACATCATTGGAACATATTTCAGTTTTTGATATATAGAGAGCGTTTGTTTGGAAGGATGTTTAAAGGCTGGAACAAACATCTGCGTGACAGAGTATCTGGTTTTGACAGTAGGAGTGTATCGTCCAACAGTTCTGCAGAATCTTTTGACATAATGGATGTTATGTTTTAGTTGGAGGTTAGTGCGATAATAAGTCATTGTTTTAATTGTTTCAGAGGTTTCTTCTGCTTTTATACTCAACCAGGATATCCGCAGCATTGCCTAGATGTCGTTCCAGTTCCCAAGTGTTATCATTTGCTCCATAGCCTTTCCATTTGACTAGGTATTGATAACCGGCTCCGCGTTTCCGATGTCCAAGAATAGCTTCAATCTCAAACTCTTCTTGTCCGTTAACCATATCGGGAGGTGGCATAGTGAAATTTGGGCCATGCATTGAGGTTTCCTTATATGGAGTGAGGAGTGATGCTGTTACAAGCTCACGCTCCTAACACAAACCCACAAGCCTCGCAGAGGAGAGATAGAAGAAGAGGGGGGAAAGGAATGTATTAAGACTACAATAAATAGTAACCTAGGCCCATAGACAGAGCATAAGAGAAACCATCTAGAGTCTAAAGAGACTTCAACTATCTACCAAGGTCCTTATATACTCCTCCTAGTAGACCCCTAGCCACCATGTCCCATCAGCACTCCCACAGCCGCGACCACCTTAACTCCCTGCCTTGCTGTGCGTCCTATTGTATCCATGCTTCTTGGGCGCTGCCACCTGTCAACTGTTTAATAGACCAGGCCTGGCCCATTCCCATGATGTCTGGACTTCCACAGACTGTCCTAGGCTTCCATTATAGGACGCGCTACCTCCCAGGCTTCCCGCGATCCCCATAGGTGTGTCTCCTGCCATATCGAGCATTGGTATCCTTCTGATGACTTGACCTGATGATGTGCTGATGCACTGATGCATTGATGTGATCCCGAGGCGCCATCATGCAGGGTTGATCCTCCCTTCCTATTATATCCTTGGCTGGCCCAGCCAACCGCCGTCTCGTCTTCTAGTGAGCGCTGCCATGTGCTAACCCACGCGAAGTGTTCCTATAGCCTTCCTAAGGTCCCAGACCTTGTGCCAATGATGCTGAGTGATGCCTGATCACCCAGTGAATAAAACCGAAAATAAGATGCTAGGATCGGTTCCTAACAGATGCATGAAACACAGGATGAATGCGCCATTGTTTCGGTAATTTCAATTTATAGGTAACTGGCCCCATGACTTGTTCGACCTGGAAGGGTCCTTCTCGATTTGGTGCTAGCTTCCTTGATTGATACGGGATATGGAGATTCTTGTTTTCGAGCCAGACTTTGTCACCTTTTTCGAATCTGATTGACTTGTCTCTATGTCTATGAGCGACCGTTTGTCTAGCAAGTTCATGAGCAGCTAGAGCTTCTTCTCTAGCTTTTCGAAGCATCTGAAGGCATTCTTCTGCTGCTGGTGCGGTCATCTTGATTGCTGCTATAGGGATAGCGATTGGATTTGATCCGTACATAAGTTGAAATGGTGATGTCTTTATCATGTCATGATATCGGTTATTATGTGCAAATTCAGCGATGGGTAATAATGGTTTCCATTTATGGGGTTCATTTGCACAGAACATTCAAAGATAAATTTCAAGTTCTTGATTTACACGTTCAGTTTCTCCATCTGTCTGAGGATGATAGGCTGTGCTCATCCTGTGGTCGATTCCTAGAGCTTTTCGTATCTCTTGAAATACTTTGGTGGAGAATTGTGGTCCTCTATCAGAGATTAAGATGTCAGGGAGTCCAAAGTGTTTAAATATTTCAGAGATATAGAGGTCTGCAGTTCCTAAGGCGTTGATCGTCTTATTGCAAGGAGTAAAAATTACCCCCTTTGTAAGGCCATGGTCCACCGTGACCAGGATGGAGTCGTAACTGTCAGATATAGGAAGATCAGTAATAAAATCAAGTGTGACTTGTTGGAATGGCCGAGTAGCTTTTGATGGAATAGGGATTAATGCCGGTGAATTTGGGTGGGTATTGACTTTCATCTGTTGGCAGAGTGCACAACCTTCAACCCATTCTTTGACATGTCTTTACATTCCAGGCCACCAATAATCATGTTTCAAAAGTGCTAGCGTTTTCAATTGGCCAGGATGTCCTGAAGATAATGCTTCATGTATCTCCTTAATTAATTGAGTGCGCAACTCAATTCGATCAGGCACATAGATCTTGCCCAAGTAATAGACGATACCATGAATATATGTCCAGTCTTGTAGTCTGGATTTAATCGGTGGTGCCCTTTGCTTAGTGATAACTTCAATAAGGATGCGTCCAAAATCGTCATTTGCCATATATTTCTTTAATTCGCTGGCAAGATCATAATTGATTAGTCGAATAAATCGGTCATTTGGCAAAACAGTGACAGTAGTTTGTTCCTCATCATTTCCCATATGATCTGGCCGTCTGGATAATGCATCTGCTTCGAACATTTTTGTTCCAGGTATATGTTCAATACGAAGATCAAATTCAGATAACAATGATGACCACTGAGCTTGTCGAGGTGTTAAGCGTTGAGCAGTTCGGTAGTAGGACAAGTTCTTGTGATCACAATGGACGATGATCGTGTGAGGAGAACCATGTAATCGATGGTGCCAAACTGCAAGTCCCTTGATGATTGCAAGCAGTTCTCTGTCATAGATTTGGTAATTCTGTTCCGTTGGTGTTAGCGCATGGGATATAAATCCACATGGATGGAGTGCTCCAGATTCATCAGCCTGTTTCAGTACTGCTCCAATTGCTTTATTAGAAGCATCAGTTTGAAGGATGAATGGTTTTGCAGGATTTGGCATTAACAAAACTGGCATAGAGGTGAATCGTTGCTTTAGGGTGTTAAAGGCAAGTTGACATTCATTATTCCAGTCAAATGGTTCCGCTTTCTTGGTTAAATCTGTAAGTGGTTTTGCGATTGCTGCAAAATTCCCAATAAATCGTCGGTAAAAGTTTCCAAAGCCTAGGAATGATCAGACTTGTTTAACTGTAGATGGTACTGGCCAATCGGCTATTCCTGCGAGTTTGATAGGATCCATTCATATTTTTCCAGGCGAGATGATCATGCCCAGAAATTCGACTTCTTGAACAGCGAATTTACATTTTTCTAATTTCAGGAACAGATCGTTCTCTTCCAATCGATCGAGAACCCTTTTTGTCTGTTCTTCTAGTTCGTTCAAATTCTGAGAACATATCAGGATGTCGTCCATATAGATAATGAGCCATCCTTCATTAATCATGTCTCTGAAGTATTTGTTCATCATAGTTTGGAATGTAGATGGCGAATTGCATAAGCCGAAGAACATAACAGTTGGTTCGTATAATCCTCTGTTGGTAATGAAAGCAGCTTTCCATTCGTCTCCCTTCTTGATCCTGACATTATTATACCCCCATCGGAGGTCTAATTTGGTGAAATATTGTGCACCAGCGAGTTTTGTAAGGAGATCGGATACTAGGGGTAGTGGGTATGCATTCTTGATTGTCCAATCGTTTAAATATCTATAATCTTGGCACAGCCGAAGCGCACCACTTTCCTTCTTTGAAACAAAGAAGAATGGCAATGCTTGAGGAGATTTCGACAGTTTGATGTATCCTTTAGCTAACTGTTCTTCAATCCATTCATCCAGCAACGACTGTTCTTTGATTGATAATGGATAGATCTTGCTAACTTTAGGGCTAAAACTGGTTTTCAAATCAATAGCATGATCCCAAGTTCTGGAGGTTGGGAATCGTTCTGATGCCTTTTTCTCAAAGACTGAGCACCATTTCCCATATTCTGATGGTAATTCCGTTTTTGGTTCATCCTTTTTCAACTGATGTTCTAACGCTTGAGATGCTGATGTCTTGACTCTGATCCAGTAATCGTCTTCTCCCCATTGTTGATTGTCCAATGCCATTTGCCAGATAGTTCCTTCATTCCGTTGTTCATCGATGAGGTGTATCGTTTTATCTCTCCAATCAATAGTAGGGTTGTTTTCTTCTAACCAAGGGATTCCCAAAATTAATCGTTGATCTCCCAATCTAGTGATTAGAAACCAGTTGCTGTATCATTTTCCTCCAATTGAATATTGAATGTGGACTCGATGTGTGATCATTCCATTAGTGTTAACCATTCCATCTGCGTTTCTGACTCTAATTGGTTTTTGCAATTTTTCTTTTGATAACTTGGTGGTTACTTCTTCGTCAATAAAATTCCCTTCTGCTCCACAATCGATTAGAGCCGAAGTTTCAGCGGGTAAATCGGACGTCTCCACAGAAATTGAAAGGCGTTTGTCATTATTTGATCTTACTATTACAGAATCAAGCACTAACTGTGAATGTCCATTTGTTATGGAAGTGCCAACCACTGTATGACGCTTCCAGGTTAAAAACCCTCGTTTTCGAGTTCATTGAGAAGACCTTCTCGTTCATCGGTTTTCATTCCAGCAAGGATCGCTCTGATACTTGCAACTGGGTCGTCCTTCTTTTCCTTGGGCGCTTCTTCAGGGATAGATCTGATCCCTTTATTCTGAAACAATGAGGAGGCCCTGAAGGAGGCGTTTGACGTGGTGTTTCGTTTGGGACAATTCCTTGAAACATGCCCCTGGTTTCCACATCTGAAACATTTTCCAGATTTCATGTACTCCTCCTTTTGTTCATTAGTCAAACGTCCGGTGGGCATCGCATTCACTGATCGGGTTGATCCTCCTCTATTATTGGTGTTTTGATTAAAATTGGAGCGATTCCCTTGTCCTGGTTTTTGTCCAAGCACTCGCATCATTTCCCAAGCGCCATGAAGCTGTTCTGCCTTCTCATATGCTTCTTTCATAGAAAGAATGTTTGCTTCTAAGATCTTTGTAGCAATACTTTCAGGGAGCCCTTTGACAAAAGCCTGGAGCTGCGCAGTCGTTCCTTTCAAACCTGAGGTACCAATCTCCATGCGGAATTTTCTGATATATTCAGGGACTGAAACGTCGCCCCCTACTCTGAGATTGGCTAGATTGTTCAGCGCTCTGAGAGCGCTATTAACTTCACCCCAATCGGCTAAGAAACGCTTTTTGAATTCTGCCCAGTTCGTCCAAGTAAGGGTTGTTTCTTCTTCATCGTCTAATTCATCCTTGATCAGGACTTTCCAATCGTCGAGTTCCTGCCCAAGACAGGCAAGAGTGAATCGAATCTGTTTCTGTGCTTTGCCTTTATAGTTATCGTCATTTAGAACAAAGTAATCTTCAAGACTTCCAATGAAAGCCTTTGCTTCGGTTCATTTTCCTGTAAAAACACACATAGGCTGCGGTTTGATATCTCCTTTAGAGGCAGGTGCTGCTGCGTCAGATGCCATTTTTTCTGTTTCTTCTTTCAGATCTGTAGGTTCTCCTGTTTCGTCTTTCTTCTTCCCTGATTCTGAATCTCTGAATAGATTCCTTTTGATCTGTTTCTGTTCTTGGAATTCTATCCACGGCTGTAGTTCTCCTTCCTTAAGTGCGTATCGCTCTTGTCCTGCGATATCAGCAAGGTTGAGATATTCGTTCCACCAGGAGAGTTCTGGTTCGTCTGTAGGTGGTTTGAATAACGAAAGAAATCCTTCTTCATGTTCTTCATTTACCCAATCAATCCAAACGTTGTCTGGGAAAGCGTCTTCTGGTCCTTCAGTATAATCACCTTCAAAGAGGGATTCTGGTACTGGTTTGTTCTTCTTCTTAGTTCCTGAGCAGAAAAACCACCCTGTTCCTGTAGTTGACAGAAAAACCTCTCGTTGATCTAGGTAATACTTTCGTCTGAAACAGACAGAGCCGTTTGGGGGTCTGAGGTTCAAGGTTCTGGTATCAATGGTGTCTGGCTAGTGTAGAAACACTGAGCGGTTCTGGGAGTTCCAACTTGTGTTAAGATCGATGCTCTCAACACAATTTGTTCTAAGTCAACAGTGGCAAGCAGAATCTCGGTCTGCTCCCAGCCAACTGGACAAGTTCTGGACACTAAGTCAAACAATGACAAAGGTCAAATAAACGACGAGCTCAGAGATGAGAGCGAGGAGTTTTGTTCAGAGGTTGAGAGAAGAATTTGATTAAGTTGGAACTGGAGTCTAGCTACTTTACAAGAAGGTTTATATACGTAAAAGAACAAGAGAAATATAAAAGGAAATGTACAGCTAAATACCTAAGAAAGGAAATGTGAAGGTAAAATAGCTAAAGGAGATGAGCGTCCATGAAACGCATAACGATGATTATATAATAAAGTAAGTCTGTCAACAAAAGGGAAAGAAATTGTAACAGGGTGGAGCGGTACAGCGTGTGGAGGATTGGGTGGCAACAGATCCCACGATACCTAATAAAGGGGAACGGGACCATAAACGTATGGAAATAGACCAGTGGAGAAGGACTGTAGGTAGGGAGGTGGACGTTCCTTACCCATACCCCAGACCCATCAGTGTTGTAGGAATGGTCAATCCATCTATGCCTGGTTATTGCTATCTGCACCTGATCTGACAGCAGTACTGGTCTGAGTACGACTGGCCACAATACCCACAGGTCCAGGAGATGATGCAATGGGATTTGGAACTTCGGAACACGGAGGTTCAAATCATTATAAGGTCTACGTATGGACGCCGAAATTGTCTTCATGTCATCGCTGCTCCATGGGGAGAAACAGGATGGGACAGGATGGCAATCTTGATAACCCAACGAAGAGGATACATGCATGTGGGAGCATTTCAATATACGGCTAACACGATTACTTGGCTGTTACATGGCATATGGGGGTGGCGTAATCTACAAACTAGTCAAGATATTCCTCCGCTGGCTGCTAATGCAGACCAAGCTGCTCTAAATGCACATGAGAATGCGGTTATCCTGCAAAACGAGCAACGATTGGATGCTGCCGCAGCAATTGGTGGCACGATTGCAGATCTGATTAACGAATATCACCGTGCAAACCCCAGGCCGGAACCTCAACCTCTCACAAAGGCTGAAATGCCGGATCATTACGAAGGAGATCCCTGCATGGTCGATGGATGGTTGAGACAGATGGAGATCTACTTCCGATTGGCTAGAGAGACACGCGCTGACAGGAAGATCTTGCTGTGTTTATACCAAATCCGGAAGGGAAAAGATAACAGGGCAGGAGACTGGGCAGGAGTACAGCTAAAGCAGGCGTTGGAGGCGGATCAGGAATATCAAGATAAGATGGATAACGCATCACCATTTTGGGTACCCAGTCTCACATGGGAAGAGCTGAATACTGGGCAATACAACCATTTAACGCAACTGCCCACTCTACTGCGATGACCTCTCCGGAACCAGTACCCCTTTACGACGTGGACAGGGTTTAAGGAGGAAATGCATCATTTCTTCATGTCCACCGAAACTAGGGAGAAGGCGACGGACGCAATCCTGGTACTTAAACAAGGAACCCAGCCAGTTGAAGATTATATCATCAAGTTCAACGCTTTGAAACTGCTAGTCAACTGGGATGATCGGGCACTGTTGGCGCACTTCTTAGGACATATCCATCCAGCGTTAGGAAGAGACCTTATTCGGTATGGAAATTTACTGGAAGATGCCACATTGGATCAAACCCAGAAATGGGCAATTGAGTTGGCACGCGCATATAGAAAGGCAAACGAAGCATACGGAATGGGTCGAAGCAATGATGGATATAAGGAGAAACCGGTTGCTAAGGACTCCAAGCCCAACCAATTCCAGTACAGTGCGCCCTCGGGATCCAAATCAATGCATGACCCAAATGCAATGGACGTTGACAAAACAAAGCGGGCAAAAGGGGCTTGTTTTAATTGTGGGAACACCAGGCACTGGGCTAAGGATTGTCCTGAGCCAAAAAGGGCTAAGGCACAGGATAAGGGCAAGGGACGGATCAGGGAGCTGAGGGTGGAAGATCTCACAGAGGAGATGTGGAAAGAATACAGAAAGGAGAAGGGTTTTGGCGAGGGTCAATAGGCAAGCGCTCGGTGCTATTGACAAAAAAGGACTCAGTTGTACACAAGGACTCGTGTATTAGTGTTCCGGAATTATTATATGAATGTTCATCTTTTGTTCATCGTATTCAGAACCTGAGTGTGAGCGCAAAACCCCGGATAAGAACTTGGACCCCCACGTGGGTTCTGAGACAAATATGGCAACAGGACAAAGTGACTGCAGTGCAGTGCTTGAAGGAATGGGTTCATAACAAGCGAGTTCAACAGGCCGACGAGACACTTGTTGCAGATCTAAATAAGTTGCCTGAGGAAGACACATTATGGAATCTAATACAACTGTGGGGGCAGTTGGTAAAAGCTTCAGGAAAGCAGGAGATGAATTTGAAGGGCACGATCACTACAATGGACATGGGTCACACAATTAATGTTACAGCATTAGTAGATTCTGGCTGTACAGGGTCTTGCATCAATGACGAGTTTGTAGAACAACACAAACTAAATAAACGAAAGATGCTGAGGCCGATGGCGGTTTACAATGCGGATGGAACACGTAACGTGATGGGCAGTCTGGAGTATATGGTGCAATTTAAGCTGCGTATTGGTGACCATGAATAAGTCATTGAGTGTGGAGTAGCAAGATTGGGAAAAACGGACCTGTTCCTGGGACATGACTGGCTCCAGCATCACAACCCGGTGATGGACTGGAAGAAACAGGAAGTACATTTCAGTCGATGCCCAGGGACCTGTTGGGATCGGTCAGAGGTAGCAGAACCTGAGGAAGAAGTTGACCCGATGCAGCCTTTGGAACAGGGAGAGCGACTATTGGCCGTGCACATCGGCGAACCTGAACTCCATATTCGATTGGTGGCAACGGACATTGCGGCGAGGGAAGCCAGTGCGGCAGTAAAGCGTACATTAGAGGAAGTTGTTCCTAAACACTACTTAATTCATCGAAAGGTGTTCAAAAAGGAAACCTTTGATGAGTTACCACCAAGACACCCCTGGGACCATGCAATCGAGTTAATTCCGGGATCTAAAGCCGTAGATTGCAAGATCTACCCTCTCAACCATGAAGAACAGGCACAATTAGACAAGTTCCTAAAGGAGAATCTGGAGTCGGGATGAATTCAACCAAGCAAGTCCCCCATGGCATCGCCTTTCTTCTTTCTCAAGAAAAAGGATGGCAAGTTACGGCCAGTACAGGACTATTGTCGGCTTAACAAAATGACCATAAAGAATCGTTACCCACTTCCACTCATTGGCGAATTGGTGGACAAGTTGTCCAAGGCGCAGATATTCTCTAAAATGGACATTAGATGGGGATACAACAACGTCCGGATCAAAGAGGGCGATGAGTGGAAAGCAGCAAATAGAGGGTTGTTTGAACCATTGGTTATGTTCTTTGGGCTCACTAACTCGCCCACCACGTTCCAAACAATGATGAACGATATATTCCAGGTGGAGATTGCGGAAGGATGGGTGGTTATCTACATGGACAATATTTTAGTCTTTTCAAATAATCAACAAGACCATATTCGTCATGTCAACTGTATTCTGGCAAAACTGGAGGAGCATAAATTGTCGTTGAAGCTGGAAAAATGTTGGTTTGATCAAGCACAAATTGACTTTCTGGGTCTCGTTATTAGTCAAGATTCGATCCGGATGGAACAAGGTAAAGTCAAAGCATTGGTCGACTGGCCTATTCCAACGTCAAAACAGGAGCTTCAACAGTTTTTGGGCTTTATTAACTTTTATTGTTGATTTGTGGAGGGTTTTGCGCGCGTGGCAAAGCCTTTAACCCGTTTAACTGGCAAGGTGGATTGGTTATGGACGGAGCTTGAAACTGCTGCCTTTCAGGGACTGAAAGCCCTTGTGGCGAGGGAGGTGACTTTGAAAATTCCCGATGACGAGGGCCAATTCCGGGTAGAAGTGGACGCGTCGGACTTTGCGATTGGCGGAATTCTGTCTCAGCAAGGAAAAGATAGCCTATGGCGACCGGTGGCTTTCATTTCAAAGTCGCTTAACGATGTGGAACGGAATTACAAGATCTATGATAAGGAAATGCTAGCGGTCATGCACGCCTTTTACGAGTGGTCTCACTACCTCAAAGGTGCAAAAGAGATCGTGGAGGTTTTAACGAACCATCAAAACCTCACGTACTTTCGAAAACCACAAAATTTGAATAGATGCCAAGCACGTTGGGTGACGGATTTGCAGGAATACAACTTTGTTATCAAACATCGGTCAGGAAAGTCCAATTCTAAGGCAGATTTACTATCGCGATGAGCAGGCCATGAACGAGGGCAAAACAACAACAAAGGCGTTATCCTGCTAAAGGAGCACTTGTTTGTCCAGATCTTTGATGATGATAGGGCACTAGAGGAAATCGTGGATCGCATCAGGAAGATTCCAAAGCGCCAATGGGAGAAACAGGTCTTAAAGGGATTGGAGAAAGGCAATGGAGATTTCAAGGTGGATAAGGGATTAGTAGAATGGAAGGGCCACGTGTATGTACCCGCCGTCAAACGCATTCGAGGAGAGATCATCCAAATTCATCATTCATGGGGACACTCAGGGATCGTCAAAACCATGGAACAGCTTACCCGCAATTATTGGTGGCCAAACATGCGCCAAGATGTCAAGGAATACATAGCCGGCTGTGAAACCTGTCAGCGCGCTAAACCAGATCGACAACCAAGGGCCGCGCCATTAGTGCCAAATGAAGTACCACAGGAACCATGGGAGGTCATATCAGTGGACTTCATCAGTGATCGGGGACCCCAGTTCACATCAAAATTCATGGATGATCTTTATGGCATGTTAGGAATCAAACCTAACCGATCAACCACTTATCATCCGCAAACCGATGGACAGATGGAGCGCGTCAATCAGGAGGTCAAGGAATTTCTGACGATGTTCGTCAACCATAGACAGGACAACTGGAGCGACTGGTTGTTGGTAGCGCAGTTTTGCCACAATGACCAAGTACACGCCTCTACTGGATTTTCACCATTCTTCATGAACTACAGGCGTCATCCGCATAAAGGTCTCAGTCCCACATACAAGCCGAAAGTGGTGGCAGTCAAAATGCTGGTGGACGAGTTAAAAGACATTCATTCACAGGCACAAGCAGCATTAGAGAAAATGGCCACCATGATGAAAACGCGGTATGACGCCAGCAAGTCACAGGCTCGGCAATATAAGCCCGGCGACAAGGTCTACTTGAGCACAGAAAACCTTCCAGTCATCCGCGCAACCAAGAAATTGGATGGCAAGTTCGTGGGTCCTCTGGAGGTGGTCGAGAAGGTTGGCAAATCCGCATATTGGTTAAAAGTCCCCGCTTCCTGGAAGGTTTACAACATATTCAACGAAGTCCTCTTAAAACCGTACAAAGAACCAGGATTTCCTAATCAAAAGGAAAAAGTTGTGCAGAGACAGGAAGCGCAAATGGTTGAGGAGTCTTCAGATGACGAGTATGAAGTGGAAAAAGTCATGGACAGTTGAGTAAGCGGACGTGGCGGCGGGCGACTAGAATACCTAGTCAAATGGAAAAACTACCCTGTGGAAGATTCCACTTGGGAACCTGCAGAAAACCTCGAAAATGCCAAAAAGGAGGTTCAGAAATTCCATAAGGCCAACCCTGCTGCACCACAGCGCTTTGTCAACACCTGAGACTTGCACTACCGCAAGTGGCAGAATCACACTGATACGCGCGTACCCAAGCAGTTGTTTGGATGGGAAGACGGAAAATTCGAGCAGGAGTACCTTGAAAAGCTGAAGCGGAACTGGCAGAGGTGGAAAGGGGATCGGCGGGACATATACGTGGAAAAGGACACGGAAGGGGCGTTCTCAAAAGACCTTGAGCGTGGCAGGCTGGTTAAACCTGCGCTTCATTCCCCTATGGCACAACCTATAGCGTCGACTTCCCGGGATGTGAAGTCTTGAGGAGAGGGCTATGTTACGACCTAATGATTTTTATGGGATTTTTCTGTATTTTTATCTATTTTCCTTGGGGCTCTATCGACACTTCTCTGGATATAGGCAATGACTCCCACCCCTAACGGGATATTCCGAGGGCTTAGATCAGCAAGTGGCTGTACCGCAGTGATGTGCAACTAGGTGGGAACTCTATCACCAAACCCTAAAACCAACACCAGGGCAACACCTTCAGTGGTTGATCGAATCGAAGTTCGAAAGGAGGAGTAGAGGGGATCAAGAGGGCCTAGAGTGACTGCTGCGAGTGGAGAGACCTGTAGAACTGCACTATGAAGCTAGGAGTGCCAGGAGGCACTGAAATGACAAAGGGACAAAGGCAAACGAAGGCAAGGACGACTAGACAAGGTTTTGAATGTGGTTCAAAGGTGCAAGGCAAGGTTCGACTAGGTGGCTGGGATGCTGGAACAACTCTAGGGGTGCAAGGGCAAGACAAGGGAACAAAGGGCGACGCTTAGATCATGACTCTGAGGGGGAACACAACTGGGGGCTGACTCTCTTTTTTTTTTTATCTATACAGGGGATGTCCTATATAAGTGAAAAGGGGGGGGAAACGATGAAAGGGGGTGCCTGATGCTAAAAATAGTCTAAAATCAAACTGGCAACGAAACAAAAGATGTGGAGCAAGTGAAACATATGCTGTGCAAACCATGACAACACAATCCTGATGACAACTGGACTTCGTGCAATGTTCTAGAAGATGCCTGGGGTTGCTAGGGGGCCAAACGAACAGTAGGCAATGACTGAGAGCTGCTGACAAGGGAACAAGGCTTGATCGAAGGTCTTGAACATCTTGGATGGCTTCAAATGGCTAAAGCGCTGCACGCTCTGGAAAGCTCTGGGTCTGTGGACTGCTACTAGATCTTGGGATGTCTCCTGGGCTGCTAATCAAATGTGGTACTGGGGCTGCTGGGCTTGGACAAGTGGATCGAAGTTACAAATCGTTTCGAATGTGTCTCTGAGCTTTGTGGCTGCTTCGAATGTCTCCTGCAATTGTCAAAACACTGCCTAGACTCGCTGGATGCTCATCAGTGGCATATGGGGTTATAGGGGTTAAGACTCTGGGCGAGTCCGGGCGGTTCTAGATGGTAGGCCTAGGTCTTGTAGCTGCGCAGTCTGCGCGCACAGACCAGGCGTTGGGGTATATAAGGAGGGTGTCTTGTAGGTACGAGTCTCTAAGACTCTAGATAGTTTCCTCTTACCAGGCTACTACTCTATTGTGTTTTCAATCTATTCTTTATTCCTCATCGTTTCACGAGGCTTGTGGTTGTGGTGGGATTAGTCCTAACAGGGAGCATTGATCTTAACATTTAACTCATTTAACTGGCAAGGTTGACTGGTTGTGGACGGAGCTGGAAACCGAGGCCTTTCAGGGACTGAAAGACCTTGTGGTGAGGGAGGTGACTTTGAAAATTCCCAATGATGAAGGACAATTCCAAGTCAAAGTGGACACTTCAGACTTTGCAATTGGAGGGATTTTGTCTCAACAAGGGAAGGATAATTTATGGCGACCGGTAGCTTTCATTTCAAAGTCCCTTAACAATGTGAAAAGGAATTACGAGATCTACGATAAGGAAATGCTGGCAGTCATGCATGCCTTTTACGAGTGGTCTCATTACCTTAAAGGCACCAAGGAGATTGTGGAGGTTTTAACAGATCACCAAAACCTCACATACTTTCGGAAACCACAGAACCTGAATAGAAGACAGGCGTGCTGGGTGACGGATTTGCAGGAATACAATTTCATCATCAAACATCAGTCGGGGAAGTCTAACTCCAAGGCAGACATGAGCGAGGTCAAAATGACAATGAAGGTGTCATCTTGCTAAAAGAGCATTTGTTTGTCAGGATCTTCAATGATGACAGAGCACTGGAGGAAATTATAGACCATATTCGGAAAATCCCAAAGCGTCAATGGGAAAAACAGGTTTTGAAGGGACTAGAGGAAGGCGACGGGGACTTCAAGGTGGATAAGGGATTGGTGGAGTGGAAGGGCCATGTATATGTACCTGCCGCTAAACGCATTAGAGGGGAAATCATTCAGATTCACCATTCATGGGGACATTCTGGGATTGCCAAGACCATGGAACAGCTTACATGCAATTATTGGTGGCCAAACATGCGCCAAGACGTCGAGGAATACATCACCGGATGTGAAACTTGTCACCATGCCAAGCCAGACAGACAACCTAGGGCCACACCATTAATACCAAATGAGGTGCCTCAGGAACCATGGGAGGTTATCTCAGTGGACTTAATGGGACCACTTCCAGAATCCAAAGGGAATGACATGATCATGGTAGTGGTAGATCGCTTTACCAAGAAAGCTTACTTCCTACTGACTACATCATCTATTACATCACAAGGAGTAGCCGTCTTAATGAGGGACAACATGTTCAGGGACCATGGATTGCCACGCAAGGTCATCAGTGATTGAGGACCTCAGTTTGCATCCAAGTTTATGGATGATCTTTATGGCATGTTGGGGATCAAACCCAATCGATCAACTGCCTATCACCCACAGACTGATGGACAGATGGAGCACGTGAATCAGGAGGTTAAGGAGTTCTTGACCATGTTCATCAACCATCGACAGGACAACTGGAGTGATTGGCTATCAGTAGCACAGTTTTGTCACAATGACCGAGTACACGCTTCCACAAGATTTTCACCATTCTTTATGAATTACGGGTGCCATCCACACAAGGGTCTTAGTCCTACATATAAACCAAAGGTGGTAGCAGTCAAAATGCTGGTAGATGAGTTGAAGGATGTCCACTCCCAGGCATGAGCAGCATTGGAAAAAACTGCCACAATGATGAAAACACGGTATGATGTGGGCAAGTTGCAGGCTTGGCAATACAAACCTGGAGACAAGGTCTACCTTAGTACAGAGAATCTACTGGTCATTTGCGCAACTAAGAAACTAGATGGCATATTTGTGGGCCCTTTGGAGGTAGTTGAGAAAGTCAGTGAATCAGCATATTGGTTGAAAATCCCAGCTTCCTGGAAGGTGTATAACATGTTCAATGAGGTTCTCCTAAAACCGTACAAGGAACCAGGATTTCCTGACCAGAAGGAGAAAGTTGCACAAAGACAAGAAGCGCAGATGGTCGAGGAATCCTCCGATGATGAATACAAGGTTGAGGAAGTCATGGATAGCCAAGTGAGTGGACACAGTGGCAGGCAGTTGGAATACCTGGTTAAATGGAAAAACTACCCAGTAGAGGATTCCACTTGGGAACCTGCAGAGAACCTCGAAAATGCTAAGAAGGAGGTTCAGTCTGAAATGGGAAGATCAGTGATAAAATCAAGGGTTACTTGTTGAAATGGGTGCATCGCTTTTGATGGAATAGGAACTAATGCTGGCATATTTGGGTGGGTGTTAACTTTCATTTGTTGGCATAGTGCACATCCCTCCACCCATTCCTTGACATGTCTGTACATTCCTGGCCACCAGTAGTCACATTTTAGAAGCGCCAATGTTTTCAATTGTCCAGGGTGTCCTGAAGATAAAGCTTCATGTGTCTCTTTGATTAAACGAGTCCGCAGTTCGATCTGATCAGGGATATAGATTTTCCCAAGGTAGTAGACAATGCCATGGGTATATGTCCAGTCTTGTAACTTTGATTTGATCAGTGGCACTCTTTGTCTTTTAATGAGGTCAATCAGGATTCATCCAAAATCATCATTTGCCATGTACTATTTCAGTTCCTCAGCTAAATTGCCATTGATAAGACAAATGAAGTGATCATTTGGTAGCATAGTGACTGTGGTCTGTTCTTCATTGTTTCCCATGTGATCTGGTCTTCTGGATAAAGTGTCTGCTTCAAACATCCTCGTTCCTGGTACATGTTCAATATGGAGATCAAATTCAGATAGTAAGGACAACCATCTGGCTTGTCTAGGCATTAATTGTTGGGCAGTTCTGTAATAAGACAGATTCTTATGAGCACAATGAACACTGATTGTATGGGGTGATCCATGTAGGAGATGACACCAAACTGCCAACCCTTTAATGATGGCAAATAGTTCTCTGTCATAGATCTGGTAGTTCTGTTCCATTGGAGTTAATGCATGAGAAATAAATCCACAAGGGTGTAACACTCCTGACTCATCTGCTTGTTTTAATACAGCACCTATCACTTTGTTGGAAGTGTCAGTCTGAAGGATAAATGGTTTTGCTGGGTTTGGCATTAAAAGGACTGGCATGGAGGCGAATTGTTGCTTTAGAGTATCAAAGGTGACTTGGTGCTCGCTATTCCAGTCAAATACTTCCATCTTCTTTGTCAAATCAGTAAGTGGTTTTGCTATAGCTGCAAAATTCCCAATGAATTGCCAATAAAAGTTTTCAAAGCCTAAGAATGATCAAACTTGCTTGACAGTTGTTGGTACTGGCCATTCGGCTATCCCTGCTAGTTTGATAGGGTCCATCTGTATTTTTCCAGGTGATATGATCATTCCTAGAAACTCAACTTCTTGTACAGCAAATTTACACTTCTCCAGCTTCAGGAACAAATCATTCTCCTCTAATCAATCTAGAACTCGTTTTGTTTGCTCTTCTAGTTCTGTCTTGTTTTGGGAACAAATTAGAATATTGTCCATGTAAATGATGAGCCATCCTTCATTAATCATATCTCTGAAGTATTTGTTCATCATGGTTTGGAACTTTGATGGCAAATTGCATAGTCCAAAGAACATGACAGTTGGTTCGTATAATCCTCTATTCATAATGAAAGCTGCTTTCCATTCATTGCCTTTCTTGATTCGGACATTACTGTATCCCCAGCGAAGATCTAATTTGGTGAAGCACTGCGCTCCAGTAAGTTTAGTAAGGAGGTTGGATACTAGAGGTAATGGATATGCATTCTTGATTGTCCAATCATTCAGGTATCTGTAATCTTGACATGGCCTCAGCACTCTGCTTTCCTTTTTCGAGACAAAGAAGAATGGTGATGCTTGGGGTGATTTTGACAGTCTGATGTATCCCTTGGCAAGTTGTTCTTCAATCCATTCATCTAGGGACGACTGCTCTTTAACTGATAATGGGTAGATCTTGCTAACCTTAAGGGTGAAGCCGTTTTTTAGATCAATAGCATGATCCCAAGTTCTAGAGGTAGAGAATCATTCTGAGGCCTTTTTTTCAAAGACTGGTTGCCATTTCTTGTATTCTACTGGTAGTTCTGTTTTTGGTTTGTCCTTTTTCAGTTGGTGTTCAAGGGCCTGAGAAGCCAATGTTTTGACCCTAATCCAATAGTTGTCTTCTCCTCATTGATTATCCAGTGCTAGTTGCCAGATCATTCCATCTTGTCGCTGATCATTAATGAGGTGAATTGTTTTGTCTCTTCAATCAATAGTCAGATTATTTTCTTCCAACCAGGGAATTCCCAAGATTAATCATTGATCTCCTAGCTTGGTGATCAAGAACCAGTTGCTGTGATGCTTTCCTCCAATTGAATATTGGATCAATACTCGATGAGTGATCATTCCATTCGTGTTAATTGTCCCATCAGCATTTCTAACTTGAATTGGTTTTCTCAGCTTTTCTTTTGGCAAATTTGTAGTTATTTCTTCGTCAATAAAGTTCCCTTCTGCTCCACAGTTGATAAGAGCAGAGGTTTCAGCAGGTAAATTGATTGTTTCAACAGTGATTGAAAGGTGCTTGTCATTATTCAATTGTACTATTACAGAATCAAGCACTAACTGTGAAAGTCCATTTGTTGTGGAAGTGCCAACCACTGTGTGATGCTTCCTGATCAAAAACCCTCATTTTCAAGTTCATTGAGAAGACCTTCTTGTTCATTGGCCTTCATTCCAGCAAGGATTGCTCTGATACTTCCAACTGGGTCATCTTGCTTGTCTTTGGGCGCATCTTCAGGGATGGATCTGATCCCCTTGTTTTGAAACAATGAGGAGGACCTGAAGGAGGCGTTTGGAGTGGTGTTTTGTTTTGGACAATTTTTTGAAACATGTCCCTGATTTCCACATCTGAAACACTTTCCTGCTTTCATATATTCCTCCTTTTGTTCATCTGTCAGACGTCCAGTGGGCATAGCATTCACTGATTGAGTTGATCTGCTCCTGTTACTGGTGTTTCGGTTAAAATTAGAGTGGTTCCCTTGTCCTGGTTTGCATCCAAGCACTTGCATCATTTCCCAAGCACATGAAGCTGTTCTGCTTTTTCATATGCTTCCTTCATTGATAGAACATTTGCTTTGAGGATTTTGGTGGTGATACTTTCAGGGAGTCCTTTGACAAACACCTGAAGCTGTGCAGTTGTTCCTTTCAATCCTGAGGTTCCAATCTCCATGCGGTGATGAGCATCCAGCGAGTCTAGGCAGTGTTTGCAACAATTACAAGAGACATTCGAAGCAGCCACAAAGCTCAGAGACACATTCAAAACAATTTGTAACTTCAATCTACTTGTCCAAGCCCAGCAGCCCCAGTACCACATTTGATTAGCAGCCCAGGAGACATCCCAAGATCTAGTAGCAGTCCACAGACCCAGAGCATTCCAGAGCATGCAGCACTTTAGCCATTCGAAGCTGTTCAAGACATTCAAGACCTTTGATCAAGCCTTGTTCCCTTGTCAGCAGCTCCCAGTCGTTGCCCACTGTTCATTTGGCCCCCTAGCAACCCCAGGCATCTTCTAGAACATTGCATGAAGCCCAGTTGTCATCAGGATTGCGTTGTCATGGTTTGCACAGCATATGTTTCACTTCCTCCACATCTTTTGTTTCATTGCCAGTTTGATTTTAGACTATTCTTAGCATCAGGCACCCCCTTTTGTCATTCCCCCCCCCCTTTTCACTTATATAGGACATCCCCTGTATATATACAAAAAAAAAAAGAGAGTCAGCCCCCAGTTGTGTTCCCCCTCAGAGTCATGATCTAAGCGTCACCCTTTGTTCCCTTGTCTTGCCCTTGCACCCCTAGAGTTGTTCCAGCATCCCAGCCACCTAGTCGAACCTTGCCTTGCACCTTCAAACCACATTTGAAACCTTGTCTAGTCGTCCTCACCTTTGTTTGCTTTTGTCCCTTTGTCATTTCAGTGCCTCCTGGCACTCCCAGCTTCATAGTGCAGTTTTACAGGACTCTCCACTCGCAGCAGTTGCTTTAGGTCCTCTTGATCCCCTCTACTCCTCCTTACAAACTTCAATTTGATCATCCACTGAAGGTGTTGCCCTGGTGTTGGTTTTAGGGTTTGGTGATAGAGTTCCCACCTAGTTGCACATCAGCAGAATTTTCTGATATATTCAGGGACTGAAACATCGCCCCCTACTCTAAGATTGGCCAAATTGTTTAGGGCCCTGAGTGCACTGTTAACTTTGCCCCAATCAGCTAAGAAGCACTTCTTGAATTCAGCCCAACTTGTCCAAGTAAGGGTCATTTCTTCATTATTGTCTAACTCCTCTTTGATCAGAACTTTCCAATCATCGAGTTCCTGTCCTAGGCATGCAAGAGCAAATCAAATCTGTTTCTGGCCTTTGTTTTATAATTATCATCATTCAAAATGAAGTAGTCCTCTAGGTTTCCAATAAAAGCCTTTGCTTCAGTTTGTTTTCCTGTAAAAATGCGCATAGGCTGTGGCTTAATATCTCCTTTAGAGGTAGGTGCTGCTGCATCGGATGCCATCTTTTCTGTGTCTTCTTTCAGGTCTTTTGGTTCTCCTGTTTCATCCTTCTTCTTCCCTGATTCTGGGTCTCCAAATAGATTTGCTTCAATCTGTTTCTGTTCTTGGAAATCTATCCAAGGCTGTAGGTCTCTGTCCCTAAGTGTGTATTGGTCTTGTTCTGCTCCTTCTGCAAGTCTGAGATATTCATTCCACCAAGAGAGTTCTGGTTCGTCTGTAGGCAGCCTAAATAAAGAATAAAATCCTTCTTCAAGTTCTTCATTTATCCAATCAATCCAGATGGCATCTGGAAAGGTGTCCTCTCCTAGTCCTTTGGTATAATCACCTTCAAAGAGGGATTCTGGTACTGGTTTGTTCTTTTTCTTAGTTCCTGAGCGGAAAAACCACCCTGTTCCTGTAGTCGATGGAAAGACTTCCTTTTGATCTAGATAATACTTTTGTTTGAAACAGACAGAGCCATTTGGGGGTCTGAGGGTCAAGGTTCTGGTATCAATGGTGTCTGGCTAGTGTAGAAACACTGAGCAGTCTGAGTGTTAAGATTGATACTCCCAATGCGCTTTGTTCTAAGTCAACAGTGGCAAGCAGAGTCTCAGTCTGCTCCCAGCCTACTGGACAGATTCTGGACACTAAGTCAAACAATGACAAAGGTCTTTGAGTCGATGACAAGCTCAAGAGGAAGAGAGTGAGGAGTTTGAGTCAGAATTGAGAGTTAAATTTGATTAAGTTGGAACTAGGGAATGTACATGATACTTGAGGGTTTATATACATTTTGAGAACAAAGGAAACTGTAAAAGGAATGCACAGTAAGCGCAGCTAACTACCTATGAAAGGAAATATGAAGGTGTTAGCAAAAGGAAATAAACGTCCACTAAATCATATAGTAATGATGATGTAATAGTAAAGCATCCATCATAGAAGAGGAAAAGAAACTGTAACACCACCACCTCCAACATTGTTCACAGCATCACCATCCTCACCGCCGCCCTCAATGCTGCCACCCACAGCACACTGGTCCTACCAAGGACCTCCATCACCATTGTGCAAGCACACACAGACAATGAGCACCTTGCTCATATTCGCCAGGTCTTGAAGGCCCAAGAAGCTTCTATCGCCATGGCAATATCAAATTTAGATGCCATCTCAGAATGGTACAAGGCTCCACAGAGCCAGAGTTGGGGACAGGGCATATGGGGAGATAATTAAAAATAAAAATAAAAATAAAAATAAAAATAAAAATAAAAATAAAAATTCATGTAATCTACACAATATAGAATAGTGTATAGATTATGGGGGGGTGTTAAATGAACTTTTATTTAACTGTTTATTTAGAATTTGTACATGTTTATTTACAATACTATAGCACAACACTAGAAGTGTATATAAGAAAGCTCATATCTTAATAAACAGTAGTTGCTCTTTATTGCTCCCCAGCATGTGAGTATCTCCTCTCTATGAGAGTAAAGACCTGGAAAGGTCTCTGGTCATTGTTGTTGACAGTGATACAATATTCAAAACACCTGGAGAGGTGTCTGGTCACTGTCTATGACAGTGATACAATACTCTTGTCATCATGAATAGATGACTCTATGTCTGATGGACATATGAGATCATCATTCAAGACAGTGACAACCACTGGGACAATTGGCATTTTAAGGATGTCCAATTCCTGCTCAACAGCAGGATGGGAGGGTTCAGCTGCTGATGCATGAGTGTATCAAAATGCAATTGACATGAATAGTCTGGTTATTTCTGAGGGTTTGTATTATCTTGCAGATGCAGGATTTCCACATTGTGATCAACTCCTTGTTCCATTTTGTGGTGTCCAATATCATCTTGCAGAATGGGGACAGGCATTTGTTTGGTAAGAGTTTTTCAGGATTGGAAGTGAATTTGTCTAACCTACAATCTACTACTAGTCCAAAAGATGCTAAAGAGTTATTTAATCTGCAACATGCACAAGCACAGAATGTGATTGAACACATTTTTGGGGTGCTTAAATGTCAATTCTGAATTTTACTGCTTGCACCAGCATACAAACTAGTGGTTCAAATCCACATTCCTGTGGCACTTGCAGCACTCCATAACTTTATTCATATTCATGATGCAGAAGGTGATTTTCCAGAGGATTTGGATGCTACAGGAGATCAAGGACCAGATGAAAAGAGGTGTTTACACTCCCCCCCTCATTCCCAGTGGAGTCCAGTGGAGTCCCAGTAGAGTCCCGGGAATTCCTGGGACTCAGGAAACTGGTGTAAAACCAGTTTTTGACTGCAGAATCACCAGGAATGGACTGGGACTGTCCCAGTCCATTCCTGGCGATTCCTGAGGGTTCCTGAGGACTGGCCTTGACAGGAATCCCCAGGACTCCAGGGGAATCCCTGCTGTGTGCAGAATTGCAGCTTATATACAGTTGTGACACGTGTCACGACGCGGCGCATAACACGCTTTGTTGATTGTCACGTGAAGCTACGCAGCCAACACACGTGACATGCTGAGCTCATGTCACGCACGAGCCATTCAGGCAACCACGTATGCCGTCCCACTCATCCCGTGCTACCCCCATTCCCCACCGCGACGATCAACACAATCAAGCCGTAAGTGCACAAAGTCGATGAGCTCAAACAAGAGCATTGAGGAGTCGCGCAAGAAATCTAAAGGCAATGACGACAGATTGAGCAAGATCACCCAGTGCGTCAGGTCGCACCCAGTCTTTGTTCCTCACTCCTCACCTGCGTGCTATCCCCCTGGCTTATTTGTTGTTTCTGTCCAGGTGAGTTTTTTCTTTTTTGTTATGACATCTTCGCACCAGTCCCCCACTCATTTTTGCGTCGTCACGCTCGCCTCGCCTCGCCAACGCCCACCCATCCACCCATCCACGTCCATCCAAATGCCCATCCAAACGCCCACCTCGCCCTGTCAACGCCCATCCAAATGCCCCGCCAATGCCCATCCATACGCCCATCCATACGCCTATCCATGCCCATCCAAATGCCCATCTGCCCATCCAACCCATTTACACACCTGCCTCGCCTTGCCAACACCCATCCAAACACCCATCCATGCTATCCAAACACCCGCCTTTGCCCCGCCAACGCCCATCCAAACGCCATCCACGCCCATCCAAACACCATCCACGCCCATCCAAACACCCATCCAAACGCCCGCCTCGCCCCACCAATGCCCATTCATCGCCACCCCCCATTCCTTGCCCTTGCCCCGCCGGCGCCTATCTCACGCCCCCGGGTTTGTTACACGCCCATCTGCTGATGCTCACCTAGTATCTTGACGACGACGACGACTCAACCTCCCTCCCGGTAGCAATGGTACCCCACATCACCGGGGTGACTCAGAATCGACAGCCAAAGATATAATCACAGTCTGGAAATGTTGTTCAAGAAGGTTGAGGAGTGTGTCGGTGTACCTCTTGCTGTTGTTAGCGCCAAAATCAACATCAAAAATTGTCAGTCTCAGTGGACAACAGACTCACTAATTCTTTGCTTCAGGCGGCTCGTACGACAAGCCTGTGTGGGTGTGGGATGCCTCAACTGAGGCTGAGCCTGTACTAGTAGTGCCAAATTGGTACACGCACTCAGTTTCCCCTGCATTACCTTAAATGAAGAATCTGCACGAATGTGACTGCACTGAGAGACGGATCCCGAGGTGTCTGTCTGACTCTCTGGTTACACCTCAAGAAAGAAGGCTTATTTCTCGGTTATTGAAGCTAATGGCGACGAGCCCAAGTGCGAGTTTCAAGTCGAGTCTTAGACAAATCGAAGTTGGGATTAAAACAAAATTTCGCATCCAAACTGCCATTGTCTTGCCACGTACAGACTCGCAACACAGGAAATATTAAAAAAGCAAGATGCTGTCATGATGTCGAAAGTCAATGCTCCGATCTTGGATCAAACTGACACGATCGCGATCACCACGCGTCAACCACTGAGCCCCGTGGGAATGCTGTTTTTCACACCATGAAAACAGGTTCAAAAGGGCGTATTTACAGACACCTATCGTAAACTATTTCAGCCGAAAGTATGTTGGTTATTAAGTGTGAAATTACGCCCATCCCTTGGGATTTCCAGCCAGTACAGATTAGCCACATAGCAGTATAATTATCGTTGTTTATTGTTGATAATTTCTGCCTTTATCCGACATTTTTCTGCACTAAGACAGTCTCAACTTCTGAATTTTTTGGTTGATATTAAACACAGTTTCAGTTAGAGCATATTTGGTAAAAAGAGATTTATTATCCGTTATAAGAATAATGCCTATATACGCTCAGTAGTATGCACCGACTACTCCTAGGACTCGACGCTCTGCATTCGTTTCACCAATTCTCGCATGATGTCAATTGGGCAAGCAATCGGAGGCGCCGTTCGCTGTCCATCATGTCGTTGCTCAGCGGGCCAAAAGGAGAAAGAAGAGACGAGAGGGTGTGCGGACTGCGGCTGCGGCCCCTGGGTGTGCGAGTGGGCGTTGGTGCCATCCAGGCTCATGGGGGTGGCAGTGGGGAGTTGGTCATGATGGAGATGGTTGGGGTGGCAGTTGTGAGGCAGTGGCTTGTGGTTAAGACGTGGGGCGTGAGGGCAAAGGTGCAGCCTTGAGCTAAGAAAAGGCAGAGCGACAGGCGACAGGCAAGGGTGGTGATCAAAGTTGAGGGCGTGAGGACGAGATCATGGGTGAGGGTGGGAGTGCGGGGGTGTGAAAAACAAAGGGACGTGAAAAAAAGAAACATACGAGGGGCTTGGACATGTTCGTCTGGGCCCCAGTTGCTGTTTGGGCGATGGAGGTGTGGAAGTAGTGGTGGTGGCGGTGTCGTGATGGCAGTGGTAGGTGGGTGTATGGTGAGGTGTGAGGGTATGGTTGAGAGCGATTCAGGGTGTGGTTAAGGCGCGAGGGCAAAAGGGCGAAGACGCGCCTCAAGGCATTGGCAAGGGCGAGATCGTGGGTAAGGGTGGGCAGGAGGTCATTGGGGTGGTGCGAAAAACAAACAATGTTAGTGTGAAAAAAAATATAAAAAAAATAAAGAAACATGAGAAGGTGAGCAGCGGTGGATGAGAGCAGTAGGCAAGCAGAAAGTGGTGGGCAATTGAGTAGAGTCAGAGAACGCAAGCGAGTGAGAGGCCTGCGAGATTGGGGGAGAGCACAGGGGGGCGAGGGCAAGCTGACAGGGAGGCAAGGGAGTGGGCGAGAGCAAGGGTGGGTGAGGGTGAGAGCATCTGAGGGAGGCAGTGGGTGATGGTGGGTGAGGTGATTGAGGTGGGCGAGTGAGGGAAGGAGGGCAGCTTAGCGAGGAAGCGGGTGAAGGAATAAGCCATCTTGCTAGTAGTGGTGAGGTGGTGGGAGTAGACAAGGACGAGAGCAAGCGGTGGAGGAAGTAGCATGGTGGTGGCTCGAGCAAAGAGGGCAAACATTGACAGGGAAGAGCAGCGCGGCAAGCAAGCAGGTTTACGAGCGAGTGAGCAAGGACGAGGGCAAGATGCTAAGTCCATTGTTTGGGACTGTTGTTGCTAACGGAAAAAAATTTATGGAATGAAAAGGCGGAAATTCCGCCTGTGATTCCGCACTTGTGGATTCATCCTCTAAAAGGAGGAATCCTGGTTTTCCGCCGAAAAGATGTGGCTTTTCAGCCGAGTCACTGGTCACAGTGAATGGAAATGACAGTGTTTTTTTATTTATTTAGAAAAGCCCGAAGGCTGTAAGGAAGCTTGTAGAACCTTGTGATGATAGGTGCGCATATTGCAAAAAAAAAAAGCCAACTAGCGATATCGGGAAATTGACCACTATCAAGAAGGGAACCAGGCATTTGCTCAAGTCCTTGTTCACTTATACGGAACTGGTGTCTGCCGCACAACCTTTTACACCGCACCTTGATCAGCGCACGTGTGACGTGTTCAGCCTGACAGCTAATTTATGTAACTGAACTATACAGCAGGACAGAACACCGAAACCCTAACAGTTGCCCCATGCAGCACTGCCCGGCACAAGAGCCACATTTACTTCATCGTCTCGTGGCCCGGCGTTTTGGCACCCGCAATGCCCTGAACTGGACCATCAGCTAGGATATCAAGGTATTGCTCAATATCAAATAATAATAATAATAAATTCAAGTAAGAATGAAGCCAAGTCGAATTGCAAAAGATGAGCCTGTCATCGAGCTAGCCTAACCCTGCAAACTCCGGATCTCCGACAGAATCCATTCCGACTTCATCAACGAGCCAAGGTGATGGTAATTGTCTTTTTTCCTAGGTTCGGTTTACCTCAAAGGCTGCGAGAGGTGGTGGATCGTCTAGTTCTGGGCGTCACACCAGTTAGCGGTGAGCTGTTTGGCCACAACCATTTTTTATGACCGACGGTATCAGGCGAGAGAAGTTTAAGGCGGTGCATTGCTGTTATACATATTAGACAAAGGTAAGCCAATTATTGCATGAATTGTATACCGCTCACCTGCATTATTCAAGTCACTAGCCCACTACACAACCCAACATTCTTGACGACGCCAGCGCCATTTCGATATAGGCGCGCCTTGGCCTATAGAACAAGTTTGCATTCAAAACTCGAAATGTCAAGACGAAGTATATGCCACAGCTTCAGACGACACAGGCACTCTACCTCACTATGAAGGTACGACATGGGCGCAATTGTCTTGTGATTTCTCTCGACGACAACAAGTAACGGGTTAAAGTGTCTCCTTGTTTCTACCATCACGCCAGTAAGCACTAATATTGCGTGAAAAACTCGCGTCTGGCATACCTGATATCTATCACATAGAGTCAGATGACAAATCATGGCACTCACGTCGAGTGAGTGGATTATCAACAACATTTTATGAGCTGACATTGGTACCTCATGCGGGTATGGATCATTGAGTCACTTCAGCGCAATATCGTGCAACATCCTATGCTCCATTTTATGACTCCTGCGCTTTTCGTGGTCCGACCTGTGACTTCAAGGTCAGAGACAGCCGTTTCGACAATAGTCATTCTCACAGTGCACCTAGCCTGGATCATTTTTCATACCGAGGTGTCAAAACACAAACGCCAGTCGTTGCGTGATCGTTTTTTCTCTAAATTTATCATTTATTCAAACAGTAAAACATCGCCCGTGTGTTCTAGCGAAGACTTGGCGGCAGCGGCAGAAACCAGCGCCGGAGCGTTTGACCAACTTTGGTGTTCTCCATACCGAGGCAAAATGTTACAATCATTCCCCACGTACCAGGAATGTTAGTTGCTTATCTGGACGCTTCACCTTTTCATCCTTGCGGAGGCTTGTTGGATATAGGCATACTCAATACACGAGTTATCCGACACCAGGACTTCCAGACCCTCAGCATCCCTTATCGCCCCATTCATAGTCGGACGAAGCACATCCTCCCTACCCCGCTGCGGTTTTATACTCTTCACTGCGATCCCAGCCTCTTTCCCTATCTAACTCGCCTATCGACTTTGAGGCAGATTTCAGTTGGAGAAACTTAGCGGCTGTCATTGGTGTCACAGACGCAGGAACATCGGGCGAGCCGCCTCAGGATATTCCTCTGGTGTCATGAACACGAAACTATTAACTCTCAACTCATGTCTGCTGTTGGATAGGTCGCTTGGCCTGAATTCTCCTTTGGCCATTTTTTCAAGGTTTCTACATATACTACATTATTTTTTAAAAACGTTTCGAGTCATTGCTCGAAGGATCTGGAGTGCGCGTGTTGCGCTGCTTGGTACACGCTGCGATTCAAGGTTGTGTACGTAACCATATATTGAAGAGGGTGAAGATACTATGAGACGAGCCGATTAACATGTGAAATAATTCCGTTTTTCCTGATCTGGCGAATACGATTTGGCAGCTGGAGGACGGATTCCTCCTTGGCGCCCGCACCCGCCTTTTTGGGAACGATTGGCGCCACTACTCAATTGAATCACGTCATGCCCTTCACCCATCCTGTCTTGGAAGTATTCATGCATTAATACTATGCCTGCAATGTACGAACCCCGTTACCATGGGAAGTATATTGGTTACTGCATTGTACGGCCCTGGAGATGGAGAAAATGTGATTGACAGTGAAGGGAAGCTCGGACATGCAACGCTATCATAGATTCATGTTTCAGTGTTACATCAAGATATGGGTCAGTAACGCCACATTATGTAATACTAATAAGCGCTATCGCTTACGTGCCCCAAAGTCTTGGCATCCAGAGTTCAGATGAGGCATCTATGTCATGTGGGAGCCTCCTATCCACAACCTCCTTTTGTCCTTGGGGGACAGCCTGGCAGGCATGTGATTTACTTACGGTGGGGGAGAACTGAGGTGCGCGTGGGTTAAAGCGTGTGCCACGTGGATGCCAACGGTCACGAGACCGAGTTTTATCGCTTCACCAGCACTCGCGCCAATTCCCAGAAGGCCAGGATATCATGGATATCTCCGTGCACTGTGCATCGAAATTTCAGCATTGTTCTTCAACCAGCCTATCACCACGACCCTATTGGACATGATCTCAAACAGGTCCAATGATAATTGTCTAGCCTCATATATAGGAAATTTTCTTAGACAGTGAACTTGGCCGGGCCATTGTTACACCATTTGCGGGAAGGGGAGTAGGACTGAAACGGAGGTCGATGGCAGGACCCTTACATAATTATAAACTTCTTGCTATCGCGGATCTCATCCGGCCGTGCTGACTGACATCTCTGCGCTCGTGCAAGACAGTATCTTGGATGGCTGGATCTGCGAAAAAACTAGGACTCCGCGGCATGTCAACAACGAACAATACTGGTGGTATTTTAGTAATTTTTGCCTATGTCATGCTGATGTCGGGGATTTCTAGTCACGTCTCTCGACGCTTCCCACCCTTTCCGTGGGCAGTTCTATATATTTCCTATCAGAATGACAGAGATTTGAGTGTGCTATTGTTGCTGGGCGGGTTTGATAGCGCACAACCAGTGGTCAATCCGAACCAGATTACTTGTAAATTTGTTTGTTCCTTCCACTGGCCCCGACTCGTGCCTCATCTGACATGGTTGACCATTTCGTTCGCACCCTGAGCCAGACCGAAATTTCGTGCTCTAATTTTTTTCAGGACCTATCTGGGTCTCTTTCCAAGAATTTTAACTACCCAGAGAGATTAGGAGAATATTCCGATTTTTATACTGGAACGTGCGTAAAGCAAGGTTCGTCGTGCTCCTTAACATCGCTGCAGCTCTGTCGTGATGTCTTGACAGACTATGAACTACCGAAAGTCATCGGTATCAAAGCGTTGCGGGCGATTGTTGTGCATGAGAGCGTCGCCACTAATGAGTTTATTGAGGTACATAAATAATACTGTGTGGGATAGAGGCCCTAACTCGTATTTTTGACAGAAGTTCAAAAATCACGTTGAGCGTTGGGTTACATTCCGTCATGAAAATGTCGCACGATGCTACGGCTTTGCTCTTGACTGTGGTCCAATGCCAGCTATTATTATGGACTACTATCCTGAAGGCGCAATTATGCAATACGTGAAGGCCAAGGATTCATCCCTTGAAGAAAAAATCAAAATGGTACCTACGTCCATGACGACGGCGTCGATTTACTGTTTTCTTATATTATTAACAGATCAGAGACGTTGCTGAAGGGCTCTGCTATCTCCATATGCTTGATCCGCCTGTCGTGCACGGGGATTTGCGTGCCGTATGTGCTTTCAACTTTCCAATATCCACTTGTACCCATACTTATAGTTGGTATCAGGCAAACATATTTATAAAGAAGACAGGGCGTGCGGTGGTAGCTGATTACGAACTGGGTTACATGATTCCTTCCAGGAATTACACGGGGTGTGTGTTTGAAGAGCATACAGGATGGTTAGCTCCAGAGCTTCTCCTTGAAGACAACCCCAGATGCACCACTGCTACTGATGTCTTCGCATTTGCAATAACCGTCGTTGAGGTGAATATAGGTCTTAATCGCTCGCAAACTTTGACACTATTTTCAGATTACCTCAAACTCAAATAACGTCCTCTTCAGTTCGAAGCGGAACGCGGTGGTCTCACGGCTCAGTGATAAAGATTGGCGACCGAATTTACCGGTTGAAGTTCTCAGATGCAAGTGGCTCTCAGTGATAGTTCAAAGGTGCTGGAATAAAGAGCCCTTAAATAGGCCAAAAGCCGGTGAAATCGTAGGCATGTTCGTGGTAAGACTGCCCCCAGCCTCTTCAACTTCGTTTAACTAACTTGAAATAGGCCAACTCCGTCTAGATTAGTGAAGCGGTGATTCTGTATACGTCCTCTTGACTTGCAATAAGCACGCCAGTTGTGTATTTCATCCACGTTAAATTGGTTCAGCTGAATGGCACGTTCGATTTACGCGCGCGCTAATTGATACCGGTGTGGCGTTAAGGTTTGCGGCAGATGCCGGTTTAAAGTTTAATCGTTCCCAGGCGAACAAGAACCTAAACAACTTGGTTTTCTTCCTGAGAGTTACTGATGCTGTTTTTTGTGAACAAGTTGCGGCATGAAATTCAAGGACTGGGTCGTCACGAGCCGCGGTGTAACAAGTCAAGAATTGCCTATGCTTCCAGGGAAGTGTCAACTTGAATATCCCCGTGAAGGAACATCCAGGGTCATGCACACCTATCATCACCGAGATAGGTTCCAGACGTGGCTGGGTACGCTCAGGCTTTCGTTGTTACACGAAGAGATGCTTCCAGGATCAGGTTCAAAGTTAAGTTGGAATTGTGCAAATTGTGATTCCGATCCCGATAAGGTTTTGAATGGCAATTGAGGAGGTCACGGTAATGTTCGGCCAGGATGTTTCAAGCATTATAGCTTTATCCCCAGTAACAGTGTTTCCAGTAGTCTACATTCTACTTCGGCTACTAGGTAAGTGCTCTTTACTTCATCCTTCCCGCATTTACTTCGTGACTGCAGAATGAGCCCATTCTCGCCAGCCTACCATTCGGTCACACCAATTCAGGTAAGTCCCACCGCCATCGATATGTAGAATATTTCCGAAGAAACAAATTTCAGCGACACTACCGCAATCGCGCGCGACAGAGGGGTAGGAAACAGTTTTTGATCACGGATTGCACATTTACCCACTGGTTACCTCACGTATTTCCGATCCGGGGGCAAGATGGAATGAAATTGTTTTCTAAGCCACTGGAGACGCAAGAAACACTAGTCCGAGACTGTGCAAGTGTTCAATTAAACTCATTTCGTCAACTTGGGGCGCGAAACTGTCATTCGAAAATTGACTGCAAATTGTTACGAAGCGACGTACTAAAGTACGAAATCTTCAACCCGGAGGTGAGTCTCATTACCCGCTGTCCCGTCTACAACCCCATTTTAATTCCCAATTTTTAGAACAATTATTCTATCACCGCGTTCGTCAATGGCTTGAACCATGTGCACGATCTAGTACTCCAGCTTGATCATGTCAAGGACCCGACAATTTGCCCGCTCGATCAGCTTTTTCGCGCCCACTTCATAGAAGGCGTAGGGAAGGTTTGGAGGAGCAACGAGGATGCGTTTGGTGATGGTTTTTTTGATCCGTCGAACCAAGCAAGATATTTGGGGAAGTGCCTAGAGCTGGATAGGCTCTTCGAACATCAATCAAGTCACGCAGAGGCGAGGGCCTCCTATTTATTCAATATCCACCGACGCAAGGGCTTGCGGGGAAGAACCCCACGAAGAGTCCAAACTAGTCATGCATAAGGGATCTGGTATAAAACATGAACATATCCTATGACCCAACCGTCAAGCGGACTTGGTCGGATGGTGATGGAACGAGTCGAAATTTTGAGGACGCTCGACTTGAATCAATTCTTTCTTCCGAAACACAAAAACAAGTCCCGGATCCTCCCGATATACCTTATCTATGTCCTCTAGGTGCCGGTTGGCTGTTTCTGGATAAAGAATCCAGACAAGCTAGAGCAGTATAATTTGCGACCGAAACACGAAGACAACAGGACTCACCGGCACGAATACAGCATTGAAAACCATCCAGATCAGATAGAATCGCCATCCTAGTCTGTCTATACCGATTGGAGTGATTTGGACCACGATGTAATTGGATATCCTAGATCGGCTGTGGATCGACATCTCGATTTCAAAGCCAATTAGAGAACGTACCAATTCGATGCCGTCCCGAGAGCAGCACCCTTTGTTCGCATGGACGAGCTGTTAATCTCAGTCGGGTATAACCAAGGAATACCCTACACCTCGTGATCAGCACATAATTGTCGCGCTGTCCATGTGACCTGTTTCCTACCTGCCAGCAGACGCCAAAGAAGATATAGTACACGAAGAAGAATGCAGTGGCAGCGGCTCCGAAATTCGTGCCGCCCGGACCGCCCGTTTGCGACAGAAGTGCCGAGATCAGAACATAGCAGACGCATTGGCCAGCAGCTCCCCACATCATCATCTTGCGACGCCCCACTCTCTCAATCAATAGAAGGCCCGCAAACGAGAAGACCAAATAAGAGACAGAGTTGCAACCTGCTAATAGCCGAGAAAGGTTATTCGACAGGCCAACTGAATTCTGCAGGACAAGGGGAAGGCTACAACATCTAACGGTCAGGTGTAGCTGCGGTTAGTCATAACTCAACGTACTAATAGCTCGTGACATTAATCCCAACCAGCTGCTGCATCCATTGTGTCCCTATCGAAAGGTTAATATCATTGGACACCCCTCAAGCAGGGAATGTACCTGATCCGAGGGCAAGGCGCTTGATCATGCCTGTATCTCCCGTTTTTCCATGAAGAATGTCTCGCCAGCTTGGCGCATATTCCATTTCATGTCGTACGGCTTCCAGTATTTCTTCCTTCTGGCTGACAATAACATCGTCTTTTGCATTCGTGCTCCCACCTTCTAGGGCGACTAGGACTGCAACTCCCTCTTCTTCATGACCATGAGCAAGCAGCCACCGGGGGCTTTCCGGCAACCACGGGACGGTTCCCAGCAGAATGAATGAAAAAAATAGCTGGAAGGCAATCGGGAACCTCCAAGAAACACTTCCGCTGGCGAAGCTGAGGCCATACGTCATCCAGTTACTCAATGAGAAGCCTGCGACATTTAATCTACCCACGGGCAAGAATAAGACATCGAGCTTAACAAAGTAAATCATTACACCTACATCATGCCCAACAAAACGAGTTTTCCTCTCCACGAAGGCTTTGATGTCTCGCTCTGCCAGACGGGGGCCGTCGCTGTATTGATCCTGGATTCTGTCGATCAAAGAAGATCACTGAAACATAGCGAATGACCTACCCGTTCCCAAAACCTAGGCAAACATCAATCGGAGTTAAATCAGCTGAGGAAACGGACATACCAGTGATTAATCGGCCTACAATCATCTGAGCAAGCGAAAAGGTCGATATTTGCAGTATAGCACCGATGGACATTATGACAACTCCTATCAAGAAAGTCTTCTTCCGACCCAGCGATTCACCTAGTGTGATCATCAGTGCCAACGACTCGCCCCGTGACATGGGAGCACTCACCGATGATAAACGTGGACATAGCGCCAAAGAAACTAAAATCCAAGCTCTTCAGATTCCGATAAGCGACATCGACGAGAAAAACTGACCATCCGATGTCATACAACGACACAATAGTACCTTGCAAACCAGGACTTGGGTTGCCCATCGTCCGTAGAAAATCCGGGGTGACGATAATGCCACCAAACACGCCTTGATCATAACCTGTACGATTAACGTTGGACAATACAAGACAAAACGCCCAACACCCCATACCAAAGAGGGTCATGGCTGTCGTGCATGCGACCGTGATCCAAACGTTGAGGTACGTGCCTGTCAACCCAAAGTATGGCTTTTTTGAGTCCTTGAAGCTCTTCGCTAGCACCATCGACGATGCATCTTCGTTACCCATGGAGCCAGACAATCAAGTAATCAGGCTCTTCAGAAGAAGCCTAGGATGCGGTGGCGGAGGGAATGAGTCAAAATAGCCAGATGGCCAGACGAGGATCGGAATATAAAGCTATAAAGCATGGCGGCTGGCGTCATGTACATAATGGCACGCACTTGTAGTAGTCAGCCTCTGCTCGTGCTCTATGACACGTCTTCCCACCTCCTTACACATGTAAACGCCAGAATTCGATGCTTCACATAGCTTCGCATGACAAAATGTGGTGAAACGTATACACTGGCAATGGTAACGATGTGACCATATGAATCGTTCGCTGCTGGTTGTCGGTCCGATTGAGTTCAACCGCCCGGCCTCTGCCGTTTGGAGTTTTCCCAGGATTTTCCCGTCCTTTGGAGCAACCATTAGTTCGCACGAGGTTGTTCATATTCATGGTTTACGGATGCACGAGTAGTAGCATCTTCAGATACGTCAAAGTCGCGCCACGAGCACGCGATGCTGAGGTGCATGTTCTTGAGGTAGGCTATTCAAGAATAGGATCATAGTACGATTGCGTACTAAGCATCTGCCCACTTGACACTCACCAATCACTTTTTGCAGGGGACATATGAGAGGCGCGAGTGGACTCGGATGCAAAGAGCACGATAACTGATAGTGATAACGTTTTTGGCCTTGTCAAGATGTAGGTAACTAAGGAAGGAAAAGGAAAAGAGAACCCGGACTTGCACTTGCGGGCCTGCGGCCGCCGCTCCATGTTTGATCATCAAAATGTCGAAACACCGAAATTGACAGTTGGATAATTATGCATATGGTCTGCATTCCTAAAACTCCAAACCTATCTCCGTGTTCAAGTTGAAAGTTGGTTCAGTAGGCCCTTCAGCAGTCTCCGTGAGGTATGCTTCAACAAAACGTTTTCATCGCCAGCTGATCTAAGTAAAACAGAAACGCTATGATCGGTAAGATGACCGGTTGCTCGGCCTGGATGTTTGTAGGCCGAAGTGACAATGACGACTTCGGGGTCGGGCTTGGTTTATCCCCGAAGATCGTATTGCATCCTACTCCGAGTCGGAGTACTGGCAAGCCCTAGGCAAAGTTCCCCGTGAGATGATTGATGCTGGTGGGCGCATCGTATTATTCTTAGCTGAAACTCGCTTCCGCGGCCCCAAGGATTTCTCACAGATTTCTCTGTATCTTTCACAGTCAGCTGGTCTGGATGATTTCATGGTATGTTCTCGCGCATAATTTCCCTTCTGGCAGCTGGCTTTATGAGATATAAAGGCCGTTCATACGCTGAACATGTCATCCAACCACACCGCCCATGGCCTCTACCAATCTCAACTTTCCTCCCCTCGATGGGTCTCTCTTCTTCCCCGACATGATCAACTTTCATATGGAGAAGAACCCCGCCTTTCCAGTCTTCATCTATGCGAATGAGAATGTTCCAGACACTCTGACTGAGATCTCATTTCTTGAGTTCGGTCGAGCCGCTCACCGAATCGCGCATGCTCTTCGTCCCTCCCGCCAAGGGCAAGATGGAGAGGTTGTCATGATCATCGCCAACACGGACACAATTCTGTATCATGCTGTGACGACAGGCTTGTCGATCGCTGGATGGGTCGTACGTTCACCATCATCCACGTCTTGTTTAGGTCCGTTCTCATCCCCGCGCTAGCCATTCCCGGCATCGCCTAGAAATTCCGCTGCGGCTGTTGTTCATTTGATGAACAAGGCCAATTCCACGCGTATCGTGACACTTGATCACGCTCATAAAGCGCTCATTGATGGCGTTCGCCGCGAAAGCCAAGGCATCGAGCTCACCATTTTTGAACTACCAACATTACGTTATGCGTTTCCGAAGCTTGGACGGGAGGTCGCTGCAGATCCTTTCATTCCATTCCCTTCTGCCGCGAAACGACCGGACCCGGATTCTCCTGCTATCTATATTCATTCCTCAGGTAGTACTGGATTCCCTAAAGCCATCGCTCACAGCTATAAAATGCAGCTCCAATGGTTTTCCAGACGTGTGTTGACATGCTCTATATTCGGCGGCACTGTTGTTGATTCATCTATAGCCGCTGCCAGCAGATACATTAGAGATCCGCCTCCACGGCGAATTGCTTCCATGGCGCTGCCCGCATTCCATGTCTTTGGTATTGCCACGGAACTTTATACACCGGTTGCATACCTTGTCACTACTATCGCCTATGCGCCGCGTACGGAACACGATCCGCTTGCGCAACCAGTAATACCTACAAGCGATAATATGGCCGAGTGTCTCAGAAAAATCCCGTGCAACACACTCATGACAGTTCCGACACTGCTTGAACAAATTGCCTCCTCAGATGAAGGCATTGAGGTTCTCAAGAAAGTAAATGCTGTGGTACGTGCAATACAGGTCAATCTCCCCTGTCTTTTATGTCATATTCTCCAGGTCTTTGGTGGCGGCCCTCTGCCCGTCAAGGTTGGCGACAAGTTGTGGGATGCTGGAGTGCACCTCGTCAGCGGTTACGGCGGGACGGAATTTGGAATCCTCGTTGTAGCGGGCCAGAAGCAGGATTTCGGCGAACGTGGCTGGACATGGATGCCATTCGCAGATGAACCAAAAATCAGGTGGGTCCCTCAAGGGGACGACACATACGAGTTGCAGGTCTTGGTACGTTCAAGCTTTCATGTTTTCGGAAGATCTCAACAAGCTCAATTAGACGACCGAATCCCAATATATGGCGGTAGAAAATTTGTCTGATGTGAAGGGATATTCTACTTCAGATGTGTTCGTGAAGCACCCGACTGAGGAGCTATGGAGGATGTAAACCGCTTTGCAGCTTTTTACCCGAAGTCACGCTTATATTTCTGTTTCTCCCTTGTAGTGTTGGAAGGGCCGACGATGTCATCATCCTAGCATCTGGAGAAAAGACGGTCCCTGCTCCAATGGAGAGTGTTATCGCGTCTTCTCCACTCGTGCAAGGTGTCGTCATGTTCGGAAGGGAGCGAAACCAAGTTGGTGTTCTCGTCGAGCCTAGCCCTGGATATGAGATCGATGTCAACGACGAGAGAGCTGTAATCGAGTTTAGAAACAAAATCTGGTATGTTCTCTGCCCCTGAGCCGACAGGCTCGTTTGCTGAAGCAAACAAAGGCCCGCTATCGCAGAGGCCAACAAGCCATCTCCAGCGTTCAGTCGAATTTTCAAGGAGCTGATTCTGATCACGAGCGTTGACAAGCCTATGAGACGTGCTGCGAAGGGTACTGTTCAGCGCAAGGCAATTCTCAGCGATTACGACGCGGAAATCAAAGCACTGTAAGTTATTTCGTGATGCTGGGCAGACATGTATTTGAGATCCGCCCCACAGATATGATACCGTGGAGGCAAGTTCGGAATCTCCAGAAGGCTTAGCTGGACCATCAGCGTGGACCAGAGAGGAAATTCAGAAATGGCTGCTGGACCATGTTGCTTCCATCAACCCCAACGACCGCATTGATCCCCATGAGGACTTGTTCGCTCAAGGTTTTGATAGGTGTGTAATGTCACAACAAGTTGGAGTCGAAGACCTTGCTTACATCGTGCTATTTTTTCCCAGTTTGAGCGCAACTTATCTTCGAAACCGAATCTTGGGTACCCTGCGAAAATCTTTGGACCCGGAGGTCAGAGAGGCGGCTGCTCATATCCCTCCCAATATCATCTTTGAAAATCCGACAATCCAACTTCTCAGCACGCAGATCGCCACTTTGGTGAGCGATAGTAGCGGCGCCGGACAGGCACAAAATTTCATCGAACAGCATAAGCAAGCCATTAATGCCATGATCGACAAGTACTCTGTCGGCTTAGAAGGACCTATTGATGGGGTGTTGCCAAGTAGCCAATTGATTGAGCCTGCCGTTGTACTTCTCACCGGGAGCACGGGTGGTCTCGGATCTTTCTTGCTCTCAGAGCTTCTCAAGAGCCCTGCGGTTCAGCGAGTATTTGCTTTCAATCGTCCATCATCCAAAAAGTCGATCAAGGAGCGACAACAATCGGCTTTCGAGGACAGGGGCCTCTCCACTGACCTGTTGAATTCGAATAAGCTCGTCTACGTTGAAGCGGATGCATCTGCGGAGAAGTGTGGTCTATCTCAAACTCAATATGAAGAGGCAAGTTAATTTTTGATCTGAATGATAAGCTCAATAACGTATCATTCACACCAGATCCGGTACTCGGTTACGTTGATCATACATAACGCGTGGCGCCTCGATTTCAACTTGGCGATATCATCATTTGAGGACAGCATTCGTGCATCCCGGAACCTGGTTGACCTTGGCTTGGCCTCGCTGCATAAGCAGAACCTTCGCTTCTTGTTCACTTCCTCAATCGGCTCTGCTCAGTCTTGGGATAGCTTTAAGGGTCCATTCCCAGAGGAAGTTCAAATTGACCCCTCTGTTGCAGTCGGGCGAGGTTATGGAGAGGGCAAATACGCCACTGAAAGGGTAAGTCGCCGTTCAAAATCAGTGTTGCACAGATCAGCTTGATTTGGATTTACAGATTATCGTGAAGAGTGGTTTGCATGCGACATCCTTCCGCATTGGCCAGATCGTTGGTGGTGAGGGTGGATCTTGGGCTACGACAGATTGGTTCCCAATCATTGTCAAATCCAGTGTTGCCCTTGGTGTGCTTCCGGAAGCGGCCGGTGTGAGTGACAAGATCTATTCTCCACATAGTCAATGTCGATCATTGATCGCCCTCATATCTAGGTCGTATCTTGGCTCCGCGAGGAAGAAGTGGCATCTGCGATTTTGGAAACGGCGTTTGCCAAGGAGTCTCCGCCGCCGGCGCTGAACATTTTCAACCCCCGCGGTGCGCCTTGGGCGGAGATCATTTCGTTCGTGCGACAAGCCATCATCAAGCGAAAAGCGCTCGGGGACGACGCTCTTCCAATAGTTTCATTCGAGGACTGGTTCGAGTTGCTGGATAAGAAGGCTGAGAGTGCGACTGAAGACGACCTAGTGAAAATGGTGAGTACACTTGGTTTTTGTGCCTCGATAATCGATGGCTAACGTGCTTGGATGCAGCCGGCAATCAAGTTGCACGAGTTCTTCCGTTTCATGGTGCAGGGTGACCTAGCTATTCGAAGTCCCAACGTTGGTGATAGGGAGGCGGCCGGGATGGCAACGTTGAGTACCAGCAAGATACAACAATTCAGTCAGACGATGGCAAACATGAAAGCGATTGGAGAGGTCGAGGCGAGGGCGTGGGTAGGGTACTGGATTTCAAAAGGTGCATTTTGAAGTGACTGGACGATTAGAGATACAGCAGATGTTAAGTTGTACGATATGTGTGCATGAATAATATCTATTTCATTCTATTCTTAGCCACGAAGCTAATAACTAAAACAACTTGTTTCAGGCTGAAATGATTACTATCTCAAGTCTTGTCTTCTATTCTAACACAGATCCTGACATGGCTTTATAGTACGTTTACAAACATCGGAAAACAAGACAGAAAACGAGAAAGAATGTGAGTTATCTGGTAAAGGACAAGAAGGTAGTTTGGTCACTTCACCGCGAACAAACAAACACCTACTTCCGACAGACTCAACGATCCAAGTCTGATATTTGCCAACAACAGATATTACGTTCAACTTCAGAAGTGGGGTGACGGCATAGAGTGTCATAGAGTGTTCAAGAAAGGCTAGTTAATACACAGCAGTAAGTGGATCGGTAGATCATGGGACGGACGTTGTTGGCTCACCTTTCGCCACGGGTGAGAGTGTTATCGACGTCGTCGCCGACGCACGGGAAATATATGAACCAGAAGATAGGAAGACGGGTGGCATTGATGTCGGACATGGTTGCCAGTCAAAAGTAAGAGAGTGGCTGGACCATTTAAACCTAGGACCTTTATACTGTGATTCGACAAAGGAAAAATCTAATTGCAAGGCTTTGGGTGCCGGTGCCGGTTTGACGCCATTGTCTCAGGCGATGGTGACGCCGCCGCCTTGCGGGTGGCTCCATTGTATCACTAGGATGTGGCGTGTAACGTGTATCAGTTGTTCAAATTCTTCAGATTTGGGCATTTAATTATCTTCGGTTGACGAAGTCTACTCTGTGTTGACCATATCGATACGACTGCGACCGCCGAGGCTCGTGACCTGTCTGAAGTGTGTGGAGCGAGAAGGGAAGAGCTCAGCTTCACACAGGAAATGACAATAATGGCTGCTCTGCAAAACACTGTGGCCCCGTGTGTCACCATGCCGATCGTCATATTTTCAATATATAACACTTCGAGTTATACACGCTCCCGTGTCCGCTCACCGTTCATCTCGTTTTCCTACGATTCGAAACACCCCTATTTTCGTGCCCGAACGCCTACCATATGACTACTAGTCAGCATTCTGTCCCAGTTGCATGTACATACTTTGAGATGGCCGTGGACGCGTTCACTGTGACCAGTGACTCGGCTGAAAAGCCACATCTTTTCGGCGGAAAACCAGGATTCCTCCTTTTAGAGGATGAATCCACAAGTGCGGAATCACAGGCGGAATTTCCGCCTTTTCATTCCATAAATTTTTTTCCGTTAGCAACAACAGTCCCAAACAATGGACTTAGCATCTTGCCCTCGTCCTTGCTCACTCGCTCGTAAACCTGCTTGCTTGCCGCGCTGCTCTTCCCTGTCAATGTTTGCCCTCTTTGCTCGAGCCACCACCATGCTACTTCCTCCACCGCTTGCTCTCGTCCTTGTCTACTCCCACCACCTCACCACTACTAGCAAGATGGCTTATTCCTTCACCCGCTTCCTCGCTAAGCTGCCCTCCTTCCCTCACTCGCCCACCTCAATCACCTCACCCACCATCACCCACTGCCTCCCTCAGATGCTCTCACCCTCACCCACCCTTGCTCTCGCCCACTCCCTTGCCTCCCTGTCAGCTTGCCCTCGCCCCCCTGTGCTCTCCCCCAATCTCGCAGGCCTCTCACTCGCTTGCGTTCTCTGACTCTACTCAATTGCCCACCACTTTCTGCTTGCCTACTGCTCTCATCCACCGCTGCTCACCTTCTCATGTTTCTTTATTTTTTTTATATTTTTTTTCACACTAACATTGTTTGTTTTTCGCACCACCCCAATGACCTCCTGCCCACCCTTACCCACGATCTCGCCCTTGCCAATGCCTTGAGGCGCGTCTTCGCCCTTTTGCCCTCGCGCCTTAACCACACCCTGAATCGCTCTCAACCATACCCTCACACCTCACCATACACCCACCTACCACTGCCATCACGACACCGCCACCACCACTACTTCCACACCTCCATCGCCCAAACAGCAACTGGGGCCCAGACGAACATGTCCAAGCCCCTCGTATGTTTCTTTTTTTCACGTCCCTTTGTTTTTCACACCCCCGCACTCCCACCCTCACCCATGATCTCGTCCTCACGCCCTCAACTTTGATCACCACCCTTGCCTGTCGCCTGTCGCTCTGCCTTTTCTTAGCTCAAGGCTGCACCTTTGCCCTCACGCCCCACGTCTTAACCACAAGCCACTGCCTCACAACTGCCACCCCAACCATCTCCATCATGACCAACTCCCCACTGCCACCCCCATGAGCCTGGATGGCACCAACGCCCACTCGCACACCCAGGGGCCGCAGCCGCAGTCCGCACACCCTCTCGTCTCTTCTTTCTCCTTTTGGCCCGCTGAGCAACGACATGATGGACAGCGAACGGCGCCTCCGATTGCTTGCCCAATTGACATCATGCGAGAATTGGTGAAACGAATGCAGAGCGTCGAGTCCTAGGAGTAGTCGGTGCATACTACTGAGCGTATATAGGCATTATTCTTATAACGGATAATAAATCTCTTTTTACCAAATATGCTCTAACTGAAACTGTGTTTAATATCAACCAAAAAATTCAGAAGTTGAGACTGTCTTAGTGCAGAAAAATGTCGGATAAAGGCAGAAATTATCAACAATAAACAACGATAATTATACTGCTATGTGGCTAATCTGTACTGGCTGGAAATCCCAAGGGATGGGCGTAATTTCACACTTAATAACCAACATACTTTCGGCTGAAATAGTTTACGATAGGTGTCTGTAAATACGCCCTTTTGAACCTGTTTTCATGGTGTGAAAAACAGCATTCCCACGGGGCTCAGTGATTTTTAGCTTCTCACACGTATTGGGGAGTTACGTCACTCGCCCCTGCATGAATTGGTCCGCACGAATCAGCAAAGCACATCTACATGTTATACGCCTATCAAAAGGACAGAACCACTGCTCAAATGATCTAGACGGAGTTGGCCTATTTCAGGCGGAGTCAGTCGAATGAAGAAATTGATGCAGCATAGCCTTACAACGAATATGTCAACAATGCTTGAGGCATTCGGCCTTGCCAAAGACTCTTCGTTCCAACATTTTTGAATTAACACCGAAAGCCACGTGCATCCGAGAATATCTGCTGGTAAATCCGGTGGCATGGTTTTATTTTGAAGCCGCTGGACCAAGGCGTTACGCTTCGAACCAAAGGGGACGACATTTGAGATAATCTGAAAATAGTGTCAATATTTGCGAAGAAGACCAAGTCTGTGTTCACCTCAACGATGGTCATTGCGAACGCAAAGACATCGGTTGCAGTAGTGCACGTAGGGTTGTCTTCGAGAAGTTCCGGGGCTAACCATACTATCTTCTCTTCGAGCGCGCGGTCCGTGTAATCCCCAGAAGGAATCATGCAGTCTAGTTCGTAATCGGCTATAACCGCATGACCTGCCTCTGTCACAAATATGTTTGCCTAATACCAGCTATGAGCATGGGCAGAACAAAAGGATGTTGGAAGCACATACGGCACGTAAATCTCCATGCACGACTGGCGGCTCGAGCGTATGGAGGTAGCGGAGCCCTTCGGCAACGCCTCTGATCTGTTAATGATACAACGAGTCAGTGAATCGAGGCCGCCGTGTTGGATGCAGGTACCATTTTGATCCTTTGTTCAAATGACGAGCATTTTGCCTTCGTGTATTGCATGATTTCACCTTCGGAATAATAGTCCATAACGATGGCCGGCATTGGACCACAGTCGAGAGCGTAGCCATAGCACCGCGCGACGTTTGCATGATTAAATGCCACCCAACGCGCAACATGTGCCCTGAATTCCTGTCAATAATATGACATAGTCTGTCCCCATTCCAGCAATGGTTCATGTACCTCGATAAACTCGGTCGCACCCTCGTAAATGAGGATTCCACGCAAGGCTTTGATGCCAATGACTTTCGGTAATTCGTAGCCTGTTTGTCATCTTGACGGAGGAGCTGCGATGATGACGACTACGACGGACCTCGCTTGATGCACGTCCCAGTATAAAAATCAGAGTACCTTCCTATCTTTTCTGGATAATTGTGATTCTTGGAAAGATACCCAGTTAGGTCCTGAAAAAAATTAAGAACGAGAAGTTCGTCTGGCTCAGGGTACGCACGAGGTGGTGGTTAGCCATGTAGACAAGGTATAGGTTAAGGACCGAAGGGACAATACAAATTTATACCTGAATGGCATGTGGCGCCATGGCTCATGCACAGGTGCAAGCAAATGAAATTCGCCGCTTCAAACAGTGTGCCTGGGCCCTACGCCAGCCACATAATATTTAGAAACATCAAAAGAAACAGGCGGAGAGCCAAGCTGAATTGTGTCATCCCCGCCGTTTCTTTTCTATTAGCCGAGGAAGAAAAACCGTAGAACAGCTCAAGATAAAAATGTCGGGATATGGAAGAGCAAGAGTATTTTCTTCTGACCCTGTCCGAATCGGTAGGCGATCCAAATAAAAGGCCCTAAGATCTAGATGAAAGGAAATTTGAATGGTGAGGCCGGTGACAATGGTCATAACATGCTTATGTAAGTGTAACCGCTTGAGTGACCACGTGACTTTTCGTACTCAAAGGTCCACAAGGACGAGAACACCCGCCGGACTAAGTGGAATCGAAATGGTGCAGAGTCACCAGGCGCACGATAAGCACGGTCAATTACCACGCCATCTTGGCGATTGTAGGAGATAATCAAACTCGTGTTTGACCACATGCTGGTTGGTCATGCTTATCTGATCGGCTCCACTTATATAACCCTCACTGTCAGTCTATCTAATTCCAAACCTTACCTCAACATGTCGCTGGAGGAAGAACTGAACAAGACATACCCACTCAAGACTGAGGGGGATGCCCAATTTTTCAAGACACCAAAAATGAACCCTTCCTTCCGCTTTGAGGTCCCCGACCTTGGTTGGGAGTTCTCAGACGGTTTCTGGATCGGATCCGGTGCGTTTTGCTCATGCAATCATTAGGTGACATCCTACTGACGGTACGGCGGAATGATCGCTGCCACAGAAATCAAAGGCACCCTCTATTACAAAGAGGGAGTATTTGGCGGTATACTCCCCGCAGATCGAGCGACCAAGGCAGATTTCTTCGGGGAATTAAGCACCGGGGGTCCCGTGCGGTACGTCCGCATCAGATTCTACGCGCCGGATTCGGACGAAGTACTGGGCGAGGTGGGCTTTCTCTCGCTGATTCCTGACTTTCACTGATCTGCCATCCCTGTTCACAGTTTATCGGAAAAGATGTGGTGCGTCTCTCGACGTCGTCTTGCCTTGTTTCCTTTTTTCGATCCGCCACTAGGACGATGTATCCGGTTCCACCGGGTTATTGAACCAACGCATTGCGGGTGAATGGAAAAAGGTGGATTACGCCGTTGGAAAAGCGCTTGCATTCAAGGAAGCAAACTCGCCGCTCATCATCATCAAGAGCGACGAACTGGGCAAAAAGGTCGAATTCGAGTGCACGCCTACTGATAGGCTCTACGGGGTTGCCATCGACCGTGCGTATCTTTCCACATGCCTCGTGCGTGCTCTTTGATAAGGACTGACACGTCTCCACAACAGACCCTGGGCGGCTGACGGTCAAGGATCTTGCAACGATAGACAAGTCCAACTCGGCGAGGTGGTACCACGACTACGTCGTGTTCTACGAGGGCCACCATTCAAAGGAGTTTACTGCATTTGTGAGTCCCTTCTCGTTGCCTGCTTGATTCGTCCGATGATTGATGTGTGCCCGTAGTTCTTCCGTAAGTGTTCGTTTTGCTCTACTCGTGAGCTTTGATCATATGCTCTGCTTTGCTCTAGCGGACGCGCATCTCGTCAACAATGACAACGTCTTATTCCACAACGCTGTGTGGACAAACATTCGAGGCTGAAGTAAGGTCAGCAAAAAAACTTACGGGAATGTAGTGTTTTTTTTGTACAAAATTCGTGTGTCGTACCGTTGTAACAATGTTCCCGAATTTCAAGTTGTTGCCATCCAAGGACTCATGAAAGCGCTCAAAGTTCAGAATGTACCCGTAGAAAAACCGCTCTTCATTAAAATGTATTCCCAAACATATTATAGCTTCATACACGACAAAAATCAGGCGGAGCACAAAATAAGCAGAGTCATTTCTTGATATCAAAGACGGGGGATCGTTTTTTTCAAAGGATAAAAAAACAAGGCGTGTTTGGTGGCATTATCGTCACCCCGGGTTTCTACGGACGATGGGCAACCCAAGTGCTGGCTTGCAAGGTACTATTATGTTGTTGTATGACATCGGATGGTCGGTTTTTCTCGTCGGCATCGCTTATCGAAATCTGAAGAGCTTGGGTTTTTAGTTTTTTTGATGCTATGTCCACGTTTATCATTGGTGAGTCCTTCCATGTCACGGGCGAATCTTTGGCGTTGGTGACCATACTAGGTGAACCACTGGGTTGGAAGACATTCTTGATAGGAGTTGTCATGATGTCCATCGGTGCCATCCTGCAAATATAGACCTTTTCACTTGTATAAATGATTTTAGGGGATTCATCTCAGCTGATTTAACTTCGATTGATGTTTGCCTAACGAGTAGGTCATTCGCTATCTTCTTTGATCGACGGAATCCAGGATTAATACAGCGACAGCCCCCGTCTGGCAGAGCGAGACATCTAAGCCTTCGTTGAACATGGTGTGGCGCAATGATTTGCTTTGTTAGGCTCGATGTCTTATTCTTGCTCGTGGGTAGATTAAATGTCGCAGGCTTCTCATTGAGTAACTGGATGACGTATGGCCTCAGCTTCGCCGGTGGAAGTGTTTCTTGGAGGTTCCCGATTGCCAATTCTGCTGGGAACCATCCCGTGGTTGCCGGAAAGCCCACGCTGGCTGCTTGCTCGTGGTCGTGAAGAAGAGGGAGTTGCAATTCTAGTCGCCTTCGAGGGTAGGAGCAAAAGACGATGTTATTGTCGACCAGGTAGGGTGTTCCTTGGTATTAACAGCTTGTCCATGCGAACAAAGGGTGCTGCTCTTGGGACGGCTTACGTTCTCTCGAAATAACATATCGTAATCCAAATTACTCCGATTGGTATAGACACACTAGGATAGTGATGATCTGGGTAGTTTCAATGTGAGGTATATCAGGGACTTATCTTTGTGTTTCGGAAGAAAGAATTCCCGCAACCCAAAGGGTGGAGGGTCGCTCCCTGCTCCTCTGAGTATCACGCCGACAGACACGCGGAATTGAATCCACTTCACTTGACCGACATCCTGCTCTTCTCTTTCTCACACCCTGTTCTTGTTCATGCCCGCCTGACCGAGCTAATGTCTGGAAATGGTTGCGGGTTCTGCCGCCACCAATTGATTACTGGATGGAGAGCAAGTAAGCGATCGAGCGGAATAAGGTAAGACTGAAGAAGGGACTGCCTATTCTGGACGCGTGACATGTTGGTAGCTCGTCACGCCAACGGTCATGTCACGGATCTTAAGTCCTCCAGCATGACTCATTTTCCTTTTGACAAGAACGAGAACATCTGCTGGACTAAGTTAGCGTGGTGGAGGTCGAAATGCTGCAGAGTCCAAACACCATGATGGAAATTTCCGGGCATCATCACCGGTTTGACGTTTGACATTTGACGTTTGGCGCCCTTCTTACTTCCCCTCATCTATCTCATGTGCCTTGAGGATTTTTAGGTCAACTGATTTAAACATCCATACATACTTGCTCTATAGCTCCGAAATAAACAATTTAATTTAATTTTTTTCAATCATTTTTTAATTATTTAAAAACTTGAGTCTGCCATGTCAACGACATTATAACTGAAATTGAAAACTGAATCACGGCATGAATTAGTTTAGGTTTGCATTTGCGACTTTCGCACAACTTCTCAATTGACCGATGCAAATTTGCAAGGAGGCAACACAAGCAAAAATTTCCCGCACCTACGTATTACACCCTTATCAAGTCAAAAGGACGCACACACGACCACTGCTCCAGCTAGACTGAGTTGGTCTATTTCAGGCGGTCAGTCGAACGAAGAAAATGATGCAGCATAGCCTTACTACGAATATGTCAACGATGCTTGAGGCATTCGGCCTTTCCAAAGGCATTTCGTTCCAACACCTTTGAACTACCACCGAGAGCCACGTACATCCGAGAATATCTCCTGGTAAATCCGGTCGCAGGTTTTTATTTCGGAGCCGCTGGACCAGGGCGTTATGCTTTGAACCAAAGGGGACGTTATTTGAGGCGATCTAAAAGTGGTTGCGAGGACCATCCCAATTAATATTAAAACTCTATATTCACCTCAATAATGGTCATTGCGAACGCAAAGACGTCGGTAGCAGTGGTGCACGTGGGATTGTCTTCGAGAAGTTCTGGCGCTAACCATCCTATGTTCTCTTCAAACACAAAGCCCGTGTAATCCCCAGAGGGAATTATGCAGCCTAATTCATAATCAGCTATCACTGCGTGCCCCGTCTTCGTCACAAATATGTTTGCCTAATACCAATTATGAGCATAGGCAGAACAAGTGGATGTTGGAAGCACATACGGCACGTAAATCTCCATGCACGACTGGCGACTTAAGCGTATGGAGGTAGCGGAGCCCTTCGGCAATGTCTCTGATCTGTGAATGATACAGTGAGTCCATAGATCGAGGCCGCCGTGTTGGATGCAGGTACCATTTTGGTCTTCTGTTCAAACAACGAGTTTTTCGCCTTCATGTATTGCATAATATTACCTTCGGAATAGTAGTCCATGATGATGGTCGGGATTGGACCATAGTCGAGGGCGTAACCAAAGCACCGCGCTACGTTTGCATGATTAAATGTAACCCAACGCGCAACATGTGTTTTGAACTCCTGTCAAGAATATGACTTAGTGTTGCTGTCCCCATGCTAGCGATGGTTCATGTACCTCGGCGAACTCCGTCGCATCCTCGTAAATGAGGATGGCACGCAACACTTTTATACCAACGACTCCCGGTAGTTCATAGCCTGTTTTGAAGACATCAGGGCAGAGCAGCGGCGATGAGAGCGAGTACGACGAACCTCGCTTGGTGCACGCCCCAGTATAAAAATCAGAATATGTTCCTAGTTTTTCTGGATGATTGTGATTCTTGGAGAGAGAACCAGATAGGTCCTGAAAAAAATATCAGAGCGAGAATTTTGTCTGGCTCAGGGTGCATACGAAATGGTGGTTAGCCATGTAGATAAGTTACAGGTTGGGGAATCGAAGGAACAAACGTATTTATACTTGGATGGCGTCAAATTAAATTCGCCGCTTCACATTGGTACCCGGGGCTTGTGCGCAAGCCACATAACATGGAGAAACATCAAAGGGAAGAGGTGGACACAGCCAAGCTTAAGGAAATTGTTTCATCCTCTCCTCCTCATTGCTATTAGCCGAGGCAGCCGGAACTGTTTCTCAATAGACGGCTCATGGAAGAGAGTACTTTCTTCTGATCGGAAATTTCGATATGAGGGGTGAACTGGTTGCTCGAAATCTTGAACGAATGAAGTAGGACGAAGACTGACTGAGAAGGAAATTTGAAAGGTAAAGCACTCCTTCCTCTTCTGGACGTGTGAACCCGGCGAGACTGACGAGCTGTGTGGCTGCATGGTGCAACAATTAAATCTGGTCATCATCATGCCTTAATATAATCAACCCTGTGATCTAGTGGTGGTGGTAGACCTGGCGTTCCAACGTTCGACCAAGGCGTCCCAATTTTTCGATACTCCCAAAATGAACCCTTCCTTCCACTTCGAGGTCCTGGACCTCAGTTGGGAGTTCTCAGATGGCTTCTGGATCGGATCCGTTTTGCTCATATGCGATCATTGGGAGGCCACTGACGCGGACGGTACGGCGGGATGATGAGTCGCTGCTTGGCGGTATACTCCCTGCAAACCGACTCGAAGCGACCAAGGCGGATTTCTTCGGGAAACTAAGCACAGGGGGTCCCGTACTACGCCCGCATCAGATTCTACGCGCCGGATTCGGACGAGGTACTGGGCAAGGTGCTCTTTTCTCTCGCTCGTTCCTGGCTTCCACTGATCTGCCATCCCCGTTCGCAGTTTATCGGAAAAGATGTGGTGCGTCTCTCGACGTCGTCCTGCCTTGTTTCCTTTTTTCGATCTACCACTAGGACGATGTATCCGGTTCCACCGGGTTATTGAACCAACGCATTGCGGGTGAATGGAAAAAGGTGGATTACGCCGTTGGAAAAGCGCTTGCATTCAAGGAAGCAAACTCACTGCTCATCACCATCAAGTGGGCAAAAAGGTCGAATTCGAGTGCACGCCTACTGATAGGCTCCATGGGGTTGCCATCGACCGTGCGTATCCTCCACATGCCTCATGCGTACGTACATATGTACGTGCGTGCGCTTTGATGAGGACTGACATGTCTCCACGACAGACCCAGGGAGGATCTTGCAACGATAGACAAGTCCAACTCGACGAGATGGTACCATGACTACGTCGTATTCTACGAGGGCCACCATTCAAAGGAGTTTACTGCATTTGTGAGTCCCTTCTCGTTGCCCGCCTGACTCGTCCGAATAGTTTACTGATTGATGTGTGTGCCTGTAGTTCTTCCGTAGGTGTTCGTTTTGCTCTGCTCATGATACGAGCTTTGGGCGTGTGTTCCACTCTAGCGGATGCGCATCTCGTCTTATTCCACAACGCCGTGTGGACAAACACTCGAGGCTGAAGTAAGGTCAGCGAAGAAAAGGTCCGTTGCTGACCTAATACAAAGATGACGTTTTTTTTGTACTCGTATCGTCGTAACAATTTCAACTTGTGCCATCCCAAGGACTGAAAGCGCTCAAAGTTCAGAAAGTACCCGTAAAAAAACCGCTCTTTATTAAAATGTATTCCCAAACACATTATAGCTTCATACACGACAAAAATCAGGCGGAGCGTACCAATCAATAAATAAGCAACAGTCATTTCTCGATATCAAAGACGGGATCGTTTTTTCAAAGGATAAAAAAAGAGAGGGAATGAAAAAAAAAAAAAAAAACCAAAACGGAAACCGGGGGAATGGAAAAAGAGAGTGGGCGTCTTCAAGTCAAGTGTAAAATCGTGTAAGTGTGTGTTGTTGGATGCAGGTGCACATGTCCGTCTCGTGGCATGAGCAAGATATGGTTCGTATTAGGGTCATCATGTTGGCTTGAATTGGGTTGGGCGAGAAGCGAGATCATCATCATCATTTGCAAGCGTGAGAAAAAGAGGGGGGGAAGACCGCAAATTAGGGAATAAAGCAAGGAACCTCCAAGCGAACGAGTGAGAGAGGCAGAGTGAGAGAGAGGGAGTGAGAGAAAGTGAGAAGAGTGAGAGAGGGCAGAAACCGAATGTCATAGCTTGAGCTCGGTAAGCACCCGTCTAGCCAGCATCTGGTACTGCCACCCATCCCCACTCGCACGCCGAAACTGGATCCCATTCAGCGGAAGCCACTGCACCTAAACAAACGCGCTCCATAAGCCAAAAAAAAAAAGGGAGAAAGACAAAAAACAAGGGGTCGCGACCCTCACCTTGACTATATTAATCTCAAACCGCACACCTAGCCTATTGAGTCCCACATTCTCAAACACGTCCGCATCCCCCGGTGGAGCCGTACTCGGCTGCGGAGAAACCGCCCTGTTCGCGTGCATAGAGTCTCTCGGAAGGGGCGGTAGCATCTTGCCCTTGCCAATCGTCGACGGCCGACTGCCCGGCATGTCTGCCTCCCCAGATGACCCATTCACACCTACACCCACACCCACGCCAGCAGGAACAGTGTTAGCAAGGGTAGGCGTAACAGTGGCCCCATTGGCACCATGGTGGGGCTCATGGGTGACAGTATGATTGGAAGAGACGTTAAAGAACGAGGACGAGCCACTGCTGGGCGTCGTGGTCAGCGTCGTGCCGACGGAGGGCCGTCCGGGTGCTTCCCTTTCCTTTTCCTTGTCCTTTTCTGCCGGAAGCTCCTTATCCTTCCCCTTGTCGCGCTTCATCACGAATGAGAGCTTAGATGCCTTTCTCACAATCGATCGCTTATGTGCCAGTGCCGTCCGCCCCGTATCTGTCGACCCAAACGACTGCAGCTGCGCCTGTTGACCCGGCAGCGCAAGGTTTGTCGGTATCACCGATGACATGTCGATGGATGGCAAATGGATGCATTCAAACCCAGTCTTGGTCTCTCGGTATTGAATCTGCATCCTATCCAGGACGCGACGTATATCCGCTTTGATAACCGCAGGAGGCCTAGTCGACGTAGTCGCAACACTGTTGTTTCCGAAAAGAAAAAAGAAAACGATTAGCACATCAAGGGTACTCTACTCGCTCCCAGCATGCTCACCTGAACAACCCCTTGAGATAGACAGACTTGAATTCCTTATCATGCCCTTCATTATCCTCTCCTGCGACGTCATGAAGAGCTACATCAGTCGAGGGCCGATCCGCAGCTTCCTCTTCTTCACGTCTCTCAGACAACTCGTTCTCCCCTGAATCTCTCGAAAACAGCTTCTCAGCCCGACCAGCGAACCCCATCGAGGGCCGCCTATGACGCCCAATCGAGCCCCCAGCACCAAGAAGCGCACCTCCGGTGCTACTCCGCCTCTCATGTCGCGGAGAACGACCATGCGAATCGAGCACCGTCGCTGCCCTCCGATGCGTATTCCCAACTGGCTGACTGGCGCTCTGCACAATGCCCCTCGACGCCGCCGGATGCAGCGTCTCCGTCTGCTCCTCCGCCTTTTCGCCCGCCTCCTCGACAGCCCCTCGCGTCCCCTTCTCATCTTCAGAAGGCCGCGGGGACGGCGCTAGCCCGGGCAACATCGTCGTCCGCCCGCGCTGCGCAGCAGTATGCCGCCGAGGATCGTCCGCTTTGCTACCGACCAGCAAACTCTGCATCTTCCGCACCAGCGTGAACGGCGACGACGACGACGACGCGGACCCATGCGCCTGCGTCTGCATGTACTCACTACGATCTTGGTCTGGCGTCGTCGAGCTCGGCGGCCGCAGCGGCTCGAGATGGGCAGGACTCTCCACCTCGGGAGGCGCAAACCCAGGCGACGTCTCCGCCGTCGCCGACTTGGGGGGGACCGCAATGGGCTGAGGGAGACTGGCATCGTCCGCGTGCTCGCCGTTGCCAAAGAAACCGCCCCATGCCTTGCCCAGCGTCGGCCTCTGGCTCATGCTATGGCTCCTCCTGTGCGTGCTCGCGGGCGGCGCGCGGGGAAGCTCCCGCGGCTTGGCAGCCAACGCCTTTTGATCGATTTCAACCTGTCTCTTTCCGGCAGCGGCGGATGGCGAGGGTGGTGGGAGGCCCGGATCTCGTGCACGGGGCTGAGGGTGGAACGCGGGAGAGGTGGGAGAGGGGGCGACGGTGTTGTCATAGGACAGGCCAGAATAGTGTGAGGTCTCAGGGGCAGGAAGTCGTGGAAGCGGCATGCTATAATCTGCTTTAGCACCCCCTGTCATCACGTCCTTCTTGACCGGGATGGGGGACGTGAAGTGGGGCTGTTTGGTGGTACCGTAAGAGACGAGGTCCTCGCCTGTCACGTTGGCGACGGGTCCGTTGATGGCTTGGCCGGTGGCCGACTCTTGCACGGAAAGCTGCGAGCTTGCAAACTGGCCTAGACCGTAGACACGCTCTCGTTCCTGCTTCTCTCGGGCGAGGTAATACATGGAGATCAGGGGATGGAACCCCCTGGTGGGATCGAGTGGTTCTCGATTGGCATCACCCGCAGTGTAGCCAAGCTGGCTTTGAGAGTTGGGAGGTGATTGACTCATGGGTGTTCCTGGTGGCGATGAAGCTGGTGAAAATAGCTTGCGACGATAAAAGTCAAAACCAGAGAAACGCTTTGTACGTTTTGAGGGAGTGGAGGGTTCCTGTCGGGTGCTGGACGAGTCAAAGGAAATGGCTAGGCTCGAATTTGACATGGACTCTGCCCAGCGTCCGTTGCCGTTCAAAGAGGTTCCGAGACCGCGTTTTCTCTCCCAATTTTGGACGGCGCGTATATATGTATCAGATTCCAGAATTCGGATGAGCTTCTTCTCGATTTCATCTTCGGTGCCAAACTCGAAACCTTTCATGTCACGGATGGCGTTCCGATCAAGTTCATCGACGCGCAAGGGCTCGCGACGAACTAGGTGAGGATCTGGAGGACCATTGAATCCTCGAACCATCCAAGGGTGGGCTAAAACTTCGTGAAGGGAAGCACGATTTGCGGGGTTTGTGACGAGCATGCGAGACAAGAGATGTTTGCATTCTGGATGAGAGGTTAGATATAAAGCCAGTGCCAGGTAAAAAAAACAAAAAAAACAAAAAAATTACAAAAAAAAAACAAAACAAAAAGCTCACCTGCACTGAGCCAAACAGGATACTCGACTAAACCTCGTTTGATTTTAGCATGCAAGGCGGGCATGCTTTGATCGTCAAACGGAACCTTGCCACAGACGAGGACGTAGAGGACGACGCCGAAACTCCATACGTCTACTTCTGGACCGGTATACACGCGAGCGTTCAACAGTTCTGGGGCAGCAAAGTAGAGAGAGCCGCAAAAGGTGGAGAGCTGCGCAATGGGGTCATACAAGTTGGAGAGGCCGAAATCGATAATTTTGATGTTGCCTGTTTGAGAGATGAGGATATTTTCAATCTTGAGGTCTACGTGGCACGGCAAAGAGGTCAAAGGGAGGGGGGGGAGGGTAAGAATGTGGGGGGGACTGACCGCGATGGACGACGTTGTTCTGGTGACAGTAGTCGAGAGCGCTACCGATCTGGCGTGCAAATTTTCTGGCGACACGCTCGCGTAGACGGCCATGGCTGATGATATAATCGAGCATTTGGCCGCCGTTGATGTATTCAAAGACCATGTAGTAGTGATGCTGGTGGATGATCATTTCGCGCATGCCGCAGATGTAAGGGTGGTGAAGCAACATGGAGAGGGCAGCTTCTCGGAGGGTGCGGATCTCCTTGGAGGCATCCTTGGAAGCCTGCTTTGCGACTGCAGGATCGATGGTGGAGCCGTTGTGAGGTGGTGGGGCAGGAGTGACGCGGGGAAGGATTTTGATGGCGAGCTATGGGAGGATGAGCTCTGTGTGGAGGGAGCAGGAAAGGGCAACGGACCTTGTCACCGGAGAGGTTATGAACTGCTAATTTTACCTTGCCCATACTGCCTGCACCGATGGTCTTTCCGAGGGAATAATCACCGAGAAGACGATTTGAACGTGCAGAAGCGCGGTGCTTTCTGTGGTTTTGGGGAATGTCATGGGTGGGCATGGCGGAGCGGTCGCGGGGGTCAGGGAAAGGCTTTGGGGGTAAAGAGACGGGGCGGGGACGGTTTGAAGGGAGCCTCGGGGTTGGAGGGGGGTCAGTGATGGCGATGGCGGCAGGCTCAGCATCTTCTGGGACTCGCTTGAGTTGTGAAGACGCTGCCATCGCGCGCAGAAGAAAAGACGGTGTTTGCCCACGCCACGCTTAGGCCTATTTACCGCCCAACCATTCCACCCCGTCCTGACGGTACATTCCCCACCCGGGCACTATCAATCCCAATAATCCTGCTGTGCTCAATCCAAGTACCCAGAATGTCACCCCAACTGACTGTACCGTAATCCCTGCTATAAACGATGCCACCTGCGCTTCCGAGGTCAGAGTCACGCAACCGCCGCGTGCCCGAGCCTTACCGTCGCCGTCACCAGTCCATTTCTCATCACCTTCTCAGCTCGCTGCTGTCCAATAAAATCCTGTATGTAGCCTGTGTCTATCGTCATTCACGCAGCCAACAGACTACGCACAATTTTGCCTTCAAACATTGGATTCAATGACATTGGATGTTTGGTATAAAAAACTCGGCTCAGCTATCCAATACATGTACATACAAATACTAACAACATCACACTCGTTGCACTGCCTTGGTCGGTAGTGGACGATGCTGAGCGTCCTCCAATCGCTGCATGTCGAATTTACACACTTGGAATCCACTCTGGCCCTTTGCCATGTACGCCTGCAAACACAAATACTTAATCAATCCTATTCACGAGAGAGACCATGTCACCTTACCCGTACCACTCGGTACAGACCATCATAACGATACCTGTGCGTGAGCCAATCAATCACGGCCAGCAAGCAAGCGTGGGACCCACTTACCCTTCATCTGGCGAGTAAACGGAGTACTTGTTAGGACCCCGAATCACGCGAACAGGCCGCCCTGTGTCCGCTGACCTCTGTAGTTAACGTTAACAGTCAGTCAGATGAATCCCCAGCCACACGAGAGCCTTACCTTGAGTGCTTGATTATGCGGGTGTTCGAAGCTCTGGTCGCCAACGACTGCGTGGTGCTGCTGAGCCGATCCTTATCAGTATGAGTCATTCCGCGCTGTTCGGGTTCCTACTCACCCCAAAGTTATCCTCCTTCCCACCTATCATAGTCCTAATATGAATTGGTTTCAAAAACCCTGCGTGAATGCACCTACCCGTTCCTGTATACGAGCTAAGAAGTTATCGTCAGTGAGGGAAACACTTTATTCATATATTCCAAAGGTCGTACATGAAATTCCCCTCATCCTTGTTGTCGATGTAGCCCGATGAAAGCACGATTGAATAGGCACCCTCGGTGATATTGCCTGCAATCCCTGCAGTCTGTTGGATGTGCACCCCACGCCGTCGAAGAGCCTCCCTGGGATAGTACGCGTCAGTATAGACACAGTCATGCAATGAAAATGAGTAGCTTGCCTCGAGGGAAAGGTCGTGAACAAGGGTACACCGCTGATGTGTCCAAACTTTGGATTCGACTCGGCCTGAATGTCTTGGTAAAGGCTGCGGTCCTGCCCGAACATCTGTCGACTTGAAAAGCCATTAGCATAGCGTTGCATTGCTCAAAGGGAACGTACAATTGCTCTAGCGTAGGCATGGTCAGGAAACAAGAACAGGCCGTGCTTGGGAGTCATGAATAAATATAGTGAGATTAGATAAGCAAACCCAAATCTTTGGCGGCGACTTTCATGACGAACAAGAAACCGATTGCCATCATCGCCATTGGCATGGCTGGCGCTGGAAAATCCACCTTTGTCCAACGCATCAACTCGTATCTGCACGCCCAAACAAAGCGGCCCTACATCCTCAACCTCGACCCAGCCGTCACTCACGTCCCCTTTGACACCAACATAGATATCAGAGACACCGTCAACTATCGCGAGGTTATGAAGCAGTGTGTACATGGCGCTCCCTTTTCTCAGTAGTAGCGTTCACGCGGCTCTTCAAGATACAACCTAGGTCCCAACGGAGGCATCTTGACCGCGCTCAACTTGTTCACCACCAAATTCGACCAAGTGCTCGACATTGTCGAAAAAAGAGCAGAAGAGGTCGAGTGAGCACACTCTGTTCACCCTTCTCGTTCAACTCTCGAGGGGTTTTTCAGTTATGTGATTCTGGACACTCCCGGACAGATTGAAATCTTTACTTGGTCTGCTTCTGGAGCCATCATCACAGATGCGATTGCATCGTCCCTCCCGACCGTCGTAGCTTATATCATCGATACGCCGAGGACCACGGCGCCCGCGACCTTCATGTCCAACATGCTCTATGCGTGCAGGTAAATATACCCTTACCTCATCATACTCCACATATGCGCATTATCAACCCTCTGGAATCACAGCATACTCTACAAAACAAAACTGCCTTTTATCCTCGTGTTCAACAAGACGGATGTCCAATCCCACCAATTTGCTGTAGAGTGGATGCAGGATTTCGAAGAGTTCCAGCTCGCCCTGGCCGCTCACAGCGGGACGAGAGATGCAGAAGGGGAACCGACGTACATGAGCAGTCTGATGAACAGTATGAGTTTGGTCCTTGACGAGTTTTACAAGAATCTCAAGGTCCGTTTTTTTTTTTTTTTGCCCTTGAATCCTAATCACTCTTGACATGTGCCGCCCAGGCCGTCGGCGTATCGAGTATGACCGGTGATGGCATTCACGAATTCTTCGAGGCCGTTGACGCGTCTCGAGAGGAGTATGAAAGGTGTGTCTGGGGTGTTTGTAAAGTCGTCATAACGATCTGATGGATGGCCCGGTGATACAGGGAATATCTGCCGGAGCTAGAACGCGCCCGTGCTCAGCGTGACCAGAGTCTGAAAACGGCCAAGGAAGAGTCGATGGCACGGATGATGAAGGATCTGGCGGTCGACCGGGCCAAGGATCCAAGTGGGATTGCGAATGAAGAATGGGATGTGGAGGAGGAGGAAGAAGAAGAAGAAGATACGGAAGCGAATATAATAGATAGGACTGGGGAAGAAAGGTGGCCGGGGCAATATATTGATGTGACGCGTGCGAGGAGAGGCGGAGAGGAAGTTATACGATGGCCCCGGCCGGGGATGTAACGAGTAACGCGTAACACGTAACGGCTCGTATGTCGAAACGTGTGAACGCCAGTTGCATAAATCCAATATATAAATATATAAATATTACGTGATTCGCCTCCTTCACCCTCAAGCCACTCTTGAATGATGTCTCCCATGGATCGCTACGCCAAAATCGAGAAAGTCGGTGCGTCGCTCTTTGTCTTTCTCGCCCACCGCACACTCTCTCTCATTCCTCCCACACACAGGCGAAGGTAATCCCATCCCCCTCCCTAACCATATCCCACTTGTCTCTCACTCTCACTCTCACAGGCACCTATGGCGTCGTCTACAAAGCTCGGGACACCAGCACTGGCCAGGTCGTCGCGCTCAAGAAGATTCGCCTCGAAGCAGAAGACGAGGGTGTCCCCAGCACCGCCATTCGCGAGATTAGCTTGCTCAAAGAGCTAAGAGACGACCATATCGTCAGGTACGTTCCCCATTCCCCCGTGCCAAGCATGGAGCCAATGCCGATAACCCAACCCGTAAACGCTCAGGTTGCTCAATATCGTGCATGTCGAGCAAAAACTATATTTAGTGTTCGAGTTCCTGGACGTAGACTTGAAGCGCTACATGGAAACCTGCAACCAAAATCGGAAGCCCATCACTTTGGACATTGTCAAGGTAACCCAAACAAGCTCTTTTTCTTTCTCTTTCTCTTTCTCTCTTTCTCTCTCTCACTTGCCCAATATCCAAGGCGGCGCGTCACGACGCGCTCAGGCACTCGCCATAGTCCTGGGTTCACCCTGTTTTCCCGTTTCGGGGAGCCTCGCGTTATTAGAGAAAAGTGCTTGTGCACGTGACCTTTGTCTTTTTGGTGCCGATGGATAAAATAAAAATAAAAAAAGAAAAGAAAAGAAAACCCCGGGCTGATATGCGTTTTTTTGCCTTTTTCAGAAATTCACACATCAACTCAATTTAGGCCTTTTATACTGCCATTCTCATCGTATCTTGCATCGCGACCTCAAGCCGCAGAATCTGCTCATTGACAAGCATAACAATCTCAAGCTCGCCGATTTCGGCCTTGCCCGTGCCTTTGGTATCCCAATGCGGACGTATACCCACGAGGTACCGCCCTCTTTTGGCGATTATGACACATCGGCCACTTTGACTCAGTCGTCGGGTTTTAGGTGGTGACGCTGTGGTACCGTGCGCCCGAGGTCCTGCTCGGTTCACGCCATTATGCCACAGCCATTGACATGTGGTCTGTGGGCTGCATTTTTGCAGAGATGGCGATGCAGGGTGCGCCACTATTCCCTGGGGATTCGGAAATTGACCAGATCTTCAAGATTTTCAGGTCCGTGCATCCTGTCCTTTTATTAACACCGGTTCTCATCTTTTTGTTTTTTGTTTTTGCTTTTGTTTTCTTGTTTTTGCAGGATCATGGGCACCCCAAACGAACAGACATGGCCTGGTGTAAGTAGCTTGCCTGATCACAAGGCGACCTTCCCGCAGTGGAGCCGACAGGACCTTGCTCGGATTGTTCCGACGCTGGATGAAGCGGGAATAGACATGCTCAAGGTAAGTGATGATGATGCTCGACTGAGGACGAAACCCAACCCTTAAATTACTTAGCGCACACTCTGCTATGACTCTGCCAAGCGTATCTCAGGTGAGCCTACCCACGTTTCGGTTCCCAACCACTAACTAAAACGTGATTCATCAACTAGCCAAACGTGCACTCGATCATCCCTACTTTGCCGACTACGATATATGATACCTCACCCACCGTTTCGCTGATCCTTTCCAGACCATATATCATTGCAATCCCGTATTATACACAATATATGGCCATTCATATCCCCTGTAATGCAACTTGGCGTGACCCCACGTCAAGTAGAAGTTAAAAAGGTGTCGCACTAGATTTAGATGCGCAGCTCGCACTCTCTCTTTCTCTCGGCGTTTCTACACTATATATATAATACAAAGAACGGAGGAATACACGGGTAAATACCACCTGATAGTCATCTATACCCATTTTGTGTCCCAAGCCGTCACGGTAGACGCAAACCCATTAGCGTTATCTTTCTGATTGATAACACCAGCACCATCGATGCTCAGCTGGTACGTCGTCCCGACGGTGGACAGGTTGTAGATCGTCACCTTCTCTGATGCGCTGTCTACGTTGACGATCTGGGTCTGGCAACTCTGTGTGTCAAGACATTTTTGACAGTAGTTCTAGTATTGGCACCACATCATCAGTTGGGGGCGTCCGAGGATCCAAGGAAGAAAAGAAAAAAATTCTACGCACTTTGAAAAAGCTGTATAGTCCTGCACCTGTGTAATCGTGGTACGTCAACCAAGAAGAAGAAGAAGAAAGGGAGGGAACGAACCGAATACGATAATGTCGCATGAGCATCGGATGACGAGTCCCCACGAGTGGTCCAACCCATCAAAACATGGATCGTGATACAATGGAACGATGCAGAATGGAGAGGGAGGTCGAGGACAGGGCTGGTAGTAAGGCTGCCAACAGAATGATCATTAATGAAGATGGCACAGCTCCAGAGGCAAAAAAAAAAAAACCTACACTCTCGGTCTGGATCGTACCCATGTAATGGTTCTTGGCGTTTACAAGGTTGTACTGGTAAAGTATGTGGTGCTCGGCTGTACAAGTGGCATATCCGATTGAGCAGCGGTTTTCGTGAGAGAGAGAGAGAGAGAAAAGTGCGACTAACAAGCTGTCATCGTCAACGATTAGAACGCGTCAGTGAGAGAAAGAGAGAGAAAGAGAGATGGATCGAAACGCGTACCCGTTCCGATCATCCACACAGGCCCAGCAGATTCAGATAAGATCCCTCGGCCGGAATAGAGGTTGAGATTTTGCTGCGCAGAGGAATCGAGGTCGTGATCCGCGAGCCACACCCATGTGCCCTTGTGGACACCCCTAATGAGCACTCTCTGCATATCCGAGTCCTGGGTGAACGTACTTCCAGATAGGCAGTGCATTTACGTGTCAGATGCAGACCTAGAAAAGCCGCCATGCAACAATCGTATCCTCCCGTTCCGATCGACGGACATTGTGAACATTGCAGGTTCGTCCCGGTCGCTGGACGACAATAAGGTAGATTTTTGACTCACATTTGTACTGACATCACTCACCACCACCGAGCCTAATATGCGTATCCCACATCCCGGCGCCCCCTTTCTCCTCGCGCGGTTGCGCAACGTTCCATTCTACCACAATGGCACCAGGAGCTGTCAAAAGGATGGCGTTGTCACAGAAGTATCACGATGCTCTTCCGAAATGGACGTACCAGGCCCAACCGTCGTGAAAACCATATCGGTGATTTCGACGATGCCTTGAGAGTATGGCTCCCCAACGCGGATCACCGGCTGAGGACGATCAACGTCCTGGAAGCAAGGGCCTTTGCCTGCAATGACAGACCACGCCTCACCTACCATCCGCGTGCCAGCATGGATAGTCAATGTTGACGTGACAACATATATACCCGCGTCAAAAAATATAATGGCACGGTCAGCATACTAAGATATCTCGGGGTGAGGATCTCATCGTGGGACAGGGGTCATCGTGGGATGGCAGGCGTACCTTCCTGAGCACGTGGCTAAGAACTTCAGTATCGTCCGTAGCGCCATCGCCCTTTGCGCCATGGGACCTGACACTGACAAATTGGCTGGCTGAATAATCGGCGTACTGCGGGTGGGTCTTGCCAAAGATCTTCCCAGAGCTGTCTAGTAGCACCGACGGCTTTTTGGGTGAGACGATAATACCTTGCACGTATGCCCCTGAGCAATGCGCCCCGCTGTATACCCTGCCTTGGCCCCAAGACTCGATGGTCACGTTTCCACCGTGAAGGACGACTGGTCCATTGGCAACGCCAACGGCAATGGGCGTATTAATCAATTTTGCGTTATTAATGACAATTGAACCAGCGAGCGTCCCGTTGCTCGGCGTCGATGTTCGGACGAATACGTTCGTATCGCAAACAGTCGCATCGATTATCGACATCGAACCTGCACCCTGCAAAGATAATGTGTGTAATTATATTGGGAATGAGCGTTCAATTTCTTACTCCGCTACCTCCCCTTATGCCACCAGTGACTATATCGAAACCAACTTGACAATTATTGATGAACACAGTTTGAAATGTCCAACCTTGTCAGGAAGTTCACTTGATCTTCGAAAATATATATTGAAAAATCTTACTCCAATTCCAGTTCATAAACACTGCAGATTGGGCATTGTTCACAGTGATATTGCGTACCGTGAACCTGTTGTGGCTTGAATCAGTTTTCAAACCAAGCTAAGCCAGCCTTGCTTACTGTTGATTCCCGACCCACATTCCGTACTTGCCTTTTTCCGCATGTTACAAATATTAAAAGATACGCTGTGCTCTTTTAGCTCACCTCCATTGAAAATCATGTCACCCATGTAACCTCCACTAAGGTCAGGTCAGTTGTGTGTATTAATTAAACCAAAACCGAGGCAATCCTGACCTTCCGTCTTCCATCCATATGCCTGAAGCGGACATAAAAAGTCAGGTTTGAAAAAACAGTGGCTATTTTATTACCTTGATGTACAGTGTTGGGAGCCGTTGACATTTCGAAGACGATGTTCATCAACGACGTCGCCTGTGAAACTTGCCAATGTATACCTGTCCCTGACGTGCTGGTAGCAGGCACTCTTAGACAGGAAATGATATTAGTGTGTGTGTGTGTTGTAAAGCGTCGTCCACTTACTGTCGCACGTCGATGATGAAATTGCGAATGGATCGGAAGCTGTTCAATCGATTAACACATTCGACATTGATTCTGTTTTATTACTCACAAGTTGCATTGATTGATATACCATTGCGCCCCATTTCCACCAAGGATATATGGATCGACGTCTGACAGAGCACGTATCAGGCACTACATTTGTCATTATTAACGCCAGGTTTCGCACCAATGACCGCAATGCCGCTGAAGGAAGGAGAAGCGAGAAGCGTCGGGGGGTTTCTCGCGTCCCCAATCATTTGGGTGTAATAATAAGCGATGATGGGAGATGACACGAGATACTTTCTGTATGAAAGTTTGGTTAGGATTTGTAGGGGTTGCTCGTGATTGTCTATATATTACCCCTGTGGGAAGTACACAACCGCAGGTGAAACGCTGAAACGCTGCTCAGCCGGTCAAGAAAAACGAAAACAAAGACAGCCGACATACGTCGAGGAACCGCACGCAGAACCGCAGCGACCTCCAGATGAAATGGCATTGCTGGGCAAGAGGAGTAGGATTATCTAGTTGGCAGGAGTGCTGACCGGAGCACGCACTTGATAGCCGTAGTATCGTCGGTAACGCCATCACCTTTGGCCCCAAAATCCTAGGAAAGAAAAGTCACGCTTGTCCACTTGATACCCTGAAAAATGACTGCTCTGCGTGCCTTTACGTTCCGAAACACCTGATAGCTCATCGGGCTTGAGTGGTAAGGGGCAATGCCCTGGTGCTTGATGTTCTCCATCCAGAAGGGATCCGTTGGCGCTGCCATCCCGGGACCAAGATGATCACTCCCAACACTGCCTGAGCTAGTCATTGCACTGGGAGGTATAAGCTTGGGTTCGGACATCGATGATTTACAGTTCCAGTAGTAAGGATTGTCCTGATAAGATAAGGTTTATTGAGATTCGTAATCGGAGTCACAGCCATTTCCACACTTTATGGTACAACAGACAACATTTGGGGCAGTGATAACAAGTTAATACCAAGCCGTCACGGTGGATGCAAAACCATTAGCGTTCCCGCTCTGGTTGATAACCCCGGCACCATCGATGCTTAGCTGGTACGTCGTGGCGACGGTGGAAAGGCTGTAAATCGTCACCTGTGACGTGCTGTCTATGTCGACGATTTGCCTCTGGCAGTTTTGTCCATCCAGGCATCCTTGGTCGTAGTCCTGATTGAGCGCTATAGTAAGTAAGGAGTCGATGGAGCCCATCGATACGCACGTCAAACCAGCTGTATAGCCCCGCGCCTGTTGAAGTTACGGCTCGTAGTCAGGGTCTGAGGGAGAGTAGAGGTGCAAAGTACGAACCGAATATGATGATGTCGGACGAAGATTTGACGACTAGTCCCCACGAATGGTCTAATCCATCAAATGACGGATCATGATAAGATGTAACGCTAGAGAATGGCGATGGAGGGGCGGGTGAGGGCTGGTAGTAAGGCTAACATAATCGCGAATCCATGAGATTGTCATAAGTGGATACAGAAAAGAAACGTACACTTTCAGTCTGGATCAATCCCAAATAATGATTCTTGGCATTCACAATGTTGTACTGATAAAGCGTGTGATGCTCGGCTGTGTCATTTGATGGTCAACATCTCATGGCCCAGAAAGAGAATGCGACATACATGCTGTATCAACAATCAGAATGAGTGTTTCGACGAGGCTCCAGCTGCGTACCTGTTCCGATCATCCACACAGGCCCGGCTGATTCAGATAGAATTCCTCGACCGGAATAGATGTTGAGGTTGGTAGAATCTGGGGTATCAAGGTCGTGGTCAGCAAGCCATACCCATGTACCCTTGTGATATGATGCGCGTCAGCATCCTGTGGATATCAAAGACTTAGACAAACGTACTTCCAAATAAGCGGTAGATGCAGGCGTCAGGTGTAGGCCTAGGAAGGCTGCCGTACATTGATCGAATCCTCCAGTTCCGCTCGACGGGCATTGTGCACTCTGCAGATTCGTTCCAGTAGCTGTGACTGTTGAAAAACAAATCACTCCTCGAAATTGGATTCATCCCTTACCTCCTCCAAGCCTGATATGCGTGTCCCACATGCCTGCCCCTCCATTCTGTTCCGACGGCTGTGCCACATTCCATTCCACGACAATAGCTCCAGGAGCTACCAAAACGTTATCGTGAACAAATCATCACGACCTACAAGATAAACGTACCAGGACCAACAGTGGTGAAAATCATATCACTGATTTCTACGACGCCTTGAGAGTGCGGCGCCCCAACTTGAACCACTGGCCTAGGATTGCTGGCATCCTGGAAGAAAGACCCATGGCCTGCAATGACAGACCACGCCTCGCCCACCATTCGTGTACCAGCAGGAATGGTCAACGTTGAAGTGACGATGTAGGTACCCGCGTCGAAAAATATGATAGCACAGCCAGCGTACTATCCTGGGGTGAGTATACGAGGCTGCAGCAACGCAAGAGAACCCCTACATTACTGAATACACTTCTGAGTGCTGCAGTATCATCCGTAGTTCCATCGCCCTTTGCGCCGTGGGACCTAACGCTGACGAATTGGCTGACCGCATAGTTGGAGTACTGTGGGTGAGTCTTGCCAAAAATCTTCCCAGAGCCGTCTAATAGCACCGACGGCTTGTTCGCGGAGTTGATATTACCTTGCACGTACGACCCTGAATTTTCCGTCCCGCTATATACCTTGCCCTGGCCCCAAGATTCAACTATCGTCGTGCCTCCTTCAAGGACGATCGCTCCATTGGCAACGCCAACTGCGATTGGCGTATTAATTAATCTTGCATTATTGATGACAATTGAACCGGCGAGCGTGCCGGTGCTTGCTGTCGATGTTCGAACGAATGTGTTTGTCCTAGAAACGGTCGCGTCAATTATCGACATGGCACCTGCAGTCTGAAAAGATGGTAATGTTCAGTAACATTGGCAGCGATCATCAATTTCTTACTTGATCACCTCCCCTCGTACCGCCAGTCTGTAAGTCGAAACCAATTTGGCAGTCATTGATAAACACGGTCTGGAACGTCCAACCTAAAAGGCTAAGTCACGGCCGTTTGGATAGTGACATCTTACCCCAGTTCCAGTTCATGTATACTGCAGAAACAGCATTATTTATGGTGATGTTGCGAACCGTGAATCTGTCAACAACAGATTATTAGTCGATTCTAATCGACTTTAATTCGCGTGCTTACTGTTGATTTCCGACCCACATTCCGTACTTCCCTTTAGAAACTATATTAGAAAACTTTGAAGCGGAGACTCTCAGCTAACCTCCGTTGAAAACTAGGTCACCTATAAATCCTCCGCTGGAATCGGGAATCGGGTTAGTTGGAAGTAAAACAAGGTTGGGGCAATTCCGACCTTCCATTTTCCATCCATATCCCTGAAGTGACGTGAGTTAGTTTCCAGCATGAAGATTGGGGCGCTTCATCACCTTGGTGCGCAGTGTTAGAAGCCGTTGACATTTCGAAAACGATGTTAATCAACGACGTCGCTTGCGAAACTTGCCAATGTATACCAGTTCCGGATGAGCTGGCAGCAGGCACTCTAAACGAATTGCTAAGCTAGAGGTGTATGAGACTATCAACAACTTACTGTCGAACGTCAATGATGAAATTGCGAATGGATCGGTAGCTGTGCAACCGATTTATTCATTCGAAATTGACTGTATTCACCACTCACAAATTATCCTGATTAACATACCATTGTGCACCATTCCCGTCAGGGATGTATGGGTCAACATCTACAGGAGTACGTAGTAAGTCCGTGTTCCGAAATGTTCGAGCAGATTTTCTCACCAATAACCGCAATGCCGCTGAAAGAAGGAGAAGCGATGAGGGCCGGCGGATTTCTCGCGTCACCAATCAATTGAGTGTGGTAATAAGCAATGATAGGAGATGACACGAGATATTTTCTACAAAGCTCGGTTAGGAGAAGGAGATCGCGGACGACGGTCCATACCCCTGTGGGAAGAATACAACGGCAGGCGAAACACTAAAATACTGTTCAGCAATCGAAATTAAATTGCTATGAGCTGACATACGTCGAGGAACCGCACGGGGGACTGCAGCGACCTCCCGATGAGATGGCGTCGCTGGATGAGATATATATAGGACTATCTGGTCGGATAATGATCGAATACATACTTGATAGCCGTAGTATCGTCAGTAACACCGTCACCTTTGGCCCCAAAGTCCTAGAAATCAGATTACTTAAGGTTCTGATATCCATTGTTTTACGTTACCTTAACATTCCGGAAGACTTGATAACTGCTCGGACTGGAGTGATAAGGGGAGATGCCCTGGTGCCTAATGTTCTGCATCCAGAATGGATCCATTGGCGCCGCCGCTCCAGGACCTAGAGGAGCACTACAAGCACTGCCCAGACCAAATGCCGCACTAGCATAGCTCAGAATAGTTCCGAGTAATAGGAAGTCGCGGAGCGGATACATGACAAGATCTGACTGCCTGACATCACTACTACACGTCGAGGCAGTTTATATACCCAAGGACAGGAGATGGCGGACAGTCGAGGGGGTACCGGCATAGGGTAAACGTTTGGATGCACGCGTTTTGCTGTCGCATGATGATATGCTGAAAATGTCGAATAAAGTGTGTCTGCATTCCATCGCCAGCAAGATGAGGACCATAGTGAGCTTGATGTCAATTGCTTGAGGGAGGGGAGCCGTCGTAACTCTGAACGCGAATGAGCTAAATGTAGAGGCTTGGCCGTGGAGCTTGACTAACTTGACTACGAGCGTGTGGATCAAGCCACATGCAAAAAGGTAAAAGACTAAAGGCGCCTCCATCGTTTGAAGATCATTTCGCTGATCTGCGCCGAATATCACCGGACCACGCACTTTGCCCCAGTGACGTCGTCTGGGGCTAGGACTTGTTCAAGTTCCGATACTTGCTCCAGAGACGGACTCCAAAAAGCTTGGCCTCTGAAGCCATGTGGATCGCGGGACGGTCAGCCTGTTTGAACGATAACAGGAACCAGCTGGCCTTGCTTGTGTTGGCGCATACGGCAGATACGAGCGAAGCACGTGATCAACAGTTGCAAATACCGACATCGGCATTGATAGTCGATTTATCAACACGTTGAATGGCTTTAACCCGTACGTCTTTGCCCTCATTAGCAGCATAAACACTCACTTGCAACTGTAGTAGCACAGCCAGTGCTGCATCCACTACAGCGGCTCCCTGCTGATCTCCTAGCAGAGATCTTCGTTCATTGCATCCCAGGGACGCCAATCGGCAATGACTGGCGGCCATACATCATCTCAGATCGAAGAGCCCCTCTTCTACTGTGCAGAGTTTGTTCTTCCTGGCGCTCCCTCGCTATATCTACACCCAGGTTGTGGCAAACTTTCACTTTTGAATGGTTAACTTGGAACCCCAGGCTTTCTGACCGCATCCGGGCTTGGCTGAAAAGGTCAGGCACGCTATCCTTGACCATACGACTCAGATTCCGCTTGGGCTGGCTTTACTCCGGCGGCTGGGACGAAATTTTTACAGCTGTGTCGGAGTTTTCACCCAGATGGGGATGTATCCAGATAATACCAGGGCGACATGTACCTTGGCCTGCCGTCGGCGTTTTATCGAATCTACACGACTTTGACGCTGACCAGCTTCCGATAAGCGATTTCCCATTCACTTTTGCGCCCAATCTCAAGAGACTATCACTCAATAAACTTCCTCCAGACACGATGGCATCCATATCAAGCATTCCCTGGGGTCGACTTCAAGACCTCCTCATCACTTTACCAGTGCCAATTTATGTATTCCTTGAACTCTTTCGATACTGCCCACTACTTGAAGTGCTTGCCATTTTTGTCACAGATCACGATGGTGAAAGCAGTTTACGCAGGTTGACACACAGTTCATTGCGCAAGCTTAGCCTCAATATCTCGCGATCCTCAGGTGTTGCAGCTGATTATCTCACCCTTCCAGCATTGAAAGAATTACTATTAAATGGGAGGCCAAGAATACCATGCACGCCTGACTGCCTTTTCTCAGTACTCGGCCTCCTCACTCGGTCAAAGTGCGCGCTCTATAAACTGTCATTGACACAGTCGTCAGTCGAGCCACACCATCTTCTTGATTACCTTCAACACCCATCCTGTCAGACATTGATGTCTCTTACTATCGATAATGGTAGCGATCGGAAACATGGGATGGTCGTCATTGACGACAAAGTTCTTTCTCGACTCACATTATCAGAGAAACAGGACACACCACCACTCTGTCCTGGACTAGCTGAAATACAATTCAAGAAGTGTTATCGTCCAGATCTCAATTCTCATGCAACCACTCTAGGTCGAATGGTGCACTCTCGATGTTTCAGACAAGCTTCGGACCATCGGCTCAGATCGTTGGGCATTCTCACCTATCATTCAATCTCACAAGAGGATAAGGAGATGCTTCAGCTTGCTAGGGATGAAGCTGGATTACAGCTCTCCTACACTTTTGAGCTCTCAGCTGACGATGATGATGATGATGATTGCGAAGTAGACTTCTAGATTATTTAGGCCTGGATTAGACCAGCACGTTACTCTGCCGTCATCGTAGAGAAATATTGATGTGTCAACAGCGGCGTTTCCTATGTTTTTCAGTGAAGTTTAAAACAAAAACTGAGACTCAAGTGCGATTAACTTCATGTCAAGCCTCTTAATGTCATTTTTTGGTCATTCTGTCGGATCAAGCAGTGCCACCATTCTGCCCCGTGTTTTTGAATAACCAACAGAAGCTTAGCAGGAAACGCATACTGGCGTGGCACTCCATTGAATCTGGCCAACCTGCTAAGCGTGTATTACTTCACATGAAGGGGCAATGCTTTAATCCGAGTCGAGTGCAGCTTTAATTTGAACCACACCACACCGTGCACTGAGACCCGTGATCAGGCAAATTTTTGGCATGTAATAGGCACAAATCGTCACATTGACATAAAAACGTTTGAAAATGGGACTGGCTGATTTACCGGACGAAATTTCAGCATGTTTTTTTCAACATTTAAGAAGTCAATTTCTCAGGTTGATTAATAGCGACTTTTTACGGTTGTAAATCTAACGAGTTGATACTGATTTATCATGTAATGTATTTGCATACAATAGTACGTCCTCTCACCTCCGTTACACCCTCGCTCTCGCACTCTCACCTCCGTCACACCCTCGTCCTCGCACTCTCATCACCCTCGCTCCCTTACCCTCGCATTCGCCCTCGCCCAAGCCAACTCATCACCCTTGCCGTTCACCACCACCACCATCACCTCATCGCCTTCTCACCATCGCCGTCACCCTCTCACCACCCTCGCATTCGCCCGTTCGCCCTCACTACCGCCACCTCCGTCACCACCACCTCCATCACCTACCATTGATTGAGCTGGGCACAACCCAAAAACAATGGTCAATTAGCAACGATAGTGCTAACTCATTATCAGGTGCCATTCCATCGAAACCACACCATTAAAGTAACACATTTTCCCAAGAGTGTTTATGCATACCCATCATTCTTCCTCGATGAGTACGATTGACGGGGCATGTTTTTCCGCTCCAAAATGTTGACACAATTTCCCAGGTATGAACATTTGGTTATGGATTCGACGACAGGCCAAATTGCTCGCATAATGCATTTGCGTAAGTACGACATATACAAGTTGCTCCTACAAGCTCGCTCTATTATCCTTGGTCAGACTTTTGATTGTGGTGCAATACTTCAAGTTCGTATTCCCACGCTCAGCCCTTTGCCCTAACGGTATCGCTCATGTTCTAGTGGGTCAATGACATTGAAGAATCCTTTTTTGTGAGATGATACAGCTGACCTTTTGCGGCTTATTTGATGCAAACGTCAAGCGCATGTTTCCTTTTTCGGCACCCCTTTAACAAACCGCAGGGTGCCATTTTCCCGCCAAGCAGTTCTCGTGCGGCGTGGCATTCAATTTCAGGCCTCAGATAATATACCTATATCAACTTCCCTTGTCATCTGTGCTTGCGTTGCGTGGCCTTTCATGCAAAGAGCAAAGACGCCCAAATTGGAAAAGAAGTGCGTCAAGTTATCGTCTCAGTCTCAGGACTTTCCACCGCTCACAACTATTCCCGTAAGTCACCTATAGTTACTATCAAAGGGCGAGAACAGACAATGCATCTGCTATCCCACACACTCATCGCTATCGCACTATCGCTGCTGGATTTCGAATCCATCAGCACGAGCACTTATGCCCTCCCAATAACCGATCTGGCTTCGGAACTACGCTCGCCTACAAATCTAGTCACTAATTTACGCCCCGATCCTTCAAAACTTCTTGGGGGGGAAATCCATAATGCCGATTACAGCTTATGGGACTGCTTCCAGCACTTCGTCAAACACATCAGGCGCATCTCCTACATCAGATTCTTCCAGTTCTGTGGCCGGGAAAAGTTCTAAACCGGAACCCGCCAAGGGGAAACATACAAAGGAAAATGCCGTAGAAGGGGTTTGAAACGATCTGATAGCCAAAGCTGGGCATAAGCGGCACTTTACTAACGTTGTTTCCCGCGACATCTCCTGCGACATCTCCACTCCCAAATATCGCGAAGATAGCAAGGATTTAGCACCACATCATCCTAGGACACTGGTGAGAAGAGTGCACTCCATGGCAATTGTAGATTCATTTGATCACTCCCATGAGAATTACGGCTATGGCTATCATCCCTACATGCACATGCGAGACGCATATAAGGCGCGATATGATGCTCCGCGATATGATGCTCCGCGATATGACTGGGAACCGTTCTCAGACTTGCTCTATTCACGCCATCGCGGCACAGCGTAGAGAGGTAGGCGGCAGCGATGTGCAAGTTGGGCCAGTCAATGAGTTAAGATCGGGCAAGGCATTATTCCGTTTTATCTTTGTTTCTGCGGCTGAAATCCCTTATATGTGCCTCTTCCGTTTTCCTAGATGAGTTTCTTTGGGCCAGGCATTTCCCGATAATCGCCAAAATTTAAAACGTCGTAAAAGAGAAAGCTCTAGAGCACTGGCGCGCCTCTCGTTTCATTCCATCTTGTCCTGAAAAATGTCCCACGAACCCTCACGCACCCACGCACCCTCGCCCTTGCCCCGCCTGCTAAAAATCTGTAAATTATTTGACTGAAATTTCAATACTATTGTCTAGCTAGTTATTATCATGAAAATGTGGAAAAAATAGGTGGAATAACCTCAAGAGAATCGGCAAAAATTAGTGCCATTAATTGGTGCAGGCGGAAAATCCCAATTTTTCGACGGTTTTTTCAACCTACATAATCAGCATATAACTTGTTATTTATTTCAGGCGAAACTCTTCCGTAATTCTACTTGTTAGATGCAGTTTTCACGGTGTGAAAAACAGCATTCCCAGGGGGCCTAGTGGTGGCAGCCAGCCGCTCCAACCGGCGTGCTGTACTAACAAGCCGATAAGATAAGATAGCCACCTGGATCAGATAACAGGTATTCTGGCCGTGTGGTACGCACACGACTGGGATCATGTTGGACACAGCGTGCGCGCATGTGAATAACCCAGGAGCGCACGGCACGACCTACGATCAGTCGCGTTTTGAAACAGTCTGATCTGTCCGTCCTCCATATTTTCCTTCCTTCCTATCATAACATACGCGCTACATATAAACTGCATACGTCTCATTTATTCAGTTGATTTGATATCATTAACGATGCATACAGGCATTCCCAGAAAGAGGTCCTCCTTCAACCCGGTCTTGAACAAATCCTTCACCTCTTCTACTGCCTCCCGCATTCCCACCGCCTCCTCCATTAAGAAAAGCGCTAGCGCATCTTCTTGCTCCCCCAAAGAAAATATTCTTCCCATTGCCTTAAAACAGTACGTTGTCTCCCTACTGTCGTCTCTCCCTATCGCGACTGATGCGCCCGCTATGATTTAGAGGGTCTACCAGGTCGTTTACCCTTCAAAGATCATCCAGTGGTGTCGACGATCCCAACATTGAAAAGAAGAGTAAGATGGGTTATGACCTGGACAACGTACAGAGCGTTGGGTCCAAGCAGAAGGCAAGTGTAGCCTTTGTTAATATTCGGCAGGCGTTCGAATTAATGACGACGGCCGTGGTAGTCGGACGGAGAGGAGGAACTTTCCATCACTTATCCCGTGCTCGCAGACCTGTCATCCTCTAAGATCGTCGAGACAGATGAGATCTCTAGAACCGTATGTTCTCCTCTTCACCTATATTCCATTTTCTAACAATCCTGGCTCCTGGCGGTATAGGACTTTGACCATAATGTTATCAATATCAACTTTGAGCTCGAGTTGTCCCTCCGATTGGCTGCTCGTCACAACGATGGCATTCATGTGACGCTCAAGAGAACGCAGGCGAGATTCTTGAGCCGTCTGGGTAGAGTCGACGACGATGAGGCTTCTATTTCTCTGGACAACATCCCCGAGTCAGACGTTGAAGGTGGTCTAGGCCAGTACATCATTGACGATGATGATGAGGTGGAGGTGGTGGAAGACGCGCTGGACGACAACTTTGACCTTTTCGACTTTTTGGAAAATAATGATCCGGTTCTCAAAGAGGATCGGTTGCTCGACATGTCCCTTGTTGAGCTGATGAAGGTCAAGATTAACTACGACCGCGAATTCCCGAACACTGCCATTGGCCGTCCTCCGCATATCTTTGTTGCAAGGTACAAGCGCGACATGAAGAGAAAGGCGGCTGCCTCGGAGAAAAAGGCCGCCTCTGCTCGGAAAGAGAAAACCAGGTGCGTTATAGAGAATGAGTACATTATTGACGTGCCGGCTTTCAGCGCTACCATTCTCAGCCCCCAAAGGTATGATGAATCAGAGGCACCTCTGAGAATCCCGAGGTTAATCGTGACAAGCCCGAGTGATGATGATGTTGTACGTGTGCCAGACAAGGAGCCGCCTGAGTTTGACAAAATGATAATTGCACACGGCACGCACAAGCACTTCCTTTTGGACGCTTCCTATCATAATTGATGTTTGAGGTTCGGCGCACCCATCCCTAATGAACTGGATGAGGGCGAGGACGAGGAAGTGCAAGACATGTTGACGTGCTTGAGGGATTCTACACGGGGGAGGCCTTTGATGGTGTGCTCATTGGTCGATATTCATTGATCGGGGAGAGGTGTTGGTGAGCGACCAGTGCCAACTTTACTCTCATCTAATGTCTGTCCCAGTTCCACCATGTATCAGGCACTTTTCTCTATTCTTTCTTTTTTTGCATTTGGATACATATAAATGCACCGTTTTTCTGTAATGGGGTGCACCACGCGCGGGGAGATGGCGAAGCGGGGAGCGCATTCGCAGGGCCTAGCCAAGCCATGGGGATGCGCTCTCTAGTCAATAAAGTCCTGTGAAGGCTTGGCAGTAGGGCACGGAACTGGGGAACCAGCCCTGCCGCTTATAATCAATGGAAAATTGAAATTACGTCTGTGTTCTACTAACGTCCAGCACTCGGCGTCACTTGCGACCTAATGCGGGGGCTAAAACAGTCATTTGATTCCTTGGATTTCGTGGTGATAGGAAATTTCGTTTGATTTTGGCTATTTGAGTTGGCTTGTAGTTTGAAGCATCTTCAATCCACGCCAAAGGTATTATGCATCCTGATGTTAAGCATTCTTTTTGTCATAGTGGTCTCACTCCATCCTGCGTAGATTCCAGCGACCTCACGACATATTTATTCATTTGATCCGGACAGCACAACGTGGGCAGCGGCCGTTCCATCCGCTAGTCGAAAGAGTCCAGAAGGCTCAAACGGTAATTCTTCCTGCCAATGACTGATGGCAATCAAGGTTTGGTCGTTGCCCACACCACCGGAAGAAATGTAGCGTTTCACTGCCTTGACCATTCCATCGCTCATCCCACTCAACGCCTCGTCTAGCAAAACCAGCGGTGGACGACCAACCAAAGCCCTCATAACCAATACCACCCTTTGTTCACCCACACTCAGCTCCACAAAGCGTCTGTGAGCAAACTCCTTCGTTACAGATGATATGTGATGGGACAAGGGTGAGCGCGGTGAGCCCTCTCGATGATCCCATGCGGCCGGCCCAAGAGCTTCCAAGACCTCCCAGCATCTTTTGATTCGCCATTTTTTCACTTCGTCCCACTTGTCTCCGTTGACACCATCCCATGTGAGGTCATTGGCACCCTCCTCTCGTATACCAACGCCCAAACCTCCTTCTTCACTTGATACCCCAACACCTTCTCTACCCCTCTCGATGAAGGCGCCCTCAAAACCCGTTCCCACTACCGCCCATACACTCATACCAGGCATTCGTCTGGGAAATGCATCGAACAGCTCTGGAGACACCTCCCCTATACGAGACTGAATCAAAGGTGTTGGAATTCGGGACCTTTCCTGGCCATATAGGCTGAGGCGGGGGAGAGTGTAGGATAAAGGATGAGCTCCCGTGAGCAAAGAAAGGAGGGTCGATTTTCCGGAGCCGTTAGAACCTTGGAGGTGCCACCGTTCACCAAGACGAATGGTCCACGAGACGCTGTTGAGGACCTATGTATAGTGGGCTCGGACAAGCGCATACACTGGGTAAAGAAATAGCATGCATACCCTGCGATCTTTATACTGAACCGTTGCATTTTGCATTTCGACAATGGCCTTGCCCTTGGTATTGTGGTCGCGGTCACCAGACTTGTTCCGGTTCTGACGAGCCGCGTTGTGTTCCATGGCCACATGCTGTTGTACACTCGCAATCATCTTCTCCTTCTCTCCCACCTGCAACTCTCCCTTGTTGACGAATGCGATATGGGTTATCCAATGCGGAATATGGTCCTGGGCCCTTAGCCCCATTATGACGCGTGGTTTCTTTGCTACATGCAAATCTCGTAAAAGAGCGAGTATTTGAGAGCGGCCTTTGTCGTCGAGGCCAGCTAATAACAAGTCAATGACGTGGTAGAAACCAGCTCAATGTGCACTTGCATAATGGTTCGTCCAAGAGAAGTAATTCTGGTCTCTTCAGCACAGCCTTTACAATCCTGGCTCTTCTCGTCTGTCCATTGCTCAGAGTCACGATTGGGATATTCAGCAAAGATTCTAATCCAGTTTTCTCTATCAAATCTTTAAAAAAACGTTTTTCCTCGTCTGTCAAGAGAGATTTGTCCAAGTTCCCTGCATTGGGCGTAGAACGACCTTGGCGCTGCCACTCGAATCTTCCTTCTCTTTCCATTCTCATTTCGAGGAAGCGGGGGAACATGCTCTCGAACAGAGTGACCCGCTGGTCGTCATCACGCATGGCACCATATCGAGCTGTGAAATCATAGAAAGCACCTCCGGGACCACCTGAATGGTGCCGGAACGAAACCAGGGAGATGGATGCGTAGGGGTCAGAGGAAGGAGATGAAAGTAATGGGAACAGCCCCCCTGGAGGCGGAGGTGCAGGAAATAGGCGTAGCTGGCCTAGCAATGTCTATAAGCACGCGTCGTGTCGTGTCATGTCAGAATATGCATCCCTAGGTGGAATCCGTAGAACGTACTTTGAATATAGCGTCTTTTCCACTTCCACCACCACTCCCTGAATCCACGATGGCCCACATTTCATCTTCGTGTACTGTCCATCGAAGATCCTGGATTATAGGTGCTGCGGTTTTTACGGAGCTTGTCGCGCGCGTGACGGCGTGCGGGGTATCGCCGAAGCGGTATACGGAGGATGAGGGGATATGAATGAGCGGAATCCGTCGAGCCATGTGCTCGAGTTACGGAAGCCTTGTGAGTCGGTCCGTGGGCATGACGAGAAACTTCTCAGCGCTCATGCACATGGGAAGTCGGCCAACAAAAGCCGACCCCGCTGGAGAACAAAGACCTTGCTTAGCGCTAGCAGCACAGGAGTATTGACAGGGCGCCAGGCCTTCGGTGCGTTGATCTCGTTCTGTCAAGGGCTGAAACTCCAAATAAACTCCCGGACTATTAAAAGTGTCCCACCTTTCCTAGGTCCCCTTACCTCCACAATGCCTACAATCACGACCACGGTCGAAGACAACTCGCCGCTCCTGACTTTCGATAATTGGATCATCGGCGCTTCCAATGGACCCGATGGAATGATTACAAGGTATTTCACACTATGTAGACGGCTATTCTGGACTAATTCCATCCTCACAGCTATTCGGAGCGCAACTTCATGGCCACAACAGCTCAGAATGCTACAATGACATTCAACTACAACGGCACTGACGTGCAATTGTACGGCGCCCAAAGAGGCAATCATGGACGGTATCAAGTCACGGTGGACACCACCACATACAGTCCGCAAAGTGGCTTCGCGGCTGATCCTGGAAAATTTCAAATTCCCCTCTTCGAGTCTAACGATCTTCATCAAGGCAACCATACCATAAAAATATCCAACATAGATGGTACTCAGTGGTTGGACATTGACTATGTATGATTGTGCTCCTTGCCACATCTGAACTAATACGTAATTTTAAGGTGACATGGACGTCAACGTTTGGCGACCCGAATGCCCCGCTTGCCATAATTGCAGTCGATGATGGAGATAGTGCATTCAAGTATTCCGGTACCGACTGGTCAACCTCCTTCCCAGATGTCGGCAAATATTTCGGCGGAACGGGCCAGTACGTAACGATAACACCTTGCAAATTCGCTTTCATTAATCGCTTATGGCCAATAGTATCGCATCGGTTCACAACGCAAAGATGCAATTAACTTTTACAGTACGTGCCCTTCTATGTCCGACTAGTTGATCCTAAATGTTTGGAAGGGTACGCGACATCCACCAGCTGATGATACAGTTCCCCTACACTTCCATAGGCGACGCTATATCACTTTACGGTCCAGTGGGCAGCGCCATATCACCATATTCTGTGCAAATGGACCAGTCGGCCCCAATTAACTATACTGCGGAACGATCTCCTAGCTTTCAGATATTACTTTATCATGCAAACAATCTTGGACCAGGAAATCATACCATGACGTTTACTTGTCTACCTGTACAACAACAAATATGTGGCGTTGACTATGCGAATATCTACCGCACAGCAGGAGCGAATGCTTCAAGCAGCGCCAGGCAAGGGTCGACAATCCTAATCTGTGTTCTGCTCACTGACGAGCCATTACAGTACAGTGCTGGATTCGCCTCATTCTCATGCTAGGTACGAGGTCCCCTTTACAAAGTTTCATTCATGATTCAATGTGTCTGCGGTCATAGCAATAACTCCTAGTAAGCGATGTCAATGAGCCTTATGCGTTGCCACTATCTCATCCATGCCCGACAGCTTATCCACCGGTGACATCGTTGGCATCGCAATCGGATCCGCTGCTGTGGCCCTCGCCATAGCCTTTGTTATCCTGTATATTGTTGTACGCAAAAACGCTACTCGGGAGACACCGCAAAAATACGCCGCCATCAATCCTATCATGGGATTTGCCCCGACCCCCGACGCCCCCCCTTCTGTACCAACGTCTAATCCACCAGAGTACTACCAGAGTGAAGGTGTGGGTAAGCTATAGCTCTGATTGATCTTATGGGGAACCTTAACTGAAGCACTTGTGTAGCAGGCAATTTCGCTCCTAATCGGCCGGACTATCCACGGTAGTGCGTTGTGAAGTTATGGTACTTGCCACTTAGATACCCTCCGTCACTCGAAAAATTTTGGACCCATTATTTAACGTTTGTCTAGTATACGTTCTGAAGTTGTTACAATATTTGGAATTACATAAGTAATGTTCATGCTCCTTCAAAGTGATGCCCCCAGCCTGGCGTCATATTCCCAGACCTCTTCGATGGGCAATGTACTGGTCGCCAATATTTATTACACTTGGACAGACCGTGTCCGTGAAGCAGATAACTGGGAGGAGCATGCAGGTACGCATTGGGTCAGTTCATATTGTCCAGACTCTCTAATGTTGAATGTTCACCCCAGCCCACGCTTAACCCGGACTCATCCTCATGGAAAGACATTGCTATTTTTGAGCGCATATTTTTGCATACATATCGCCCTTGCGAACGCGGCGACATCGTGGCCGTGCGGTGCGCGTTCAGGACTTTGTGTTGCAACCAGACTGAACTCGACGCTAGGTCGCCTTCCGACCCAGGCCGAATGCTAGTCAAAAGAATCATAGCGATGGAAGACAATATCGTGAAAACGCGCCCTCCGTGCATAAAACCCGAAGTGAGAGTTCCCGCGGGTCATATCTGGATCGAAGGTATGCAAAGTCTCATGCAAAATCCATTCTGAATAGTGGGCTGAGGATACCAAGGCGACGAACCATTTCGTACCGATGACAGCAACCTGTTCGGGCCTGTATGTAATGAGGTACTTTTGAAAAGAAAAAAAAGCACCGCTAAGAGGCATACAATTAGATTCCCTTGGGACTCGTGGACTCGAGACTTGCGTTCCTCATCTGGCCTATCCCGCGCTTTGGACGGCTGATGGTGTCAGAACTACCAGAAGACCGGACGACACCTGCATATCGTTCTGCGATGGATCAGATACAGAGGGAACGTTCTCGCCATTCCAGAGTCACAGTCGTTAGGCCATTGGAGTCTATTTCAAAGTAATTTATATTGCAACGACAGATCAATTCAAGGTTGACGTTGAGCGCTGAGCGCTTGAGCCTGGCCAACCACCGATCCAGTTGAAACATAGCTGCAAGCCTGTATCTCTGCCAATGGTAACCTCAACCACAACCACAAATCACTACTGGTACTCGTGGTAAAAGAAACCCCCGGTAATGATTTTGCAGTCATGTGATTTTGAATCGTTCTTCAGTACCATCATTCACAGAGCGGGCTGTCCAACCATGACAGAAGACCCTGTAGCCAACAAGTCTGCATTTCTGCGTATGTACATGTCTCATCACCCAGATACTCTCGTTGCGTATGCCAAGTGGTATGGCAAGGTGGAAGCAGCTATAAGTAGTGCTGACATGGTCGACATTAACACAACGGCATGTATATCTGCTTTTTTGAACAAGCATGTACACCTTACCAGCCAGATGCAGAGCATGACCCTCCTTTGTACCCTTAAATCCGGTGAAAAGCAGACTAGCACGATCACATTCAATCCGCCTCTTTCAGGGTATGATGCCGTGAAGCCACGCCTCCTCGAGATGAAAGCCATCGCACAGGAGAAGCTCGGCATGATCAAGGCTCCCCAAATAACCACGTTTCAATTCCCTCTACCCGGGGGCTACCTGGCAATAGCATATGTTACCTTCTTTTCTTTTTTGACCTTCTTTTCGGGAAACTCCCTTGCAAAGCCTATAATCGACGCGATAGGAACATCCAATGTACAACGAATAGTCCAAATATCCATAGTGTTACATGTACTACAGAGCCTTTACACGCTTTCTCTGTGTAGGAAGCACAAGACGGGTTTTAAAGTTGGGGTAAGTTGTTCATTCTTTATATTGTTATGCACATACTGAACTAGATCTGCACTTAGACGTTGTACACTATGGGCACGGTGGTTTTTGGATATTGCATGTGGGTTGACCTGCGGAAGCGTATTCAAAAAGCGAGGATCGAGTCGGTCATGAAAGTAGAATGAAATGTGCAGATGTCATATTTACATTAGTTGAATCGCGGGCACCAATACGCCCTTCAAGATCACCGCAATGGCTGAGAACATGTGCAAGTCGATTCAGGCTATGCGGCAGGTTGCCGGTTATCGATTATCAAGGAAAGATGTGATATTAAGAAAAGACACAACGATTTCGTCCTAATGTGCTGGCGCCATGCATGCACAAAGGGAATGAACCAGGAGAGTTGGATGAGCGACGAACTTGAGCTACTAAAAGAGCGCCTGCCGCAAGATGGTGAGTCCAGATTAATAAGTAATTTCATTTCGTTCATATCATTGTATGTACCAAGCTTTTTGCCTAAAGCCGCAATATGGGGTAACAGAAGCTGAGTGCGTCCTCAGCTCGATTCCGGATATGAAAGAGAACATCACAAGGTCATATAACAAGGAAAAGGACGTTTATATGGATATATTTAGCCAGTGGACGCTTGTATGCGAGAGGGTGTGTAAAAGCATGTCCGTACCCCAGCCTCATCTCGACGTGCGCTTGCCAGACGGTGAGTTTTACCTCCCAATCGCCAAGGTTATGGCAGTTATGATCACCGTAGACCTCGATATTGATCCCTTCAACGATGATTACGAATTGTTTGCCGATTCCGTTCGGCTCTTTGCAAAAAAACTCCTCCGATTTTGGCAAAGAGTGGAGTGACGAGCAACGAAAAGAAAGTCGTATATACTGTCCGTGCCCCCCGAAGACGCGCAATCTACCGCTGTGCACTTTGCATCATGTCTTTCGTCAATATCTGCTCGACATTGAAGAGTGTCTTCCTCCAGCATATGATACTGCCATCGGGGCCCAGCAAATGGCAGTCAAGCTATGCGCAAAAATGAGGATGCCTATTTTAAACAAGAGCATCACTGGACGTCATGATGGCAAGGAAACGAAAGAACCAAGGAATTCGACGCATGTATCACTGATTTCTTGGGCAAAGTCCATCCAATGTATAACTTGTGCCCAACAGACGATAGGCGTATGTGTATTTCCTCCATTTATTATTTTCTAATCATTTTATAGATTAGCACAAAAAAGCCAGTTACTGATGTTGTTCCCACCCTCCACTCCTCGCATCTATTCAACTTGTACACTATACTCCCAACATTATCATCTCGCAGACAGACCCCCTCAAATGCGCCTCGATTTTTTGCAAATGAGAATGCTTGATCCCCTACTACAGCATAGTTCACGTTTCTTTATTGGAACCTTATCTAGTGCAGGTTCCCTGAGCTCAACTTCGGTTCTTGCGAAGTTGGTGAGACGATATGGCGAAGACGTTCACCAATTGTTGGCCGAGAAGAACCTTGCACCATTACTCTATGCCAAATCCCAGGTAAAGGGTGCTCCGACGGCGTATATCATGGAATATTTAGAACCTTCATCTTGGCAAACGCTGCATAGTTTTACGCAAAATGGGGATTTGGATTATAAAGAACCTCTCCGACTTTCAATAAACAAAGTCCTGAAGACTCTACAGGAAAATAACAAGGTGCACGGTGACCTACGATCTGCTAATATCATGGTGCAAGTTCGGCAAGCTGGTCTGTGTTGATGATGAAGAATCTGAAAGAGCGAGCATCAAGATAGTTGACTTTGATTGGTCAGGCGATGCTGGGAAGGTAGATTATCTTCCGACGCGAAATGAAGACATTAGTGATATAACTTGGCCTGGTAAGCCTGGATACCCGATTGAGCAGGATCACGACAAGCAATTGTTCGAGTCGTGGTGGCCGCACCTCGGCGAAGAGGGGAAGGATGAAAGCGGTCGGCAGAGCGATGTTTCTGAAGTGTAACTGTTATCTAGCCAATTGTCGGCCGCAGGTCTGTTCAAATGGCGATTTTTCAGTGATAGGCGACCCGACGAGCTGAGACGCACGCGTAGCTACTACTCAGACGGAGGCCGAGGTTATGCTTGTGGATGCTACAATTGAAGAGGACATTGGCCAAAATTGCATCAATCCAGGATATCAACGCATCAACCCAGACCTCAAGGCCTCATCGCCCGGTTCCCCCTTCGCGCGTCTCCCTCCTGCGCGCCTTGGCCATTATCTCTCTCCTGCGCGTCACGACCGCTTCGAAATGGGCTTGAGTTGAGTCGTCGATGCATCGTCATCAACGAGTGGGTATACTTTTGACACTGACGGCCATTGTAACAAGACTCTGCTGGCCACTCGCTGAGTCGTCGGCCATTCTCGCCCGTTCCCTTCCGAGTCGCTGCCCGCTGCTTACTTTCTTCTCTTCCTCCTGCAAGCGCTGTCCGCCCAGTTCATCGTATGTATAACATACTAATGTACCGAGCGTAATAAAATGATGGGAAAACGAACCTCCAGAATCAATGTTATCTTGGCCTCCCGCATGTCTGCCAATCAATCGAGTTCCAGGTCTATCGGACTCTGTAATGAGCGCCCAATCTCGTAAGAAGCGACTTAGTTAGATCAGAATCATGACGGGCCAAGGTCCATTTGAAATAAGAGGCACTCCGTAATACACGTGGACGCAACACAAGACTTTCGAAAAATACGGAACAAAACGGTAAAGAAAAAAAAATAGCACAGCTACGACTATTGAAGAGAGTCCAAAGTAGACACATATCTTTGTTAATACGGGTAATTGTCAGTGATACTTCCATGAGGCGGCGGTGTAACATCCTTTGAGGATGGGGATGAGGATTGCTCCGGCCACCGTGACGTAAACCTTCAGAGTAATGAGAAAGGTTCCAAGTGCTCTAGTTACGTACTTACCCTGGTAACATCACGTTCCAGGATTCAACCTGGAGTGTCTCGAGAAAATTCTCAGTGAAATAATTCGTGATTAGCATGGTATCTTCAGCGTTTTCCTGCTCAAACAGGTCAAAAGGATCAAACATGTTGAATGTAGGGCTGCTTTCAGCTACTTGGGGTTCGAGCTGAGCTGCCGCTGCCATGCTAACATCTGCCGTATGATAACGAGCATCCATAGAGTGTCCTTCAGGAGGGGGTCCTGGATTATGGGGAGCCGACGAAGCACGATGCCCATTCGCAATGCGTTCCCTACGATGCCTTGCGAGAAGACTGGTAAGAAAACGAGCGAAGAGTTTGGGAGTATGGCTGTCATCTATGGCGATCTTCTGAGAGCTTAAGCTTTGTATCAGTCTACTAATCAAGACCAATATGTCCATCTCCTCATCCTCAGAGATTAGATTTACAAATCCCGGGCGCAAAAGCTGGTAAAATATGAGAAGCAGTGTACACATCGCCACATGGAACTTACTTTCAGAAGAAATGCCGACGCGAAAGCCGCAAAGACAAAATGACCTATATTTGTTGGTACCATTTTTTTTTTTTTAAAAAAAAATAGCATCTGGAAAGCTATTACTCACCATCAGGTGCGTAGCGCATGTATCCACTTGACGCGAGGCCGTCAATCATGTTAGTGACTACAGACTTCGCGGACGTCAAACACTGAAGCAAGGTCAAATTAAGCTCTTAATTTGTCATATACGTCTTACTGTTGAGAAAAATATATGATCCTCCTGTTGTAGGCCGCGACGATAGGCTTGCTGAAAGCCAAATGAGAACATGACAAGCCTTGAATATCCAACGAGGCTTAGAAGAATTAGTGTCAAAGTTAATGGTTGTGAAAATATCACCTACTATGGAAGGAGCGAACATCGAAAGTGGCAGGCCCGATCTACGGTTTCGTTAGCCACAGGTGATCCAAATGCACTAAAAATCCGCAACCATTGCGATCCGAGTCTTGAAGGTATTTCCGGGTCCATTCTTCCTGGAACCGTTTAAGACGCTCATCATGGGCGAAAGTGACATTCCGGAAGTCAACACTCTGGCAAATGTAAGTTCATCACGCTTTTGATACGAAACTGAACCATCGCAATGCTCACTTTATTTAAACCCGTAGGTGAAGACGGATCCGTGAAGATTTCATCATGAAACTTCGCGACGATGTCAAGCAGCGCTGAATAACCACATAAATGGAGGTCGTACTACATATAGCCGTCAAAGTTAGCCTGTCGGTGAAAGACGACGGAGACATACTGGATGATTGTACTTTGATTTTTTATACCAATCGTTAGTATTTCGCGGAACACTTGTTTATGCGATGAGCACATAGGTCGCGCGACTAAAACTAAACAGGTCCTCACTACTGTTCCTTGATCGTCGAGGGTTTTCCAAGCTGGGTCGCAGTTGATCGGTCCAGGTTGCAGCAGATCATCCATACTCGTGTCTTGTTGAGAATTTCTCTCTCTTGCTTCTCTGCCTGCGGCTTCGAGGAAGACAACTGGTGCAAATTTAGATCCGTTGCAAGTCTGGGAGAGTTCAATAGCTCTTCAATCCCGTACAAAACAATAACTTTACCTGATTGCAAGACCAGTGTAAAGCCAGCTTCGATCTTCTTCCCACCGGCGCGCAGGGACAGCATAGATGCTCATTAAAATATAGGCTTGGCAGAGCTCTACCGATTTCCAACCATCGACGAGCGCATTTGCAGCGGAATGCTTTGCGAAGTGCATTGCAACAGGGTAGATTCCTGATTTTTTCGTGTCGTATCGCGAAGAAATGGCACAAACTAAATTTAACTGATCAACACGCGGGGAGGAATAAATAAATAAAACAACTCACCAACTGTGAAGAGAAAAGGACACCTGTTAAACGTGGATGCTGGAGTGTGAAGGACAGGGTCCAACAAAGGCATGTGTGGCTAAGCATGTTCGATCAATAACCTAGCTAGATCAGACAGTTGCACGCGCGCTTACGTTGATGTGTTCGTAGAATCTGGTTGACTGACTTAAAACGGAGATAACAGATGACCGCATTTATCCACTCACATATCAAACAGCCGGTCTACATCTTCAAGGGTGACCAAACCATGCAAGAGGATTTCCGGTGGGCTGTGCTGTTCGATCAGCATAGCTCTCGCGTTAAGATCGGTAGCCGGTCCTGTTTCGAATGAGCGCCCAAGTGACAGGATCAACGCACTGCATCATGACTGACCTGGCATGAAGTACTTCGCATTGGCAACTCCCTTGACAAGATATCAGTTGTTTTCCGAAACATTTCGTGCGAGAGGCTTACGATGTCTGTGTCATTGGAGGTGCCCTGTTTCAGTGAACTTTCTTTCGTTTGTCTCCTTTTCCCAGATTTTTTCTGCTCAGTGCTATCCAGGCTTAGATTTGCTAGGAGATCAAGCGGAACATGCAGAGAGGCAAGTTTCTCATCCTCTTCAGCATCATCATCTCCGGATGGCAATAATTCTCCGATCCGGTGATCAGCATTGTCTTCCGGCTCCGAGTCGCCACCAACAGGGCGAGGGGCCCTGAATACATTAAACTTGCCGTCACTCGTTTTCAGGCTCGACTTCAGGCGGTTAAGCCACTCCACTGTGTCTCTGTTGTCGCGATCTGAGGGCGATGTAGCCATGAGATACGACTCAATCGACATAGGCGTCGCTTGGAAAGGGTCATGTATCTATTGGCCCGTCAAAATTAGTCCTATAATTACGTGCATAATCGCACCTGCTTCAACAAAGATTCGATAACCGCGTCTTTCTGTCGTAATTGGGCTAGCAAGTATTCACGTTTGCTGATGGGTGGAATAATTTGTGATACGTCCAATGTTGGAGACGGCGGCAAAGAAAGAGAGTCAGATGAAGTTGATTGAGAAAGTAAAGATTCCAGAGATGATGCTCGAGAAGCATTGAACATGACTCTGTCAGGAGAGGCTGCGCAGAAAACAACCTCGATAAAGGAGACTTTTAAAGCCTTTCAAGTAGGTCTGCTGCCCAAGAATGGTATAGACAGGACATGTGCGATCCAGATTTGGACGGACCCCATCCAAGGGCAAAACGGCCACGCAGAAGAGTATTTCGACTTACTTTGCGGGGATTTTCGGCTTCCGTGCCTCCACAATGCAAATGTGTCGCCCTGACTTGCACCTTTTGCAGGTGTTCTTCCCCTTCGGAAAGACGCATTTCATCTATCCAATCAAAATAGAACGGATCAGACAGAGAAGCATCCATTCCGGTGCCGCAAAACGTCGGTTCGGGGTATCGTAATGAACGGGAAAGAAAAAGGGCCACATGATGGTCCATTCCAAGTCGAAGTTAGGGTAGATGTCGACATGGGCCATGCAATGCGCAAGTTGATTTTGATAAATTGGGCGAGGATCCAAGATCAGAAGATGGACTGGATCGAAAAATTCACAACATACCTTCATTTTCTTGCAATGCAAGCAAGCAGACCTGAAAAAACACAGCATCCCATGGAATATCAAATTAATCAGTCATAATGTCAGCGTCGATGTATGGGCACAGTTCCGGAATGTGCATAACGCCGGACGTTCGGTTATGTCGAGGCAGTGCAGATCAAGTTCGCAAAGAAGGGTATATTATCAGTGACGTCGGGGCCGGGACAGTTTGCAGCAGAAATGTTGCAATTGATCCGGAGCAAATATTGACGTAAGTTGTGGGACCAAGCCGAAAACCCACGTGGTATATCAATTCATCCAAGGGTGCCAAATTTTCAGTGTGCATGTCAAGGGGATAAGAGAGTTAGCCTCCACCGAGAAACAATGCTGAGATCTAGCACCGATGGATCGGGCCACTGGCAGCCGTATGATACGATGAGACGGGAAACTTACGTTCTTAGGTGACCCCCTACGACTACGTCTTTGCCAGGGCGCCCGACATCACCTAATCCATCCACACCCACACTAATCCCGTCTTCTCCGTTTTCGGAGCCTGCTTGCGCTCCTTTTCCGCTCAGTACTGGACCTGACACAGCGACGTCTGGACTTGAGGTATTTTTGGTGGTTTTCTTTTTCGGGGGCGAGATCGTGCTAGGCTGGACCGTGCTTCCTGTTAAGAGCTCCTGCGCACCGGCACTAACGGTTTCTGTGTCATTGCCCCCATTCCTGCGACCCCGCAATGAGTCGACGTTTGCCCCTAGTTGTTCCGTCCTGGGGTAAGTTCCCTGCTCCGTCATGTTTACCCTGAACGTCGACCTCATCGAGGAGTGCGCTGAACTAGGTGGCGACAGCGACGCCGAGTTTCTACCAGCAGGATTCGGGCTGATGTGATTGCCTACAGTGGAGCCGATAGCTTCTGACGGATACGATGACATTGCGTTATACTGGTGAGGCAGATGTTGTATATGTTCCTGGCGATACATCGTCGTGTGTCGCTGATCAGCAGGCTCAATTATTGGATAGGAATTGGATAGAACTGCTGCTTGGTGGTATGGAGTGTTAGACGTTGCCAAGTTGGCTTCGGCTGGAGGGGTTGAATGGACATCTGGATGTAAGTGGCTAAACGCGTTTCCAACATTGTTTGGCTGTTGAGCTCGCCGCTCAGCATGCTCGACGACGCCTCTGCTGTCCACGGCTGAGCGTACGTAGCCCGTTCCGTATAGTCCTGAAGCATGGTAAGAACGAGGATCAAAGGCAATTGCATAGTGTTGCTCTTCATTAGGTGCGCTCCCGTGGTATAAATTAGTAACGGCGCCCAGCTGCTGCTGGGCGGTAAAGGAGTCAGTCCACTGTTGATGCTGCAAGTTACTGTTCACTTCATTACTTGAGCCGTACCCTTGCTGATAGATAGTTGAAGCAGGCCCAATCATGGGTGGAAATACGGTCGAACTCGTCGATGGCTGGCACGATGCAGTGGGATAAGAGTAGGGTCGGTTGACGGTATTATTAGAATTGACAGTTGAATTGGCCGCGGTGCCAAAAATATGATTACCTGAAGACGCGTTGTCTGATCATTGTCCTTGTCAATCGGCTTAATAGCTTACTGTACACTTTACTCTGGGAGTCATGCACAATAGACGATGATGACCGATCACCCGCTTTAAAACGGTGTGCTGCCTGGCCCTTGCCGCCGTCGGTAGCGCCGGTTGATGGATCCATAACTTAAATAATACTGAAGATAACTGAGCGGCACTTTAAATATCGTGTACGACGAACCTGATGTAAGGGTCGGAATGAAGATGTGTCGATGGCCGTGACGGGCAGGGAGAATTAGTGTGGATATTGGGTCTCTCGCGTTGCTTTTAGCTGATCTAAAATTGGGCCCTTTTGAACACATTATCGACTCCGCGGTTTTGGGATTTGGGCGGTAATGCGTGAAAAGGTGCGTAGATGAAGTTTGTCACCGCATAAACGTGGATCAAAAAGTAGAACCACAGGAGACATACCCAGATTATACCGAAACACGCGTTTTCTGAACCACTCCGGTGTTTCCTCTCACTATAGCAGCACTAGCAGCAGAATTTCAAAAATTCCACGTGCACTCTTTTCCGCTGACTAACCACTTTCTCGAAACATATTTTTGAAAATAAAAGAAACTGTTCCTTTTCGCTGACTAACGACTCGGTACATGCTTCTCGGGTGCGTTTATCGTGCTATTACCATGTGCTCATATGGACGCCCGACTCTGATGCCCCGCAGACCATCAGTGAAGCCTCTCCGGTCTCTATATACGCCTAACCTGGGGATCGTTTGGGTGGCTTGCCGCATGGTACGCCTGCGCATTCGTGACGGATCAATGGACATTTAATATTTTCATCAACAGCAGGTCCGCAGCAACACTTCCAGTTGAAGTTTAGTTTTTCCCTGTTTGATAGTCGTGCAAGATTTTATGGTATCAGCGAAGACGGTGCCACGATCTTGGGTCTCGGAACATCCATTAAGACAAAAGGGACCGTTGCGTCGTTCTTCAGCCCAGAGCATGATGTAAATTTTGGGGTTCCAGTTCACATCCTGCCCGGGAACCCCGACAGGAAGAAGCGACTCGGGACCTTTGTTTCATGTCGATATATATGTCCATATGTTGGAACCGAAAGACACGCCATGTCTGCTATACCGCAAGAGAAAAGTAATAAAGTTTGACAGGCCACATTTTCGCAGCGCAGGGACGTGAAAGGCACAGGGATGTTGCGCGCGGTGCCTGGCATTCGCAATACGCAAATTCAAACCTAATTTCTATCCATGCAACACGAATGGCGTTATTATGAATCGCAAAAAAAAACATTCATGTCTTCCGCTGAGCAACCGAACTTCGCCGTCTTCAGGTAATGTTGTCCCTATATACGCTCGTTGGTGTGACGTCAAGGCCTGGGGGATACGTTTGGACCGTAAAACAAGGGATTAAACGAGAATCCAGTATGGTTACCAAGAATGAACTGCTTTGGCCAAGCCAATCGTTGTCGCTTTGAATGATTAACCCATCTGGCCGAGCGGATATTACGAGGAATCATGGGGGTTCGTGAAAGGGGTGCCAAGCCCTTACGAGCAGGTGAGTTGACTCCGCGAGTGTCGGATGATACGCAGGTCAGGGAAGAAATCGTGAAGGCCTCGTCCTCGTCGTCTGCAGGTACATCCACCAACGTATGCTGGCATCCCTCCAGACGTGCTTCAAGACCTTCTATCCTTTGTTGAGCAGCTCTTAAACTCCCGTATTGAGAGTCCTCAAATTCATTCCACAGGTCTTGCTTAACGAAACTTGAATGTCGTGCAAGGTTTAATTTTTCAACCTCGCGGCTAAGATTCCATGGGCCCGCTTCCACAGCCATGTTCTTGACCTGACCGGAGATAAGTTTCTCATGTTCATCTTCCATCATCTTCCTCGCCGCTCGCTTCACGGTGGCTGCAAGCTTCCCTTTCAACATTGTCACCTCCAGTCCCCTATTCCCAATCTGCCTCTCTAGCCGCCACACCTTATTATGAAGAAGTAGCTTGTTGCAGAAGTCATGAAAGGAATCCACCTGCCGAGAAGTTTCGGCTGATCGTACATCAGACTGCAACTTCTTGATTTGTTTTTCCTGTTCCCATATGCGATTCATTGCTAGTAGCCTTTCACAAAAAGATACAAATGCACCGCTCATACGGGAAGCGTCCAACGCATCGATCTTGTAGCCAGTGCACAGGCTGGAAATACGTTTTCTTCTCCTGGTTCGTTTCAAGTAGTACGGGAGGGGCGCTGCGCAGGATCCAGATCGCACGAACTTGTCGTACATCTGGAGCGCTTTCGTCTCCTGAGAATCGCAGTACGTCTGTCGTTCTAAATCGCTAAAATCGGCCTGCACTTTTTTGATTCTTAATTTAAGGTCGCTGGCAAGCGCCTGGAATCGTGGGGAAGAGAAGGTAACAATTGAATTTGCTGTAGGTCGAATTCGGCGAAGCCAATGAAAGATTGAGACGATTATTGTTAGCAGTATGATACCCGGCAATGTTGACATGTTGTTAGCCATCGAGTACGAATTGAAATGGGTACTGCGTCGGATCCAAATGGCGATGAGTTCGATATCTTGTCGATAGAAGAATTTAGGCGGAAAGATATTATAACGGTTTGGGGTACCTTGTAAAGCATGAGGATGCCTCGAGTCATTGCATCAGGTGCTGTGCTTTCTACACGCGTCGGCCCAGAAACTGATGGAAAATGATAGTTCACCACGAGGCGTCAAACGTTGTTTAAGGGGAAGGGTTTGATGTTGACTAAAAGTCCGGAAAGAATGAATCGCGCCATCAATCACTCCAACATGTCGTTCAAACTTCAGAAAGCCACAATCACGCCAATGCGAAGTTGCCTAAACAACAACAATGACATCATGGTACGAGGCGTTTTTGTAATTCTACGCAATCTCATGTTCGGCCAGAAGCTAGCAAAGTGTTGCCTTTTTTCACCATTTCTGTTACGAATATCTGAAGAGACTCACCATGTTGGGTATGCCATTTGAAATAGGATACCTGTGTTTGCAATTTGGACAAATCATCGCACCTTCCTCCACGTGTATCTTCGGCTGTTGAACACTCTAGACGACAAGTTACCATCTCACTCACTTCCAGCAAAACGTGGTTTAGGTGCTTCAAAAACTCGTCATCCAGCATCCCTGGTGGTTCTTGCGGTAAGGATGTATCACCCAACTTGAGGATAAGTTCAGTCAGGAGGAAGTAAGGGGTGAAAGATATGGAACATACCTGTCTCGCCGCATCTACTAACGCTTTCCATTCAATTTTTGGCATAAAGCCTTTGAGAAACTCGGAGTTGAAATCTGCCTCGCGCAGTTCGATTTGTGCATCCTCAAACCGTAGAGGAAAATTGTTGGATGTGCATCCCTTTGCATGGCATGCGAGCAGATTGTGGGTTATAAGGCGCACCATCGATTCGTATCTTGTCACGCTATTTTAACGTGACAAATTTGAATTTACACAACTTGGGCCTTGTCAAAGCTCGTATCGTCTTCTCATGTTTTGGTAAATACCAACAACCACCAGACCTGTGCCCGTAGAGACAGCAACTCGATTGTAACAGGAGCGTCACATCTGTCACGCACGTCTAAATCGAATCAAATGAGACCACCATCGCCATCCATACCAGAGAAAGAATTTTTATACGATTCTTTAAAGCAGTCACTACGATTGGACGGACGCCAACCATTACAGCTGCGAGACATCACATTGTCTTTTGGCCCAGAACTGGGATGGGTTGAATGCGCATTGGGGGATACCAAGTAAGAAAAGCGTGAGCGCTGTTGCTTTCATCAATATCTCATTATACATGTCAGAGTCATTGGGCAAGTCGAAGCAAAAATAGTGCGGCCGCCTCCCGAGCGTCCATTGGAAGGCATAATCACACTACATTCCGAAATTTCTCCAATGGCATCAAACGAATATGAGATTGGCCGGTAGGTGGGTGGTGCCTGTTTTCAGCTTCATGACCTTGTCAATGTGTTCCTATCAGAGCATCTGACGAAGAAGTAACTATTACGCGTATGCTGGATAAAGTACTGCGCAGGAGCGATGCTATCGACAAAGAATCACTATGCATATTAGCAGGTCAAAGGGTGCGAAACGTACAATGGATCCATACGCATGCTAATCGCTGCTCGGATAAAGGTATGGCATCTGAGAGTGACTCTTCACTTTCTTGCGGACGCGGGGAACATGGTTGACTGCGCATGCCTTGCTGGGATCGTTGCTTTGAAGCACTTCAGAAGACCTGAGGTTGAAGTTATTGGGAACGAGATAACGATAGTAAGAGTGCACATATACGTAAGATATGTCCCAACTCACAATAGCGCTCAGCATCCACCTTCAGAGCGGGCACCAGTGCCGCTTGCTATCCATCACACGCCATTCTGCTTCACATTCGCCTTCTTCCCTGATATATCGATGCCGCCAGTACTTGATCCTTCACATCTAGAACAACGTTTGAGTACTGGGTTGCTATCTGTCGCACTCAACGCACAGAAAGAAATGTGCGTTTTCCAGAAATTGGGCGGAGTTCCCTTGGCTCCAACTGACATTCTTAAAATCATTCACGCTGCGGTAATGAGAGCACAGGAGGTACACGAGAATGTTGAGAAAAGGTTAAGTGATGACTGGGCAGGTAGAAGAGTGGAATTTAGATGACTAAGTTTGATAGAACAACTTCTCCCTTTTTTGCTACCCAATGGAATCTTGACTTAACATTGTGGGAAAAGTGAGTACTTTATGTCACAAGTTCCTGTCACACCAGTTAAAGATCACCATGTGCAATAAAGTGTTGAAAAGCACTTAGTGTTACAAGCTCATGCTCACAACCTAACCACAAGCCTTGCAGAGAGGGAGGGTAGAGAAGAGGGAGGCCCATAGACAGAGTGTAAGGAAAACCATCTAGAGTCTAAAGAGACTCCAGCTATCTACCAAGGTCCTTATATACTCCTTGAGATCCCTAGCCACCATGTGTCCCATCAGCACCTCCACAGCCTTATGCACCCAGACCATATGCCTTGCTGCACATCCTATTGTCCATGTGTCTTGGGTGCTGCCACCTGTCAATCACTTATGTAATAGACCAGGCCTGGCCCTTTCCCATGATGTCCAGACTTCCCACAGACTGCTCTAGACTCCCATAATGGGCTGCACTACCACCCAGGCTTCCTGCAATCCCCACTGGTGATCTTCTTGCCATAATGAGCCTCCAAGCCCCTGTGCCATCCCTGTGACTGATCCTAGTGATGCACTGATGTGATCCCAAGGTGCCATCACTCAGTGTCTGATCCCCCTTGCCTATTATATCCATGGTTGGCTCAACTGACTGCCATCCCATCTTCTAGTGAGTGCTCCCATGCACTGACCCATGCAAAGTGTTCCCATAGTGCTCCTAATGTCCCAGACCTTGTTCCAGTGATGCTGAGTGATGCCTGATCACCCAATGAATAAAACTGAAAAATAGATGCTAGGATTGGTTCCTAACACTTAGTAAAAGTGCTAACACAGAGCTTAAATATGAAATCAGACTTTCATGTCTGGCTCAGGGCTTTTGCACAGTGGTTAAGGTGACTTCAACAAACATGCATGGTTTTTTGACCTGTGATGTTAAGATCGATGCTCTCAACGCAATTCGTTCTAAGTCAACAGTGGCAAGCAGAATCTCGGTCTACTCCCAGCCTACTGGACAAGTTCTGGACACTAAGTCAAATGATGACAAAGGTCAAATAAACGACAAGCTCAAAGAGATGAGAGCGAGGAGTTTTGTTCAGAGGTTGAGAGAAGAATTCGATTAAGTTGGAACTGGAGTCTAGCTACTTTACAAGAAGGTTTATATACGTAAAAGAACAAAAGAAATATAAAAGGAAACGTACAGCTAAATACCTAAGAAAGGAGATGTGAAGGTAAAGTAGCTAAAGGAGATGAGCGTCCATGAAACGCATAACGATGATTATATAATAAAGTAAGTCCGTCAATGAAAAGAAAAGAAATTGTAACATTACCCCCTTCGTATGCAAGAAGTCACCGACTTCTTAACCTGTTCCCCAACCGTGGTTTCCACCATTCGTCCACCCATGATCTCTTCGTGATTTCAACCATTCAGCAATGGTGTTGACATCGTGGTTAGCAGTTTCAAACCGCCATTGCAGCGTCCTCGTGATATAGTCTAGTTGGACTGTTTGCTCAAGGATTGCATCGCGCTCTTCATCCGTGACACTGTGAGGATCGGTGGTGAGGGCGGTGTTGAGCATGGCGTCAAGAGGTCCGGCGAAGAGTTGGTAGTCGACGATGAAGGTGGCAAGGGCTTCCTGAGCCCGAAGGAGAGTGGCGTTAGGGGTCCTGGCAAGAGGTGGAGCTGGCGGAGCGGGTAGGGGTGCTTCTTCTTCAATCAAGAAGTCAGCGAGCTCGTCCGGGTGCTGATGTAAGGGGACAACGATAGAGGAAGGGGAGGCGGGCCAATCCGGGAAGAGGTATTCATCGATGGTGGTGGTGGTGGTAACAAAGACCTCAATGGGGAGGTCGTGGGCGGTGGCGAGGAACGGGGAGGCAGCAGCGAAAGAAGGGTTGTAACAATGGCCACAGGCTGTGACCAAGAGCGCAAAGGCGAAAGCAATGAGGTAGGCGATGACGACGATGGTGGACATGCTGTATCGATAGGATGGGAGGTTTAGACCATTGAGTGTGGTTTAAATATCCCAAATCTCATCGTCGGAGTCCAAAGCTAAGATCTCTTCGATCTCAGGTTCCCTGGTTCTGAGAAAGTTCTCATGGGAGTTTCTAGCCGCTTCTTCTTGTTCTGATCGGATTCTTGCATTGTCAGGGTGTGGAATACAAATTTGGTCAGGGCGTTCATGTCGTGTAACGTGTATCTCTGGGTCGTTTATGCTGTCCTGTATTGCTTGGTTCAGAAGAATGTAATATTGCTCGGTTGCAAGGGCGATTTCCATTTGCGCTCTTGTGTGGCTAAAATTTTCACTTCCCCTTATATTCATTCGTCGTTCATATTGCCATTGTTCCGTGGAGATGTCTCTGCCACATTGAATAATTCTCTGTAAAGCTTCTGATAATTCAGGGAAGGTTCGTCGTAACCAAACCCTGTGATAAACATTATCATATTGAAAACAGGGATGGACTGATGCTGGAAGATAATGTGATTCGGCTTCCTGGAATGTGGGCAGTTCTCCTAGATCAAAAGAGAGGCGATGGTATTGGGGAAGATACTTTGGCAAGGCATTATATGGAATTTCTGTATGTCCTTGCAGATGAATTCGTTTATGAGGAGGTAATCGTGATACTTTGGGCGGTTTTGACATCATTGGGACGTATTTCAATGTCTGATATGTAGAGAGCGTTCGTTTAGAAGGATGTTTAAAGGCAGGAACAAACATCTGCGTGACAGAGTATCTGGTTTTGACAGTAGGAGTGTATCGTCCAATGGTTCTGCAGAATCTTTTGACATAGCAGATATTATGTTTTAATTGGAGGTTGGTGCGATAATAAGTCATTGTGCCGAATATTTCAGAGGTTTCTTCTGTTTTTATACTCTACTAGAATATCCGCAGCATTGCCCAAATGTCGTTCTGGTTCCCAGGTATTGTCATTTGCTCCATAGCCTTTCCACTTGACTAAGTATTGATAACCGGCTCCACGTTTTTGATGTCCAAGGATAGCCTCAATCTCAAACTCTTCTTGTCCATTAACCATATCGGGAGGTGGCATAGTGAAATTCGGACCATGCATTGAGGTTTCCTTATATGGAGTGAGGAGCGATGCATGAAACACAGGGTGAATGCGCCATTGTTTCGGTAATTTCAATCTATAGGTAACTGGCCCCATGACTTGTTCAACCTGGAAGGGTCCTTCTCGTTTTGGTGCTAGCTTTCTTGATTGATACGGAATGTGGAGATTCTTGTTTTCAAGCCAGACTTTGTCACCCTTTTCGAATCTGATTGACTTGTCTCTGTATCTATGAGCGACCATTTGTCTAGCAAGTTCATGAGCAGCTAGAGCTTCTTCTCTGGCTTTTCGAAGCATCTGGAGGCGTTCTTCTGCTGCTGGAGCAGTCATTTTGAGCGCTGCTGTAGGGATAGCGATCGGATCTGTTCCATACATAAGTTGGAATGGAGATGTTTTTATTGTATCATGATAACGATTATTGTGTGCAAATTCGGCGATAGGCAAGAGTGGTTTCCATTTGTGGGGTTCATTGGTACAAAACATCCGAAGATAGATCTCAAGTTCTTGATTGACACGTTCAGTTTCGCCATCTGTTTGAGGATGATAAGCAGTGCTCATCCTGTGATCAATTCCTAATGCTTTTCGTATTTCTTGGAATACTTTAGCAGAGAATTGTGGTCCTCTATCAGAGATTAAGACATCTGGGAGTCCAAAGCGCTTGAAGATTTCAGAAATATAGAGATCGGCTGTTCCTAAAGCGTCGATTGTCTTGTTGCAAGGGGTGAAAATTACCCCCTTCGCAAGGCCATGGTCCACCGTGACCAATATGGAGTCAAAGCCTTCGGAAACAGGAAGATCAGTGATGAAATCGAGTGTGACCTGCTGAAATGGGCGTGTAGCTTTTGATGGGATAGGGATTAATGCCGGTGAATTTGGGTGAGTATTGACTTTCATTTGCTGGCAAAGTGCGCAACCTTCAACCCATTCTTTGACATGTCTATACATTCCAGGCCACCAATAATCACGCTTCAAAAGTGCTAGTGTTTTCAATTGTCCAGGGTGTCCTGAAGATAATGCTTCATGTATCTCCTTAATTAATCGAGTGCACAACTCAATTCGATCAGGCACATAAATCCTGCCCAAGTAATAAACGATACCATGAGTGTATGTCCAGTCTTGTAGTTTGGATTTAATTGGTGGTGCCCTTTGCTTAGTGATAACTTCAATAAGGATGCGTCCAAAATCGTCGTTTGCCATGTATTTCTTTAATTTGCTGGCAAGATCATCATTGATTAGTCGAATAAATTGGTCATTCGGCAAAACCGTGACAGTAGTTTGTTCCTCATCATTTCCCATATGATCTGGTCGTCTCGATAATGCATCTGCTTCGAACATTTTTGTGCCGGGTATATGTTCAATACGAAGATCATATTCAGATAGCAATGATGACCACCGAGCTTGTCGAGGTGTTAAGCGTTGAGCAGTTCGGTAGTAAGACAAGTTCTTGTGATCACAATGGACGATGATCGTGTGAGGAGAACCATGTAATAGATGGCGCCATACTGCAAGTCCCTTGATGATTGCAAGCAGTTCTCTGTCATAAATTTGATAATTCTGTTCCGTTGGTGTTAACGCATGGGATATAAATCCACATGGATGGAGTGCTCCAGATTCATCAGCCTGTTTCAGTACCGCTCCAATTGCTTTATTGGAGGCGTCGGTTTGAAGGATGAACGGTTTTCCAGGATTTGGCATTAACAATACTGGCATAGAGGCGAACCGTTGCTTTAGGGTGTCAAAGGCAAGTTGGCGCTCATTATTCCAGTCAAATGGTTCCGTTTTCTTGGTTAGATCTGTGAGTGGTTTTGCGATTGCTGCAAAGTTTCCAATAAAACGTCTGTAAAAGTTTCCAAAACCTAGGAATGATCGGACTTGTTTAACCGTTGATGGTACTGGCCAATCAGCTATTCCTGCGAGTTTGATGGGATCCATTTGTATTTTTCCAGGTGAGATGATCATGCCCAGAAATTCAACTTCTTGAACAGCGAATTTACATTTTTCTAATTTCAGGAACAGATCGTTCTCTTCTAATCGATCGAGAACCCTTTTTGTTCGTTCTTCTAGTTCGTTCAAATTCTGAGAACATATTAAGATGTCGTCCATGTAGATAATGAGCCATCCTTCATTAATCATGTCTCTGAAGTATTCGTTCATCATAGTTTGGAATGTAGATGGCGAATTGCATAAGCCAAAGAACATAACAGTTGGTTCGTATAATCCTCTGTTGGTAATGAAAGCAGCTTTCCATTCGTCTCCTTTCTTGATCCTGACGTTATTATATCCCCATCGGAGGTCTAATTTGGTGAAATATTGTGCACCAGCGAGTTTTGTAAGGAGGTCGGATACTAGGGGTAATGGGTATGCATTCTTGATTGTCCAATCATTCAAATATCTATACTCTTGGCACGGCCGAAGCGCACCACTTTCCTTTTTTGAGACAAAGAAGAATGGCGATGCTTGAGGAGATTTCGACGGTTTGATGTAGCCTTTAGCTAGCTGTTCTTCAATCCATTCGTCCAGCGACGACTGTTCTTTGATTGATAACGGATAGATCTTGCTAACTTTAGGACTAAAACCGGTTTTCAAATCGATAGCGTGATCCCAAGTTCTGGAAGTTGGGAATCGTTCTGATGCCTTTTTCTCAAAGACTGAGCGCCATTTCCCATATTCTGATGGTAGTTCCGTTTTTGGTTCATCCTTTTTCAACTGATGTTCTAACGCTTGAGATGCTGATGTTTTAACTCTGATCCAGTAATCGTCTTCTCCCCATTGTTGATTGTCCAATGCCATTTGCCAGATAGTTCCTTCATTCCGTTGTTCATTGATGAGGTGTATCGTTTTATCTCTCCAATCAATAGTAGGATTGTTTTCTTCTAACCAAGGGATCCCCAAAATTAATCGTTGATCTCCTAATTTAGTGATTAGAAACCAGTTGCTGTATCGTTTTCCTCCAATCGAATATTGAATATGGACTCGATGTGTGATTATTCCATTAGTGTTAACCGTTCCATCTGCATTTCTGACTTTGATTGGTTTTCGCAATTTTTCTTTTGATAACTTGGTGGTTACTTCTTCGTCAATAAAATTCCCTTCTGCTCCACAATCGATTAGAGCCGAAGTGTCAGCGGGTAAATCGGACGTCTCCACAGAAATTGAAAGGCGCTTGTCATTATTTGATCTTACTATTACAGAATCAAGCGCTAACTGTGAATGTCCGTTTGTTATGGAAGTGTCAACCGCTGTATGACACTTCCGGGTTAAAAACCCTCGTTTTCGAGTTCATTGAGAAGACCTTCTCGTTCATCGGCCTTCATCCCAGCAAGGATCACTCTGATGCTTGCAACTGGGTCATCTTTCTTTTCCTTGGGTGCATCTTCAGGGATGGATCTGATCCCCTTATTCTGAAACGATGAGGAGGCCCTGAAGGAGGCGTTTGACGTGGTGTTTCGTTTGGGACAATTCCTTGAAACGTGCCCCTGGTTTCCACATCTGAAACATTTTCCAGATTTCATGTATTCCTCCTTTTGCTCATCTGTCAAACGTCCAGTGGGCATAGCATTTACTGATCGGGTTAATCCGCCCCTATTATTGGTGTTTCGATTAAAATTGGAGCGGTTCCCTTGTCCTGGTTTTCGCCCAAGCGCTCGCATCATTTCCCAAGCGCCATGAAGCTGTTCTGCCTTCTCATATGCTTCTTTCATGGATAAAACATTCGCTTCAAGGATCTTTGTAGCGATACTTTCAGGGAGTCCTTTAACAAAGGCCTGGAGCTGCGCAGTTGTTCCTTTCAATCCTGAAGTACCGATCTCCATACGGAATTTTCTGATATATTCAGGGACTGAAACATCACCCCCTACTCTGAGATTGGCTAGATTGTTCAGCGCTCTGAGAGCACTATTGACTTCTCCCCAATCGGCTAGGAAACGCTTCTTGAATTCTGCCCAGTTCGTCCAAGTAAGGGTTCTTTCTTCCTCATCATCTAATTCATCCTTGATCAGGACTTTCCAATCGTCGAGTTCCTGCCCAAGACAGGCAAGAGTAAATCGAATCTGTTTCTGTGCTTTGCCTTTATAATTATCGTCATTTAAGACAAAGTAATCTTCAAGACTTCCAATGAAAGCCTTTGCCTCGGTTCTTTTTCCTGTAAAAACACGCATAGGCTGCGGTTTGATATCTCCTTTAGAGGCGGGTGCTGCTGCGTCGGTTGCCATCTTTTCTGTTCCTCCTTTTGGTTCTTCTGGTTCTCTTGTTTCGTCTTTCTTCTTTCCTGATTCTGGATCTCCAAATAAACTTTGTTCGATCTGTTTCTGTTCTAGGAAGTCTCTCCAAGGTTGTAAGCCCTTGTCTTGGAGTGCGTATCGGTCCTGTGACGGTGCTCCAGAAAGACTGAGGAATTCGTTCCACCAGGAGGATTCTGGTTCTTCAGTAGGTGGGTAAAATAGAGAGTAAAAATCCTCTTTTAGATCTTCGTTGATCCAATCGATCCAAACGTTGTCTGGGAAGACGTCTCTTCCGTTTCCTTCAATATAATCACCTTCAAAGAGGGATGCTGGTACTGGTTCGTTCTTCTTTTTAGTTCCTGAGCGGAAAAACCACCCTGTTCCTGTAGTCAATGGAAAAACTTCTCGTCGATCTAGATAATACTTTCGTCTAAAACGGGCAGAGCCGTTCAGGGGTCTGAGGTTCGAGGTTCTGGTATCAATGGTGTCTGGCTAGTGTAGAAACACTGAGCGGTTCTGTGAGTTCCAACTTGTGTTAGGATCGATGCTCTCAACGCGATTCGTTCTGAGTCAACAGTGGCAAGCAGAGTTTCGGTCTGCTCCCAGCCTACTGGACAAGTTCTGGACACTAAGTCAAACGATGACAAAGGTCTAACAAACGACGAGCTCAAAAGAATGAGGGCGAGGAGTTTCGTTCAGAAGTTGAGAGAAGAATTCGATTAAGTTGGAACTAAGGAAAAGAGACATACATGAGAGTCTTTATATACAAAAAGAACAAGGAGAACGTAAAAGGAAATGTATAGCTAATACCTTGGAAAGGAAAAGTGAAGGATAAAGCTAAAAGGAAATAAGCGTCCATGAAACGCATAGCTATGATTATATAATAAAGGAGTCCGTTAAACGAAAGGGAAAGAAATTGTAACAAGGCGTTTGACGTGGTGTTTTGTTTGGGACAATTCCTTGAAACATGCCCCTGGTTTCCACATCTGAAACACTTTCCAGATTTCATGTATTCTTCCTTCTGTTCATCTGTCAAACATCCGGTGGGCATTGCATTTACTGATCGGGTTGATCCGCCCCTGTTATTGTTGTTTCAATTAAAATTAGAGCGATTCCCTTGTCCTGGTTTTCACCCAAGTGCTCACATCATTTCCCAAGCACCATGAAGCTGTTCTGCTTTCTCATATGCTTCTTTCATGGATAGAACATTCACCTTGAGGATCTTTGTAGCAATACTTTCAGGGAGTCCTTTGACAAATGCTTGAAGCTGTGCAGTTGTTCCTTTCAAACCTGAGGTACCGATCTCCATGCGGAATTTTCTGATATATTCAGGGACTGAAACGTCGCCCCCTACTCTGAGATTGGCTAAATTGTTCAGCGCTCTGAGAGCGCTATTAACTTCACCCCAATTGGCCGAGAAATGCTTCTTGAATTCTGCCCAGTTCGTCCAAGTAAGGGTTGTTTCTTCTTCATTATCCAATTTGTCCTTGATGAGGACTTTCCAATCATCGAGTTCTTGCCCAAGACAGGCAAGAGTGAATCAAATCTGTTTCTGTGCTTTGTTCTTGTAGTTATCATCATTTAAAACAAAGTAATCTTCAAGACTTCCAATGAAAGCCTTCGCTTCAGTTCATTTTCCTGTAAAAATGCGCATAGGCTGCAGTTTGATATCTCCTTTAGAGGTAGGTGCTGCTGCGTCAGTTGCCATCTTTTCTGTTTCTCCTTTTGGTTCTTCTGATTTGTCTTTCTTCTTTCCTGATTCTGGATCTCTGGATAGGCTTTGTTCGATCTGTTTCTGTTCTAGGAAGTCTTTCCAAGGCTGTAGCCCTTTGTCTGTGAGTGTGTATCGGTCCTGTGGTGGTGCTCCAGAGAGACTGAGGAATTTGTTCCACCAGGAGGATTCTGGTTCTTCAGTGGGTGGGTAAAATAGAGAGTAAAAATCCTCTTCTAGATCTTCGTTGACCCAATCAATCCAAACGTTGTCTGGGAAGACGTCCTTTCCATTTCCTTTAATATAATCACCTTCAAAGAGGGATGTTGGTACTGGTTCATTCTTTTTCTTAGTTCCTGAGCAGAAAAACCACCCTGTTCCTGTAGTCAATGGAAAGACCTCTCGTCAATCTAGATAGTACTTTCGTCTGAAACGGGCAGGCCGTTTGGTGGTCCAAGGTTCTGGTATCAATGGTGTCTGGCTAGTTGTTAGGAACCGATCCTAGCATCTTATTTTCGGTTTTATTCATTGGGTGATCAGGCATCACTCAGCATCATTGGCACATGGTCTGGGACCTTAGGAAGGCCATGGGAACACTTCGCATGGGTTAGCGCATGGGAGCGCTCACTGGAGGACAGGACGGCGGTTGGCTGGGCCAGCCAGGGATATAATAGGAAGGGAGGATCAACCCTGCATGATGGCGCCTCGGGATCACATCAACGCATCAATGCATCAGCGCATCATCAGGACAAGTCATCAGGAGGATACCAATACTTGATATGGCAGGAGACACACCTATGGGGATCGCGGGAAGCCTGGGAGGTAGCGCGTCCTATAATGGAAGCCTAGGACAGTCTGTGGGAAGTCCGGACATCATGGGAATGGGCCAGGCCTGGTCTATTAAACAGTTGACAGGCGGCAGCGCCCAAGCAGCATGGATACAATAGGATGCACAGCAAGGCAGGGAGTTAAGGTGGTCGCGGCTGTGGGAGTGCCGATGGGACATGGTGGCTAGGGGTCTACTAGGAGGAGTATATAAGGGCTTGGGTAGTTAGCTAGAGTCTCTTTAGACTCTAGATGGTTTCTCTTACACTCTGTATATGGGCCTAGGTTACTGTTTATTGTAGTCTGAATACATTCTCTTCCCCCTCTCCTTCTATCCCTCCTCTGCGAGGCTTGTGGGTTTGTGTTAGGAGCGTGAGCTTGTAACACTAGTGTAGAAACACTGAGCGGTCTGGGAGTTCCAACTTGTGTTAAGATTGATGCTCTCAACACAGTTCATTCTTAAGTCAACAGTGGCAAGCAGAGTCTCGGTCTGCTCCCAGCCTACTGGACTAGTTCTGGACACTAAGTCAGACGATGACAAAGGTCAAATAAATGATGAGCTCAAAGAGATGAGAGCAAGGAGTTTTATTCAGAAGTTGAGAGAAAGATTTGATTAAGTTGGAACTGGAGTCTAGCTACTTTACAGGAAGGTTTATATACGTAAAAGAACAAGAGAAATATAAAAGGAAATGTATGGCTAAATACCTAAGAAAGGAAACATGAAGGTAAAGTAACTAAAGGAGATGAGCATCCATGAAACGCATAGCGATGATTATATAATAAACAAGTCCGTCAACAAAGGGAAAAGAAAACTGTAACATTATATGTATGTATGTATACATATATGTTTAGAGAGAACAAGAGAAATGAATAAGGAAATAAAGCTGTAGCCATAAGGAAGGAAATGCAAAGGCAGCTATTAAAACAGATAGTATACTGTACATGTGCACTGTTGATGAGTATGTAATAAAACTGTCACCTAGACTCATGTATTATAAATAATTATTATGGTATTGCATGCCCATTAACTTATCACACAGACAAGGTGTGCAAAGAGCTAAGAATGGTATTCAGAATGTTAGTGAAGATATAGATGAGATTGATATAAATTAAATGTAACTGTATGTAGATATACATATTGAAACGATAGACAGCAGTGCAGACACTAGCTAAGTAAGTGTTCCAATATACTTACATTCTGTTAGTAGGGTTTGCCTTATAACTGTTTTGTTGGTTGGAAAAACTGAGGAGTTTAGTGTCCAAAATGCCCTCCTTATATACATTTCTGAAACCCTAACCTAAGTACAATATACAGTACTAAAAATACCTATAAACGAGTCAATTTAGCCTATCAAGGCTATGTTTCCTGATTACTATATATTTCCTAGCTATGCCAATGACACCAGATATAGAGGACGGTAGACATCCAAGCCTTGTAACAATTTCCCTGATTTCATCTTCAGAGTCTTCCATGTGGCCGCTAATAGCTCTAAACATGGACAGTGCTGCGTCTACGGACAAGGTTTTGACAAGAAAGTGTGACCATGCAACTCCTTCTGGCAACAGTAAGTCTCGAGTTGTTAAGAGAATATAGACCTTGGAAAATCGACATTGATTCAACTTTCCCAGGGTGTCCTTCAGCTTCTCTATTTCATCTTTGCTTGCTGGCATTTCAAAATTATCAAGAATGATGAGGAGTGAGGTGGGATTCCTCAGTTGTTTTTGCCCCAACTGAGGTGAGCTGTCCTTATTTCTATATTATCTATATTTGCTCAACTACCTGTTAAAATTTAGATTAGATAATTAGAATTAGAATTAATTAGTTTTTATATTTAACTAAATATCTATTTAGATTATGTAATATCACATGATAAACACGTGATTAGTCATGTGATTAGTCATGTGATTATAGGCTCATCTAGACTCTGATTAGTAATAATAAATTCTTATTTGTACTTATGTACAAAATTTTAGAGTTCAAAGATATTTATATCATTGACAGATATTATAGAGTTTGACAGATATTATAGAGTTTGATGGGACGATTATCAACTGAATTGAATAGTTGATAAGAATCATTTATATTTAGAACATGATTCATAAATGACTCATATGACTGTGCATTGCTGTGCAATGACTGTGCAATGACTCATACTACTGTGCATGAGTCATATAGCTGTGCACATGAGTCATATAGAAGTAAATGATGTCATATAGAACATCATAGAATGATTAAAAATAGAAAATAATCGTTTAATAGTATTGTTATTATTATATTTTGTACCTAGATTAGGGTTACTGAAATGTATATAAGGAGGGCATTTTGGATGCTAAGCTCCACAGTTTTTCCACCTAACACACTTAGGCAGATAAGCACTACTAACTAAATGTAAGTAATTGAAACCTTACTTAGCCAGTGCTCTGCGCTGCTGTTATTTGTTTCAATACTACCTGTAGCTCATATTCTTATAGGTAGTTATGAATTGAGTCGTTTTTGCCCTGACTGAGCTTGTATTCTTATAAATATTGAAACAAGGAACAGCAGCACAGTGCACTGACTAAGTAAGGTTTCAATTACTTACATTGTTAGTTAGTGTTGCTTATCTGCCTATGTGTTAGGTGGAAAAACTAAGGAGCTTAGCATCCAAAACACCCTCCTTATATACATTTTAGTAACCCTAATCTAGGTACAAAATATAATAATAAAAATACTATTAAACGAGTTTCTTTTATTATTATCTATTTTTAATCATTCTATGATGTTCTATATGACATCATTTCCTTCTAAATGACTCATGTGCACAGCTATATGACTCATGCACAGCAGTCTGAGTCATTGCACAGCCATTGCACAGCAATGCACAGTCATATGAGTCATTTATGAGTCATGTTCTAAATATAAATGATTCTTATCAACTATTCAATTCAGTTGATAATCGTCCCATCAAACTCTATAATATCTGTCAAAGATATAAATATTTTTGAACTCTATAATTTCGTACACAAGTACAAATAAGAGTTTTTTTATTACTAATCAGAGTCTAGATGAGCCTATAATCATATGACTAATCACATGACTAATCACATGCTTATCATGTGATATCACATAATCTGAATAGATATTTAGTTAAATATAAAACACTAATAATTATCTAATTAATTCTTAATTATCTAATCTAACTTTTAACAATAAACACTACTAACAAATGTAAGTAATTGAATCTTACTTAGCTAGTGTATGCACTGCTGGTCATTGTTTCAATAATATCCACCATTTCCATTCAAAAAAAAAAAAGTACTTGACAAAGTCACTATCGTGACAATGTGACAAATAGTCAGAAGCCAAAAACCTATGGACTCTCCAGCTCACACACATCCATGTCAAGTCACACTATCATTTACCCCAGCTACACGAATTCCAAACCAAAATGCCGAAACTCCACTTCCCTTCTTCTCCTACGGTCATGTGCTTTGGGTTTGGAAGACGTGTAACGAGAGTCAGGCAGCGCTGGCTCCTAGACAAGGCGAGTTAACAGACAGTAATCGTGCGTAAAGACTCTGGGTAGCGTCGCCAGGGCCTCGTAGTCTATGGGAGGGTTTCTAGGGTTCGCGAGACTCAAGTGGGGGGGCCACCTTACCGGGGTCTTAAATGGGAATGTATCTCTACCCTGGCCCTATGACCAGCACTGGTGCGTGTTCTACGTACAGGATGAGCAGTTTTACTGTCTTCATCCCTCTTTGCCATGCACAGTGTAACCGCCAAATCCCGAAAGGGTCTGCGAGGATAGGCGTCGATAAAAGAGGGAAATAGGGATGAAAACAAGCCGACCGAAAGGACAGGCCACCCTCTTCCGTGGAGTGACTTGTCGTCGCCTCATTGAAAACGCGCAGGAAACTGTTCGGTAACACCAGCTAGGTCGTCAGGGGGTGTCTAGATTACCGTAAAGACGCAATCTGGCTCTCTGGCGGCTTAGCTGGAAGAGACAATGTTCTCGCCCAAGCCGCAGTGGGGCGTCGGTGATGGTCCGCCAAGTCGGGGTTGATCTTCGTATGTCAACAGGGAGATTAAGTTCCATGAACCGGGTTAAAAACCCGGCTACCTATTGGCATCGAAGCTGGATCCCCTGATCTCCATTGGATGTTAGTTAGGCATTACTCCCTTGGGGTGAGCTCACTCCCCAAGGGTCGCGCTTAGCAAGACAGAGACTGAGGACAAGTGGGGATCCGTGGGGCGGCCTAGCCTACCTCATGAACCACTTGCTGAGGAACGGGAAACCGCACCTGGGGGCGCCCGGGAGCCTGCGGCGAGCTGTGGCAGGCCTGGTTAGTATCCAGTCCCTGGCCTGAGAGGACTAAATCCTCTGTCGGTCTGCCTCTCGAATCGAGAGTTGCGGGCTTAAGTTGATTCCTGCAGACGTCAAAGATGGTGGGTCTTGCAAGAGCACCCTTTACTGTAGCTCGCCCGTCCCGTATAACGATACCACCCGCGGTTTAGGTTATCGCCCAGCCGTCCTTCTCGTTTTTGCAGAGACCGGTAGGAGTCGCACATTTTACGTAGTTAGTAGTTCCGGCGTTATCGCCTGGCGTCTGTTTTTTTATGCATGGACTGTAGCAGGTACAGTTCATCCCGCATGTACGTACGCAAACTCTAGATAGTCGCAATCACACTTGCCATTCAAAAAAAAAAAAAAAAAAAAAATGCCGAAACTCAACATACAGTCACGGACCATAATGTCACACGTCACAGGATAGCCCCCATGAATCTTTCATTAGTTTGCTGTCCGCCGAAAACCTTGACAATGTTCTTCCTGCAGAGCTCGATTGTCTGGAAAATGCCAAACTGACAACCCAGTCAAAATACCGTTTTCTGGTCCAGCGGAGGACAATGTTACTGCAGGCCATCAGGCTGCCAGCGCATTCAACACAACCCCCACCGGCTCTTTGGAGTTCCTACTAGGCATGCCGCCATCCCGCATTTACTGTGACATCCTCCTACAGAGGACCGCCTTTCGTATTGCCGCTTTTGGTCCTCTCAACATCCCATCAAGCGTTTATCCCTCAGCATTGCTGCTATTACCTTCACATGGCGAGGCTAGATCCCTCACCCGCCCCATCCACACATGCGCGGTTTAGAATCCCTTCCCAGCCCTAGCACGCATCGCAGCGGACATAGATGAACCTTTCCAGGTCACCAACAGTGAAAATCACAAAGGCCACCGGTTATTGGACCTTTATCCCGACCACATCATCACCTTCTGCTACTTTGATCACCCACCGAAGGACAAAGAACTTTTTGCCACTTGGTTCCGCACTTTCCAGGCGACGCTCGCGACTTTTTTTTTTTCTTTTTTTTGAAACGCCGAAGCATGAATTGACACGGGATTTAGCGAGACAAGATATCTACAGATGACCGGTGGACAAAAACAAACCGGCTAGGAGACGCCGCACTACGTAACGACGAATACATGGCTGGGCAGTGGGGAACCTATAGAGAACCGCGACAAGCGTAAACGAGACGCTCGCGACTTGGCGCCGTGACCCGAGTATCACCCTTACTGCCACTGATGGCTCACTCAAGCGGGGCGTTGCCACTGTGGGCTTTGTCACCCCTACCGACTCTTCAGCTCGCGTGGTCCCAGCTACCGCGTCTTACGATGCTGAAACACAAGCTCTGGAGATGCTGGTCCACCACTTCTGGTTCATATTCGGTCACGTAGTCGTACTTGTAGACAATGCTGCAGCGGCACATTCATTTGCGATTTTTGACGATGCTCCGAGCCTGGCTTAACGGCATCATACGAAACATTACTAATTCCAAACATATTTCTACAAGACATGCATTGCTGGATCATCTTTTTCTACCCACTGATTATTTTTAGCATTAAACTCCAAGTATCGTCCTTTAACCTGAAAGCAAGCGATACCATATTCTCGAAGAGTACGAATATTTGGAAGACCTTGCGGATTTCGATAGTTCTTGTCTACGATTCGCTTCAATGCCGTTTCAGCATCCCTTGCCATGTCTTCCTCCTTTTGACTGGACTTGAGCTCTATCAAGACAGCTTGGCGCTTGCTTTTGAGGAGAAGACGAATGTCGACATAGCCACTGCCGGCCCGAGGTTTGACAGAGACTTCCCAGCCTTTCCCACCGAGGAACTGCATGAGGCCAAGAAAGAGAACTTGATAGATTTTCTCTGGAGCCTTGCGACTAACGGCACCTCGCTCCTTCCCAACTAGCTTTGGATGGAGTAGTTGTTGCATGAAATCTGGCCACTTTGCCTCGAAGTCGTTTACTGGGCCATCCACGCACGGCCGGAGGATATCGTCAAGGGAATGTACATCATCGCAAACGACCCATCTTGCCCAGTCTATCATAACCTCTTGATTTGGTATTTTAAATTGATCATTGGACTTAGTAGATATCAGGGTGGAGAAAAAACCATTAGATAGAACTAACATACTGTCATGGTCAAGTAACCAGCATAATACAGCAATGTCAAAGTTGCATCTCTACTTAAAGTCGCCCTAAACCATTGCAGGGTGAATATAAGATCATAACTCATAGAAGTATACGCACCATCTATAGTTAACACTTTCATCAAGTTGGAATGTGATTTCATCACCGGACAGAAGGTTATTAACATCATCAAGGCAATTATCTGGAACCCCTCTTTTTATCAAAGGGTATTCACCTACCGTGTTGCTGAGTTAATTAGACAAACCGATCGTGACTGGCAAACCTGTTGCGACCCAATAATTCCCAATTTCCGATCGTCGAAAGGCGGACATGATCGACACAGGGTTGTATACGCTAATGCGGCCGCCAGCGATGTAAGAGCTGTAGCGTGCTTTGAGGTGCTCGACCTCCAGGTCACTCTACATGATGGCAAGTGAAATTTACCCAACTCACGCTGAGATGGTCAACTCACCCCTGATAAGTTCTTCAGTTTTAAGACTTCGGCCTCCGTGAACATCAGCATGCCGGAAAATACAGAGTTCTTGGTGTGTAGCGCATGCACCTGAGCAATGATTAGAAGGCACAGCGCTCCCCTGATTAAGGCAACGCACCTCAATATTGTTCAAACCCGAATACCACCCAGATTTTGCTGCCGGTGCAATACCAGCTAAAACCGCATATTCTAGGTTTGTGTTTGACTAAACAAATATATGATTATATGCTCTGCAACGGAACTTCATAACAATTACCTTCAAGAGAGGAGAAAGTACACCGCGCCCAAAAAACTCGTTCGCCTAGATTATTTATCGTTCACTTTACAAGTGTAGAAAGATATAAATAACATACCTGTTCAATGTAGTTATGTTCGAAAGCATAATTGATCGGCGACTCATATTCGTCAATCATTACTATAACATTACGATTGAACTTCTCCTTGAGAAAGCAGGATAGTTTGTATAAGCTCCTCCTCGAGTCTTCCGTTGTAGCTGTTTTAAAACGGATAGATTCAAAATACGCCTTTTCATCCGGCATAAGAGACTCCAGGAGGACATCCTTCCAGGCCTTGTAGAGGCCCGCAACTTGATCTTTGAAGGTCGAGAGCATTCCTTCCCAAGACGAGCCACTGAGATCCTGCTACATGTAAACAACTTGTCAATTAGAGGAAAAATACACCAACTTTGAAGTCGCAGAAGATTACTGGGTACTTTCCCATATACGCCGTGCAGATATCCTGCCTTGATGCGATATGTAGGCCTTCAAAAAGCTGACGCGGTTCGGGATCACTACCTCGAGGAATGGAGAAAAAAGATCTGGTCAAAAGTGTCAATACAGAAAGCGGTCATGATACAACGTAGTTACTTGAGCATTTGCAACATGGTTGATTTCCCACAACGTCTGGGTCGAAGAACAAGATTAACGTGACCGGTCAGGTAGTGCGCGTCAATGATGTCTTCGATAAGCTTCGTTTTGTCAATCAGAAACCGACCTAGGTCCTTCCGTAAAGCGGGGAAAAAAGGAGAACAAAACGAGTTCAGGACACCACCGCTGTAATCCATGAGGTCGCACTTTCTTACGTAATTTCGTTGGTAGGTTATTTGTACTTTGCTTGACGAGAATGTCAACACCGACAGCTATTATAAAAGCTGACTGAGCAGCATTTTATTCATAAGACTGAGCAGTTGCTTCGCTGTATCATAACTATTACAAAAGCAGAGACTGAAGCTTGCACCATGTAATCTCGACTTATCGTGCATGGTTTTCGATCCGCACGATTCGTGTTCAGTCCGCTTGTGCGTACTTCTCCAATCGTTCCATACGTTCACCCCAACGCCCCTCGTTCCAAGAACTAACGCCTTTCCACTCCTCACTATCTTTTCCACATACTATTTGCAAGCACTTGAGCCAACCACCCAACGCGAAATCTGCGAACGAAACGGTCTCGCCCATTACATATGGGCCCTCGCTCTTTAACAGCAACTGATCGATTTTATCTAGACCATCCTTCAAATCGTCGAATGCTGCTTCCCGCGCGGCACCGGTAGGAGTCATCGTCTTGAGGTCCGTGCCAAACCTGGCACTTCGAGTCTTGTAAAAGTACTCATTACTCTCCTGGTGGTCCAATGCCTCGACACTGGGGGGGAGGACGAATTGCCACATTGCCTTGAGGTGTGACATGAACGATCTGGCGAATGCTGCCTGCAGAGCCTCCGTTCCTGGTATGATGACCTTTGGTGTATCGGGATAGTTTTTATCCAGATATTCGGCGATCTTGTAGGATTCGGAAACGCCGACACCACTCGATTCGTCGAATATAGCTGGAAGGGTGTAATAAATGCCTCCGGTCTCGGGACTGGGCTCGTCACTGGGTGGGATACCTTTCTCCCGAGAGACCTTCTGGATGTCGGCATACTGTGTCCATTGCGTCTTGTACGGGATACCCTTGTAATTCAAGGTGTATCTGCAACCCGGATGTCAGACGAGCGCCGTGGGGGGAGAGATTCTGCAGACCTAGTCTTCCATGCATTTGGATTGTGTGCGCCAACCTTGGATGCGATATCGTAGAAGACGATGGTCATTTGTGCCACACTGAAAGTGATGAACAATACTTTATATCGTCGGTTCGTGACGTAAATCGTCGCCAGCTTGCGATGGATTACTTTGGGTAGATCCTGACATGGTAACGATTTCAAAGCAATTCTATATTATATCCTAGCCGACGTGTCACCGTCAAATACCCTCCATTGGTGAGTCTGAGGAAGTCGATCTTACCGAAGTACTCGTCACATGCCTGACTCTGACATGAAGTCATCTCGGACTAAGGGGAGTGAATTCAAATAATTACGTCGTGCTGAGAGTCCTAATCATTCGTGGGCGTCAACACACGCGATGCCCGCAGGGTCTCGCTCCACGCCTTCGCACGCGCTCGTCGTGCTTCCTTTATGGAAGCGTCGTCCATAGTCGCATTAGACAGGACGACCTCATTCGTCGGTGCGAGCGAGTAGTCATCGGCGCTCGTCACCTGTTTCACTTCTTCTCCATCTTGCCCATCATTGCTTCCATCCTCATCACTGTCCCCGTAACCCGCCAGCGCACCGAGACTGTTACTTGGATGCGTCTCGGTCATTCTTGCGGTCTCCATCGCAGATTCTTCAGCTTGAATTCGTATTTTACTCTTCATTAGTTTCCATGTGCGACTCCATCTGCCTCGAAGGAAGGCGAAGCGTTTGTCAGCACCGTGGTTGGCCAATATGCGCATTTCAAGTTGCGCAGAATTAGGCGATGAATGCAGATGGACGGCAGTTCTGCGCATGAGCTCTTTTTGAATATAATCAGGCTATTCATTGCGGGTAAGTTAGCGGAGCAAAACTGAGCATTATTGAAAAACACCTCTTCGTCGCTTCCGCCCCACGCATCTTGTTCGTCAATGTCATCCTCGTCTTCGGCTATCCGGGCCCTTAAGCGCTCCTCATAAGCCTTATCAATTGTCCGGCGACGTTTCTGACGCCGATAGCCTTCCACCTCACTGGGAGACAAGAAAAATGTATCTTCACTGTCTGATGGAAGGTCGGACCAACCACCAGGAGACTCGGCCCTTGGCGGCGCGGGAGTTGATTGGATAGATGGCAAAGTATCCAATAGAAGACGAGCATCGTATCTACGATGTGGCCATCAGAATAGAACTTGATAAGGGTGGAAAACTGCGAAAGGCAATTCGTTTGTGGGTAAATCATGTGCTGCAGATGATCAGTTCAAATGTTCGGAGAATATTGGCTTTGTACGACATGTCGAATCCAATAAATAACGTACCGATCCATCCACATTTCTTCCTGCAAGTCTCCGTTTTCTCCAGTGTGGTTATCCTCTTCAGAAAAAACACGTCTCACAGAATCTGCATGCCCGCCCCATTTGACAAGGGCATCTCCAATTCTTTTCTTCGGAGGTTGGCCAGACAAATACTCGACTACTTCCAATGACTTGGCGATCAAGTCAGCTTGGGATCCACGGACAATATCTGCTTCGTGTGCAACTACGAATAGTGCTGAATCAAATTCTCTGTTTGTTTCGGCAGTGTATGCGGTCCTATGGTGTTCCTCTCTCTGTCTGTGGATCGAGCATTGTTTCCGTTTCCTAGCGCGGGACATCACTTGGGCCAATACGTGTTACTACCACGCACGTGACAGCACAAAGGGTGCGGCCGGAAAATTCCGAGACTCGGCTAGTTTTGAGAATTGTATTGAGTACTTGAGTACTGAGTCCGAGTCGTTATGACGTTCACCACGTTCTCTTGCTGCTGGATCTCACCCAATTTCTCACTTTCATTGTGCGAAAATGATTTCTATGCACTGACAAGGCGGTGCGGAACGCGAAGAAATTGATGGCTTATTGCATGTTGCAGTTGGTTGGACGTGGCTGTGCAAGACACGTCTCTGTTGGTACCCCTCGCGTTCTGTCCTCATGGATTTCCTCCATGCCCAACTTAAAGTCATACAGCAAGAGCTCTCATTTGTGGCAACGGAACCCATCGACTGGAAGTTTTATGTTCAGGTGTTCTCGTGGGCCGTAACACTCTTGGAGTCATACCTTATGTACGGCTTGTTTTTAAACAGAGGGGCGCTTCTTGTACTGACGTCTCTTCTTCAGCCTGCGCCAATACCCTCTATACTCCAAGCCTGAGCCTCCAAAAGCGCTCGCACCCCACTTCGAGCCGGGTGTCTTTGAAAAATCACAAAATTATGGTAGGGACAAGGCCAAGTTTGCCTTGTTCTCTGGATTGTTTAAGCAATCTTTGGATTCGGTTATGCTCCAGTATGGCTTCTATGCATGGTCATGGGAAGCCGCTGGCAGATTGCTAGCAAAATTCGGATATGGTGTTGAATATGAGGTTGGCTTTATTCTCAGTGGATTATATGTCTGCTAACCCTCGATAGATCATGCAATCGATCGCTTTTGTATTCATACTATATTTCCTGTCTTCAATCCCTCCCCTCCCCTTATCGATTTACAGCACCTTCGTCTTGGAAGAAAAGCATGGTTTTAACAAGACGAGTCCTAGCCTTTTTATTATCGATCTCTTAAAGGGGTGGGCTTTGGCATTCGTCTTGGGCTCCCCCTTCCTTGCTGCCTTCCTGTACATTTTCAAGTGGGCTGGCGACCGTTTCGTCCCTTGGCTGATGGCCTTCATGTATGACCTGCCTTCTCCAGTTGCCTATCTCTTTTCTAATCTTCATTTCAGGATCGTATTCCAAATGATCATGGTCGTGATTTACCCAACCATCATCCAGCCCCTTTTCAACAAGCTTTCTCCTCTTCCGGCAGGAGATCTTCGTACACGCATTGAATCCCTTGCGACTAAACTCAAGTTCCCACTCAAACACTTGTACGAAATCGATGGGTCAAAGCGCAGTTCGCATAGTAATGCCTACTTTTTCGGCCTTCCATGGGTAAGTTGCTTCTAATTTTTTAGAATACCTAATGATTATCATACATGTCAGAGTAAGCACATTGTCATTTTTGATACTCTTATTCAACAATCGAAGCCCGAAGAAGTTGAGGCAGTGCTTGGTAATCTGACTCTTTTTATCTTTGCAATATATCTGACATCGTAAAAATTAGCTCATGAACTCGGTCACTGGTACTTCCTTCACCCTACGAAAATGATGTTGATTTCTCAAATCCACATCTTCACGATTTTGGCTCTTTTCCCGGCCTTCCTCCGTGCACCTCCTCTTCTCCGCTCTTTCGACTTCCCAAAACAAGTCACAAGGAACCCCCCTACGATTGTTGCCTTCCTGCTCTTCCAAATGATTCTGACGCCTCTCGAGGCTGTCGTTGCCATCGTTATTAATGCGGTCAGCCGACACTTTGAATGGCAAGCAGACCGCTTTGCCTGCGAGCTCCAAGACAGGTTAAATAGCTCCGAAATGAAGGATATGGGCGATAGACTCGGAAAAGCTCTTATTACGCTTCACGTCAAAAATCTTTCGACCGTTTGGGTAGATTGGTTGTGAGTGTCGATTTCTCCTAGGGTTAACGCATCTTGACGAAGGATGGACAGATATTCTGCGTATCACCATTCACACCCCACGTTGACGGAGCGCTTGAAGGCGCTCGAGATGTTCCAGATGGAACGGGAAAAGAAGAAGGAATGAGTTTTTTGGATTAATCCAGCCTGCGGCACGCGTACAATTGTCCAGATTTAAATAATATCGTCTTATTGTAAAATGCCTAGCTAACTGAGCTAAGGTTGCACACATCAAAGACCCCTCTCACGCATGAACCGAGCTTTCCAGCCCTTGACCACTATTCTACCCAGCAGCAAACCGTCCTTCGCCTCTGCAAGTTGGACCACTTGACTCAACGGAGCCCAGGCGTTCGCAACCAGCTCCCGATACCGCCGCTCTTTCTCTAGCTTGCCCTTGGCTCGCTCTGAAGCATTCACAAGAGCCTTGGGGTTCTGAGGATCCCAGGCTTTCAGTTTGTAGGCCCTGATGCGCTGCTGTTCACTGTATACGATGTATCCCAGGTTGCGTATGAGATTGTGCGGGAGGCCTCTTGATTGACTGGCATTGTATAGCAATGCCAAGGTATTGTCCACTGCGAAAATGAAATAAAATGAGGCGCAGATGGCCACAGTTCGTTTTTGAGGCGTACTTCGCTTTTCCCAATGTTTTAACCATTCACCCTGAATCGCCCGTTGAGATGCGCTCGTACGCGAATCATGGTACTGGTTTGTTATGCGAGCACCGGCTTCAAAGACAGGTCTCCATAGTCGTTGCAAATTTCTCCTGGCTTGGGGATGATGAAGAACCGCCGCAGACACCGTTCGCAGAAATAGCCGATATAGACTTTTGAATTCAGGTGCAAGCTGTACCATAAGATGTGATTCACCCTCCGCAAACCCAAAATTTAACATTTTCAATCACGTTCAACTCTATATCTAGCTCTGCATAACCTTACTATATTCTCTGGCATCCTGCCTTCCTTGCTCCACGTTGACGAAAGTCAAAATGGGAACCGCTGCCCAGATCATCAATACGAGGAAAAAGAAGGAATATCTAATGTTGCCCGTCAGGTCAGATATAAGACCAACAACAAGTGGTCCAAAGAATGAGCTCGACTAAAACTTGTTATGTCAAAGCGCTCAGACGAAAGGAGAGTCAAACGTGCCTTGTCCGTGATCGAGAATAAGGCATACCAGCGCGCCTCTTCTCCTGGTGGTAGAAGCTCTGCATAAGAAGCTCTTGCATAGCCCTGAAACGCGCCATACACCGATCCTGGTAAATAAAAAAAACGTAAGGAAAGAACGTTATGAAATCGGGACGACTGACCAAAATACACCGCCAACCCGAACATTTCACCTGGCGTTGTCAGTCCACCGAACCGAAAATTGGTGCCCTTTACAATGAATCCTAGGCATCCATATGCTGGCACAACGGAAGCAAGCAAAACAAGGGTTGTAAGTATACGCATGTTCGACCAACCAAATCGTTTTTGCAGACTCGGCCACAGGAGGGAGCCTAAAATACCGGATGTAGGAGTGAAGACACCGATAATAATTAAGGAAGATGGTGGCATATGAAGGACCGTTTTTCCAAATAAGACAGCAGTGGAAGTTATGGTCGTGAAACCTGAGGTGCGGCATTAACAAATGTTACTCGTATAAGACTAAATTGAGACTGACCGTCTGAGAGCAGAAACCATGCAGCGAGATATATAAAAGTATTTCTGAGTTTCTTGATTTCACTCAAGCGGAACATGCGGCCTAGCTTTTTCCATGCTTCGATTACTTCCCAGCCAAGATTCCACTTGCTTGACGGGGCAGGTTCACCTGTAGAGACATCTCCCCATACACCATCTGCATTGTCACGACCGTTAGGCATCCCTTGGGATGAGTAAATTCTTCCTGGAAGCCACAAAGCGGCAGGGATAGTGAAAACCATCCACCATAGACCACTCAAGCCAATAGCTAACCTGAGAGAGAACGTCGACCCATGTAGCCGATTCACAGGAATGAGAGTGATAATGAGCAAGATGATCCCTGCTCCATAACCAAGGGCAATGCCTCGGGATGATATTCGAGAAGTGGCATGGGAGAGCGCGGTATCATACTGGGATTTTGCGATCGATTTAGACGGCAGCAAGCCAGCGCTCTGGGTATATGCGTCAGAAACCAATACCTCTGGATCTGACTGAGATATAAGTGAGGCAATCGGGTTGTCCGAATCATCCTCATGCAAATCTCCGTCCACCTCGAGTCCCAGAACGTTGGCACTGAATCCTTCGGAATGAAGCCTACGTAGCACCTGTGTGACTTCCGGAGATTCACTGGCCAAGGAAGGCAAGTATGCGTTCATGGCGACTGTTGACGCGCCGAATCCGACATTGGCGCACATGGCAAGCAATGCAGATAAATACCAAACAGGTGAGGATGAGGGCAAAAGAAGGAATGAGATTGCGGAGAGTGACCCTAAGCAAGCGAAGAAGAGAAGGATGCGTTTCCGATACAGAGCTACAAAGCAAACATTGAGAAGCATAAAAGATATGGAGAATGGTGCGTACGGTGATCAGCAATTCCTGCTATTGAAATGACAGTGATGGCTTGTAGGGCAACAGAAATAGAATAAATGTATAAGCTATGGGGCAGTTGGGCTGTGCAAATGCAGAAGACTGGAAATTACTCACCTAAAACTCGCGCTATCTATCCAGAGCCAGGCTATCTGGACCACACATCGAAGGTCAATATCTGAGTGCAGACTTGGCTTCGTTGCTGTACAAGGTATTTTGCGATCTGGCATGAAGTAGCCATTGTCTCTCGCGAACTGTTCCAAGCATATTGGTAGGAACAGCGTCAGTGACACGATAACGAAGACTTCACTTCCTCAGCCATGTCAATGTTTCCAAATTACGAGTAAGCTGGAGGGAAAAAAAGAACCTTGCAAATGCGTAGCTCAACCAGCCTCGAAGTTTCGTTGTGGACGCATCTGGCATTTGAGAATTGTCAGTGTCACGGTTAGTCACGATCAGGTCACGACTGCACGCGGTACCGGAACGCGTCCATTCTCTTTCCAGTGTCCTCTCCCTCGACGCCACACCCGCCTAGCTATGTCTGACGTAGAAGATGTCAAGCCAAAACTAAATCTGATCATTTCTTTCGAAGGAAATCGTATGTACGATTCCCATGGCGCCGCGTGTTTTAACTTTTGACGCGCCCAGAGATCACGGTGAAGGTCAAGCCCACTATGTCGTTTCACAAGATTTTTGAAGCTGCAGAGGTATATGAAAAAATTCAGTCTTGCAGGATGCTTATGCATTGAGTAGAAACGATTCGGGAAAGAGCCAGGTATGTCGACGAGGAGAACTTCTCGGATATCAATGACAACCTGGTTCTGAAGGAACATTGAGATTCACCCATGATGGAACTCGGATAGATAGGGACGAAACACCTGCCAAGGTACGCAAATCTTGAGCTTCCTATTTCTATCGCTGAACTCGATGTGCTAGCGTGAAATGGAAGAAGGCGATCAAATCGATTGTTTTCTTCAGCAGGTACTAAGAACTGTCGTCTATGCGTTCCATGTTTTTCTTCTAATGTTTTTTCTCTAGGTTGGTGGGAAGTGTCCATACAACCAGCATACATTACAATAGTAACTGTTTGAAATCCTCGTTGTGTTACTCATATGTGCCATATAATAGCTATCTCGAAAAAACTATCCGGTTCAGTTGCTTAGAGAATACCCGAGTCTCTCTGTATCAACATTCTCCTGCATTTCTAGGAGGTTTTTCCACATTGTCAATGCTCTGTTCCTCGCCTTGTCATTTGCGATCGACTCGATGGATCTTCTGAATTCCTTGCGTTGAATCCAATCGAGTCCGTGTTGCAGGACGTTCCTCGCCCTGGTGGCACCACCCCTCACGTCACCCATCGAAGCATGCAACGTCGCACGAGTTTCGCTACAGTTGTACGTTGCACAATGAAGAATGTTCGAATTGTAAAACACTGTATCGCCCGCTAGTTAACATGTTTTCATTGGCAGGCTGCAATAAACCTTGGAAAAGTACGAACGCTCAAGGATGACTTGAATCGTCCCAGGCATGTCATGGGGGTCGTCCGGTGGCGTCATGGACTGCGAATGTTTCCTCTGTCCTGGGGTCCTCTGGACCTTATGCGAGCCAGGAACGATGTACAAGCAGGCATCACGGTACAACGCACTTGTGATAACTGCCATTTCGACCTACATTCAAGAAACACCACTCACGTATTCCATTGTACCTGCGAACAAGGTAATTTAACGAAAGGCTCAACTAGTGGTCGTCAGTTACGTACCCCATGATGCCAGACGTTCAAAGCCCTGATTTCGTCCTCCTCGGTGGCCTTTTCGCTGACATCGTCCCGATGCCATCTCAAAGCAAAGTTGCCTCTTTCAGGGTTGATCAACAAGTTAAATAACTCTGAGGGTGTTCGTTACTGGAGCTATCTGATACCATCGGGACACATGTTCATACCCATTTGTAAATGTTCTTCTTTGCAGTCCAGAAGCATCATCGCAACTTTCGTCAGATTATCGCTGGTATACCAATTTATGAATGCGCCTTCTCCTAAATCAGGATGCATAACGTGTTGCACTCCCCAAACATCCACGTCCTTCTCGGTATCGAAGGGTGGAAACTGCCTACCGACCGTTCGTCTATGCATCCATTCTGCTTTCCGTGTCCTGTTGATTATTCGCGCGCATGCGTCTTGTAGCGGCGCGAATTCTGAGGGCGCAATAAGATTTGGGATAATGATGTATCCGCTCTCATCGTATTGCCTCTTCATCATCATGTCTGTGGAAGACATTCTCCGAGAAAGGTCTAATGATCTGATCATTATCAAGTTGACATGTGAATTTCAGGTCCGTTGAAAACCATAGATAGTACTGGCATATTTATGGATATATTGTGGTTATGATAAGACGCGATTAACACAGCACCCTGAATTTGATGTTAACCCTTCATCAGAACTGGTGTGTCGGTATACGCTGCTGCCACACCGGATGCGATATCTCTATCCCCGGTCACAACTTTATTTGCATTTCGTGCAATGTTCCACATTTCTTCCACCTCTCCTGCGGATAGCTTAACATCAATAGCTCCAAGGTTTTCCTGTATTCGCTACCCAACCCAACTTTAAGGGTAGATAGCTATATTTGAAATCTCATACCTTTATGTCTTTTGCACCAGGTATGACGAAGAAATTGTCTCCCTGGGCAAGCGTCCAAGCCAAGGTCACCTGAGCCGCCGTGGCATTATGCTTCTTGGCAATCGACTCAATTTGCGACACCGTATTCAGAATACTGGCGATATTCTTCTCGGAATATCTGTAGTGAATATCGGTAACTAAATTCATGTCAAGAAAAGGCACAATATCACCTTGCTATTCCAAGCCTATAATCAGTGGGATCAAGTTCCTTGAGCGATGTCTGGAAAGGTTGTATTGCAATGCAGAGGTGTCAAAAACAATAAAGCTCACAAATCGGCCAGTAATAAAGCCACGTGCTAGAGGCGAATAGACGATGACCGCTATTCCCAGCTCCTTGGCTGCCTGAATCAGATCATGGGGAGGCTGAGTTGCGTCTAGAACAAGGGGCGAAAATTCAACTTCTATTGCAGCGATCGGGTGAGTAGCGTGCGCGCGGCGAAGCGTTTCAAGTGATGGATCAGATAGTCCAATGTGTTTGATCTTTCCATCCCTGACCTCATCAATCAGACATCGGCTGCAAGGGGATCCCGTGAGGACCTACTTGACGAGCTCAGCCATGGCTCCGATCGTGAGCTAATTAAAGGGATGAGACAGGTAAGATCGTACCCAGCGTCATCATACCTCGATAGGTGTATTAGGATCAGGCCTTGAATTGTTTAGTACACATACCACAGGAAGCGTAGCGCTTACCTGTGTTGGTAATAGAGATCAATGTAGTCAACGCCGAGATTTCGCAAGGAGCGTTCTGCAGCTTCTTTGACATATTCTGCGTCACCACGAATCCCCTCATTCGTGTATCCGAACTTTGTGGCTATAAAAACCTCGTTTCGCTTGCCGGTGCGACGGAGCCTATGAGGCGGCATCAGTTATTATTCTTAGTAAAATAGCTATCAATAACCATTCTCCGATAAGTGCTTCGGCTTCGCCGTAGACATCAGCTGTGTCCCAATGAGTGCAGCCTGCTTTGTACAGGAAATCAAAGGTCTGCTAAGATAAGTGGATGATAAAATGAGAAGATAAAGACGAATACTTTTAGACGTTCTTCGAAAGAGGACAGAGGACCATAACCAGCGACACCGAGACCCCCTGTTCCAAAGCCTATTGCAGGGATGATGGAGTCACTGATCTTTCTGAGAAGCATGTCAGCGTTGCTTGACATCAAACGTGTCAACGTTTGCACATGTTTGTTACGCCCCCTTGGCCCATCAGGAAAAGGCAATGCCCAAGCTTTTTCTCTGTTCCTTGCTCGCCGTACGGAACCAGGGCTGAGCGCATCAAACCATAAAAGACGGATTAGTGGTACAAGAAGCCATGCCAGTAACCACCCTGCCTTATGATGCTCCCTTGAGGAACCCTTTCGATGATCCAATCGAACATCTAGACGACATATCCAGCCATGCGGAGTATCCACCATCCTCAATACCTTCTGCTATCAATTCGAGCAAACCTTTGGGTCATATTCGGACTCCCAGTCCAACGCCTAGCGAGGCAAAGGAATTAGAATATGGGGTAGTCAATTGGAAAGCAATGAAGCATCGGAGATTCTGGTTTCGGAAAGAATGGCGCTGTGAGTTACTTGGTTCTATCCCGCATTTGCTAACCCCTCTTCACATCTCGTAGGGTATTATGTGGCATTAGTCGCCATACTCATCTTCGTAGGACTAATCGCAATATTCCACTCACAAATAGTCCATTGGTTGACACCCGCTGCCAGGTGGTTGCATAAGTGAGCTATATTTATTGGATCGCGTGCCACCTCGTGTTTTCTCACCATGTATCTAGGTTGCGGTTTGGGTGGCTTGTACCAATCGCAATTCTGTTTGTGATCTCATTTCCTCCAGTAAGGCTCGATTTCTTCCACTGATATATCATGATTCAACGAATGCAGCTATTCGGACACGAAATCGTCGCAATCCTGTGTGGCTTGGTCTGGGGACTGTGGGTAGGCTTCGCTATCGTGGCTGCAGGCACATACCTCGGCGAAGTTGGTAACTTTTAGTAGGCTCTTCGCTTGCTCATCGTTGATTGGCATCTAAATCTTAATCAACAGCGCATTTAAAGCTTGTTGCCGGTCTCGTGGAGAGAAACTTGAGAAGACAAAAATTTCTTATGCATGCTTGGCACAAGTTGTTCGAGATGGGGGTGTTAAAATCGCGTTGATTGCGCGATTGAGCGCCATCCCAGGCCATTGTGAGTCTGTCACTTCACGACGATTCTGGGTCTAAACTAACGTTACATAGTCGCAACCGCCGTCTTTTCAACGTGCGGCATGGGCTTTATTGTGTTCTCCATAGCCGCTATCCTGTCCTTACCAAAACAATTAATTACCGTATACGTCGGCGTCCTCCTCGAAGAATCTGGCACTGGTGAGCACTGCCACTTGGTCCTGCGCATCTAGTAACATACAGAAGGACAGTCAACGAAGAAAGGTCGACTTATTAGTGACCTCGTTTTCGTAATCACCCTTATTGTAACAGCGGTGGCTATGTGGTATATCCTACATGAAATGAACAAAGTGAAAATTGATGTCATTTATCAACGACGTCGAGCACGGTAGGTTTTTAACGAACAATGTTGCGTTTGAGGGCTAACGATCCATGATTCAAGCATTGGAAAATTGATGCAAGAAGGCATCCCACTGACATCATCAACTCTAGGTGTCGATCACGATGCCATTCCGCTCGCAGTGCACGGCCAGCGGTGGGATAGTACTGCCCGACGTGGTAGTACGGAAGTTGAATTATTCGCACCTGCTCCGGAGCGGGCGACGGACTATTCTCAGGGATATCAAATGATCCACGAATCGAGACATGAGCGTGATGAAGAGACTGAATGGGACGCATCAACCACGCTCCACGCGCGTGTCATGGAACCAGCGGATGGCATGAATAATATAGGAAAATTTCCCTCGGCAATGAGCTCGACATCGACGGTGTATGCACCGGTTCCGTCGAATCCAGGCAAAGCAAGCGAAGCTCTTTCTCAACTTCAGGCTCATGGAGGCGGTGCATTTGATGAGTCGGCTCAAGGGACATACGGCTTCTCGATCAGCAGTCGCGCGCACGATGCGGCAACCACATCATTTGTTGGGCAAGCAGGCACTAGCTATCCTTCCGTGGATCTTCCGTATCAGACCAAGTCACCTGGACCGATATCCACCAGCGGACATGGAATAACTTCAAGTCCGCCGCCCTACTCCTAAAGATGTCATATGATGCTACGCCTCCCGCTATGTACAGATTTCTGTGTAGCACGTATTGTAGCGATACCCGGACTTGTTATACGCGTGGAATTCAATGTTTTGTTTGGTATTCGCCAATCGATATTCATCAAGTGTGATGGCTTCCCAAGAAGAACGAATGGCGACATTCATCATAAATGCCGTCTCTCTGCCGCAAGACGAAAACAATAGAGGTGACGCAGGCTTGGATCGAGTCGTTCTCCATATGTCTTAGCTCATCCGGTTTAGGTCCACAGCTGCCGGTTTTGTCACAATCATTCCATATCAGCATTGTTCCACGTTGCGGGGTCCCTTATCCTTCTCATAGACGCGGAAATGGACAGCTGACCAGCCCAGTTGGGTGCCCCCGGAACAAGCGGCGACCCAGCGGTGTCCTCGTTTTTAAGCATGGACAATAAGGCCCCATGCCTATGACATGAATTCAATGCCCTCAACGTATCCCCTCGGTGCTCTGCAAGTCGCAGGCAATGTGAACAGTTTCCTCTTCGGCCTGACGTTTATGCAATGTTACAAGTACTTTTGCGACTTTGTGGATGATGCGATGCTATTAAAAGTGGTCGTGAGTGATTGCTTTCTCGCCACTGGCTGCGGAGCTCATCTTAAATCCTCAGGTATTTACAGCATTGTGAGCAATCTTAACAAGCCCTTGTACGATATAATCAATGTACTCTTGCTCAGGCTACTGAGTATAATCCACACTGGATGTCTCGAATGGGCCGTCTACGTCGTCAACGTACTTGACAGTCGCGAAAACCTTTTCGACCTCCCCATTCCCCGACCGTTTAGTATATCTGTCATTGCAGGACAAGCGGCCCAGTGCCTCGTTCAAGTACGTCATCCGTTTATCGAAGCAGGATGGCCCTAAACATGCATCATAGTTACTATGGGTGTACCGCATATATCGGCTACAGCGAAGTATCACCCTACCGATCGTGCTTTTTCTGCCTGTGATATATGTCTTTGGCACTGGAATCGTTGCTGCCGGCATGATCTGGGATCAGACGATAAATCAGGCCTTATCATGGCAGCAATCAAGAAAGTGGTTAATTCTCTCGCAACTCATCGTGATAGCGGCTATCGACATTATCATTGCGGTCATGTTGTGTTATCACTTGCGGAAAAACCGCGCAAGCTATTTGTCAAAGTGAGTATTTGATTAAACCCGATCGAACCCTTCATGGTTGACGGGGTCTGGCTAGGACAATTGAGTATATCGATACGTTCATTTGCAAATGGACTTTTCGTAAGTTGCACTCGCATCTATCCAAGATACTATGTAACACGACACGCTTATCCTAGAAACTGGAGCGATTACAAGGTATGTAATGTGTCCACCTTGGTCAAGAATTCCATATAGACGATGTTCCAGCGTGACTGCATTTGCTGTGGCTTTGGCTGTGAGTTATCACTGATAATCGTCCAGCCCTGTCTGATCTTGTTGTTCGCCTCAGTTCGCCATCCGAAAACAAGATGGTTTGCGTCCCCTCTATTTCTCACGTGACGATATTCTTATTCGGAACCTAGTTGTCTGGTTTGCCATGTACTCATGCCTGATGAACTGTGAGTTATTATTACAGCAAGACGCCGCGTTGCTCACGTAAATCCAGTGTACCCCTTAACTTGTGTTGCATTGTGAGTAATTCCGGTGTCCTCTAGCTTGATCTAATCCTCATTGGTGTCCCTTAGATTGAACGGACGCCCGTCCCCTTCACATTCAATGGCCACTCGCGATGTGCTGAGCTCCGTTCAGATGGACATTATCAGCACCAGTGGCGTTTATGGCACCGTAACATCGGTTCGGAAAAGTCAGCCAAAAGTGGGTGATAACAAACGTAATAAGGATTATGCTGAGGCCTTCTAGCTCGCGCCCATTTCCGATAAACAAACAGTCCACACAGAAGATAGCAGCACTGCGGCCAGTTCATCCGATTGGAGATCAGATATTAAAACTAGTTGGCAGGACGAAGGCCTCCACATATAGCACTTGGGTCTCCATCATCTAGGTCTGTTGTGCCTTCGGATTGTAGCATATAATGTATTGTCATGCGTAGCTCTAGTTTTAAATGCCTCTCCATATTAACGATGACTTGATAGCTAGATAGAACTCTAGGTGGAGCGCATGGGTCAGAAGTTGGTGAAGCTAGCTGGCTTCGTTGTTACATTATACAATCAAAAATACTTATGTTGCCTAAACAACTATTTCATAACTACATCTTCGTGCTTAGAGATCATCAGTCTTGCTTTCTCCCTGGCTAGTCTTCCTTTTCCTCGTGCAAGGTCAACATCACGCCAGTTCGCAGCGGCCTCTTCGAACAACACCATATCCTCGTCGTAAGCCTGAATAAACCGTTCCACTTCCCGTTCAAAAACATCTCCAGCCATCTCAAGGGTACTTCTCACGCCCGCGAAAAACGCATCAAGTACGCTCAGATTATGCATAACGAGAAGTGAGTGGGCTGACATCTCGTGAGTTTGCAGCAGATGGTGGAGATAAGCACGAGTATGGGGTGGACGATATGCGATTTGCTTTGAGGTTGATGCCTCTGCTTCGAGTTCGGGTGGACCATGGCAAATTTTGGTCTTTGGGGCCACGGGTGAGCAGGCAAGACATGGACAGATCGGTTTCCCTTGAACGCTGGGGTTGTCAGTAGCAGTAGCAGGTGCAAAACAACTGGCGAGACTTGAGAAATCAGAAGCGTAGGCATGCTCGTAGAGGTTATGTCCGAGATCGCGTTTTCCATTGGTCCTTATTCGAGGCAGGGTCAAAATTTGAGGGGCATTGGTGCACGTATCCTGTTGTGGTGCCGGAAAGGTGAAATCTAGCGCTATGCCAATGTTCGCCGCATTTTGGGCCCAGTGCGCATCAAAAATATCAACTCCTATCATTCGGATCAGATGGAGCATCTCGTGTGGCGAGACGGAGGTATTGACAACGCGCAATTTCGTGACAGGTAAGGATTCAAGAGAAGCATTCATTAATGGTATGAGATGACTTGTGGACATAAGATTCCGCGACGATGACGGATTAGACTCTGGCACGATCGCCAAGTCGGTGTCTACTGCCTTCTTCATGGTGGCCTCGAGGGAAAGACGGAGCGGGTTCAAATCAAAGGTGTAACCACTCACGCCATCATCAAGGCAACGTAGAGGGTAGATCTGTTGTGCTTCCTTCCCGAATAGGGTTTCTCGCAAATTATCGGAGAAAGCTCGTCGTGCGGTTATACTAGCGCCCCCTGCCATATGAACGAGGACACTGGGTCTGTAAAGATGTGATTCTGGTGCATTAACAAACGGTGCGATGGTTCGAAGCATATCTGCAAGCCATTTAGCAGACCTGTCTATACTTTTCGTAAGACGCCTTTGAGAGTAAGGTGGATCCGTAAATGGCACGTCTGAAAGTGCGACGACGACATCGGGTTGGCACTTGAGGACATGGGAACGCCAATCTGATGGAGAGATCTACGGGATGGGCCGGACTTGAGTGGGGTAGTTGTAAATGGAAAAGGTCAGAGGTACCTTCCGTACACCTCTCAGGCAATACACTGAAACGTGATCATTTCCATTGGGAGGCATGTCCCTTCCGTCAGATGGATCTCTGACGGTCATTGAGAGCACGTGTTGACGAGGCTTGAATCCTAGAAATGCATGTAGAAGCTGCGATTCACATTGCTGAAGCGTCGGCACTGGTGGATTCCGATCTAAACTGAAAATGACGGAGCTGTTTAGAAACCAGACAAATATAGAAGACGGGCTCACAAGGCCTCAAAAGGGACGTTAACCCATCGTATGGCTTCTGTCCGATTGTGATGGTCTCGTGAAAGATGGGGAACCACGCCACGCGAAGTTGATGTGAGGAAATTCGGGGTGGAAATTAGGCAGCCTTTCTCAGAATGAGCAGGACGTTTCAGAAGAACAGTTCCCAGTCTAGGAGCATATCTGGAGGCATTTGGTGTCGTAACAAGGGTGAAATGCATGCCAGGAGAAACATCTGGCTGGGAGATTGTCATTATTGCTGCAAGGTCAGGCACAGTCAGGTTCGATTGATCTTTCCCACCAGCACTTCGTTATTTGTTCCTGTTGTTGAGTCGTGTTCCTTGCCCGTATCGTCCACGCTGATCATGTAGCGCCCTTTGCAAATTGGCACACGCGGGCAGAGTAAGGTTCTGTGCAACCCCGTATGCTCAAGCATGGTCTAAAGTCGGAGGAAGGGTGGAGCATATGCGCGTGTTTGCATCGGAGCACAATGAGGTGATTAAATAACAAAGCCAAACACGCACTACCCCTCAGTTTCAATGGCGGAACACAGATGACATGCCAGGTGAACAAACTCCTGGCTTGCTCCTTTACCTCCGCAACACATCTCTCTGAGGCATTGGAACACGGAAGCAACCACAGAAGCGCTCCTTCTTCCATACCTCCTTGCGCGCCTCGTCATGGAAGGCAGTGTTCAGAGCGTGACAGACTCTCCAATTTCACCACCATCGCCGTCTTTCTCGGATTCATCTGCGAATGATAGCGCATCCATAGCAAGCGAGCGTGTGCCTAAGCAGGAAGCAACCGATTCAAGGCAAGGACACACTGCTGAGATAGCCCCTGCGGCACAACCAATCACGCAGTCACGCCCATCCTCTCGTTCTTCTGCTTCGTCGGGTGTCGGAGTACCACAGGAGTATGCGGATGCTTCGTATGGTGAAACGGCAAGCTGCATGTGGGACGATTGTGGTTTAATTTTTACTCAACTGCCTACACTCATCGAGCACATTCATTCGGGTAAGTAGATCCATTTTTTTGGCCATGTTCTATCACCTTTTCCACGATCTACACGTAAACGCCTTCGTCTCCGCTTTTCGACGTCACCTCATCTAGGTTTTAATATGACTGTTCATGGCTGATCGAGTCTTCCAGCTCATATTGGGTCACAAAAGCCAAGTTACACATGTGAATGGTCGACTTGTCCGAGGCGCGGACTTCCTCAGACGTCTCGCTTTGCACTCGTTTCTCACATCCGTTCTCACACTGGCGAAAAACCATATATCTGCCGCCTCCCCGGTAGGTGTACACCCCACATTTCCTACGTTCAAACAGATGATGGCAATATCTCCAGAATGCGACAAGTCGTTTACCCGTTCAGATGCTCTCGCCAAGCATATGCGGCAGCAACATCACATAGAGCCTCCCGCCCCCGGACGCGGTGGCTCCAGAAAACGGAAGCGCAATGCGGAAGACGCGACAGCACCTCCTGCTGACGCCGTTAACGCTGGTGCAACCAGTGGGTTCAGTACCTTTAAAGTTGAACCCGATGCGGGAACGGACGAGTTTCCTCATACATTCGTAAATGGGCGCAACTCGCGCCCTGGCTCTCCTCGTCCAGGAGGCGAAGAAGGAGAAGGAGATTCGCCCTCGGAGGACTACCTGCCTACACATCTCGCGCAACATTTCGAGCCAGAGACAGGTCTTGTAATGGGCCGCACACCAGCCATGGTGATGTACCTATTAATGAAGGCCAAGCACAGATACGCAGTTAAAGAGCACGAGTCACTGTTGGAAGAGCTGCGTGTAGCACGTGCAGAGCTTAAACGTGAAAAGGAGCAAAAAGAGATGATGCTTGATCGCTACCTCTTCAACGCATTTGGGTGAGTTGCATGACGTCGGTTGTTCGAAGGTATTAATGAATGACTGCGAAGTAGCCAACATGCAGAGTCTCTCGTTACACCCATCCAGCCACCTCCAGGTATAGACCTCACGGCTTCGCCTGAACCTCAGCCACTCCCATATGGCATCGCATCCCCCGGCTTGTACCCGCCTACCAATGGGTTCAGCCGATGAAACAAACAGTATTGCAGTGCAGCGTGAGGTATATGGCATGTTTCAGTAGTTTTTTAAACTTGTATTTAGATTACTTATTACACTAATGTCTTTGTTCATTTGTCCAAACTATATTATTTGATCTTGTTGTTTTCCGAAGGCCTTACAAAAGCTCACCTGCAACTGTAATGAACACGCCTACCCCAGGCTCCACCTACAACTCTTCCACGCCGCAAACACCAGGCACTCGTGGTCGCCCCAAAAGTGCAGCAGCAAGCACTGGTGCCAAACGTGGCCGTAAGCCAAGGGGAGCAACAACGGGGTTAGGTACTACCCCGCCGCGAATTATACAAGACTCGTTCAATACCTCAACATCGACAACGTTCTCAACATCGACTTATTCACGTGTACATTGGGCCTTGCCAACGAGCTCAAATACAATCGATGCGAACCAGCCTAGTGTATTGACTGCCGCCGGGACGACACCACAAGGCAGCATGAATGCGCCTTCAACGCCTGCAGTCCCTGCCAATCAGAGCCAAAGCCTTCAACAGTCCACCATACAAGGACTGCTGCAGGCCGCTGCCGCGACGACTTCAACGGGAACGACTCCAACTCCTATATCCTTTTCAATTCCTGCATCATCCGCTGCACCTACACTTGATACAACGGGGTTGTTGACAATGCCTACCATGACGGCTGGAGTTACGCTACCAACGGCGGTTGCCCACGTACCCCCGCCACCCGCAACGAGGCTGCCAGGGATGGATGACGATGGCGAAGACGATGAGCATTTTCCAGCGATGGCAGATGACGATTATTCGGCGCAACTATCGTGGCAGAGCCAGTCAAAAGATAATTTGAAGTGAGACGGTTATGTTTGCGTTAAATGCGTAAAGCTGATGGCGATTTGTAGGGTCCTTATGGATAATTTTTCGCCGGCGCAGTACGATCGATTCGAAGCATATCGGCGCCACGCATTGCCAAAACAGGCAGTAAGAAAGGTGTGAGGCGAACCTCAATCTCTCTCTCCACAGCAGCTAATCGAATTATCAGGTTATCCAACAGATGGTGGGACAACAAGTGTCTCAGCCTGTCGCACAAATAGTGGCAGGCTTTTCCAAAGTTTTTATTGGTGAGATGATTGAAAAAGGTTCGTCGACCGTCTATTTGATGGAGGTTTTATCATGACTGATATACTGCGCAGCACGATACGTGCAAGCGCGGAGAGGCGAGACAGGTCCATTATCACCAGATCACCTTCGTGAAGCATACCGGGAGTACCAATTGGAAACGGGGCGAGTGGGTGCAGCTCGACCTCTGAGATCAAAAAGACTATTTGTGAGATGAACAGTGACTTCGAAACGTGCGGTCATTTGTGTTTCGCGGATGATCTCCGCAACAACCCTGCGGTGGAGATAATCATCGTACGTAACTATCCTGTTCCGCCATGATCGACTATTGAAACGTCCGGCCTTGTCACAAGGATAACGATGACAAAGGGTTCAATGTATTTATTCACATGTGTTATTTATAACAGTTAATAACAATCCTGTTTCAACAACTCATCTTTTACAGCATCCGAAACTTGAAGAATGTGGTTCGACTCTCCCATAACCCATCCGCGTACCACTTTTCATGGGACAAGCATACATTGATAGTTCTACTCGGCATCTACACTGATGTGCCTGGACCTCGGTAACATCCCACTCCCGTGTACACATGGCTTACGAATTGGCTAGTAATTCGACGCAAGTATGGTAATTGACATGTGAACATGTCAACCTTGGTTATAGTTTCTCATAAGCGATCTGTCAAGGGCTTGCATAAGCTCCGTCGTCATATACAAAAGCAGAAGTTTTGGCGGAAGTTGTTCGTATGGTCGGGAAGCCATGACAATTCCAGCAGATTTGGAAGAAGACATCATAGCAGTCCACAACACGTGTATCACGGTTAACTTGTGGCTAGTGACTGACATGGAAGACGTCACCTGCGCTGAATTGTCAATGGAATCGAGTCGCTTAACTTGCTAAGCAGATGACAACATTATCACCGACAGGTTATTTTGTCCGCGCATAATAGCTGGGCAACATTGAGCCGCCATCCTACTTATAAGGCCATGAGACATTTCCAAAAAACCATGATCATTTTTTACGATTTGGCGTCCAAGACGCCAGGACTCGCCTGGGCACCAAATCCTTGGAAGGCGAGGTACGTCTGGATTTTGTGTACAATCATCTTAATCACGGCCGACAGATTGACCCTGAACTACAAGGGAATCCCCTACACGACAGAATGGGTTGAGTTCCCTGACATTGAAGCGAAATGCAAACAGATCGGCATTCCTCCAGGGGAGGTCAAGGCTGATGGTACTCCCATTTACACCGTGCCAGCGATATGGGACCCATCTACGAAAACCGGTGTCTCCAACTCGGTTCGCATCGCGGAATACCTCGACAAGACATATCCGGATACGCCACGAGTTTGTTTTGATGGAATGGATGAATACATTCATATCATCGCCGGTTCTAAAATGTTGCCACGGCTCAGACCGTTCGCGCTCCCGCTTGTCTATGAAAGGATTCTCAATCCTGCAAGTCAAGTATACTTCAGACGCACGCGAGAGGCGGCATTTGGTCGGAAAGTAGAGGAACTGGCACCTGCTGACGAAGAAAGGGAGGAAGCTTGGAATCAAGTCAGGCAAGAATTTAACATAGCTGATGGCCGGTTGCAGAAGAATGGAGGGCCGTATGCCCTAGGAGACCAGATTTCTATCGTGGACTTTGTGTTAGGAGGTCCACTTATGTGGTGTAAAATCCTGTGGGGAGAGAAGAGCGAGCTTTGGCAGGATGTGCTAACTTGGAATGATGGTCGGTGGAAGGCTTACATGGAGAATTTGCAGAAGTACGCGGAGCCGGTGGAGGCTGGTCATTGATATATGATTTCTCAGTAGCGTGTTGACGGAAGACCCAAACTTGCTTCCGAATCTACCAACCCTCTTTGCAGTCGGATGTGGTATGGGGCTGCCGGACTCCAGTAGAGCCCTGCAACCTACAACTTCCGCGAGTGAAAAATTTTATTGAAGTATTGGGTCAAAATTTAATTTATCGCCATGTGCAGAGTGCCGACCCATATCATCTACGGGATATCATAGAGCCAACGGGAAGCTCGATTATGATCAATCTGTCAAAGCATATCGATTCGAGTCTCATCGCCACCCAGTCAACGCAGCGGCTGTGCTGAGCACAACGACAAGCAAGCATCGGTCTGGGCGGCCTACTACCTCCCCTGAGGCCTGATATCTTGTTAAGATCAATAGCCATTGCAACCATATCCGAGTCACAGGCCGACAATATAAAACTGCCGCACTTGCAGGCATGACTGATCTTCTCATTTTGCTGAAATGCGGCTCATCGTATTCATCGTGTCAATCTTCATTATCCCTTCCACTGCTTGCATTGCCAGTCTGTCACCGGTCTGTCCCAGAGCAAAGAAAAGGTGACCTGTCCTCATTGGTAAGTATCTACTGTTCTTTGCACGTGTAAATTAAGTACACAATGGTATAGGCCAGGAGAAATAAATGGTCGAAGAGGGCCAGGGGAGGCCCGAGACACCCTGCAAATAGTATGCCAGGGGAACTCACAATTGTCTCTTCACCACCAGAAACGGCATCCACTGTGAGTGAAAAACCTGGCGAGAATGCACACCTATCTTTCTTGATGACGTTCCCAGCCTGAGCCTGCACCAGAACTTGAAATTGTCGCGGGAAGGACCAAACCGTTTGTCTATGGAGTTAATTTCAGGGTTTCTCGGAGTGTGTACCGGAAGAAATCATTCACTGTCAAAACATACGTCGGGAGAGTCACTAATCCGCAGGCAATTCAAAACGAAGTGAACAAATGGACGGCAATTGATGGCTTCATTGGTAGGGTAGGGGACTTAAGACCAGGCCCTCATAATATCCAAGATGAAGAATTTCATCTTATCTTTAACAATTCTGTTCCAGAGTTCACTAAAGAACGCGACTTGCACGCCCCCATACTAGAAGCGTTCCGCGTACAGATCAAAGAGACGCCGGAAGATGGGCTCACGGCCTTCCTGAACCATACCCTGTAGGTAGTTCTGGTGCCGCTGCCGATACGGATAAGTTGAACTTCGTTGTCATAGCTCCAATCCGCAAGAACTCTTGTGGAGCGAATCGGACCCTAATACCTGGATCGCGACACCCATATTTTTCGCCACAAAATCCCCTATTGATGAGGCCGTTTCACTACCAACTCACTGGATCGCGAAAGGAGTCGACTTCTTTATTTTTCGGACTATGTACAAGAATAGGCCAGCCACTTTGAAAACATACTTTGGGACCACTGGTTCAGAGAAAGTTTTCCGCGAGTGCGACAAGTGGAGGAAAATTAACCTCCTAGTTGGTACTGCTGTCGCCCCGACTCTTCACCGGTTTTACACCATGATCCTGGGTAACTCTGTTCCGGAAATCGCAATAAACGACATACGCAAAACCATCGCAACTGCTGTCGGGGCAGACGTGACGGCCCGTGACTAGTATGTGATTCTGCTGTTGATGTCACTGGAAGAGCTGAACTTTGCACCGTCATAGCGCTAATCCACAAGAATTCGTCTGGATAGGTTGGGAACATAATCACTGGAGCGTAACACGGATCCATTTCATCGCACAAGGCCATTTAAGTGAGGCCATTGAATCCGCGTCTACAAGTACGCCGATTGGAGAAGGAGATGGTTTCTCTGTTTTTAGGGCCATTTACAAGCGCAAGGTCGTTTCTTTGAAAACATACTCCCTGATCACTGCCAATTCAATGAAGGAAATTCACGAATACATCATGCAATGGATGAGAATTAGACTCCTCATTGGAACCGCAGTCGAGTTGAAACCTTGGAATTCCGCTAGCCACCATGAAGTTACACAATTTCATATCATAATGAATAGTTGCGTGCAGCCGGGATTGTCGGTAGACAACATGCACGCCGCCATTCGAAAACTTCTCGGGGAAGATGGGAAATACCCCGCCGACTAGTATGTGATTTTGCTGTCGACATGGATGAGCTGAATGTTTGCTGTCATAGTGCCAATCCGCAAGAATACCGCTGGAAACTTCAGGCGTCACGCGGTAAGCCGAAGTGGACCGCGACACGGATAGATTTTGGCCCAGACAACTCCATGGCACACCATTCGAACGCATAGATATGCATTGTATGCAGTTCACCTCTGAGGGCCCAGTGCTTGTGGTGTGCCTAATGAATTCAACTCCTTTCCTTACCAATAGTATCATTGATATGTTCCAAAGGGATGCATCAAGCTGAAAATGAATCGAAGTAACCAACTGTTTCCACCGCATGTCAAAACATTTCGGACGACATGTCACGCGTTGTAAGTCTGCTCAGATGTTCATCACCTCGGGCTTGAACCTGGAGTAAGCCGTGACTCGAACCCCGGACTTTGGCCCGACGGCTTTGAAATTTGACGGTTCATGCGCTCATGGCCTGGCTGAAGCTTTTCAAAAACCCAAGTCATCCATGAGAACCAACGGATGGGTCCCGAACATCCGAGCCTCAGGTAATCAATCATATGAAAGTTGAAATAATGAACGGGATAAACAGTCAGTATCGAAAATGGCGAGCATACAAGTCCAAGAGTGAATTAGTCACACGGAAATCCCTAGGATACAGTGATGATCATTGCATTTAAGCATGGTCGTTTTTAAACGTGGATCAGGGACGTCTCCAGTGACTGTTGGAACCAGTAAGACCACACCCAGGCTAGCCACTCTCGTCCTCTTGGTTCCTAAACATGACGCCGCGCTAACGCCACTGATATAAATACTACTGGATAGCCTTCTTGGACGTACCGACGTGAACATGTAACTTGTCTGAATGAAGCGCAACTGGCGGGACGATTCCAACACATCTCTATAACACCCGACTATATATAAGTTGAAACCTTTCATTCCTGCGCTAGCTTGCAGGTCAGTGTTAGTATTTCGTCGTTGGCAACGGTCGTCCCTGAAAATATCTCAGCATACGGGCTCATAGCGGATGTGAAAGAGAGGACTCGCCATGTCATAAAATTACAACAAGCCTGCACTTAATTTCCTCTGGAATTCTGCGACTATTCCCTCGATACCACCTTCATCTACATGATAGCCAAGATCGACGGCGTACGAGTTATCAAATCTAGATGGCCAAGAGGACACGATTCGACGGTTAACAGGGTCATCGTTGAACTTGACAAGTTCCAGAGCTTGCTTTCCACCAATTTTCTCGAGGGCCCGCAGCTCGTCACGGAGGGTGATGGTGATGCCTGGAGAGCAAACAGTACGAGTATGTGAGACAAACCGCTCTGGTGGTATCGTCCTTGCGTGAATCAAGTTCCTGACCGTGATTTCAGGGCTTGCTATCCATATCGGTAGATCAAGTTCCGGACTGTCAATATCGTTGCCAATAGGACAAATCGATTCTTCTCCTTTGAGAGGCTCTCGGATGATGCCTAATGTGATTATTCAGTCTCCGGAATAACGCGTACGAGTGAGGAAAGCCGGACCAGACATGAACGAGGATGTCGCACCCGAGGGTTTTCCGGGGCGGACAACAATTGTGGGAAGACGTACAATCCGCCCATCGACAAAGCCACGGCGTGAAAATTCGTTCAGAAGTAGTTCTGATGTCAGTTTGCTAAAGCCATATGTACTCTCAGGAAAGGCGGGAATTGATGGCGTGATTATATCTGGCTGCGTTCAATGTGTGAGATTTGCCAGCCAGTGAAGCCTGACGGTGGTGAGCTCACAAAGGGTCTACCATACACAGCGATGGAAGAGGTGAAGATAAACTTGATGGGCTTTTCGCCCTTGTGGAGACGAGCACTCTCAAGCAACAAGCGCACGGAGTCGATATTGACCTACTCGTATATTAGCAGTGGACTTTCCACGGCGGTTCTGCTAACCTTCAAAGCAACGTCGAAATGGTCTTCGGAAGTTCTTGACATGACCCCGTGTAAGCAATATATAGTTTGGGGAACACCCAACGTCGTCTTGAACAATCTTTCGACTGACCGTGGATCTGTCAAATCCTCCACCATGGCAAACCCTTGGACACCATCTGGGAGGCTTGGCTTTATGACGTCAACAAGGATCAATTTCAATCCCGCATGAACATCCTGGCTAGCCCGGCCAGCCAACGCTTTTGCAAGCTATATAGAATATCGCAGTCAGATGATGACATTGCCAAGTCATGAAGCACTTGACGAACGAGCCCGCCCAGAAATCCAGCAGCACCTGTGATGAGAATCACCTCGGAATGTTGAGCCATACAGCATTCCCACGCTTCCATCCATCATGGGAATAACAACGGTATCTATGACATCATCATGCCATCCCTGCTGACCCCAATATCGTAAAGAAACTCTCGCAAACCTCGGCAAAAGCCTCCGTAGCTTCTTCAATTGCATCTGGAAAAGGCATATCTAACAATCCTTGAGAAAGCTTTTTGACGTATGGGTCTGTAGCGGCGCGGTTGACATTAATCTACGAAGCGTTGATCAGATGATGATGATGGTGACGGCTAGACGACTGTAACCAGACCCACCTTGCTGATGCCGTTCCTGATACATTCACGGAGTAGCTCACCGGAAATATCTCCCGTTCCATGCAGGCAAAGGGCTGCCTTACCCTTGAATGTTTCCTTCAGGCGTATAAGGCTGTGAAAAAAATAGTCGATCGGATGGCGCTGCGGCGTACTATGAAAAGGTACTTACATGTCCTGACGGAAGTTAGGGGCGTTGATATAACGACCATGGAGGTTACCGATGCTAGGAGCTAATATGTCTGCACCGGTCCTAATGTGGTGCACGATTCAAATCTTACTTTGTGCTCCCACGCAATTGTATTGAACTCACCCACTCATGTAAACTGAGGCTTTCGCAGGGTCCGTGAGCTTGGCGTCCGATATTGTCCGTAAGCCTGCTTCTCCGCCTTCCATTCGGCCAAGCTCCACTTCTACGGCAATTCCATACTTATGTGCTCGCTCAACATAAGGTCGCGAGAGCGTGGCATTTTCTTCATCCGTCTGGCAGATTGGATCAATATTGCTCGAGCGCAAAGTTTCAAGATGTGAATAACCTCCGCATGGCTGGAATCAACCATGATGCTATCAAACACGATGCCTTTTTCTGCAAGATCTAAAGCGAATTCGACGTGCTGGGGTTCCGTGGCGTGATCGAGATGCACGGAGACCGGCACAGAAGCTTGGTGTGCCCTGGTGAGACCTTGTGAATCCCTCAGGGTTAAGAGTAGATTAATAGCAACTGACAGATTCAGGCAAAATTGCAAGAAAGGGCCTCCTCCGTACATGAGGGTGACAGGGAACAAAAGCAGGATTGCAGGACTTCTAGCACGTTCCGCCGCTCGAACAAGCGCTATCGCGGACTGTGCATCATAACTAGATCATCAGACCATTTGAATGGATTGTTTTCAGTAATGAATATTGAATAGTTTCATACCAAACTTGTGCTAGTATGCCATATCCTCCACGCTCAGCTTTCCTGAGAATTTCCAAGGTGCGATTATTGTGGAGTGACATGTGAGAAGCTCCTGCTTAAGCGCTTATTCAGCTACGACAAGACTTAAGCATCGCTTAACACACCTTACACCTCGTGTGACTATTGCTTGGTGATGCTCAACTCTGTTTCGTCAGTCCTCATGCACGCCGTTGAATGATTAATGAGGATTATCTTCTAAGCAATGACCTATTATTATGGCTGAGAACGGGTATAAAATGCGAATAGTTCAGAGCTAATAGATTATCACAGTCAAAAATGACCATCATCTTCTACGATTTCCATCCAGGAAATGCTGACACGCCTTGGAACCCAAATACATGGAAAATTAGGTCAAGAGGTCTTTGATGATAGTCCGGGTGCTTGACTGACGAATTCCAATAGATATACCTTGAATTATAAAGGACTCCCATTCCGAACAGAATGGCTTCAGTACGTCGACATTGAGAAAACGTGCAAAGAGAAAGGCATTCCGCCCTCTAACCCAAATTCGGACGCAAAATATACCCTTCCATCCATTTTTGACACTTCGACTGGTATCGGGGTGTCCGAGTCTCATCGTATCGCCGCGTATCTCGACGAAACCTACCCGGAAACGCCCAAAGTCATTCCCGCGGGCACAGAAGCCTTGCAGACTGCATGGATCGAGGCTATTATGCCAAACTTCAGCGCGATGTGGCAATTCTCCCTACCTGGGACTCTGAACTTGCTCGATCATACCGAAAGCAGGGATTATTTCCACAGGACTCGTTCAAAAAGGTTCGGAAAGGATTTGAACCAGATGAGACCGCAGGGCGAGGCCTGGGACGCTGCAATGAAGGATTTGGAGAAAGGATTGAACGTGATTGATCAATGGGCTCTGAAAAGCGGCGGTCCATATATCATGGGCGAAACTGTGTCATTCGCAGATTTCGTTTTGGCAGGATGGCTTAATTGGTTGCAAGTTGCAGTGGGGAAAAACAGTCGAGAGTGGAAATTGATCGGAACTTGGAATGAAGGACGATGGGATAAACGCTTGGAACATTTAGCCAAGTACGGCAACCCGCAGTAAATACGCCTAGAGGCTAGCACAATCAATCGTGTCGAGGGAAGCTGTCTTGATTATTCTGACTGCAGGGCACCTGGTATCAGATTGTGATTGATTCAGAGCTATTATTACTTACTATCAGATTCAAAATGACCATCATCTTCTACGATTTCCCGTCGGGCACTGCTAACGCACCGTGGAATCCAAACACATGGAAAGTCAGGTGGGTCAAGAGGCCCTGAATGAAATTCCTGGTGCTTGACAATTGCGCGCAGATATACTTTGAACTATAAGGGACTTCCATTCAGAACGCAACATGTTCAATACATCGACATCGAGAAAACGTGCAAAGAGAAAGGAATTCCACCTTCTAACGCAAATCCAGAAATGAAATATACTCTTCCATCCATTTTCGATACCTCTACTGGCATCGGGGTGTCCGAGTCTCATCGTATCGCGGCTTATCTCGACGAGACCTACCCCGACACACCCAAAGTCATCCCGGCAGGCACTGAAGCCTTGCAGGCTGCCTGGATCGAGGCCATTATGCCGAACCTTGGTGCAACGTGGCAATTTGCTCTCCCGAGAGTTCTGGACATAATTGATCATCCAGAAAGCAGGGATTATTTCTACAGGACTCGTTCAAAAATTTTCGGAAAGGATTTGCACGAGATGGGGCCGCAGGGCGAGGCGTGGGTCGCTGCAATGAAGGAGATGGAGAAAGGATTTAACGTGATTGATCAATGGATCCTGAAAAGCGGCGGTCCATATGTCATGGGAGAAATGGTGTCATTTGCAGATTTCGTTTTGGCAGGATGGGTTCAAGGGTTACAAACTGCAGTGGGGAAGGACAGCAAGGAGTGGCAGTTGGTCAGTGCTTGGAATGAAGGGCGTTGGGGTAAACGCTTGGAGCAGTTGGCCGAGTACAGTGATCCGCAGTGAATAACAAATGGCTGTGATGTGTATGTAGCGCCACAATGGCCTTGTGGGCTGGCTACCATTCATTTGTGACGCCTAGACCGTCCGACGAGCTCGGCCTGATCAGTTTTCAAGAATGCTCCAGAGGGTAGGCACCATGTAGCACTGATTGTTATGCAATGAAGAGTTTACTTATTAGTGTTGAAACAGGATGCAGCACGGCCGCCAGGACATTGCACACCGCAGTTTACTCAAGAGCGTGATTGTCGGACGGATACCTAATTTGACATATCGAGGTACGTATAGCGACGTTGTCGAGGAACCTATCAAGGGATCGCGTAACGTCCATGACAGACGGAGGCACGGATTCGCGACTTACGGCATCGCCGAGGCTGTTTATCGTATTGGTGCTTACGAGGTGCAGGCCGTGCCGCGCGCGAGGTCCCTGGGTTCAACTTTGTGTTGATTCGAATATTGAAAAGCAAGTGAAGCTGAGCGTGCTTGTTCAATGCCTAATGGAATTTTCCACGGCGACGATCAATTATGACGGTACATCAATGATATCGATAAGTATTTACCATTCCGCCGGCTGTTCTGACACCCTGCATTTGAGTCTAATCGGTTACACAAGAAAATGCTCAGTATTACAGTGAAGAGCGAGTAAAATGAAGAAATATGCAAAGGAACAGACGTACTATGATTGCTTCCCTGGCGAGCCTGTTAAGTTCGTGACAGGTTCGCGGTTGTATTCCAATCATTCCTGCCAACTGGCCCTGTATTAGCGTCTGCCGTGGGGAGTAGCTTCAACTTGCCTATCCAGACCTTCATTATGATTCAAGGTAATACTCCGCAGTTACGAGCGCCAGCGGAATAACGTTGTTACGTTGCATACGGAATAACGCTCGGCTCCGAGTCAGCTCGATTGTCGTGCCAAGTGGTTTCGAGCCATTCGTGGTTATGGGTGAAAACCGGACGGGCGGTCCGATTCACATAAAGTAGCCGAAAATAAATGAATAAATAAAAGCTGTAAGTCAATAGGAACTCGAAGGTGTATCCATCCTTTCGAGATATGGTTACCGTAGATTTCAACAGCAGCTATGTCCTCCGCGATTGACCCCGACTCGCAATAACAATTGGATTGTAGGCAAAGGCTCCGACAGGTGCGGGTCCCGGGATGTGGCATACGATCGGTGTCTGACATGAGAAGGTGCCGCGTGGCATACCAAGAGGTCGTAGCCCTGCTACTTCTTCAAGTTGCTTTGCCTATGTTGCCATTACTAGTGCGCAGCGCGTCTCGCCTTGACAGCACGCACATGACTCTCGACCAAGGTTCTAACCGAGGATATGAATTCCCCATCCCTGAATTTTCCCTTCCGGCTGACATCATGACTTTACAGCAATTGTGAACACGTGGATATGTACATTACCACTTCTGGACGAACAGACTCCAGTGCACTGAGTAGCTTTTGTATTGGCCACTGATCGACTACTCCATTGACGGTCGACTTGCCAACGGCCGCCCTTGGTCAACAGAATCCTGTGCCGGGCATTTTGAAATAAGCGAGACCTACTTTACTGTACTTGTCTAGTTTCGCACTTGACGTGGAATGCTCGTAGAAGCCGGACATCCCGGAGCCGTTCCTGATGCAAGATGCGGATTGAATGACCATATGAAGATTATTACGCCCGCTGTCGGTCGCCCCTGCGGAGCTTGACGGTCCTTGAGCGAGAATGTACTTTGGGCGTTGATTGCAGCCAACTGGAGATTTCTATGCTGCGCTGGCACATGGGTTATTATTCTAGGCGCGTAAGTATTGCGTGGAGTATGGGCATCGTTACGTGGTACTCCTAACTGTTGGCTCTCATGCATGTGTGTATGACGGTATAAAGTCGAGGAGAATCATTGTTGTGATCAGGTGCTTGTACGGTTGCCACTAGGGTCGACGCCGCGATGCCCGCGACTAGGGACCTCGTTGAGACGGAATCGTGTCGTTAGATCATTTGATCCATACGTACTCGTATGAGGGCGCGTGGGCGTGGTAAGTATCACAAGTGATTTCCGATAAGGATTAATGGACCGTTGACTATTCAAGGTGGATGTTAAGTGAATGATAGCAATGGATTAATGAAGTAGGACAGTGGGCGGTGAGCTAGAGTCGCATGAATACCGAGTAGTTAGCGAATGTCAAATGATGCCCGGAAGGTCATTACCATAGTGCAGGCGGCCGACCCACCGTTCATTGAAGGCGTCCGAGGACTTGGGGATGCTAGTTGTCTGTCTATGAATAGCGTTTACCCAATCTGATGACAAAGGAGTGGAGGGTCTGCTTGTACGGTGTTTGAGGTGAGCAACGGCGAATACGTGCCGTGCCGTGGCGATATACATATAGAACGAAGCCTCGTGTCCTGAGATAATTGTGTATTGTTTCGTTCAAGATTTTGATAGACTTCAGAATGCACGGCTTAACGAAACGGCGATTAGCGTCGAGAAACGTGTTGTGTCAGAAGACAAGGGATGCCCATTAGGGCTAGCACGAGGCGTATGGTGCCAGACAAGTTGGTGCACATCCAGGAATGAAGCTATGCATGAAACAGGGTTATATTGTGAGGCAGCGTCTGGATGCGCTGGCATGCGTTGAGATGCGGTGAATACCGTATAGCAAGGTTCTATGACATATCTAAACTGGAGCAGATGCGCAGGGCTGTGCATGATCAGCGTTAGCGTGAGACGGCTCTCATGTCAGCCATCAACTTGGTTTGGCCTGGGACTCAAGTTGGTCATGTGTGCCGCCAACTGGGGATGTCTTATTTGTCTCTGTCTGTGCTTCTCGTCTCGAGAATTGGGCTTGTCAGGAACGGGGGGACTGTGACGGACACCGCCTTTCCAGAGCGGCCGTCGGCGGTTTGTGGCGTGCAGACGCCGCGGCGGCGACTGATCCGCCGGGACCCCCGCCAAGGATCGCATCGCCAGACTGGGCAACACCTCACAATCCATACGCTTGGACGCTGCTCGGATTCAACGGAAGGCCGGGGTTGGCTGCCGTACGAGCAGAGTCTCAGGCGTAAGGCGGGTGCGAGGAGGTCGGGCCGGAGTCGGTGAGGCCGGCTAAACAAGGAGCCGACGTGACAGTCACATGAACAGGGTTACATATTGGACAGCCTGACTACTATCGCTCTGCAATGTCCACCACCCAACCCATCGCCCTCCCCGCCTCCCATTCCTTCCACGACCACCCCATGGCCGACGGCTCCTTTCCTGGCGACGCCGCCCCCTTCAACCCCGCCTCATACGCACGTCACTTTATCGGTTCCCCCATCTCCTGGCGCCCGGGCTCCTTCGCCAGCAGGTTCCTTGCCAACTCTCCCTCCGCCCATTTTGTCGAGTCCGTTCCCCCCTTCCCGTATCAACTACCCCTTCTGACCCTCCCCAGCCATGGCGAAGTCAAGTATCCAAAAACATCGTCGTCGATAGACAGCGACCGCGGATCTATCATTAACACACTTAACGTGTCAGACCGTGAGGGGGAATTGGTGAGTATATGCTGTCCTCCCGCTTCCTTGCCTTCTTCTCAACTCTTTGATTCATGTCATAGTGCCGCAACTACACTTGTTGTGGTTTGCATCTCAATGACATGCATGCACTTGTGGAACATCTAGAAGAGGCTCATTTTGGCACATATAGCCACACCAATGCCAATCCTCAAGCCCAGATGCAGATGTCATACACAACTCAGCCCGTCCACTCAGACCCCAGCACTCAGGCGCCAACTCACCCACCTTCTCACGTCGGATCAAGTCAAGTCTCTTCAGCACATGCGCATACATATCCGACGCCCTTCGATCCCGACGATATGGAGCTTGAGATCGATCTAGAATCAGCATCAGTCCCTCAGCTCCAGCACCCGTCGACGGCTTACTCTTCGTCGCCCTCTTCGGGCGTACCAACTCCGCCAGACACACCTATCACAACACCACTGTCCACTTATCCTGCGAATGCCTTACCAAACTCTCACTTATCGCTGCCCCACATTCATCCCTTGTCACAGCCGGCATCTCCGATGTCGTCATATGATTCCGCCGTATATGTTTCAGAGGCATCAACAGCCCCCTCCACACGCCATTCCTCTCCGACAGGCACATCTACTAGGCCAAATCTCAATTTGAACCTTACCGCGTTTCAGAGAAGCACCCAGTACGGTGCCAGCTCACCTTGTATACCAGAAGAGGCGTTCAACTCGTACGCTCGCTATGCCAGTGACTACTCGGCATGTATGCCCGGAACGCAATATGACGTGAATGATGCCAATACTATTCAGGCCAGCTGGCAACAGCAATCCAATCAGGGGAACACTGCAGGTCAATGTGTGCCTCCTGCGCTGTTATTTTCAACGAGCGCAAGCACAACACCTCTCAACACTCCCGATTGCTCCAGAGTGCCTAGCCCATCTGTGAGCGGATATGGATCTCGTACGCTTAGTCAATCTTCCGCTCCTGCGACTCCCTGCAGGGCAACTCCGCCATCTTCTATTCCTTCTGGGCGTTCCAGCTCTAGAGCAAGCTCCGCTTCTACGTCGCTCTCTCGGCCCGCATCATCATTGCTTCTGTCCAAGCCGTTCAGATGCCCTAAGCCCAATTGCAATAAATCATACAAGCAGGCTAATGGGTTGAAGTATCACATGACTCATGGAAGCTGCAACTTCGCTCCACCGAAGGATCTGGAACACGTAAAAGATCTCCTGGAGCGGAAGCGGCGAGATCGGGAGCGTGAACGCGATAAATTTGGTGGGGTTGTCAACAATTCTTGCTCAGGAGGACTCGGGAGAAGCACAAGCCTCAGCAGTATTGGAGATGGTGATGACTCTCTGGACTTATCCAACATCTCGGAGTCGGAGTTGCGAGAGGTCGAGCGGGAAGCTGAGAAGCGGATGAAACCTTTTGCTTGCGGTGTAGGTGATTGCCAGAGGAGATACAAGAACATGAACGGGTTAAGATACCACTACCAACATTCGGGGGATCATGGTGCAGTTGGTCTTGCGCTGTTGGCCAGTGGGCAGCATGAATGCCTTCAAGGTCAGAAGCGTAACCAGCCAAACTCCGGCTCAAAGCAATGTGCTGATGGTGATAAGGATATGAAACGGACGGTATCTAGTAAAGGCTTGATCGCTCGAGGAAGTTCGAGCATGCCTGTAAGCCGGGCGTCAAGTCGAACTGGAACGCCTCAACCCCTTCAGCAGCCTTCGCATTATTCGCCCACGAACTCGACTTTCAACACAGCTGTCACGCACGCTCAACCTTTCACTCCACCACAAGCTAGCTCTCAACAGCAGGTATCGCCGCTACCGGGTCACACTCAGGCTCAACAACTGGCTGCTGCATATCAGCAGCAGCAATATGCTGTGCAGCTGCAACAGCAGTATCAGCAATATGCGCATATACAAGCTGTACAGATGCACGGTCAGCAACAGCAGCAGGTAATGCGTGCGCAGGTTGTGTACAATAATTCCGGGGACATGTAAACATGGGCGTGTTATACCCGGGTCTGGTCATTCTATTCCAAGTCGTGGCGCTGGGATTGCTAGCTTTGGAATTGTATCTTCAAAAAGAAAGAAAAGGATTCCACGCAATGGCATCAAAAGTAATCAATATGGGCACTTGTACTCGACTCTCATCTAATGCTGTCGAATGTGGACGGTCATTTCTCCTCTCGCCCATTGTATTCGACGTGTAATCGTCATTTGTAAAAGTTTAATCTGGAGATCAACATTTCATCTCGTCCTTTTACTTTTCCCTTTGGCGATGGCGTACGACGTGGTGCGAACCAACGAGAGGCGGCGCCAGTCGCAAAAGTAATGTAGATACTTACACGGTCATCTAGTACATAGAGGGGGTTCACGATTCTCTTGTGATATATTTCTTGCTCTCCAAGTTTGCTTATCCTATCTTTAGCAGTAGTCAGCATTTACAATATTGTCTTAACGTTCGAGCTTGGCATCCTCGGCTATCATAACTCTCTTGCTTTTGCTCCACGAGCATGTTCATGCCATGGTCCACCGTCCCACAGACGCCCGTCTTCTCGTAAACCTCATTGCACAAGAAAAAGACTATAGCAAACAGTTTTACGCCTTTCTCGACGCAGCAAGCTCCAGCGTTTCCTCGCTTTCCGCCTATGCCGCCGCTTCTGCACCACCCGCCAGTCAAATCATCCTCAACCTCTCAGCTTCGCTCGCAAGTGCTGACGACGCCCTGAGGAGGTACGCCTTCTCACTTGACGAGTGGCGGGAACAGTTGAAAGCGCTCAAGACGCTTGAAGACGAAGTGACCAACATCATTAGAGACAGAGAAATCTTGTATGTCCGTTCCCTCGGACATCTTTTTTCATTGTTAATATCGCTCGGCTTTAAGCGTCACACGAGTGCTCAAAGCTTCGAAACAAAGGCAGAGTACCGGCGGTCTACACCGTTCAGGTCAACATCCTTCCTCGTCTTCCATCGCCACCAGCAAGTCCGAGTTCTCAATCAGGGCCTCCATTAATGGGCATTCCAAACTCACGCATGCCCAGTCTGAGCTGCAGGCGTGCGAAGCCCACCTCGCTGCCAAAGAACGCGAACTGGCTATTAGGCGATGCGCCATCGTCAAGGCTGGGCTTGAAGACCGCTTTCGCGCCATGGTCGATTGTGGGTGGACCTGGGGCCAAATTGGGAAAGAGGCACTGAGGACGCTTGAGCAGCTCTCTGGTCTGATTGACGAACGTCAGTTTACTCCAGCTAAATTTGTCATGATGTCCTGTGCTAATCAAATTCTTGGCTTTTTTTTTTCGATTGGAATGCGTTTGATATGCATAGAATCCAGGCGACCGTCCTTGACGCCTGCCCCTTCTGCGACGAATAACCAACTGTTGGGGCCTTCATCTGATTTATCGTCCATCAGCCCTTCTCAGTCGGCTTCTCAGATCAATTTGTTACTGCCGGCTCCCAAGCCTCTTTTGGACAGTCTCCACTCGTCTGTGTCAGATCCAACTCTGGTGGGTCAGCCACCTCGATCACAATTACCCGCGGAGGCTGGGAATGCCACGTATACAACCATGAACATCCCACCCGCGCATGCCATTGCTGACACGGATATGCCCTTGGCAGTTACCAACAATCATTTGCCTTCCCCGCCTTCGAGCAATGTCAGTCATGATGTACCTCCTGTTCCTTCAGCTAGCACCATCAGCGTGAAGAGCCTGCCCGTTTCGCACAGCGAACATATCCGTACTAGGTTTTACCCAGCAGAAGAACCTGTGTTCGGGACGCGGAGACACGTATTATCGAGACGTATAACTGAAGAAGAAGAGATAGATGAGCAGCATCGCTCTCTTTCTTCTTGTGGCATGAACGAGTCTAACAGCGACGACAGTCACCGTGACAATGCTCTTACAGTCGTGGATAATCCTCGCTTTGTCGAGAGCGGGAAGAGGGGCAGACAATACAAAACAGAGAAGCCGCTTTCCAAGAGAGAACGGCGAGGCTCGTTGTTTGGCAGTCTAAGAGGATTGTTTGGGCATCATTCAAAGCATGGGAGTGATGATGAGCGCCAGACTAATCACGCGGGTTTGACTAACTTATTTGGTGGGAGGAAGAATAAGTGGGACATGAGGAACGAGGCCTATTTGAGAAAAAGAGAGATTGAAGATGACAGGCGAATGTCTACGACATTGTTGAACTCTCCGCCTAGGCCGAGGAGGGTGAGCGATGCGACGGGCTCGTTGAAATTCGTGAATGGGAATATAGTTATGGGCGGAGGTGCGACACTGGTGGAGAGCGATAAAGATACGGGTCGGAGAAAACTGCGTCGAGGAACTAGACCTATGACAAGGAAGAGGAGCTCGAGTATGCCACCTGTCACACCCGTCGCTGGACCATCCCGCGGTCCGGAAGATTCCATCGCAAAGCCAAAGCAGCTTCCGTCTTCTGGCGTAGTTCGTCATTCGCCTTCCCCCGTGGAAGCATTGTCGAGAAGTTCAAGCATAACGAGCGCGGCCAGCGCACCTGTGGTATCCAAGACTGCTGGGGTGAAGCTTGCCTTGAATGGTCGCGCGCTGGTGGAACGGCGAGCGTCGCTAGGTGGCAAGCCAATGGAGAAGAAGAATGGAATGATGCCCAGCCAAATCAAGTCTGGTTCACATCCTGTAGGGTTAGAGGATGCACGGCGGGGTGAGCCTTCAATTTCTCGGTATAGTTTGGATGCAGACTTGGGATCTCAAGGCATGATTCACTTCAACCCGAATGGTGCAACTGCAGATACCTCACTGATGAGCATCATCGAGGACGTTGCGCGGGCGAATAAAGATGCGACGGAAAAGCTGAAAGATAAGAAGAATCTTCCGATGGCAAACCTTATTCCTGCTCAGCGTGCTTCAGCTGAAAGTGCGATATCGCCAGGTTCTTCTCCTTTGACGCTTCTCCCTGGCCCAGGGCATGGTGTCCACATCCGCTCCTCTTCTCCATTACGTCCCACTGGGCCATCGATGTTCATTCCGAAGGCTCCGCCGAGTCTTGGGAAGCGAGAGTTGGAAGCATGGGAAAAAGACGGGCAGTTAGCGACGAAATGGAGAGGAAATGGGCAGCCAGAAAACGAACTTGGGCCACCCACCGCGTCGAGAGGAAATTTTCCAACATGCACGCCGGAGAAACAGGGAGAGAGCAGACAAGGCAGGACATCTTTGGATGTGTCAATGCCTGGTTCGGGGGCACCCAGGAGGCTTGCACAGTCTCCTCTGCGAAGCGCGTTGAGGAATCCGAATAGTCGGAGCGCGTCACCTGCGCCAGCAGCTGGACCTAGTCAAGCAAACGCACGTCCCGTGGAGGGTGGTACAAGTCCTGCAAGCAAGATGTCAGGTGACTCTGATGGCCAGGAGAGGAGGAAGGGTCGTGCCCGCGACAATAGTGATGACGATTCTATTTCATCGTATGAAACAGGGCGGGAGGTGCCACTCGACGACAATTCCTGTTCGGCGGATGGGAAGCTTGAAGCTAATGGAAAGGCCATAATGTCCGAGCCTGGTGTATCCAATCGGGTTCCGCAAAGAAGGAAGAGCGTCCGTGTTTCTCTTCAGCCGACATTTTCACCTTCGCCGCCTGCCATTTATGTCGATGACGACGACGACGAGGTCTCGCCAAAGGCTTTGTGGGGTGGAAAGCAGAATGACCAAGAGAGTGATCTAAAGGTGACTGGATGGTCTAGGAGGAAGAATGCAGACACATCACTAGATCTATGGGAGAATTCCAGCGACGAAGACGAAGAATACATGAATGCAAAGAGACTATTGGATAAGTTGTCGACAAGCAATCTGAAGAAGGGTTAATAGACATAGGAATTCAGCCTACTCTAATATTCATGTACATTATTCGTTTTAGGGTACTTTCAGCCTTAGTAGTATATTTTACAGTTATCTGGTAAATACTTTCGTAATTACATAATCAAGCCCACTTGGGCTCCTCTGAACGCTCTTCACACTAGGGTGAGCATTTCCCTGTCTGAGATATCTGGAAAGCCACACTGATTCATTTCCCGCGTGGCGAATAAAGTACGAGTATATGAAGTCATGAGGTCGTTCTGCTCACGGCAGTGCCCAGACACAACCGAACCAGCGCCAACTTTGCAGCTTTATCCTCCAAAACTCTATCATCATGTCCCAGTCTCCTCAACCCCCTCAAGACAACCCAATCGAACCCAAACAGGAGGATCCCAACGCTCCAATTAATATAAAGGTGAGAAATACTGCTCACGTTCATCCTTTGTGAACTGGATATCTGACGTTTTCAACCCTTCTTATCCCTATTTTTATGTGATTTTTTTCCATGGGGTTGGGTAACAAAAGGTCGTGAGCTCGCTTGGAGATGAAGTGTACTTCAAAATCAAGCGCAGCACAAAGTTGAGCAAATTGCAAGGGGCGTATGCGAACAAAGTTGGAAAGGACGTTAGCAGTATTCGGTACGTAACATTTCCTTTGTCTTGCTTGGTTTGGGGGGTCTCTCGCGGGCAAACGTTACCAACTGACCGATAGATTGTTATTATTATTTTGGCGCCCTCCTATTTGCTTTGCCGTATCCCGTTAACAATACTACTCCTCAGATTCCTGTACGATGGTTCCCGAATACAAGATGAAGACACGCCAGCGTCGCTGGATATGGAAGATGGTGGTATGTCCGACTCATTCCCCCTTAAGCTTTATTGAGATGCTGATTTATATTATTTTTTTAAAAAACGCGTCAGACACCATAGATGTCATGGTTGAGCGTGAGTTTTATTTTCCTGAGTACTCAAGGCAGATACCTGACAATATGTTTGACCTCAATAGAGGTTGGCGGGTGCACATCCGTAGTTTCTATATTCAGCTTCATCCATGTTCCCTAATCCATTCTAATTGCAAACTTGTCTCTCCCGTGAGACGGCTGTCTTAAGTTTAGGGCCCTCAAATTTCCTTTCAGATGTTTCTTCAGATGTACTAGTCCAGGGCATGGAAGCATGAGTCATGTGGTACATGGGGCACTGCCTCATTGTTCCCAGGTATTCAAACTGTCTTCTCACATGAGGTGTCGTGCTGGTTATATGCTATCCTACTTGACCAAATTTGCCGACGCTGATCAATCTTAATGTCCGCAGGAGCATCCATGAGTCGAGAGTTTAACTGATGCGTTGATGGAGAAGACGCTTGCAGCGGGAATGGATACGCCGCAAAGGGTTCGGTCATTCATCTCCAACGACACCCAACCCCGAATCTCAAAATCGTCAAGTTCCGAGGGCAATGGCGGTTATCAAAACAGGGAATTCTCTTCTCACCATTTCTTTGGGTCCCCGGAGCACTCGGATTCTCGTCGCATTGATATCTATGTCCTGTGAATCACACTCAAAGTCTGAATCCCGTCGTTTGTGCTATCGCAAAGTGCGTGTTTTCCGCTTTGCTCTCGAGGTGCGCGTTGGTCAATTCTTTTCGCCGCCACGATTGATCTTGATACGCAAACGCCAGTAGAAATCCATGCGAGATGACGTACTACATGTTGAAGGGAATGATGACCGGTGACCCCTGATGTCTGACAGTTCCTACGCAATGCCGTATGTTGCCAATACGAGAAAAAGGTCGGTTATTCACACTAGAATTCATCAAATGCTTGAGCTGTCATTTATTCCTATTTCATTGCGAACTGCTGAGCTCCTTCTAGCAGTCCTTAGGGCAGTATTTTCGTTGATGAGCAAGGTTACTTCTCTTTTAGCTCAAAGTCGACATGATTTGCTATTCGACCATTATTTACAGGGTATGTTACTCGAATGTGAATATTAAGTAATCAAAATTTAGTTTCCGTTATGAAAGCCATCTTTCAACACTTGTGAATCATGGAACAAACCATTTCAGGCCATTCAGAACAGGCAAGCTTGTCAAAGTCTGCGGATACTATCACCGGCGGCAGGATCAGAGGTGATAAGAAACCTCGGGAATTAGGGGCAGGCGATACGTTGGGAGCAGGGGACTCGCAGCTCATCACGGATATCCTACCACTCGAGTTGTCAGAGGTAGTGTTTGACAAGTTGAGGGAAGAGGTGAAATGGAGTACAATGTTGCATCGAGGTGGAGAAGTTCCACGTCTGGTCGCTGTCGAGGGTGAAGTAGAAAAAGACGGCAGGCGGGTTATTCAAATTCTCAATATCGCTCTAATACGAAGCTTACATTGTTATCTTAGTTTCCCTATCTACAGGCATCCCGCGGACGAATCACCTCGCCTGTTGCCGTTTTCTCCGACCGTCTCGTTGGTCCGCGAGGCAGTTCAGAATGTCGGTATAGTGCCTGTGTTGGATCAACGTCTCATTTCTTGCCATGCACAGATACTGAAACATCCAGTTAACCATGCTCTTATCCAATACTATCGTTCAGGCAAAGACTACATCTCCGAACATTCTGACAAGACGATTGATGTCGTCCGCGGGACGAACATTGCCAACGTCAGCATCGGCGCTCAACGCGTCATGGTCTTGCGAACCAAAAGGGACAAACCAGTAAGCCAGGAGACAGACGGGCCGGCGTCCAGAAATACGCAACGCATTCCGCTCCCTCACAACTCCATGTTTGTCATGGGCCCTCAGACAAATAAAGAGTGGCTTCACGGGATCAACCACGACAATCGACCGTTCCAGACAAAGTCGGAAGCTGAGCGGTTCAATAACGGGGAGAGGATCAGCTTGACGTTCCGCTTCATCGGCACGTTCCTGACGGCGGACGAAAAGATGATTTACGGCCAAGGCGCCAAAGGAAAGACGAGAGAAGAAGCGAGGCCCGTGGTGCTTGGGACGGCTGAAGCAGCGAAACTTATTCAGGCTTTCGGGGAAGAAAATCAACGCAGCGACTTTGATTGGGAGGCGAATTACGGAATGGGTTACGATGTTCTGCATTTCAATCCTTCGTGATTTTTTTTTTCTTTTGTAACATTGTACTAGGCAAGTGGAGTTGATGATGATAATCATGGGTATACAGGGTATTCCAAAGTATTACAAGCATCCACGGCCATAGGACTCTGAAAGCACCGCATCCCGTCCGATCTGCGAAGTCAACCAGAGTGCCGCCTAGTTAGTACCACGGTGGGGGACCACGCGGGAATCCTGGGTGCTGTGGTTATTTTTCTCTCCCGCCAATGATTTTATTTTATTTAATATCTCATTCACAAAAGCTCTTTTGTAATTTTATTTTTTTTGAAGCTGACTTCAAAATTTCAAACGACAAAAATAATGACATGCTACAAGTTTTTTTTTGAGAGGATCTACACCAAATGCGATTAAAGTTTGCACGGAGGTGGCGCAGTGGAATATGTGCAAGAATAAAAATGCAAGAATAGCAGGGCTCATAAAGGAATCAATAAAATGCCGTCTAGATTTCATGAATTCAATAGATGATTAGCGTTGGAAAGAATCATGCCAAGAAAGAAAAAAGTGAAACTGAATCAAGAGCATGCTTCGTCGGCGACTTCCTGACGAAGTTAATGGCCAACGGTGAGCATGAATAAAAAACCAACAGATAATAGCGCTATGGTCCCTGTGCAGGATCTGGACGATCAACCTTGTCACTGGGTCTGGTAGCACTTGCGGCGGCGCTAAACACGCTCGACTCAGTAGTGGACCCTTCTACCGTAGCAGAACCGATAGGGAGTGACGTAGCCGCCGTGGTAGCCTCGCCAGGCACTGCCGTTGCCACGCGATACGTCCGGGGTCGCATGGGCGATAAGGCTGCAGGCACGGGCTGCGTTGGCTGCGGTGGCCGTCGAGAAGACCCGGACCGCGACGATGATGACGACGACGAAGAGTTGTCCGGTGTCGCCCGGTGAAGGTCGCCCATGACGACCGACCCAGAAGACGCACGCGATTGCTGGCCTGCTGTTGATACTTGTTGTTGTTGATCTTCCTGTTCATCTCCTTCCTCCTCCTCCTCCTCCGGCGTTGGGCCCTCTCCCACCTGTTCTAGTCGTGTTCTGTGGGGAAAGGGGTGTCCAAAGGTGTAGTTTTCGTTCGTGCTACTGCTCATGGCACTCGTACTCCCACTTCCACTCCTGGAGTGCGTCCGACCATCCGAATAATACGAGATGTCCGCATGCTGCTGCTGAGCATCGTACAACCCCGAAATCCGTTCGTTATATTCAACGGCGTCGTCAGCCTCATTTCCGTTGTCGTCGTCATGAACGTCAGGTTCATTATTAGTGATACTTGGGCGGGTACGAGGAACTCTCAAAGTGTCGCCGACAATGCTGCCTTCGTGTTCGTGCTCGCCTTCATCCAATCTGGCCATCATAGAGTTCGTCCTTGATCTATTCAGGGCACTCTGTATCACGAGGTCGATGGATGACTGTGAGGCAGCCCCAATTCCTTGCATGAGCGATTGAGTACGCGAACGGACATATGCGGATGCGGAACTGGTTCTCGATCGCGCTCTACTTCCTCCGACTCGAGAACGCGATCGTAGTCCGGTACGGGCAGTCACGTCCCCTACCACGCTTACATTTGCGCTCCCGAGGGAAGAACGGAACGACCGTGCTGATGATGGGCTAGGGCCAGACGACGAGCCACTTGACTGAGCACTTGACTGGGACTGAGTCCGTGAGGCTGTAGCGCTACCACGAATGCCACCAATCATGCTGGCAATCAACGAAGGTCGAGGGCTTCGCGCAGACTGAGCCGAGCGAGCTGATAGCAGACCTATGCTGTCGTCCTCTGAATGTGAAGACGATATCGACTGGCCGTCATCCATTGCCTGGTGCTCGTGCTCTTCGTAGCCAGACGTGTCCATGGCATCACTCCCTTGCTGAGCTCGTGGGAACAGAATAGGGTGTACGATGGTCGAAGAAGTGGCGGGTGTTATTTCGGGTACAGCTTCTGTGCGTCTTCGAGCTCTGTTTCGACCTTCAGCTTGTTGAGAACGTCGAGGTGGCATGGGTATGCTACTCGTCGCACTACGGTTTGAGCTACTCGCGGGCTGGGTCCCCTCACTTGAATCGACATCATCAGATTGCGTCGCTTGTGAAGAGCCGGAGTTGGTGGAATCTTCTTCACTGGAAGTTGCAGCGGTAGCAGGCGACGAGCTCTCGGATTGGTGGCGTTGGGGTGCTCTGGCATTTCCACCAGCAGGCTGTCTGAACTGGAAAGGATACCTCGATGAGAGAGGCTGGCCAAAGCTGGAAAGCGACCCAGATTCTCTTTTTCCGGACGACGAAGTCGGGTTTTCCGTAGCATCCACCTGATCAGTTGATCCGCTTGTAGCCGCGCTGCTGGAATTTTGATCATCTTCACCGTGCTCAGAAGCGGAAGATGGATTTGGAAAGGGAATCATCTTGTCCGCAGACGAGATCTGCGCTCCTTGCATTGTGAAGGGATACGGCTCCGTCAGTTGCTGTCTCTCTTTGGATGACCTTTTAATCACTTTTGGCAAGCCAGCATCCAAAGTATCTCCTTTAGGATCTTCGAACAGATCACCAGAAAGCACGCTGCGTCGTGCAGGCTGGGGAGGAGATGGGAAACCGATGGCCGCCATGACCTGGGCGACACCATCGTTCTCAGGGTCTTCTACCTCGTCCTTCTTTTCGTCCCATTTCGTGGGTCGTTCTATCGTTAAGCAGAACTGGAATGCATGCTGCACCCTCATCCGTGTACATTGACGCCAAGACCAGGCGAGAGTGGAACCAATGTCTTCAGAACCCGCATCACCATAAATATAGTTGTATCGCGTCTTCTCGACCTCCTCCTCCTCCCATCGATATCGTGGCCCGCACAATCCGGCACAGCCTTGTCCACTCAGGAACCACAGACCTATCCTACCGACAACGTTAGAACAATAAGGATGGACTGAAAATATCGATATTATTTACCAGCTGCACAGCAGTACCAATATGCGCCAGGCCGACCAAGCAGCATTAGCGATAAGTACACCCTTTGCGTAACCCGACAACGAGCCATCCAGATCGAAGAAAGTCTCGTCCCTTCGCGCGACAACATTCGTGTTGTAAAGTACGACCGGAAGAAGAGGGCTACCGTATGAAAATAGCAGGGCCAGACAGAGAGCCGCACGAGGCAATAAGAGCGCCACGGTGGGGAAGTTCTGAGAGTAATAATAGAAGGTCTCTGCGAGGCCGTCACGGAGGCTTCCTTGTTCGCTGGTGAATGCCCCGATGCGCAGATGTTGCATGAAACAGAAATTGGTGTAAGATGACATGCAGACATAATTGAACGCAGATGAAGAAAGGTACAGGGGCATTATGGCTGGGCGTTCTACCCACGTTGTCAGAAATGGAAGACACGGATGATGCACGAGTACGTACTGATTCGCCAACGACGGAAGAAAGAGTAGATGATTTCATATAGGATGGTAACAATTAATATCCAAACGAGCCAACAGGCGATATAAGCAGCTGCGCCGAGTGACCAATTTCGACCTGATCCAGGGACACCAGGCGCCAGAGGATTGGGATATTTAGAGACCCTAGAGAGTCGTCAGTTCATGATACGGGGTAGAAAAAGAAGGGAAAAAAAAAAAAAACTCACTGCACCAGAATAAATACCGCATTGAAATCGAAAAAAGTTTGAAGAGGCAAATGGGCAAAAACCAGAAATGGATAGAGATAAAAATAGAGACGCGCTAGTTTTGACGGTGATCGGAAGATTTGGAGGTGAAGGCCGCGTGCGTTGAACTTTGGATAGGAAGGCGAAAACGCGGAGGTCTGTGCCGCGGCCAAGATGCCTGCGCCTCCTACTCTAGACAAGGCCCGTACTCCAGGCAGAACAGCTGGACTAGCCGCCGGATATGCGTAGTCCTCTTCCTGTACGTGCGCGTGCGAATGGCCAGAATGTATGCGCTTGCCTTGGGATGGAAGCACGTCTGCATCCGCAAGGGAATCTTGGAGACTGACGATCCGGACGGAGCGCGGTGTGGGTTTTCGACCGCCAAAGTAGGGATTGTGTGGTGACATTTCCGGACCTGGTTCTGGCAGTTCCGAATCGCGCTGTACGTCATGCGAGTCGCGGCCAGGGCCGAGGCTGAATTCTGGGTCCAAATCCAGGACACCTACGGAGGAGCGGACTGTGGATGTCGGGGCTGGAGGAGGAGGACGCTTGGGCAGCCAAGAAGGGTAACCCTCCGAGTCTCTAGAGGTGCGGCGATTGGGAGAGGGAGAAGAAGCGGTAGTCATGAGACCTCTGGAGGGGTTAGAGGGCGGGGTGGTGTTAGATGGGTCGCTGTTATTATGGCTGGTAGTTGGTGTGGCGACATGAACATGCGGAGGGTTTCGTGATTTTCGTGAATAAAAGAACATAGAATAGGTATAGTTATAGGATAAAGAAGCGAGAACGGGGACAGCATACAGGGGCAGATGCGGGGCAGGAGACGCGTGAGGAGCAGCAGCCTCGTGTTTGCAGCGGTCAACCTCGTGTTCGGAGCGGAGCGACCAACAAAACACCCTTTCCCACGCTACTTTCTTTTCACCTTTCCCCTTTTGGGCTCCACGCTACTACCTCCTACGCACGCCCGTACTGCAACGCTATCATTTGCATCCGCCTCACAAGCTCGTCATCGTCCACGCTGCCCCTCTTCACCTCCGCCATTAATGCGTTGAATATTATCGAGTCTGCACATGTGTAACAGAACCGCAGACCCATCGTATTCCGCCTGGGCGGCGCGCCGATAAAGAACATCCGCGAGTTGGCATCGGAATGGACGATCCTCCAAGAGTTGGACGTGATGCGGTCTTTCACAAGTCCTTCCGTCTCCCCATATTCCGACATGTAAGGCCGCAGGCGTATCATCCAACACCGCTTATCGCCTACCCACCGTCTCCCAAAGATAAAGTCTGATCGTATGCTCCTCATTTCAGGCGTATCGAACCGTGTTTCCACCTCCCATCCGCGTTCCCGGTATTTCTCACGTGCCTCGCCGCGCTTTCCCCCGTTGGGTCCACAAATCAATGCGCGTCGCTGTTGAAACGTGGCATACGGAAACAGTGAATAGGCCATGTTATGAGTGATGACATTCATCACGCACGCTGCCCATACATCAGCTTGCATTTTGGCACCATCACATCACAACCAAGACAACGTACTTGAGTGATAATTCATGATAATCGCCATCGGACATCGCCAAGCAGTTATTAACTGCACCTTCCGTTCCGATCCTGCCCTGACAAAATCAAATATGTTCGCCACACCAATACCATATTCAGGTGCATCGACCGGATCTTCCGCCGATTCCTCGTCAATCTCCCCCGTGGCTTTGAACGCCTCAATGAACGAGGTCGGCTGCCCCGGCCTTGCAGGCTTGTACTTGTACCCGATGCTCGTAAACCACCAAACAACATCCCGGCAATACCGATGCTCCACATAGACATCAAGATCGGACTTTGGATACCTCGTTCTATCAAAGAGTTGGACCGCCGTTGAGCCTGAGATGACTGTTCCTGTGACTAGTTGCAGCTGTCGAAACGACTTGATTTCCTCATCAGAGAAGTAGGGTGACAGGAGCCGCACGATATCGAATGCGAGGTGGCTGTAATTCGTCACGGCCGCCCGGGCTGTTTGACTTATCTGACCAAAATGAATCAAATCGACCGGCGGTAAAAAGTCAAAGACTGTGGCCCAGATATCAAGGTGCGGTAGATATCTTTTGTGATCAGATCGATATGAAATCCACAAAGGACTTTGAAGGAATACATACAGCATGTTGTGAATACTGTGCCGAAGAGAATTACGTAATACAACAAATCCCAGGCTTGTCATCGGCCTTTCACATTGGCAAGCCAACGCTCTTTTGTTGTTCCCATGTGGCAGGGTATGCCACCCCATGCTCAAGTTCTCCTCCTTGACCCGACCCAATCAATACTTTACGCTTAGATCGCAAGCAACCACAAAACACAACCACTGTTTTTTGCTTTCCCTGCTGTCCTTATCGGGACGCGGCAATCAGGGAATTTTGCCGGTAATCACTGCAGAAGACAGGGCTGGTTCGAGGAACGATGAACAAGGCCGGAATTCCACATGGGTTGTTCTGTCAAAAAATTGAACTGCCGTCAACGACCGTTCCTACGAATAGTCATACGATGTGATCTTATATATTCCTGTCTGCGTTGTTATCTCATTTCAGATGTATCGCTTTCAGGACGAAAAAGGACACCTACTGGAATGACATGCGCTATCAAGCACCAAATGGCGAAGTGTCGTTTCTGGAAATCATGAACGTAAGCACGCAGATACAGTGTTCTTCTTTAGTATGCAAACAAACCCATTTTTGACTTCACCGATATCTCCCGAAGTGTGGGTCGTCAACGCGTCAACCCCAAATGGTACAGACAGGAGGGGTTGTTGGAATACGAGGCTGACAACCCTGTGTTTCGACATGATTGCCCATTTTGGCTTACCTTCCGTTTATAGCATCACGCCGCGTGTGCCGAAGTTTCGACGTTATCACCACTGCCCCCGCTTACACGTTCTACCGTTGATATCACATGCGCCGAGCACACATATTTAGTCGCCTTTGATTGCCCCTTCATGCCCTCAGTCGTTTGTGCCACGACTGAGGTGCGCTTTTATGTTTTTGATCACTTTGCCATTAACTTATCAATATTATACTGTAGTTGATATTCTACAGGTATATACTATGCAATAGAGTTATTTGTGCCATGACTGAGTTGATATTCTACAGGTTATGGGCCCCAACCCTTATCATTAAGTCAAGAAGAATACTTGGCTCTCTGGATCATGTTGCTCTACAACTCTACTACACTGTTGCTCTCTGATTTTTCTGCTGCTGTCAACAAGCTCAAGCCAAATGGCTCCAATTGGATCATGTTTCAATGTTGTTTCATCATCACTGTCTGCCAGAAGTGCATTTGGGACCATTTTGATGGGACAAGCATTAAACTGAAGGACTCTGACAAAGACTGGATACAGAATGAGGATCTTGCCCTCTATCTACTATCTCAGAAGCTGCCAGACTCCATCCTTGCTAAGTATATGTGTGAACCAACTGTTGCCGAGATGTGGTCTGCTATTGTTGGAGAATTCATGCAAAAGTCCATGTTGATGAAATCCAACTTGCATTCTGAGTTCATGGCTATGCACTACATGAAGGGCACTAACCTATGTGAAGAATTCAACTGTGTCCATATGAAGTATGAACAGCTGCTGAATGCTGGAGCAACCATTAGTGACAATGATTACCACACAGTCATAATCAATTTCATACCTGCCAACATATCCTCTTTCATTGCCCAGATCTCTGCAAACCTGAAGGTCTTGATGTCTTTGCAACCTGCTGTTGTTACCCCTGCCAACCCAATGACTACTTCATCTGCTGCCATTCTTGATGCCAAAATGTTGATGCAGATGGCTGTTGAGGAATGGGAGTGCCATGCTGCTTACAAGAAGCTGGCTACTACACTGCCCTCCAACTCAGTTGTGCTCATGTCCATTTCTAGCAAGAAGCCTGGTAGTAAGGCTGGAGGTGGTCCATGCAAAACTTTCCAAGGCCTGCAAAGGCTGATTGGCATTTGCTGGAACTGTGGAGGGAAAGGTCATTGCCAGGATGCCTGCCCAAGTACAAAATCTGATGCCACTGATGATGATTTAACTAACATGCCTGTGAATGATGAAAAGAAAGGTCCTACATCACTGCCACAATATACATCCAAGCTGAGTGGCAGTGCAAGTGCTGCCACTGATCTTCCTGCAGTTGCTGGTGCCTGGTCTGCCTTCCTATCTGCCAATTTTGATGTCTTAAGTGCCTTTGCTGATCTGGGTGATGGCAACTCACTGGAGTATCATTTTTGCTATAATATGGAGCACCCTTGCCTGCCATGCCCTATCTTGCCTGTTGCTGACATCACTGCCTTGCTGTCCAGACTTGCCAACACATCTGCTGCTGATGCCATCGAAACCGTTGCCTTGCCAAGCCTTCCAGGATTGCCACTCCTGGATGATGATGTAAAACTACATGAAATCAAGCTGCCTACACTTACCATCACTGAGGTATGTGTGCTGCACTCTACTTTGCTTGAGAGGGTCTATGCCTCCCTACTTGTATTTTTGATGCTGTTGTTGCTGTTAAGATCGATGCTCTCAACACAGTTCGTTTTAAGTCAACAGTGGCAAGCAGAATCTCGGTCTGCTCCCAGCTCACTGGACTAGTTCTGGACACTAAGTCAAACGATGACAAAGGTCAAATAAACAACGAGCTCAAAGAGATGAGAGTGAGGAGTTTCGTTCAGTGGTTGAGAGAAAGATTCAATTAAGTTGGAACTAAGGAATAGAGATGTACATGAGAGCCTTTATATACTAAAAGAACAAGGAGAATGTAAAAGGAAATGTATAGCTAAATACCTTAGAAAGGAAAAGTGAAAGGTAAAGCTAAAAGGAAATAAGCGTCCATGAAACGCATGGCTATGATTAAGTAATAACTAGTCCACTAACAAAGAGGAGAAAAGAAACTGTAACATTACCCTCTTCGTATGCAAGAAGTCACCGACTTCTTATCCAGTCCCCCAGCCATGATTTCCCTCATTTGTCCAACCATGATCTCTTCGCGACTTCAACCACTCGGCGATGGTATTGACATTGTGATTAGTGGTCTCAAACTGCCATTGCAGAGTCCTCATAATATGGTCTAATTGGATTGTCTGCTCCAATATTGCGTCGCGTTCTTCGTCAGTTATAGTATGAGGGTTGGTGGAGAGGACGACATTTAGCATGGTGTCAAGAGGACTAGCAAATTGTTGATAATCTACAATCATGGTGGCGAGAGCCTCTTGAGCTCTGAGAAGGGTGGTGTTGGGAACTTGAGCGAGAGGTAGTGTTGGAGGGGCAGGTAAGGGAGCTTCCTCTTCAATAATAAGGTCGGGGATGTTACAAGCTCACGCTCACAACCTAACCACAAGCCTCGCAGAGAGGAAAGGGCAGAGAAGAGGGGGGAAGGGAACGTATTAGAACTACTACAATGATAACCTAAGGCTCATAAGCAGAGCATAAGGGAAACCATCTAGAGTCTAAAGAGACTCCAGCTATCTACCAAGGTCCTTATATACTCCTCCTAGAGACCCCTAGCCACCATGTGTCAGTACTTTACACTCCCCCACATATCCTATTGGACTCCGATCAGACTCCTACCAGTCTGATTGGAGTCTGATCAGAGTCTGACCAGACTGACTTGGACTTAACAAATTTACACAGTCTGATCAGACTCCACTCAGACTCTGATCAGACTTTAACTTACAACCTGACTAGCTGTGCTGACAGTGATGCATGTCAGCACTTTATCATGATAGAATACTTTCCCAGGCATATTCCCACGCTCTATTTTATTTCCCACACTCAAGTTAACTACCACTAAACATTCCCACACTACATTTTCCACATTTATTGCATTTTTCCTTGCTGCACCTATTCCCACACCTGATGTGACTTTTCCCACCATAAACTTAACTTCTCTGTGCTTCCACATTACCTACATTTCTCACACTCATATGTAAGATCTGTCCAACCACATTTCCTCATCGTTGAATAGATTCCACCAATGCTGTTATTTCATTTTCACATTTAACTTGTCAGGACTTAAGTACAGCTTATGAATTCACTCCCTGTGCATATTCCCACATATTGCACGCATTTTCCCACACATTTCATACATATTCCCACACATTTTACACATTTTCCCACACATTTTACACATTTCCCACACTTGCACACATTTTCCCACATATTGCATACATTTCCCACATTTTCCCACACATTTCCCACACTTGCACACATTTTCCCACACATCGTATACATTTCCCACACATTTTCCCACACATTGCATACATTTCCCACACATTGCATACATTTCCCACACATTTTACACATTTTCCCACACATTGTACACATTTCCCACACTTGCATACATTTCCCCATACATGTTATACACTTTCCCACAGATTTTACACATTTCTCACACTCATACTCATATATCTACATTTCCCCCTTGAGAATTACACTGCATGAAAATTTCCCTCAATTCCTTCAATCTGTTGAAATAATAGTATTTATAATTTTATCACAGTTATGCATGAAATGTTACTTTTGCAGTTCAAAATTTCCTACAATTTAGCTGTGATCATGGCAGAAAGTTGATTTGCATGTGAAAAAATCACTGGATATGTGGCAATGAATACAAGACAAATTGGAAAGTGTTAGGACAAATTCCACACAATCACAAGCCTCATGAGAAGGAGAGAGGAATATAGAAAATCAAGGAAATTAAGTTAGTTTGTAACAGAAGTTAGGTAGGGGAAGGAGGAAGGGAAAAATAGTTGCAAGGTGGGGAACAACAGGGCAGAGAGGGGTATAAACATGGTGTCCAGATGGGGGCAAATCAAGTTTCAGTAGTGTTGGAATTGTGGGACAGCAAATGTTAGTGTTAGGATCAATGCCCTTGACATGGTTTGTTCTGAGTCAACAGTGGCAAGCAGAGTCTCAGTCCACTGCCAGCCTACTGGACAGACATTAAGTCAAATGGTGATGAAGAACAAATAGATGTAAATTGGAACCAGAGAACTACAGTACATGAGAGGGTTTATATACATGAAGAACATGGAAAATATAAAAGCATTGTAGTCTGTTATTGAAAGGGAAAGAAACTGTAACAGTTAGGGTCAATGCTCTCAGTGTAATTTGTTCTATGTCAACAGCCAGCAAGCAGAGTCTTGGTTTGCTCTCAGCATACTGGATAAAGAGTTTTGGACACCAAGTCAAATGATGGCAAAGGGCAAGTTGACAAGAAGCACAAGAAACACTGTAACAGCAAAGAATTGTCAAAAAGTAAAATAAAATACAATGGATGTCCTTTGTTTATAGATGTTTAAATATCACCACCAGGGTAGAAATGTTTTTTTTGCAAGTTCTATTAATAGGGTGTGCTAAGAAACTTACTTTGATGTTGGATGTTAGCATTGTCACACAAAAAGTGAATAAATGGCTGATATGTTGAGGAGGGCTTTGTTTACACATGTTTGCTTACCACCAATGGCATCAGATTTATTCCCTCTACAACTTTGGTTAATAGAACATGTCATGAATCTTACTTTGGTGCTGGATGTCAGCATTGTCACACAAAAACTTAATAAAAGGCTTATATCTCAAGAAATGCTTTGTTTACAGATGTTTGCTTACCATCACTAGCATCAGATTTACCTTCTCTACAACTTTGATTAATAGAAGATGTCATGAATCTGCCTTTGGTACATCAGAGTGCAGTGGCTGTGCTAAAAAAACCGAAATTCTGACAGTATTTTGCAATTATCTCAATGGATACTATGTTTACACTTATTTGGTTTTTACATTCTGGGTCAAATTTACCCCCTCTACACTTTTTGTTAATAGGTCATGTGACAATTCTCACTTTCTGAAATGTGGGAAAGTGTGACAAAAGTGTGATATGTGTCACAGTCCGAGGACTCCGAGCTAGGAGTCCTATCAGACTCCTACAATCCAGTCAGACTCCGATCAGACTTTGATCAGATAGGACTGGTAATTTGGCTGGTGTCTCACTGTGCTCAGTCCGACCAGACTCTGATCAGACTCTGATCAGACTCTGACGGAGTCCGATCAGAGTCCGCCAGGATATGTGGCTAAGTGTAAAGACCTCCATATCCTAGACATGAAAATGAACCTATTCATTGGGTCTTGACTCAGATAGTCAAGCTAGATAGACAAATAATGGACCATGCTGCGTATGTTGTCAATTATGACACTTGGCATAGACGATTGGGACATCCTTCAAAGAATGTTCTTAAACATACTTTTGAACACACTAAAGGATTTGATGAGAAAATCACATTCCCATCAACAAATCCTATATGTCCTGGTTGTGCTCAAGGAAAAATGCACAATAAATCTTTCCCTATTTCTAATAAGCATACTTCTAAACTGCTTGAATTAATTCATGCTGATTTACTTGAATTACCAATGGAATCATATCATCATAAAAAGTGGTGCTTAATGCTACTAGATGATTATTCTTCATTTGCTCATATGGCACTTCTTCAATCAAAATCAGAAACTTTTACTGCTGTCCAAAGTTATATAGAACTTATGGAGAATCAGCACAATATTAAAATAAAATGTTTCAGATCAGATTGAGGGGGGGAATTTAAGTCACATGAATTCAACAAATATCTCGCATCTAAAGGGATATTCAGGGAACAGAGTGCACCTCTTAATGACACTATACTTGAAAAAGCAGAAAGCATGAGACTTGAATCTTCCTGCCCAAAATCATGGTGGGAATTTGCTTTTGAAACTGCTATTCATGTATACAATTGCACTCCATTAAGAAGAACAAACTGGAAAACACCTTATGAAAATCTGACTGATAAAAGCCAGATGTAAGCTACTTTAAAATATTTGGTTGTCTTGCATGGGTTCTTATACCTAAAGAAATGCAAAAAGAGAAGCTAACACCAAGATCTGAACCAATGACCTTCATAGGTTATGAACAAGGATCTAAAGCTTATAAATTTATGAGAAAAGACAACACAATATTTATAGGTGTTCAATCACTGTTTGATGAATCAGTGTTTCCATGAAAAAGCGAAAATTACAGCAAAGATAGAATATTTGAATGTCAACCAGGTATTGATCAATGGGATCAATATGGACAAGAATCTGACTCCAATTCCCAAAGCAATTATCTTGATGATAGTGATAATGATGATCCCACACCTAAAAGGAAACCATCTAGAAATCATGATTCTACATGTGACAATCAGCAGACATCGTCTCATGATAAAGATGATAAGGATAAAGAGCTTAATAAAGAGGTTGAAGAACAGGAACCACCAGTGGAACCTCCTGTTGATCCTGATGTTCGAGGACCAAGTGAAAACAGGTCTGTTGAGAACCCTAGTAAATGGCCTAGGATACAACATCAGATCGAACCTCCTAGCATTAAGAAAACACGAAAAGAGAAAAAGGATTCCAAATGTTGATACGCCAGCTACACATCCGCACAGGTACCAGGCATATACAAACACCTACGAAGCAAAACCAAACCCATTCAAAGCTGCTAGCCCACAGCAGGAGCATCACAAGTTGGTCATACTTCATTTGAAGGAAGTCCAAGCATTTCGAATCAGCTAGGTACCACACCAGCCATCTCGGCATCTTTGTACACTTGCAATGCCTAACCACCTCAGTTCACCATCACCTCTGCTTTGCTTGGCGACACCATGCCTACCCCACTACAATCCCTGACACCTTGTCCATTGTGAATTTGGCACCCTGGAACACCTAGCAGCTTTGAGAGAAACAAGAGCCCATCTGTTTATGTCCTACTATTTGAAGTGGCATGTGGCGTGCCTTCCTGCGGACTTGACGAGTCATGGGGACCTAGAGAACCTCCTCTGTCATGATTTCGAAGCCTAGGAAACACTGTGGAGTGGTCACCATCACCGCAGAAGACTTCAACTGAGGAGCCTGAATGGCGGTAGAAGCCTGTATGGGCGTTGCGAGCATCGGTGATGGCAGATGAGTTCTGCAATCAGTTTGTACCTGTTTTGTTTGTTGTTATGGACTTGTTTCCTCTGTTCCTTCCCTATGACCTTCAAAAGGATGGTGTCCAGGAGACTCCTATCAGTTGGTGGAGTGGACTTTCTTCTTCAAATTGATTCTTAGCTACCATCATTTACTTTATATACATGTATCTTCGCCTTTATGCAACAGAGAAAATTTGACCTTCTTTCCCTCCCCTCAGAGTTCAGTGCTAGCGTTGCCCTCTCTCTGAGTCTTGCCTTAGGTCCCTTGCCCGCGTCCAGCCTTGTTTTGACCTTGTCTTTGACCTGTCTCCTCTTGTCTGCCCCATTCATCCTCTTCTCCACACCCTTATCCCTCGTCCCCTCCTTTGGACAAACACTCTGGTTCGACTACTCTCAGTCGGCCCCCACTTACAGTCACTTTTGTACTACGTCGTATTAGTGAAGACTGAGAAACCCCTTCCACCCTCGCCATCAGTCTCAGTGCATGTTCGAATCCCCTTCGTCCAGCCTCTGTGCCACTTAGAATGTCTGTCCACCTGTGCTCCCCTCCAGCCAGCCTGTCGCTACTGAAGGTGTGCCCCATCCAGATTCAATTTTGTGGTTGGTTTGTGTGTTGGGTTCGTTTTGGGTTTTGTCCACAACGCTGCGCATCAACGTGCTGAACAAAGAATACCACATAAAGAGCCTATTCAATTTCCTCTTTGCAGGGGAATAAGAGATAGAAAACCAGTCTATAGAGAGGGAAATATATATGGTCAAAAGACTCCTCTTGAAATTGAAAAAGACTTGGGTAATGACTCTGATCCTTTTGGCTCAGATCAGGATGATAACAATAATAATCCTGATAAAACTATTTATGAAGATGCACCAGAAGGGCCAAATCCTGGTTCTAGTCAGGATATTTAGGATACTCTTGATAGTTTATGACTGCTCAAGAAATTACAAAAAGGAGGCACAAAATTTGTGAACTTCTTATTATCAAAAGCTGTCAAAGTAAAATCAGAGATACCTGTGCACTTCAGAGATGTGTTGAAAATTAGAAATCTCAATCCAAAAGCTTTCCAAGAATGGGTTACAGCTATGGAAGAAGAGATACAAGCTCTATGTGATCAAGATGTCTGGGAGTTAGTGGAATGTCCCAAAAATTGTAAACCTGTTAAGTGTAGATGGGTTTACAATATTAAAAGTGATGGTCAAAAATGTGCTCAACTAGTTGCTAAAGGTTTTTCACAAATACCTGGTATTGATTATGATGACACATTTTCTCCTGTCGCATGCTTTGAGACAGTGAGATTACTTCTGGCTTCAGCAGCACTCAAAGATTGGGATATCGAGGCGCTGGATGTTAAGATCGATGCTCCCAACACAGTTCATTCTAAGTCAACAGTGGCAAGCAAAGTCTCAGTCCACTCCCAGCCTACTGGACAAGTTCTGGATGCTAAGTCAAACGATGACAAAGGTCTTTAAGTCAATGACGAGCTCAAGAAAAAGAGAGCGAGGTATCCCAAGTAGAACCTTGTCCATACCAGGCACCAATTCCACTAGCAGAGGCGTCTGTTATGACCCAAATGGGAATGTCAAGTTCCTTATTAATTGGTTTACAGACCGGAGCTCTAGCTACCAGTCTTTTTAAATTTTTGAAACAATTTTCGTGGTAGTCCGTCCAAACAAACTCCCAATTGTTGCTGCACATTCCAGTCAATGGAGCGGTGAACTCCGTGACATTGGGTAGAAATTGAGACAAATATTGGATTACTCCGTTGAACCTGAGAACGTCTGTGTAGTCTCTGGGCGTTCTCCAGTTTAAAATCTTGTTGATTTTTGAGGGGTCAATATGAATTCCTTCATCGTCAATGATGAATCCTAGACAATCCATCTTGGTAGACAGTATGTCTATTTTCTTGAGATTACAGCTCAGATAGAGCCTTAGTTTGCGTAATCTATCAAAGGTCAACTTTAGATGACTCATGTGTTCCTCCAAAGTATTTGAGTACACAAAGATGTCATCTTGGTAGCAGTGCAAAAAGACTGCTATCATGTCTGCAAAGGAGACGTTCATGAGTCTCTGAAATGTTGGAGGCCCGTTCTTGTCTCCTTGTTGCATAACACGGCTAATCATATTGCCGTATATTGTTGCAAATACCGAGCGCAGTTCATGCTCAGGTAGAATGCGTATTTGTTCATACGCATCTGAGAGATCAATTTTCGTCCTAAATTGAGCTCTAGCTAGGTCGTTCCTGATCGTTTCTTGGTCAGGCATCGGTGTAACATCCGCTAGGGTGTTGTCATTTTGCTGTCTTGCATCTATGACAGTTCTTATTTTGCTGTCTCGTTTAATTATGATCAATAGAGGTGCTGATGAAGGAAGGCTGGTCCTTTTCCACCATCCAGCCTCTAGGTAGCGATCAACCTTCACTTTAAGCTCATCTCTGAGTGGTTCAGGGCATTTAGGTGCCCTATGATTTATTTTGAGATTCGGATTTATTAACGGAATCTCATGATTTATTTCCCTTAGAGGTGGTAACTCGGGTCTTTCGGGAATAAATAAATCTTGGATCTCATCGATCCATTCTTGGCGCAGTTTTAAACGCTCCTCCATGTTGATGGAGGTGGTGCCCTCCATTTGTACGCCGGCTAGAGATAGAGGGTTGTCGTCTTCTAGTCAATGAGAATGTTTATCGGGCTTGAATTTCCCCTTTACGTTCTCTTTGGTTTTAGTGGGTTCTCTGGGGAACCCTTTTGAAGGCAGTATCGCGCTGCCTGATCCTTCCCCTGTTTTATTAAGAGGAGTCAAAAATTCTCCTTCGCGTACTGGGAACCATTTATCTCCCAGTTTAAAAGAGCCACAGCCCGCATAATTCAGCAGCACGTTATGTTCCTTTAAGAACGGCGTTCCTAATATAACCTGGTACCTATCCAGGTTTACTATGTCAAAGTAGCGATTTTGTTTTAAATCGCCTACTTTTAATTCAGCTCTCGCTCTGTAGTTAATAGCGGATCGTGAGCCTGAGGTTGCCATTTGCAACTTAATTGGTTTCTTAAGTTGGAACATATCCAACTTGTTCACGGTGGCAAATTTTGCTGAGATCATGTCCAGCGTGCTTCCACCATCAAGGAGTACGTGCGCTTTCTGTCCATTGATACGCATGTATCCCTCAATTACTCCTAAGCGTTTGAAATCACACTTTGGACCGTCCTTGACATGGTTCTGGACCATGTCCTTTGTTGATCTGAGTCGGTAAGTGACTTGGTTGCCAGTCTCAGTTACCTTGGAGGATGTCAATTGTTCCTCCGAATCTTCTTCTAGAAGTCGCATTACTGCTGCTTCTAGTCCATCGTCTTTAGACTCATCTTCCGAGTCCATCACTTCATCTACTCTGATGCAAGCACACCAGTCTTCTAGAGACAACTCATCATTGTCTCTGTCATCTCCAGAGATGCCTTCTTGCTGCATCTCATATGCATCTTCAGCAGAGACATATTGTTCTTCCACTTCCGAGTTTTCCTCGGCGTCCACAGCATTTGCCGTGCCTTCGTTGTGCTCTCCAATTTCAAGAGCCTCAACATTAGCAGATTTCTTAGATCTGCTATTCTTCAGGCAATTTGAACTAATATGTCCCTTCTGATTGCAAACAAAACATTCGATTTGCTTCAAATCATTGTTATTTTGTTTGTGAAAGGCGCCTTTTTCCGGAGCCTTCAAGTTTGTCGGTTTCTTAGACAAACCTTTGGATGTGAGGAACTTGTTCCCTGACATCTTTGTATTAGAGCGCCTTTGTCGGTCGCGCTCTTCCCAGGTCTCATAGAATTGAGCTTCTTCTATGAACTTGGCGGCTTCAAAAATAGCACTGAGGTTGCTATTTTCAGGGTTGTAGCCGTGTCTAACGACCTTGGTCGAGATTTCCGGCTTAAGCACAGCGAGGAATCTCCTCACCATGTCATATTCAGAAGGGCTCTGGATCATCTGTTGACTCAGACGCTCCAGGTCCTTCTTTAATTCAGTCACAGACTGTCCTTTCTGAGAAAGGCAGTCAATTTCATAGCGGCATCTCTTGATGAGGCGTCCCTTACGAAATATCTTTTGAGGGCCACCATGGTGTCCTCAAAATTCCAATTCCTATCAGCATTCGAATTTATCGTGTGCTGATACCATTTCAGAGCCTTTCCTTTGAGGATCTGCCCTAAAAACCTGACTCTGAATAAATCAGCTTCAGGTTTCAACAGCAAATAGATGCTGAGGAAGTTTAGGAGTTCCCTAGTAAATTTTAGGGACTCATCGATTGTTTCTCCTCCTTTGTATTCAGGAGGAGATAGTTTAACCCCCAATTTCCCGAGGTTAATGGGTTCTGTAGCGGGATCATATGCATATTCTGCTTCTTTAATTTCTTTACGGACCATTTCATTTGTCTTCTCAGACGTCCGGTCTGAGTGCATTAGAGGGTTCGCGGTCAGCGATCCTCTTCCTAAATTGCTAATGGAGAAACTCGGTCTCGGGCCTCTCCAGTGATCGTTTTGTCTTTGAGGAGGATTTACTCTCCCTTCTCTAATATCATTGACCTCCTCTCTGAACCTGGTTCTTTGAGGGGGTGTGGTTACTTCAGGACTAGAACGTTCCTCGTTACTAGTCCTATTGACAGGAATCGAATTTGATCCTGTCAAAAATCGAGGTCTTTCATGAGCCTCAGAAGGTCTGAATGACCTTTCAGATGTTCCATGAACCCGGACTGGTCTTTGGAATGGGTTCATTCTGTGGAATAGAGTTTCCAGCGAGACTCCATTCTTAATTTCTGCTATGACCACATTTCGCACAGTAGCAGCCATTCTAACTTCATAATTAAATGAAGTTTCATTATTACCTCGTCTGCTAGCTATGTCAGATGAGGTGTTCATCATTTCCCGTTTCTTGAGTCCAATTAAGGCCTCAAGTTGATCATCGGTTATTGACAGATTTTCAGTCTGTCCGTCGCCATGAAACTGTTTCATTTCTGGAACATTTTCCTCAGCGGGTTCATCCTCACTGATATAATCAAGAGCTGAATCTTGACTGGCGGATCTGTAACCAAGCCCTTGGTTACGTCTAGACATTACTCGCTCGCATGAGTCTGGACGCCCTCAATATGAATGAGAATAGTCCCTTTGTCCTTCTAAGAGTGAGGCGATACGTTCGAGATGACTATTAGTCCTCTCAGTCTTTTCTTCCAAACGATGGAAGCTATTGCTGATGCTCGCATGATTTCCTATCATGAGCATCTCTAGGTTTCGTTGTCCTTGGATTAATTGTCCTAGGACATTGGCAGTTTCGGGCAGTGTCATCATTACATTGAATGTGCCCTGTCTGACCGATTTAGTCGATTGAGAGTTTCTGGTCAAATTTGCCAGATCCTCTCTGATGGAGTCCTCATCTATTTGTTCGGACTCAAAATCTAATGGAGAGATTGAATATTCAACCTCTCTTTCGTCAGTAGATTCCTCTCTGACATTCTGAAACTTGACTGCCCTTTGGTCAAGTTTAACTGTGATTCCAAGGCGTTTGCTCAAGGAATCATTGAAGATTTTATCAGTGATAGAGGTAGTTACTACCTCTGTAGGGGCAGGAGCCGGTTTGGCTCCTCTAATTTGAGAGGTGCCTGGAGGTTGTCCAGTCCTGTCTATAGGGAGTTTCTGGCGGTCCACATGATGATGAGCTCGAGGCACCGCCCTTTCCGTAGGAGATCGATTCAAATCGATCTCTGGTTTATTGGATTTTACTGCAACTGAGTACGGTATTCTTGGTGGTGATCTCGTCATTTTTGGTGACGGTTTCACTGGTGAGGTTCCACTGGATACCTCTGTCGTTTTTCGACTATTAGGTGAGGGCGACAGTCGTGCCCTAGGTTGAGAAGTGCTAGCACTTCTCCTGGTTACATTTTGGTCGTCGGGAGGCTTTAGGTCTCCCGCCACACTCATACTTACAGAGCATGGTACTATGACCGGGGAACTCTCCCGTGTCTTTGACGGGGAGCTCGAGAGGTCTTCCCGCCGTTTATACGTGGGTTTCCTCGGTGGACCGAAAGACATCGTTTAGACATCTTTCCGGCTTAAAGTGCGTTTACACCACTTTGGAAGTGTAAAAAAGTGTAATGGTTTTTGGTTTCTTACTTAATTCTCGCAGTGCGTCGTACACTGAACCAATTTATATTGGATGTGCAACACGGTGGCAAGAACAAAAAAGTAAACTGCTTATCTAATTATTTGGGCACGCAACATAAGGTCACGCGCATCACTATGTATAATAAAAAAGATAAAGTGCATTCTATAAACGCACTAAACAAACAGTCCCAATAACAAGATGAGGGCTCCCCAGAGGAACGACACAGAGCCCTCACAGTACTGGCCAATTGGCTATCCCTGCTAGTTTGATTGGATCCATCTGTATTTTTCCAGGCGATATGATCATTCCTAAGAACTCAACTTCTTGTACAGCGAATTTACACTTTTCCAGTTTCAGGAACAAGTCGTTTTCCTCTAATTGGTCTAGAACTTGTTTTGTTCGCTCTTCCAATTCTGTCTTGTTTTGGGAACAAATCAAAATGTTGTCCATGTAAATGATGAGCCATCCTTCGTTAATCATATCTCTGAAATATTCATTCATCATGGTTTGGAAAGTAGATGGCGAATTGCATAGTCCAAAGAACATAACAGTTGGTTCGTATAATCCTTTATTTGTAATGAAGGCTGTTTTCCATTCATCGCCTTTCTTGATTTGGATGTTATTGTATCCCCAGCAAAGATCTAATTTGGTGAAGTATTGCACTCCAGCTAGTTTAGTAAGGAGATCAGATACGAGGGGCAGTGGGTATGCATTCTTGATTGTCCAATCATTCAGGCATCTGTAATCTTGACATGGCCTTAACGCTCCACTTTCCTTTTTTGAAACAAAGAAGAATGGCGAGGCCTGGGGTGATTTTGATGGTCTGATGTATCCTTTAACAAGTTGTTCTTCAATCCATTCATCTAAGGACGACTGCTCCTTAATTGATAGTGGGTAGATCTTGCTAACTTTAGGGGTGAAGCCATTCTTCAAATCGATCGCATGATCCCAAGTTCTAGAGGTAGGAAATCACTCTGATGCCTTCTTCTCAAAGACTGATTGCCATTTCTCATACTCCATAGGTAGTTCTGTCTTTGGTTCGTCCCTTTTCAGCTGATGTTCCAGTGCCTGAGATGCTGATGTTTTGACCCTAATTGTTACAAGCTCACGCTCCTAACACAAACCCACAAGCCTCGCAGAGAAGGGATAGAAGGAGAGGGGGAAGAGAATGTATTAAGACTACAATAAACAGTAACCTAGGCCCATATACAGAGCGTAAGATAAACCATCTAGAGTCTAAAGAGACTCCAACTATCTACCAAGGTCCTTATATACTCCTCCTAGTAGACCCCTAGCCACCATGTCCCACCGGCACTCCCACAGCTGCGACCACCTTAATTCCCTGCCTTGCTGTGCGTCCTATTGTATCCATGCTTCTTGGGCGCTGCCGCCTGTCAACTGTTTAATAGACCAGGCCTGGCCCATTCCCATGATGTCCGGACTTCCCACAGACTGTCCTAGGCTTCCATTATAGGATGCGCTACCTCCCAGGCTTCCTGCGATCCCCATAGGTGTGTCTCCTGCCTTAACGAGCATTGATGTCCTCCTGATGACTTGACCTGATGATGCACTGATGCACTGATGCGTTGATGTGATCCCGAGGCGCCATCATGCAGGGTCTGATCCCCTGTGCCATTTATATCATTGGTTGGCTCAACCAACCGCCGTCCTGTCTTCTAGTGAGCACTGCCATGCGCTGACCCACGCGAAGTGTTCCTAGAGTCTTCCTAAGGTCCCAGACCTTGTGCCAATGATGCAGAGTGATGCCTGATCACCCTATGAATAAAACCGAAAATTAGATGCTAGGATCGGTTCCTAACATCACCTCCTCCTCAAGGCTTCTTGTCCTCAAGAAGCAAGAGCGTTGCTATGCCCAAGCTTCCATTGCTTTTCCTAAGACCTCCTATGCCGTCTCATGCTGATTTCAGTTTTTCTAAAAGGATTCCATATTGCGATATGCAAATCCCTGGTCGTCCGCCTAGTCTGCTGTATATTTCCATTCACCAGATCCCACTTGTTCCTATAACTTGACAAAGTTCCAACTCCCTTTCCTGGCACTGATCCAATTTCCCAACTTTTGGTTTATTGTCCTCCTGGCCTTTCTCTGAAAGTTTTTCTCCTAAGTGCCTATGCTTAAGGCTCCCTTGCTATTGACTTCCATATACATTTTATCTCCGGCTGTCCGAGATGGTCTATGTCTTCTGACAATTCTGCCCCTTCTGGTTTATTCATGCTTTTGATAACCCAGCGCCTTACTGGGGTTTTCGACGCACGCCCAAAAATAAAAAATTGAATTTATCCTTCAGGCCGTTATTGGTGAGGTATAGTCGATCCTCCTGCATTCTGGTATTGCTTCGGTCATCCCTCGTCGCACCTCGTAATGCACTCGTGACTCCTCAGATTCCCTCATTATGACCTCCATGCCTGTCGGATCTCTTTTCCCTCCTTCACCTCCTCCTCAAGATTTGGCGTCCCGACAAATCCTCAGGTAACTTGCGAGACTAGCTCTTCCAGAGCGATGAGCAAGTTACCTACCCAGAGCGTGAGGTTGTAACATAGGAAAAAAAAAAATTCCCATTTCTGTGGCGTCCTACTGGCTATTTGAGGAAGGTTGCCATCCTTATCCATATATCGTCGACTAGCCCTGCCGACTACTTGTCCTGCTAAATTCCTTGTATAGCTCCAATGCTCCTTTTAATGCCCATGTATTCATCCCAGAATGTCCGAACCTAAGTGGACTCTTGTCGTTATGAGAGCGTTGTTTTGTTCTAGCAGATTTCTACTGCTCTTCCAAGATTTGTCCCATCCTCCCCACTGGAGAAGGGCCATCGCTCATGGCTCCGCCAATTTGGACCTTAACTAATGCTTTTGTTTATCCAGCGCCTTACTGGAATTGACCCTACACATTATTTTAAAGTGGTTGGTTTCCACTAGCGCACAACCTCCTCCTCAGGCCAGACCCTAGCTTTTGATCTGATTGACTTTAACCTTTGCCAATATGGTACCTGATCGCAACTCCCATTCGCCCTTAGTGCTATATTTGGCGCGAACTTTGTTGCCCCTTGTTCCTAGGCAGCGGCAACCCTGCCATTAATAAATCCCCAATCATTTGATAAAGCAGTGATCATCTGTGTCGACTAATCCATTTCTGGCATGTCCCTGACAATGCCGTCCGCTTTATTTGTTTCAGCAGTTTGTTTCTGCTAACTGTACTCCTTTGGACTTGTTTGGATACAGTGAATGTCATCCCATGTAACGTGTAATCCTTCTGATGTAACTGATCATCCGGGTATGCATTGTCTAATGAGCGCATTTGTTAGGAACCGATCCTAGCATCTATTTTTCGGTTTTATTCATAGGGTGATCAGGCATCACTCTGCATCATTGGCACAAGGTCTGGGACCTTGGGAAGACTCTAGGAACACTTCGCGTGGGTCAGTGCATGGCAGCGCTCACTAGAAGACAGGACGGCGGTTGGTTGAGCCAACCAAGGATATAAATAGCACAGGGGATCAGACCCTGAGTGATGGCGCCTCGGGATCACATCAACGCATCAGTGCATCAGCGCATCATCAGGTCAAGTCATCAGGAGGATACCAATGCTCGTTATGGCAGGAGACACACCTATGGGGATCGCGGGAAGCCTGGGAGGTAGCGCGTCCTATAATGGAAGCCTAGGACAGTCTGTGGGAAGTCCGGACATCATGGGAATGGGCCAGGCCTGGTCTATTAAACAGTTGACAGGCGGCAGCGCCCAAGAAGCATGGATACAATAGGATGCACAGCAAGGCAGGGAGTTAAGGTGGTCGTGGCTGTGGGAGTGCCGGTGGGACATGGTGGCTAGGGGTCTACTAGGAGGAGTATATAAGGACCTTGGTAGATAGTTGGAGTCTCTTTAGACTCTAGATGGTTTCTCTTACACTCTGTATATGGGCCTAGGTTACTGTTTATTGTAGTCTGAATACATTCTCTTCCCCCTCTTCTTCTATCCCTCCTCTGCAAGGCTTGTGGGTTTGTGTTAGGAGCGTGAGCTTGTAACAGCATTGTTCCGCTCCTATCCTCAGTTTCTGATGACATCATTTCATTTCCAATAGCAGTTGACTTCTGCCTCAGCAATCTTTCCCATGGCATCCGCTATTCCATAAGTAGACCTTTTATCGAGGTGCCCAGCTCATGGATCGTCCAGAATTGATGTTGGTATCACCAGTGCAGAGTAATTCCTTGTCCGCAATCTGATGGTTCCGCAACCAACCCAGTTGATATGAGAAAATTGATCGACGCCTGAGCTTGCCAACCATTACATGCCTGGTGCTGTTGGTCGCCGATTGTAAGAGAGTGAAAAGCATTTGATGACCCAGCGCCTACTGGGGTTCTGTTGAAATTTGGCCCACACGCTGGTATGGCACCCATAAAAATTGATCCCTCATTCGTCCTTCGTTGAGGCAATCCCATAACACTTGCCGCCTTAGCAGCCGATCCCGAGACCTTCTTTACCGTCGCGCTCTTGGACGACGCTGACAATGGCGACCTCCTCCTCAGGCTGCCGCCTAGGGTTTTCTTGGCTCTAGTACCCTCACTAGTGCAGTCTTTCTGTGGGCGCTCACATTCCCATGCATGCCGTTTATTGTTACTGAACCAGCCCTGCCTCCTGGAGTCTTTTACTAAGGGCGCTGCTGTTCCCCTGATCGAAGATCGTCGCATGTGATCCCATGCGACCCTGCTGATGGTTCTTTACTCAGGGCCATCTCCCAGATTGATGTCGTATGCCTTATTTGATCTGCAGTCGGCTTCTGCACCAGTGATTGTTAATCGACTGTGTGATGTTCTTTGCCTGGCATCCATCCTTCCATAAACGAATGTATTGCTCTTTTGTTACAGCGGTTAGCGTCCACTTCCATCATCTTCAATTGACCCTGGGCGCTCCACCAGCGGCCAATCTCTTCATTTGGCTTCCGCGAATCCAATGACACCTCCTAAGGGACAGGAGGGATGTCGACTCTTCTTCGGTAACTACCCTTCCTGGCATAGTCACAGTACACCACGGTCAATAACGCACCCGCGCGTGTATGTTCGATTTAGTTCCACCAATAGACCTAAAGGGATGGTGCCCGGCGCTTCACTAGGGTGTCCTCGTGCTCAGATAACAAGATCTGATACGTGATTGGTATCCCCAGACTGTATGCCTTGATACACGACATGCCAATAGATTGTCTTCATCGGTTCCACCGACTTTTCCGCTGTAACTAGTGCTAGTGCCTGCAAGACCCTGCCTGGTCGACTACAGCGCGCTCTAGCTCTCGTCTAGTACAGTTTTGTTGACTAGTGTGGTCCCAGAGTCAGTCGTGACCCCGTTGTTGCCAGTCGATGTGATAATTGGGGATGGGTGGAAACTCGCTTCGACGCTGTGTGTGACAACGAGCAAGGCGTGCTCGGCACTACAGCCAACGACGAAGGGTGTGGGTATAGAGACTCTAGATTATGTTACAAGCTCACGCTCCTAACACAAACCCACAAGCCTCGCAGAGAAGGGATAGAAGGAGAGGGGGAAGAGAATGTATTAAGACTACAATAAACAGTAACCTAGGCCCATATACAGAGCGTAAGATAAACCATCTAGAGTCTAAAGAGACTCCAACTATCTACCAAGGTCCTTATATACTCCTCCTAGTAGACCCCTAGCCACCATGTCCCACCGGCACTCCCACAGCCGCAACCACCTTAATTCCCTGCCTTGCTGTGCGTCCTATTGTATCCATGCTTCTTGGGCGCTGCCGCCTGTCAACTGTTTAATAGACCAGGCCTGGCCCATTCCCATGATGTCTGGACTTCCCACAGACTGTCCTAGGCTTCCATTATAGGATGCGCTACCTCCCAGGCTTCCTGCGATCCCCATAGGTGTGTCTCCTGCCTTAACGAGCATTGATGTCCTCCTGATGACTTGACCTGATGATGCACTGATGCACTGATGCGTTGATGTGATCCCGAGGCGCCATCATGCAGGGTCTGATCCCCTGTGCTATTTATATCATTGGTTGGCTCAACCAACTGCCGTCCTGTCTTCTAGTGAGCGCTGCCATGCGCTGACCCACGCGAAGTGTTCCTAGAGTCTTCCTAAGGTCCCAGACCTTGTGCCAATGATGCAGAGTGATGCCTGATCACCCTATGAATAAAACCGAAAAATAGATGCTAGGATCGGTTCCTAACACTAATCCAATAGTCGTCTTCTCCCCATTGATTGTCCAGTGCCAGTTGCCAGATCATCTCATCTTGTCGTTGATCATCAATGAGGTGAATCATTTTGTTTCTCCAATCAATAGTCGGGTTATTCTCTTCTAACCAAGGAATTCCCAAGATTAATCGTTGGTCTCCTAACTTGGTGATTAAGAACCAGTTACTGTGATGCTTTCCTCCAATTAAATATTGGATTAATACTCAATGAGTGATTATCCCATTTGTGTTGATCGTTCCATCTGCGTTCCTAACTTGAATTGGCTTTCTTAGCTTTTCTTTTGGTAGTTTTGTTGTTATTTCTTCGTCAATAAAGTTCCCTTCTGCTCCACAATCAATGAGGGCAGAGGTTTCAGCGGGTAAATCGATTGTTTCAACAGTAATTGAAAGGTGTTTGTCATTATTTGATCATACTATTACAGAATCAAGCACTAACTGTGAAAGTCTGTTTGTTGTGGAAGTGCCAACCGCTGTGTGACGCTTCCTGATCAAAAACCCTCATTCTCATGTTCATTAAGAAGACCTTCTCGTTCATCGGCCTTCATTCCAGCAAGGATTGCTCTGATACTTGCAACTGGGTTGTCTTGCTTGTCCTGGGGCGCGTCTTCAGGGATAAATCTGATCCCCTTGTTCTGAAATGATGAGGAGGACCTGAAGGAGGTGTTTGGAGTAGTGTTTTGTTTTGGACAATTTTTTGAAACATGTCCCTGGTTTCCACATCTGAAACACTTCCCTGCTTTCATGTACTCCTCCTTTTGTTCATCTGTCAAACGTCCAGTGGGCATAGCATTAACTGATCGAGTTGATCCACTCCTAGTATTGGTGTTTCGGTTAAAATTAGAGCGGTTCCCTTGTCCTGGTTTGCGTCCAAGCGCTCGCATCATTTCCCAAGCGCCATGAAGCTGTTCTGCTTTTTCATATGCTTCTTTCATTGATAAAACATTCGCTTCAAGGATTTTAGTGGCGATACTTTCAGGAAGTCCTTTGACAAATGCCTGAAGTTGTGCGGTTGTCCCTTTCAATCCTGACATTCCAATCTCCATGCAGAATTTTCTAATATATTCAGGGACTGAAACATCGCCCCCTACCCTAAGATTGGCCAAATTATTCAAGGCCCTGAGTGTGCTATTAACCTCGCCCCAATCGGCTAAGAATCGCTTCTTGAATTCGGCCCAACTCGTCCAAGTAAGGGTCGTTTCTTCATCATCGTCTAGTTCCTCTTTGATTAGAACCTTCCAATTGTCGAGTTCCTATCCTAGGCAGGCAAGAGCAAATTGAATCTGTTTCTGTCCTTTGTTCTTATAATTGTCATCGTTCAAAACAAAATAATCTTCAAGGTTTCCAATGAAAGCCTTTGCTTCAGTTCTTTTCCCTGTAAAAATGCGCATGGGCTGCAGCTTAATATCTCCTTTAGAAGCAGGGGCTGCTGCGTCAGATGCCATCTTTTCTGTTTCTTCTTTCGGGTCTGTAGGTTCTCCTGTTTCGTCTTTCTTCTTCCCTGATTCTGGATCTCCGAATAGATTTGCTTCAATCTGTTTCTGTTCTTGGAATTCTATCCAAGGCTGTAGTTCTCCATCCCTAAGTGCGTATCAATCCTGTTCTGCTATTTCAGTGAGACTGAGATATTCGTTCCACCAAGAGAGTTCTGGTTCGTCTGTAGGCAGTTTGAATAACGAATGAAGTCCTTCTTCATGTTCTTCGTTTATCCAATCAATCCAAACGTCATCTGGGAAGGCGTCCTCTGGTCCTTCAGTGTAATCACCTTCAAAGAGGGATTCTGGTACTGGTTCGTTCTTTTTCTTAGTTCTTGAGTGGAAAAACCACCCTGTTCCTGTAGTTGATGGAAAGACTTCCCTTTGATCTAGGTAATACTTTCGTCTGAAACAGACGGAGCCATTCAGGGGTCTGAGGGTCAAGGTTCTGGTATCAATGGTGTCTGGCTAGTGTAGAAACACTGAGCAGTCTGAGAGTTCCAACTTGTGTTAAGATTGATGCTCCCAACACAGTTCGTTCTAAGTCAACAGTGGCAAGCAGAGTCTCGGTCCGCTCCCAGCCTACTGGACAAGTTCTGGATGCTAAATCAAATGATGACAAAGGTCTTTAAGTCGACGACGAGCTCAAGAAAAAGAGAGCGAGGAGTTTGAGTCAAAATTGGGAGTATGATTTGATTAAGTTGGAACTAGAGAATGTACATGATACTCTAGGGTTTATATATGTTTTGAGAACAAAGAGAACCATAAAGGGAATGCGCAGTAAGCGCAGCTAACTACCTATGAAAGGAAATATGAAAGCGTTAGCAAAAGGAGATAAATGTCCACTAAGTCATATAGTAATGATGATGTAATTAAGCATCCGTCATAGAAGAGGAAAAGTGAACTGTAACACTGGATGTTAAAACAGCATTCTTGTATGGAAATCTCAATGAAGAGATTTACATGGAACAGCCAGAAGGTTTTGTCACTAAAGGACAAGAAGGGAAAGTCTATCACCTTAAAAAGGCCTTGTATGGTCTTAAGCAAGCATCTTATGCTTGGAACAAACAAGCTGATAAAAGCTTGAAATCCTTAGGATTCCATCAATGTCTTTCAGACACAGGAGTTTATATCTTAAGGAAAAATTCATCAATTTTAGTAGTTATCTTATATGTAGATGACATTTTATGGATGGGCAATAACTCTGAACTGCTACAAACTCTCAAAAGCAAGTTCATGAAAATATGGGAATGCAGAGATTTAGGAAAAGTCTCTGAATATCTTGGAATGAAAATTATCTGAGATAGACAAAATTGATTACTAACTATCGATCAAATAGACTATGCTATGAAAGTTGTTAAACGTTTTGGTCAAGAAAATGCCAAACCTGCTAGAACACCTTTACCAGCAGGCTATGTTCCTAAACTAAATGATGGAACAGCAACTTCTCAGCAGAGAAGCCATTATCAATCCATAATTGGATCTTTATTATATCTGACACTTGGAACTCGTCCAGACATTGCTTATGCAGTAATCATGATGTCACAATTCATGGTTAATCCTTCTGAAGAACATATTCAGAAAGCATTATATATTGTCAAATATGTTGCCACTAATCCTAATGGCAAAATAATATATAATGGTAAACAAAAAGAAGCTTTTGTTGCATATTGTGATGCAGACTGGGCAGGTGACCAGATTAATCGAAAATCAGTCACTGGTTACATTGTAAAGTTAGCTGGAGGACCAGTTAGCTGGGTTTCAAGAAAACAGAAAACTGTTTCCTTGTCTTCAACAGAAGCTGAGTATATGAGTTTGTCAGATACATCTAGACAGTTAGTCTGGCTAGAATCCTTATTTTATGAAATAGGGATGTATTTAAGAAACATCCAATTAGGTGTTGATAATCAAGGAGCTATATTCTTAGCATCCAATCCTGCTCAAGAGCATAGGTCTAAACATATTGATATCTGCTACCACTATGTGAGAAATTGCATAGAGGAAGGAAAAGTGGAATTAATATATATTCCCACAAATGGGCAACTTGCTGATATCTTAACTAAAAACTTGTCTTTTGATAAGTTTGCACAGTTGAGATCTAAAATTGGATTAGTGATTTATTAGTGAGGGGGAGTGTCGAATTAATAATGATCTGGAGCTAAGGGGATTGAACCCACAGCTTCATGTATTATAATATCATTATTAATGAGACACTAAATAATCTCTTAATATAATCATTGACAGAAATTATAGAGTTCATACTCAGAGTAGAGACGCCAGCAAAGCACCACCTGGTGCTACCCTCTGTAGTGCTATGCTGGCATTACCCTAGGTAGTCTTAATGTACTCTGGCCCACATGTATATAAGGAGGGCCTTATGCCCTCATTTCAATAACATTGCATCGCCTCTGTTATCTGTTAGTTGAGCCCCTAGCTCCTAAACAGCCTTCAACAGATACAAACAGTATTAAGTAAGTCTCCCACTTACTAAGCCTCAGTCTGCACTGCCATCAATAGTTTTCAACAGGTGCTACCCTCTGTAGCACTCTGCTGGCATTACCCTAGGTAGTCTTAATGTACTCTGGCCCACATGTATATACAGTGACCAGCAAAAGGTTTCCAATGTTTGGTGAAACTGTATTGAATGGCTTATAGCATGAGAAATAAATTATATAAAAATCGTGAAAATTCAGAGTACATAGCTTAACATGTATAATATTAGGTAATACAGCATCATTCTGTAATCATTGTTATTGGAGAAGATAAAAATATATTAAACCTCACTGCTCATTGGAAACCTTTTGCTGCTGACAATCATAGACAACAAGATACCCTCTTCTAATACTTAGTATACCCTCCCTTTGCCTTGATCACTTTCTCAACCCTTCTAGGCGTGCTTTCAATCAACTTCTGACACTCAGAAGCTGGTATTGCTTCCCACACCCTCTCAACCCTCTCCCACAACTCCAAAACCCCTCTTGGTGCTGTCTCATACTATCCCAGCTTCCTTTTCAAGTGGTCCCAGAGATGCTCAATGGGATTGAGGTCTGGAGACTGTGCAGGCCACTTGAGAACATTCATACCATGCTCATCAAACCAATCCTTGGCCTTCTTGCTGGTATGTTTGGGGTCATTGTCCAGCTGAAAGATAATGTCATCAGCAGAAAATCCATAATACCTGATGCTTCTCTGCAATTCATCATCCAAGATGCTCCTGTAAAGCTCCCCATCCATCCTACCCTCAATCCTGGTGGCATATCCAACTCCATCCCACATCATACAGCCCCAAACCATGACAGACCCACCCCCAAACTTCACTGTCCCCTGCACAAGCCTATCATTCAGGCTCTCTCCAGCCTTTTTCCAAGCCATCTGACCCAAGACGATTAATTTTAGTCTCATCAGACCATACAACCCTTTTCCAGTCATCCATAGTCCAATATTGGTGTGCCAAGGCAAAGTCCAGCCGCTCCTTTTTGTGCCTAGCTGACAAAAGTGGCTTCTCCTTCTTCACAACTGCCTTCATCCCCTGCTCTTTTAAGCATCTCCTGACTGTATCTACTGACAATGGCTGATCAACAATGAGCTGGAGTTCTTTGGTCACATCCACAGCTGTTTCAGCCCTCCTAGAAGTGATGAGGTGCATGGCATGGTGTTTGTTGGTGGGAGAGAGCTTCTTTGGACGACCTCCAAAGGACTTTTGGAGGTGAGGACAGTGTTTAGAGCAAATTCTAGAGACTGTAGAAAGGCCATGGCCAGTGGATGAAGCAATAGCCTTGGCAGAATGGCCAGCATTGAGAAGGGAGATGATGTGTTGCTGTTGAGCAGGAGTGAGAGAGTCCATGATGGATTGGTGGTGGTATGGGTTGCTAGGACTGTTGAATTCAACTTAAAATCAACATAGTCACATGACTGTGTGAACGTAGTCAACAGAGTCATGTGATCTGTCTTGTTTCTATCCCTCAAATTGTCAAGGTTTCCAATGAGCAGTGAGGTTTAATCTATTTTTATCTTCTCCAATAACAATGATTACATAATGGTGCTGTATTACCTAATACTATACATGTTAAACTATGTACTCTGAATTTTCAGGAGTTTTATATAATTTATTCCTCATGCTATAAGCCATTCAATACAGTTTCACCAAACATTGGAAACCTTTTGCTGGTCACTGTAAGGAGGGCCTTATGCCCTCATTTGAATAACATTGCATTGTCTCTGTCATCTGTTAGTTGAGCCCCTAACTCCTAAACACCTCCAAACATATAAAAACAGTATTAAGTAAGTCTCCTGCTTACTAAGCCTCAGTCTGCACCACCGTCATTAGTTTTCAACAGTTACGTGATTAGGCATGACTGCATTTTTTTTTTTTTTTTCTGCATAGAAACAAATATATTTGAAGAGGTGTGAAGCACCTCTTCTGTACTCTACCACAGGAGAGATATGTAAACAACAAGAAGTTGAATGAGAAGACTGACTAATGAGCAGATGAGCAAAGGCATGACTGCATGCAACGGAAAATTCCATGAAAGATCGGTCCTGACATGTAAGCCCTATTACTTTTTTTTTTTTTTTCTTTTGAATGGAAATGGTGAATATATTCAAAGAGTATTGTACACTACACACTAGTAACAAAATAAAGCAGGGGATCTCATTGAAACCCTCGTGTTGGAAGCTCGAGAAGAGTTAGGCCCTTTTTGGTACCCGGTCAGGTTACAGTTAGGGTAGGTTAAGTTTCCTAATATAGTAGGTCAGCTTAACCTAACCAAGGGGGTCATTCGGTAACCCTCGGTTAGCTTAAGGTTCACTGTCACACAAGTGACTGCTGGCATGAGGCTGCCTCGGAACAGGCTCTCTTTCTCTCCTTCATCTACCCTCCCCCCACTGTCCCTACTCAGCCATAACTGTTGCTCTTCATGGCTCCAAAGTCTAGGGCTGTCTGGAACACTGCCACTGATGCTATTCTGCTTGAAGTACTTTTCAAGCAGCATGATGATGGAATGCAGACTGGTAATGGCAACTGGCACAATTCTGCATGGACAGCTGCTGAGAAGGCTCTCTCTGGCACTGAGCTTCATACTGGTGGTGTGAAGAAGACTGCATCAAGCTGTCAGAATCGTTGGTGTGCTGTAAGTGTTTTTATTTTATTTTATTTTATTTGGAAGCTCAAGAAGGAGTATAAGGAGGTCAAGCACATACATGACCTATCAGGTTTTGGTTGGGATGGTGTCAAAAACATGGTAACTGCAACTCAGCAGGTTTGGGAGAACTTGATCTCAGTAAGTCCACTTTCAGGATTTTCCTAGTCTAACAATTATATAGGCACACCCATCATATAAGAAATGGTGCTCCCATGCTTTTCCCCACTTTGATGACATGTATGGCCTCATAGAGGGGACTTATGCTACAGGTAAAGGTGCCTATCATCCTGGATGTGATCCTGCCAGTAGAAATGAGGATTCTGATCATGATGGATCAAGTCATGAGCCAGAGATTGATCCTTCTCTTCTTTCCCAGCCAGTAAGTATTTTTCCCTTATTTTTTCTCTGGATATGAATCATTTGAAATAGGAAAATGTCTCCACTCCATCACTGTCCCCCCCTTTGTCTACCAACCCATCTCCTACTCCACCTCCTGCTATTGTTGCACCCCAGAAAAGGCAAGCTCCTGATACTGATGAAGCCCCTCATCAGAAGCGCCTTCAAATGGATTGGCATGGTCATGGTCGCAAAACTTCAAGTAGTCAAGCTATTGTTGACATGGCATCTTCTATTGATCATTTGGCCTCAGCTGTGGCAGGCCCTAGTATTGTTTTGGCATCATCTCCAGAGTGTAAGAGGGCAGCTATCAAGCTAGTTGAAGAAGATGGTGATATATCAGATGATGGATTGATTAAGGTATACAAGCTTATTCGTCGTGATACTACCTTTGCAGATATGATTCTTGCTATATCTCAGAAGACACGTCGTACATCATACATTCACAGTGAGCTTGATGATTGAAATACCCTTCTCTTTTCATACTATTTGATTTATTTTCTTTGCTAGCCTATTTCTTTCCTCATAATGCTCTACACTTCTTCATCTTCTGCTAATACCCTTTGGTAGTCATCCCACATTGCCTGAGCAATTATATCTTGCCTTTCATTTGCCCTATTCTTCTCAGTTTGAGTAATATGGTGCCCAAGGTGTTCTGGATTAATTTGAGAAGCCTGAGGTAAGGTGTTGTTATTGTCAACATGATCATCATCATGTTGTGCATCATCATCAGGATCTGTAACATGAATGAAGTTGTGGAGGGCAGCTAAGGCAGCAGGAATTTTTGTCTGGGTTGCAATACTGTATTGTGGTGCAACAACCATTAACTTGAAGCGATGTTTGCATACACCAAAAATACGCTCAATGACATTCCTCAGAGATGAATGCCACAAGTTGAATAGCTCTTCAGCATTTGCAGGCCTAAAAAGTCTTAAAATTGATATTGGATTCATGCAATGTATTTCTTACCTCAATCCACTCTGAGCCCATTCCTGGAGATGGTAACGAACACCACAGTATGGCACCAGCAAAGCATCACAGGAAGGAAAACCTGCATCACCTAAAAAGTATGTCCCAGGTGCAATTGCAAGATCTGTCCTGTGTGCATTATCAAACACATGACTGTCAGCTGTCAGCAGCACTACCCTCCCAGCCAGTGAGGAGATAGCAGAAGCAAAGATCAAAAGTACAACCTGTTACAATTTCTTTCCCTTTCGTCGACGGACTTACTTTATTATATAATCATCGTTATGCGTTTCATGGACGCTCATCTCCTTTAGCTACTTTACCTTCACATTTCCTTTCTTAGGTATTTAGCTGTACATTTCCTTTTATATTTCTCTTGTTCTTTTATGTATATAAACCTTCTTGTAAAGTAGCTAGACTCCAGTTCCAACTTAATCGAATTCTTCTCTCAACCTCTGAACGAAACTCCTCGCTCTCATCTTTAAGCTCGTCGTTAATTTGACCTTTGTCATCATTTGACTTAGCGTCCAGAACTTGTCCAGTAGGCTGGGAGCAGACCGAGACTCTGCTTGCCACTGTTGACTTAGAACGAATTGCGTTGAGAGCATCGATCTTAACACAAGTTGGAACTCACAGAACCGCTCAGTGTTTCTACACTAGCCAGACACCATTGATACCAGAACCTCGAACCTCAGACCACCAAACGGCTCTGTCCGTTTCAGACGAAAATATTATCTAGATCGACGAGAGGTTTTTCCGTCGACTACAGGAACAGGGTGGTTTTTCCGCTCAGAAACTAAGAAGAAAAACGAACCAGTACCAGCATCCCTCTTTGAAGGTGATTATATTGAAGGAGACGGAAAGGAAGTCCTCCCAGATAACGTTTGGATTGAGTGGATCAACGAAGATCTAGAAGAGGACTTTTACTCTCTATTTTATCCACCCACTGAAGAACCAGAATCCTCCTGGTGGAACGAATTCCTCAGTCTCTCTGGAGCACCACCACAGGACAGATACGCACTCCAAGACAAAGGGAAACAGCCTTGGAGAGACTTCCTAGAACAGAAACAGATCGAACAAAGTCTATTTGGAGATCCAGAATCAGGGAAGAAGAAAGACAAAACAGGAGAACCTACAGATCCGAAAGAAGAAACAGAAAAGATGGCATCCAACGTAGCAGCACCTGCCTCTAAAGGAGATATCAAACCGCAGCCTATGCGCGTTTTTACAGGAAAACGAACCGAAGCAAAGGCTTTCATTGGAAGTCTTGAAGATTACTTTGTTTTGAATGATGATAACTATAAAAACAAAGCACAGAAGCAGATTCGATTTACTCTTGCCTGTCTTGGGCAGGAACTCGATGATTGGAAAGTCCTGATCAAGGATGAATTGGACGATGAAGAAGAAACAACCTTTACTTGGACGAATTGGACAGAATTCAAGAAACGTTTCTTAGCCGATTGGGGGGAAGTTAATAGTGCTCTCAGAGCGCTGAACAATCTAGCCAATCTCAGAGTAGGGGGCGACGTTTCAGTCCCTGAATATATCAGAAAATTCCGCATGGAGATTGGTACTTCAGGTTTGAAAGGAACAACTGCGCAGCTCCAGGCCTTTGTTAAAGGACTCCCTGAAAGTATCGCTACAAAAATTCTTGAAGCAAATGTTTTATCTATGAAAGAAGCATATGAGAAGGCAGAACAGCTTCATGGCGCTTGGGAAATGATGCGAGCGCTTGGGCGAAAACCAGGACAAGGGAATCGTTCAAATTTTAATCGAAATACCAATAATAGGGGCGGATCAACCCGATCAGTAAATGCTATGCCCACTGGACGTTTGACAGATGAACAAAAGGAGGAATACATGAAAACTGGAAAATGTTTCAGATGTGGAAACCAGGGGCATGTTTCAAGGAACTGTCCCAAACGAAACACCACGTCAAACGCCTCCTTCAGGGCCTCCTCATCGTTTCAAAATAAAGGGATCAGATCTATCCCTGAAGAGGCGTCCAAAGAGAAGAAAGACGACCCAGTTGCAAGCATCAGAGCGATCCTTGCTGGAATGAAGGCCGATGAACGAGAAGGTCTTCTCAATGAACTCGAGAACGAGGGTTTTTAACCCGGAAGCGTCATACAGCGGTTGGCACTTCCATAACAAATGGACATTCACAGTTAGCGCTTGATTCTGTAATAGTAAGATCGAATAATGACAAGCGCCTTTCAATTTCTGTGGAGACGTCCGATTTACCCGCTGAAACTTCGGCTCTAATCGATTGTGGAGCAGAAGGGAATTTTATTGACGAAGAAGTAACCACCAAGCTATCAAAAGAGAAATTGCGAAAACCAATCAAAGTCAGAAACGCAGATGGAACGGTTAACACTAATGGAATAATCACACATCGAGTCCATATTCAATATTCGATTGGAGGAAAACAATACAGCAACTGGTTTCTAATCACTAAATTAGGAGATCAACGATTAATTTTGGGGATCCCTTGGTTAGAAGAAAACAATCCTACTATTGATTGGAGAGATAAAACGATACACCTCATCGATGAACAACGGAATGAAGGAACTATCTGGCAAATGGCATTGGACAATCAACAATGGGGAGAAGACGATTACTGGATCAGAGTTAAAACATCAGCATCTCAAGCGTTAGAACATCAGTTGAAAAAGGATGAACCAAAAACGGAACTACCATCAGAATATGGAAAATGGCGCTCAGTCTTTGAGAAAAAGGCATCAGAACGATTCCCAACTTCCAGAACTTGGGATCACGCTATCGATTTGAAAACCGGTTTTAGTCCTAAAGTTAGCAAGATCTATCCGTTATCAATCAAAGAACAGTCGTCTCTGGACGAATGGATTGAAGAACAGCTAGCTAAAGGCTACATCAAACCGTCGAAATCTCCTCAAGCATCGCCATTCTTCTTTGTTTCAAAAAAGGAAAGCGGTGCGCTTCGGCCGTGCCAAGATTATAGATATTTGAACGATTGGACAATTAAGAATGCGTACCCATTACCCCTAGTATCCGACCTCCTTACAAAACTCGCTGGTGCACAATATTTCACCAAATTAGACCTCCGGTGGGGATATAATAATGTCAGAATCAAGAAAGGAGACGAATGGAAAGCTGCTTTCATTACCAACAGAGGATTATACGAACCAACTGTTATGTTCTTTGGCTTATGCAACTCGCCATCTACATTCCAAACTATGATGAACGAATACTTCAGAGACATGATTAATGAAGGATGGCTCATTATCTACATGGACGACATCTTAATATGTTCTCAGAATTTGAACGAACTAGAAGAACGAACAAAAAGGGTTCTTGATCGATTAGAAGAGAACGATCTGTTCCTGAAATTAGAAAAATGTAAATTCGCTGTTCAAGAAGTTGAATTTCTGGGCATGATCATCTCACCTGGAAAAATACAAATGGATCCTATCAAACTCGCAGGAATAGCTGATTGGCCAGTACCATCAACGGTTAAACAAGTCCGATCATTCCTAGGTTTTGGAAACTTTTACAGACGTTTTATTGGAAACTTTGCAGCAATCGCAAAACCACTCACAGATCTAACCAAGAAAACGGAACCATTTGACTGGAATAATGAGCGCCAACTTGCCTTTGACACCCTAAAGCAACGGTTCGCCTCTATGCCAGTATTGTTAATGCCAAATCCTGCAAAACCGTTCATCCTTCAAACCGACGCCTCCAATAAAGCAATTGGAGCGGTACTGAAACAGGCTGATGAATCTGGAGCACTCCATCCATGTGGATTTATATCCCATGCGTTAACACCAACGGAACAGAATTATCAAATTTATGACAGAGAACTGCTTGCAATCATCAAGGGACTTGCAGTATGGCGCCATCTATTACATGGTTCTCCTCATACGATCATCGTCCATTGTGATCACAAGAACTTGTCTTACTACCGAACTGCTCAACGCTTAACACCTCGACAAGCTCGGTGGTCATCATTGCTATCTGAATATGATCTTCGTATTGAACATATACCTGGCACAAAAATGTTCGAAGCAGATGCATTATCCAGACGACCAGATCATATGGGAAATGATGAGGAACAAACTACTGTCACGGTTTTGCCGAATGACCGATTTATTCAACTAATCAATGATGATCTTGCCAGCGAATTAAAGAGATACATGGCAAACGACGATTTTGGACGCATCCTTATTGAAGTTATCACTAAGCAAAGAGCACCACCAATTAAATCCAAACTACAGGACTGGACATACACTCATGGTATCGTTTATTACTTGGGCAGGATTTATGTGCCTGATCGAATTGAGTTGCGCACTCGATTAATTAAGGAGATACATGAAGCATTATCTTCAGGACACCCTGGACGATTGAAAACACTAGCACTTTTGAAGCGTGATTATTGGTGGCCTGGAATGTATAGACATGTCAAAGAATGGGTTGAAGGTTGCGCACTTTGCCAACAAATGAAAGTCAATACTCACCCAAATTCACCGGCATTAATCCCTATCCCATCAAAAGCTACACGCCCATTTCAGCAGGTCACACTCGATTTCATCACTGATCTTCCTGTTTCCGAAGGCTTTGACTCCATATTGGTCACGGTGGACCATGGCCTTACAAAGGGGGTAATTTTCACCCCTTGTAACAAGACAATCGACGCTTTAGGAACAGCCGATCTCTATATTTCTGAAATCTTCAAGCGCTTTGGACTCCCAGATGTCTTAATCTCTGATAGAGGACCACAATTCTCTGCTAAAGTATTCCAAGAAATACGAAAAGCATTAGGAATTGATCACAGGATGAGCACTGCTTATCATCCTCAAACAGATGGCGAAACTGAACGCGTCAATCAAGAACTTGAAATCTATCTTCGGATGTTTTGTACCAATGAACCCCACAAATGGAAACTACTCTTGCCTATCGCCGAATTTGCACACAATAATCGTTATCATGATACAATAAAAACATCTCCATTCCAACTTATGTATGGAACAGATCCGATCGCTATCCCTACAGCAGCGCTCAAAATGACTGCTCCAGCAGCAGAAGAACGCCTCCAGATGCTTTGAAAAGCCAGAGAAGAAGCTCTAGCTGCTCATGAACTTGCTAGACAAATGGTCGCTCATAGATACAGAGACAAGTCAATCAGATTCGAAAAGGGTGACAAAGTCTGGCTTGAAAACAAGAATCTCCACATTCCGTATCAATCAAGAAAGCTAGCACCAAAACGAGAAGGACCCTTCCAGGTTGAACAAGTCATGGGGCCAGTTACCTATAGATTGAAGTTACCGAAACAATGGCGCATTCACCCTGTGTTTCATGCATCGCTCCTCACTCCATATAAGGAAACCTCAATGCATGGTCCGAATTTCACTATGCCACCTCCCGATATGGTTAATGGACAAGAAGAGTTTGAGATTGAGGCTATCCTTGGACATCGGAAACGTGGAGCCGGTTATCAATACTTAGTCAAATGGAAAGGCTATGGAGCAAATGATAATACCTGGGAACCGGAAAGACATCTAGGCAATGCTGCGGATATCTTAGTTGAGTATAAAAACAGAAGGAACCTCTGAAACAACTCAGAAGAAAATGACTTACTATCGCACCAACCTCCAACTAAAACATAATATTCGTTATGTTAAAAGATTCTGCAGAACTATTGGACGATACACTCCTACCGTCAAAACCAGATATTCTGTCACGCAGATGTTCGTTCCTGCCTTTAAACACCCTTCCAAACGAACGCTCTCTACATATCAGAAACTGAAATATGTCCCAATGATGTCAAAACCGCCTAAAGTATCACGATTACCTCCTCACAAACGAACGCATCCACAAGGCCATACAGAGATCCCATATAATGCTTTATCAAAGTACCTTCCCCAGTATCATCGTCTCTCTTTTGATCTAGGGGAGTTACCCACGTTTCAGGAAGTCGAATCACATTACCTTCCAGCATCAGTTCACCCTTGTTTTCAATATGACAACGTTTATCACAGAGTTTGGTTACAACGAACCTTCCCTGAATTATCAGAAGCTTTACAACGGATTATCCAGCTTGGCAGAGACATTTCCGCGGAACAATGGCAATATGAACGACGAATGAACATAAGGGGAAGTGAAAATTTTAACCGCACACAAGCGCAAATGGAAATAACACTTGCAACCGAACGATATTACGATCTTCTGAATCAGGCAATACAGGCTAGTATGAACAATCCAGAAATACGTGTCACACGACATACACACCCTGAACAAATCCGTATTCCACACCCTGACGATGCAAGAACCCGATCAGAACAAGAAGAAGCAGCTAGGAACTCTCGTGAGAACTTTCTCAGAACCAGGGAACCTGAGATCGAAGAGATCTTAGCTTTGGACTCCGACGATGAGATTTGGGATATTTAAACCACACTCAATGGTCTAACACCCCCATCTTATCGATACAGCATGTCCGCTATCGTCGTCATCGCCTACCTCGTCGCTTTCGCCTTCGCGCTCTTGGTCACAGCCTGTGGCCACTGTTATGATCCCTCTCTCGCCGCTGCTTCCCCGTTCGTCGCCACCGCCCATGACCTCCCTATTGAGGTCTTCGTCACCGTCACCACCACCATCGACGATTATCTTTTCCCGAATTGGCCTGCCTCCCCTTCATCCACCGTCGCCGACCTCCACCAACATCCAGATGAGCTCGCAGACTTCGTTATTGAAGAAGAAGCACCTTTACCCACTCCACCTACACCACCTCTCGCCAGGATCCCCAACGCCACCCTTCTTCGGGCTCAGGAAGCCCTCGCCACCTTCATCGTCGACTATCAGCTTTTTGCCGGACCCCTCGATGCCATGCTCAACACCGCCCTCACCACTGACCCTCACACCATCACGGATGAAGAACGCGATGCGATCCTTGAACAAACGGTCCAGCTCGACTATATTACAAGGACGTTGCAATGGCGGTTCGAAACCGCTAACCATGATGTCAATACCATCGCCGAATGGTTGAAATCGCGAAGGGATCATGGGTGGACAAATGGTGGAAATCATGGTTGGGGAACAGGTTAAGAAGTCGGTGACTTCTTGCATACGAAGGGGGTAATGTTACAATTTCTTTCCCTTTCGTCGACGGACTTACTTTATTATATAATCATCGTTATGCGTTTCATGGACGCTCATCTCCTTTAGCTACTTTACCTTCACATTTCCTTTCTTAGGTATTTAGCTGTACATTTCCTTTTATATTTCTCTTGTTCTTTTATGTATATAAACCTTCTTGTAAAGTAGCTAGACTCCAGTTCCAACTTAATCGAATTCTTCTCTCAACCTCTGAACGAAACTCCTCGCTCTCATCTTTAAGCTCGTCGTTAATTTGACCTTTGTCATCATTTGACTTAGCGTCCAGAACTTGTCCAGTAGGCTGGGAGCAGACCGAGACTCTGCTTGCCACTGTTGACTTAGAACGAATTGCGTTGAGAGCATCGATCTTAACACAACCTGCCAAAATATTTGTGGAGATCCTGCCTTTTCTACTTTGGTAACAAGAAAGATCCTCCTCAGCCACAAAGGCATCAATCAGAGTCCCATCAATTGCACCACGACAGGCAGAGAAAAATGGAAAGAAGCAAGGATTGTCTGCAATTTCAGGGGGGACTTGATCAGCAATAGAGAGAGACATATTTTGCATAGAACTCCTTGGATACAAGCATGTTGAGGATGCAATGGAAACACCTCCAGCAGTGATAAATAACACATTGTATGCAGTAGCAGTGGCATACATACTTTGAGATTGTCTCCCCACTTCTCTGAAATCGCTCCTGCATTTCATGATTCCCCATGCCAGTACGTGCAATCCATAGAAATATTGCAAGCTGCTCCTCAGCTGTAACATGCTTGGTGGCTTTTAAACCACAATGGGTTTCAAGCTCATGCAGCAACTTGTGGAAAACAAATCGCTCCATGCCAAATTGTTGCTGAAAGCGTACTGGATGACCTATTAATGCCTGATCAGGATATGTTATGGGTAAAACTACAATTGGACTCACCAACCATCAACTCATCTAGCCATTTCTGGCCAGTAAGGACAGATGTGTGAATAGGCTGCTTATCAAGATGAGCAGCAGCATGAGTTGCCACTGTGAGAGCTGCTGCAACCTTTCTATGCTTCTCCCTGTGTATCTGAGCACTGGATAGATGCTTCTTGGACTTGGACTTAGAAGGGCTGGAGGTGACCATGGAGTGAGTGCGAGAGTGAGGGCTGTGACTACTCTGTTACATGTTGTGACTAACCAGGTCACTCGGTTTGTGACATGGGATGGCCTAACCGTAACCTAGCTGTAACCTAGCTGGGTACCGAAAAGGGCCTTAGAAAGCGCAACGGCAGCAAGACAATGCTGTGATCCAATGTGCACCATGACAGATGTAAGCCCTATTACGTTTTGCATACGTAAAGGAGATTTCGCCGGGTTCTACTTCAGTCTTCTAGACATGGATGCCGTAAGCCTCGCTCTAGACTCCAGGTGCAAAAAGTACCTGTCGCAATGAACTTCCATCCAGCCTACACGACATCCGAGAAGCGGATATACAGCCGATGCCCCTTGTAATACTGCGCTTAAGAAGACGGAGTATACCTACGTGCCCGGTACCCTCATTCCCAACAATACGAAAAATTGGATTGCCGAATCCAAGTGGTCCACTAAGGCGGTTCAATTTGATAAGGCTGGAAATCAGAGGGCCTCAAATCCGCGGATAAATCATTCATCATGCGAAGGAAGCATGAAGTGGGCTTACATATCTACGCCGCATATAGCTGCACCTGACTCTCCGATGTACGTGTCGAGGACAGAGACGGTCTTCCAATAAAACGACGCGCAAACTGAAATCGAGGGAGAGAAGTGCTTCCAACAGGCGCCTTTGGCATCTGAGTTGGCTGCAAAACTCAAGGCAACGGCGTACCGCTGATCCTCGCTGTTTTTGAAAGATTAGGTAGCGGAAGCGACCGTTCCCGGAGCGTTTCAAGATCATTGAAGGTCGTTGCAAGATTACCAATGGTGGCCGTCTGGGGCGACCATGTTGACTGTTAACACAGGGAGTAGTTGGAGTGCTTGCGAAAATGAATCTGTGAAGAACAAGAAAAAATCGTGAGGCTCAAGCTCTCCTTCTTGACCCGACCCAATCAATACTTGCGCTTAGATTGCAAGCAACCAAAAAACACAATCACTCTGTCCTTATCGGGACGCGGAAATCAGGGAATTTTGCCAATAATCACTGCAGAAGACAGGGCTACCAGGTTCGAACAATGTTCAGCAAGGCCGGAATTCCACATACGTTGTTCTGTCAAAAAATTGGACTGCCGTCAACGACCGTTCCTGCGAATAGTCGTACGATGTGATCTCATATATTCCTGTCTGCGTTGTTATCATTTCAGACGCATCGCTTTCAGGCGAAAAAGGACACTTATTGGAATGATAAGCGCTATCAAGCACCAAATGGCGAGTTGCCGTTTCTGGAATCGCGAATGTAAGCACGCAGATACAGCGTTCTTCCTAGTATGCAAAACAAACCCATTTTTTGACTTAACCGATATCTCCCGATCAACCCCAAACGGTAGACAGGAGGGGTTTTCCCAACTGGAGCTTATGTACAAAGTTCAACGCCATCGGTATCAATATTTTGGCCATTTCGCACAGAGGATGCACTTTAAGGTTCTCGTTTGACGCCTGGACAGACTTTTGAGCTGTTTCAAGATGTGTCACAAAGGGGTATGTATGTATGGCGGCTCCTGGATTTCTCATCCAATTGTTCTAAAATTTGCGTAAATGCACCGTCAACTCTTTCCAATGGCTGCCCCCCCCCCATTTCCCGCGCGTACTTATCATCATCATCGGTCTCTTGCGCGTGTCATGTGCCGCCACAGGTGTATGCATGAGCGGGTTCCTTGTATTCGTAAGCTCGTTTCATATCCACGTTCCATTTACGCGCGCCATATAAATGCGCTGGCGCTCTTTTCCAAGCGCTACCCATCGCGATCGCTAGCTTTACAGTGGGTTCTTATCCATGTCTTTTTGTAACTTGCGCAACTCATGTCATCCTCCTCCACCTCCACAGCATAGCTTTACAATCGACCACCTTCGCCGTCATCGATTCATCTCCAGCTCTACTTCCCACTACTGAAAAACAATCCTATAAACTATGAAACTGGCTACCTTTGCCCTCGTCGCTTTCGTCACTGTCCCAGCATTTACCCGCCCGATTGCTGGTTTTGACTCGTGCAACGCCTGGTAGGGTGTCTGCGATGTCGCTGACGGCGCTCACTAATTTATAATTTATAATTTATTATTCTTTCATTCAGTAATCATCGTCACTCTGTAGATCCCCGGTGCTCGCCTGGTTCGGCTTTCCACGAATACCCCCGGGCAAATTTTCTCCATCATCTCAAGTCGCGGTTGCTGCTCGGCCTTGATCGTGCCCATTACTTTGATTATCCCGAAGATTGGGATGTCGACAATGTGGATAATGATGACGGGTTTGACGATGATGCGGCCTTTGAGAATATCAAAGAGAAATTGAGAGGCGGTGACATTGACGATGGTTCGACCTTTTGGGATTTCAAAGAGAAGTTGAGGGGTCATGACTTTGACTGGCACTTCGAAGAGATGTTGAAGGGTCATGACATAGGCGATGATTCGACCTTGTGGGATTCCAAAGAGATGTTGAGGGGCGGTGACTTTGACGATGGTCGTTTCGGTGCTCAAGCTTACCAGGGCAATTGGATCAGAAATTGACTGGGTATCTCCTGTAAATAAGCACCCATGTTGAGCAAGTTTTTGATGAGTCATCTTGTCTTGCAATGGAAGGCTCTTTCCGCCTGTACCTGAGTTCCTGACCGACGGGAGCGATCAACTCCAAACTGATAGATACTTGGTCCGCGGGATAGCCTGGAACGAGTAGATGGAGACAACCACGAACGGACGCAAGTTGCGACTCGGCATCTGCGAGTGATGAAGAATTCACGTAAATCTGGAATTCCAAGAATTGGTCGTGTCCCAGTCATACTGCAAATCTCTTCGTCGAGAAGGAAGCGGTGCGCGTGCCCATGTATTCGATAGCACTATATTTACATGCAGTCAGATTACCGTAGCAAGTTAAAAGCTGAACGGGGAAAAGGGAAAAAATTGCTGGCTGAGTTTCTCGCGTTCATGCGGAAAATTCCTCTGTTTCATCATGTCATTGGTAATGGTTCCATTACAAGCGATTAACTCCATAGTGTAGTTCGAAATTGTAAACGCACGCACTATGGACCGAACTTATTCCTGAAAAGTAAACTGTCTGAAGGCTTCATAGCACCGCATGATTAACTCTCGGTTACCAAGGGGTCTCATCCCATCGCTGCGACGTCTTGGTACACGAGGTGTATGACGGTATACGATAGTCTCCGTTGAGGGATACAGTCCATGTCGAATACAGCGATCCAGGTCGGCAGTGACTCTGATCTTGTAGAATCTCGGGAATGTACCAGATATCGTGATTCCTGGACAGACCGAACTTTCCAGTGGTTCGAGGAAGAGATCGTTAACCCTAATCGCATTGTTCGTCTGGAACGCCGCAATCGCCTCTGCCACCAGTTGCGGCTCCGGATCCTGAGGGTGTATGTGGCTCTTGTCCTCTTGAACGAGGAGTAGTATTTCGGAATCTGCGTCAAGGACGCAAACGTCTGTCTTTGCATGCACTTGCTCCCCACACATGCTGAGCCGTATGTTCTTTCGCGTGCGAATAACCGTCTCCTCTGTCTCGTACCTCATCGCGCGCAAGAGTTCTGCAGCGAAGTCATCCACCGCTGACTCCTCACTATCAACGATTTTCATCGCAAGGTCAAGCCGCTTTATCAGGGCAAGCGAAGACGCTTCAAGCCCCTGCACGCGGTCCTGGTGTTGCAGAAAATCAGCAGGGCCCGTATAGGCTGGGAGAGGGCCACCAAAAAATTCCTGCTGCTCGACCTCGACGATGGAAATGTTGTAGGCTTCTAGTTCGTTTGTGCCCCATGAACTCCCTGATTTAGCAGATCGGAGAAGATTTGACATGGCTACTAAGCGGAACGCGCAATGATTGAAATATTGAAGGTGTGACTCTGAAAGTGGGACGGATGTCACAAAATCACGCCCGACAAATTCAACCGCCATTTAACGTGCTTTTTGGTCTTTTGGTCGACACAAACCACGAGGAATGGAAATACTCCCCGGGCGAACGAGGCGGGCGGAGCGGACGGAACTCTACAATACAAGCATTAGCCAACAACACAGCAACGACAAACTCACAAGGAAGAGAATAACCTGGCATAACTAGTGACAATGCCATGCTTAAGGGGAGAGGCCTTATGAGAAACACGAGTCTTTCTACGTTCAACGATTGTAAGGCCTTCTGGCTTGTTAACAGCCCTAGCACGCTTGAGAGAACAAGCCTGAGATGCCAAAGAACCAGATTGCCGCTGAGTCAGGAAGGCACGTCGGTAGTGACTAGTGAAGCATTGCAAAGCCCGCTAGTTTGTTAACAGTCCGGACACGCTGAAGAGAACAAGCCTTAGTAGGGGTCGAAATTTCGGCAGATTCCCGCTGAGCAAGAAGAGCACGTCGGTGTTCAAGCTTCAAGCATCGCAAGACCTTGTACTTTGTTGACAGTCCTGATGCGCTCAAGAACGGACACTGGCACTGACACGGCGGCCAGCGTGTCCTTCCTCGGCGTCCATGACAATGTTGGATTGGGAGGTTGTGGATGGTTGTAGGGGATTGACGACCAGCAGTGGAGGTAATGATGGCGTGCATGGTGTGTGATAACTAAAGAGAGAGTACGATGCTCGAGTCAATGTATCTTCAATATATACTAACAATTTATTGTCAGCCGCCGCACCCCTAATGGCTGCACGATCAGTCTCGAACGTTGTTACGTGATTAGATATTGAAATCCTCCTCGTGTGGGATTCAAGGCGACCTCGCGTTTATGCTGGTGGCAAAGCGGCGAAGGTTCCGCTGTCACAAAATCATGCTTCATTTCTTCATCAGGCATGGACGATCCGGTACTAACCCCAAAGGCTAAAGGCTCACCTGCAATGTCGACTGGTCCAAAACTTGAGCCTATCATGCCATGACTTGATCCACGAGGAAACCGTCGCAGGTTATCGGCTGTCCTGATCTGCCGCGTGTAGTATGCCTAGGAGGAAGCCGCTGAGTAACCAAGCTCGCTCTGTTTCAGGTACGTTCGTGCCACCTCCGATAATACACTTACGACCGGTATTCTCCGGACCAGGACATTGCATCGTAACTACTGCATTGCTTTCCTCTTTATAGATCAACAGGACTTGGGGTTGCGCAAGAAATTAAATATTTACTTAATACAGTGACTCCTGATACCATAACGACGATTGCGAATGTCGCACGGCATTTGCGGGACCCGACTTTCTTTCGCCACTAGTGCTGGACGGTAAGTACTTTTGCGCATTGACATTGCATAAGCGGCCTCACGCCGTGCAGCTAGCTTTATATTTCTATTAACCAGTGCAGGACAGTGAGTTCCACTTGCAATCCACCCAGTGACACACTTACTAGCGCCCAGCTTTACTTCCCCCACACCAACACATCACCATAAACCATGAAGTCGACGGCCATCCTCGCTCTCGCTTTCGTCGCCCCTGTCTTTGCTTATCCGATTACCGTAGCCGATTCAACTATCAGCGGGTACGTGTCACTGATTATATATATAAAGCGACACTGATCGACTTTTGGACAGGAATCAGCATAGCCTTGCGGAACGCAACGATAAACACGAGCGCCTTCACACTCTTGCCACTATTGCCAAGTTTGGCCTCGAAGCTGCAGAGATTTTGAAAAGAGACCTCGGTGAACGAGCATTGTTTGACCGAGGTTATGAAATACCTGCGCACCGACCCTTGCTTCGTCGATCCGTCGACAATGATTTTGACCGCCGTGACCTTGATCAATTGGAGACCCGCTACTTCGAGAATGATCTCGAAATGCGCGAGTTTGATGACGACTTTTTGGACGCTCGGGCCCTTGACTATAAGCTGGATTGAGAGAGATGGATCGATGGGACCAGAGGCCTGTATTTTGTAGGACTCTGAATGGGTATCAAGTCCTCATGCAGTACATTTTGATAGTTATATGTAAGATTGTCGCCCGAGGCTGCGAGCACTGAACTGAGGTCTAGTAGCCGTCATCATTTTTGAGGATTTGAGGGCACTGTGTGTGTGCCAACCCTAGTAAGCGGATGTCCTATCACCAAGACCTTGGCGTCCTGGGTAACTTGTAATTATCACTGCAACGCCACTTATGCATGGCGCGGATCGCAACACCGCCATGATCGAACAACGCAGATATCTGATCCGATCACCCTTATCGATACTGAGTGGTAAGCCAACAACTCGCGGCGTTTTCTCCAGAACATGCACGGTTTGTTAGAACCTCCTCCCTCACGGAAATGTGCATTTAGTAAGCTGGCAGTGATATACAATGTCAAGAATCGATTAAGAGAATGAGAGGCTACCTGGTTCTACTTGCTCTTCGCCAGCATCTCTCCTGCATTGATCAACCTCTCTGCAGTGTTTACACACTGACACCTCCTTCCACGCGTCTTGTGGGCTATCTTGTATTGCGGGATACCATCTGTGGATAAGATCTCGACCTGATCCTCTAGTTCGGACGAATACGATTCTGCGTGGGTGACAAATTCGCCCACAGGAAGAGGCGCGACCTTGAACTCTGGCCGTCTGGGGGTCTTCTTTTCCCTCTGCATTGCTGGAGTGACGGGCTGCAAGTTGATCACCACGAGTTGTTTATCGCCTACTACTGTCGCCTCATCAATGCGCTGCACCAAGAACGACGTTCCAGGAGCAAACATATATTCAATCTTTTTGGGATCGTCGGATAGTGGGGTGATGTACGCGGCTGCTTCCCAGACCCACGAATCATCCTCTGGCGGGTTCGCAACTAACAAGATGCCGTTCTGGTAGTGCATCGCGTCCTGGACGTTGTCTGTGAAACTCCACATCATCTTTGTGGTGATGACTTTCCCCTGTGACACATAAGACAACAAGACGGAGGCAAAGGCCATGATGAGCGCGTCGCCGACAGGGCCCGTGTTTAATGTGCATTGGAGAAACTCAATGCCAAAGCGATCGAGTCCCATCTGGTAGATGTCGACTTGTCCGCTGAAGAGCCGAGGCTTTGCGACCAAGGAAGTGCGTGGCATGAACTGCAATGCTGCAGCGATTAGACGATTCTGGACAGCGCTGAACTCGTGTAGACGGTCGCGAACAGTCGTAAGCTGCGACTCAACGTCTGCAAGTGACAATGCAGGTTTCATCATGAAAGAGTTCATGTAATCCGGGTCTTTTGGATTGTAGGTGTTCCAGTTGGACTCCCAAATCATCAATGCGATGCTCTTCTCGTCCAGAGGAAAAGGTCGTGTAGGTATGCCCGTATATTCAAATACTTTATTGAACACCATGCGAGCAAATGAGGCAGTAGTCCAGTCGTAGACTGCCATAGCGAGCTGGAAACTGTACGGGGAAAAGGGGAAATATTGCTTGCCGAGTTTCGCGAGTTCTTCCTTCGTCTTCCCTGGCAATTCGGGGATATTCTGATATGGGACATACTTCTGGTCAATCATCCTATCCAAGAATTCCACATCGGCTTTGGAGACGATGGGCAATGATTTCAAGGGGCCCGTCGTGCGGAGCTCCTGTCGAATTGCCTTACAGGCCGCCATAAAAGTTTCGTCACCAGGCAGAGTAAGATCGATGTTTATAAAATTGGAGATTATGCTCTGCGGAGTGATAGCGCAGACATGGCCGTTGAGGTCGAGGACGTCAACTTTAGAGCCTGGCAGTCGGAGTTCCGTGATATCAAGAAAACCTTGAGTATTAATGATTAGACGACAAGATGATCCATTCCCACCACGCCTGTGGTTCAGAGGGAGGCCGTCACTGAACCAAAGCTGGGAACCAAGCGAGTTGTCGATTGTGCTGAGCTGCCACATACTGGTGATGGCAGCAGACGCCAGCGCATTCAAGTAGTACGACCTTGCAGATGCTTACGTTACAGACTAGTTTATTGCTATCGCCCCCAAGATTATTAGAGCAGGCGGATCAGCAACACGTTTGGTGTAAAAATAGATGCGTACGAAGCCTTGACCCACTCATAAAGTCATTCATGGCTCGATACAGTTCTGTGCATTTGTCGGCAAAGGAAAAGGTACCCATTTTTGCTTCTAGAACTAAAAATCGGTAAATGCTCTGCTGAGTACTCCTGGTATCCAGTTCACACTTACACGTTCTAGTTGGAATGATTCGTCGGAAGCAGGAAACGAGGCTTCAAGCTTCAAGCTTCATGTGGCATTCTGTTGCTGAAAGGGTAGCAGATCGTTCGCTTGTTATCAAGATGCACAGGAAATTTCTCGATCCGCGTTCAGATTTGCGGCGAAAAGCTGTGCAAATAACGATCGCCCCTCGAAATATTACCATCCACGTGTAGTGCTTTCAAAGACAACACCTTAGAAGAAGAAGAAACTTGACTTTCTTGATAATCCTGGCAAGAACGAGGTCTGTACCAGATCGCTCTCTGCAGTGTACAAGCGCTAGAGCGGGGCCCGAGATTTTCGCATGATAAGGGTCGATGTACCTCTGGGCTGTACTAGCCTGGCACTAGCCTTCCTTACATAGTAATCCTCCCCCTCAATGTCCGAACAACTATAACGCATTGCACTGCCATGTAATGTCAATATAAAAACCGCAAAACATGTCAGAACTAACTCACTCCCAACCTTCTTATCGCCGCGAGCTTAGTGCTGGACAGTGAGTTCCCCGTAACATTCGCGTTGCGTACCGTCCTGACGTTATACAGCTCGCTCTTCATTTCACTTACCAGTGCAGGACAGTGAGTTCCGATTCCTAGGCGCCGGTTTACCCCACATTTATTCCTCCACTAGCTTTACAATCAATAAATCATGAAGCTTACCACCATTTTTTTCATCGCTTTTATCGCCGTCCCTGTTTTCGCTCACCCGGTTATCAAGTATGATCACTGATTGTCTGAAACGATGGCCATTGATTTATGGGCAGGGATGAAAGCCCCGTCTTAGAGCGTCGCAAGAACCGCAAGCCCGCTCAGTCCCGTCCCCAGGTCGCTCAGTCCCGTCCCCAGGCCGCTCAGTCCCATCCCCAGGCAGCCTTGTCTCGTCCGCCGGCCACTCAGTCTAAGCCTCATACTAAACATCATTTACCTCACATCCACATCCCTCACATCCACGTAGATGGAAAGAAAGTACTTAAAGGTTTCGAGACAGCCGGCGAGATTCTGGGGACTATTGCTGCATTCTTCCGGAGAGATCTTGACCATCGAGCATTGTTTGACCAGGGTTATGAAATGTCTGCGCGTCGCAACTTACCCCGCAGATCCATTGACTTGGAGGAGCGCGATGGCCATCACGCAGTACACACGGCCGTGGCTGCTGCTGGGATTGGCCTCGAGATTTACAATACATTCTCGCATCCGAATTCGAATTCGAAGAGGGAACTTTGGGATGGAAGCGACGAGTTGGAGGCCCGTGACTTTGATGATGAATTGGAAGCACGTGACTTTGACGAGTTGGAGGTCCGCGACTTCGATGATGACCTGGAAGCTCGCGAGTTTGATGATGACTTTTTGGATGCTCGAGGCCTTGACGAAACTCTGGATACGCTGGATGCACTGGACTGAGCGCATGGCGGAGGCGGAGCGTTGTTAGGGACTAGTCTAGTATACATAGGTAACCTTGTTCACTGAACAAACACCAAATCGTCGTATCAAACCAAAAAAGAAGGGGGGTTTTGCGGCGTGAAATGTATGTAGTGGCGCGCAAGCTTTACTCTGGTCTGCCATTGCAGAGAATCGCTTAGGAGTAAGCCAGCCCACGCTTAGCCCAGGAGATCCGAACGACAAAGTCAATTTTATTGACGTGCAGGAGCGGCTAGAAACCCTGTCACCGCACGGCTTTTGATAATCATCAAAGCAACAATCGCACAGCCGCACCACCTGTGTACTCCTTTCTGGGCCTCCTCACGCGTGATGCACGCGCCTTCAGCGATAACAATAATTAGCAAAAGGATGCGAGAATACCCATCATCAGCGCCACGCCAAGTTGGAAACTGTCATCTGACGATGCTACTCTGCAACGGGCCTCCTTATCCACGCCAGCGGAGTATACTGCCTGCCGCTTATCGCCTATCAGATCGGCGCACGCGTCAATGCAAAAGGTGCCTTGCTTATCTATGTATTTGTGTCATCGTTATGGAGAGTGGGGAAATCGAAAAAAGCAAAAAAAAAAAAAAAAAACTTAGGCGACCAACTCCGAATGGTCATGCCATCATTAGGGAGTCCAAGGTAAGATCCTGCCAGCCCGCTCTGTGGGGCAATCAACCCTGCAGAACTGTGTTGGACAGTGACTGGGTCTATCTTCGTCTTCTTTCTTGCCAAAAATCTTCAACCCCCTCCCACCACACACACACAACACCTGCCAAACCTTCTCACCTATCAAGTCGTCCTCTGTCCCGGCAGTACTCTCAAATCCAAGCCACCCCCTCTCTGCCTAGCTCCTTCTCCATCCCCGCGTTTTTTTTAGGTTCACCCGGGCCTTCCGCTCCCGCCTCCCCCGCGTCTGGTACGCCCATCCACCCTATCCAGGAAACCCGTTAGCACACGGCAGGACGTTCCCACCTCTTGACTTGACTTCAAGTTCTTCCGGCCTACGCCTCGGATCTCTACGAGCGTATCGCCCAACCCATAATTAATTCCACATACACTCACACACGCCCACACGCGATGATAAGTGATATGGCGGCGATGCTATCGGCTCGCTCGAGATGCGATGTATTGAGCGTTGACGAATGTAGTAAGAAGCTTTCCATATACCCCTCGCGATATTTTATATGTTATTAAAACATATTGTCACTTGGAATAAGCGCTTGTTGCATCGTGAGCAAACGGGCACCGATGACCCGCAGCAGAGTCGGCCGGCCCCCTGAGTCTGTCATCGATGTCATCATTATCATGCTTCCACACACACCATGTTTTCTCCAACGAATCATGGGAACAATCATGAATCCATTGATCATGCATGTTATATAATTAATTAGATTAGACTACAGCTTCTCCCGCCGTTCTAACAAAGATGGAGAGAGAGATAGAGAGATAGAGAGAGATAGAGAGAGTCCTGTATCTAGTCTAGCTGCTAAACACCTTCTTTTCTCTCGGTTGTCAACGGGACATGGGACGGGACATGGGAATCTGATAGGAACAGTCGGCAGCCCCTTACGTCAACTTGTGCATATGCAGCAGCCTGCGCTTCGGCTCGGATAAATAATTGAAGGGCGTTCAAGCCAACGAGCGCAGGTATAATTAAATGGCAATGTATGCGTCATTTCCACGTCATGTGCCAGGACGACAGCTCAAGCTCACTGAGTTTGGATTCATTCGCGCTGGAGCCAACCTTTTTGCGCCTCGGAATTAACTCGCATCATGGCATCGCAATTTACTATTTACACATACATACAAGCATTATCAGATCTGCAAGGTATATTTGATTTGGGTCGTATTCAAAACAAGCGGGAACATTTATTCTCATTAACACGGAAGTGGAACGGAGAAGCCCTGTCACGTTCCGTTAGCCTCGGATCCAAAATGGCAAATCAAATCACGTTACATTGGTTCTAGTGCCTCCACCCCAGGGCGTGCCGCCCACAAGGGTGGCATCCACGCCCAACCCTCTCTTGGCAAAGCCTTTCCACAACGTGCAAAAGTTCTCGCCGCCAGTCAGAATCTGGTCCGCTTGAATGATGGCATCACGAGCGTCGAAGAACATGGGACGGCAAGGCTGGAGTTTGAGGGCACTGATAACGAGTCTAGATAGCGAGGAATGGGTGTCAAGTCTTCATTGGACGATAGAGGATAGAACTTACTGCATCATCAGCGTGTTCCCATGCTTCGGCACTTTGAGTCCGGTCGCCGATCCAGCCCGATAGAAATCTGCATCGGGGAGTGTACCGTCCTCGAGTGGTAGGGGCGGATAGAGCGTATCAGAATATCCGTGCACCTTGATCATCTCGTGGGTAACGACCCAGAGCATCTCGGCCCATATTTCACCCATAGCGTGGACTCCCCAACGACCAGGCTCGTCGAGCGACGTGTAGTGCGACGGGTTGACAGTGCTGTTCTGTTCATTTTTTGTTTTTTTTTTTTTTCAATCCCGCTGCCCCCAAATCAATTTCATGTGACTCACCGTAGAGTAGACGTATTTCCGAATGCCAGTCGTTTTGTTCGAAGCCCAAGCACCCATCGGGAAATCGGTCTCGCCTTGTCGGCTACGAATCATCGTCGCCATATAGTCACCCCAACCTTCGCCCATTCCGCCAGCTTCACCCCAACCGAGGCAAGATGATTGAGCAGGGCCGCCAGTGAGACGAGTGGTAAGACCATGGGTATATTCGTGAATAACGATACCAGCTTCGAGATCACCATCTCTATATGGAAGAGCCATGTTCCAAAGGTACATCCGCATGCGCCCATTCTGACCGTCAGGTGGAGTCATGAAATTGGCATTATCCATGCCAGAGCCGTCTTGCGCATCCGCGATGACAGCGTCGTTTTCTTCGCCTCCTTTGCCAAAGTTGTATTGCTGGAAGTTGCCAGACACTTCATCGAATCCGTAGCGGTAGTAGATGTCATGAATCAAGTTGGTCGTGTAAAATAGTTGAGTGATAGCAGCATCGACAAAGGATTTAGACTCCTTCATGGGGTCAATTCCTGGACCGGCTTTAGGATTGTATTCATAGTCAAACGTCATGATATCGTCGGCCTCTGGTCGGTGATTATGGATGAAGTTGTCACGGCCTTCCCAGTCTTCCTGTGCAAAGATGTTGTTACCCCAAGTGGTAGTCGTGTTCCTCCAGAAATGTTCGGAGGCCTTGTGGCCTCTGAAAGTGGGATCAACGGAATAGGGAATAGAATGCCAGCCAGCAGGAGATGAGGCAGTGTCATGGGTCTCTGTCTCAAGGCTCCGTTCACCACATTCTGGGTCATTAATGCCCCATTTGAAGACGTTGTATGTCGCCTTGGGCTTGGGTTTAGGAACGGGCGAGTCAGAGGCCCAGTCAACAACGGAGATGATGCGATGAGGAGCGGTGGCGGAGACGGCAGCCTCATACCAATTGTCTTTCATCTCGACGACAAACTTCCATACGAGAGCGAGTTTGGTGGCAGTCTTGTCCTTGTTGGGTACTTGGATGTAAGCGAGACCCGCTTTGACAGGGCTAACGGCATCAGGCACGTTCTGAGCAAGGAATTGAACGGAATCTCCCGTGAGCGCCAAGTGGCTCGTGTCAGTAACGTGCATCTTGTTGAGATAGTTGGCAAAGTTGGACTGAATGTCTTGAGCTACATCATCATTTGGAGTTGCGGCCATCATGAACTGCAAAAGCGCGGGCCGGAAGTCTGCGGGATCGGTGGCGGAGGTATATGCGGACCCCGAGAGGGCCTCAGGAAGGTCATGGTACAAGCAGTTGGAGGTGTAAATATGGTCTAGTTGAGACGAATCCGGATGCTGCTTGTGTAACCCCATGGGCACTTGATCAGAGGCAAACAAGGACGTCGAGGTTCCGATGTGGTTGATAAGCTTTTCGCAAAATTCCGAATGGGGAAAAGCGAGCAGGTCGGAATCGGGCTGTTCAAACAAGGCAGGAGCCGGTCCGGGGTAAAACTAGTGCGCGCGCGTTGAGTGACGCGTGCAGATAACACAAACCTGAAACACGTACGCTGTTTCCAAAGGAGAGAACGAGGCCGTCTTTGATGTTAATATTCATGTCACCGTCTACGACTTGTAACCCGTTGACAAGCTGGCGGACATAGACATGGGTAACGCCAGTCCGTTGATCGGTGTACGAGTCAGTTCTAATGTGAAAGCTCTTTGAGCCGTCTGCGAGGTCGCTTGCGAGCTTGTCCTCAACAAAGCGACGCGCCACATCCAAGGGAGAAGCATTTGGCCCTGGAGCAAAGGCAGAGCTGAGGCGAATCTGGTAGGGACTAGAATAGAAGGACCTGTGGGGATGGTCAGGACCAAAACCCAAGGATTTACGACGTGTGGGGCCGTGTGCAGCAACGGGAGATGAGGCAAAGATGCCTGCGACGACGAGCGAGGCAAAGAAAAGACTGCGCATGGAGGAGGAAGTTGGGGTTCAAGGCAGCCTTGCGGTCAGACGAGCTGACGGCGCTAGATAAGGGCGGGATGGTTTCACGTGGCATTTGTAGTGACTAGTTTATGAGTATTTATTTGTAATCTGATACTCCGGCCTTTTCGTATCTGCCGAAACGATGACGGAAGAGTTGATCCGCTGGCTCGCCGGTTTTATCCCACGCCTGCCCGCCTGCCCAGCCTTGTGTTTGTTCGATCCAAACATCGGTTGGCCTGTCCATCCTGCAGCCACCAAAGGCGAGTGCCCAGATGGGCGACCAAAGGCGCTGCCACCAGGCGACGTCCGGGTGTGAGTTGAGAACGTGTTCGTAGAATAGTAGCTGGCCACCTGGCTTGAGCAGACGGTCCGTCATAACGGCAATAGTATCTTGCGGCGCAGGGACGGTGCATAAAGTAAGAACGGAGATGAGGGTATCGAGCTGTGACCCTGTAGCGGACAGGATATGGTCCGTATCCTCGGCCCCACAGGAGAGGATGAGAAGAGAGCCGTTATCCTCGGAGTAGCCGGCGGCATTGGCGGCACGACGAATGCGGGGATGCATGAGAGAGTTGGGTTCGAGAGCAATGTAACGAAGGATCTTGGGGCGATCGAGGTATTGGAGGGTGTGGCCATAACCAGCGCCAATGTCGAGGACGTGACCTGAGGCATGAGGGGTGATGAGACGACGTTTGTCGTTGGAGGAGTTGGCATCTACACCATCAGCAAAGGCGGCCCAAACGTGGGTGAAAAAGAGAGTGGAAAGAAGGGTCGGATGGAGGAGTAGCCGAGGGTTGGATAAAATGGCTCGGATAGTGGGAGCGAGTGCGAATGCGACGGCCAAGCGCAAGTCAGTGAGAGGCGAGAGACGCCAACGGAACATGAGTTAGATAAAAAGGCTGGCTAGGTGTTGAGTAGTTGCCCACGTCAGACCTTCAGGGCCAGCTCTCAGCGTTCCATGCGTCCAAAACTGCCACCTCGACGACTGAGTAGGCACCGGCTACGTCCGCGCCGCGTAAGTTGCTCCGGCCCACCTCGCTTCGTCATCAGCGTGACCCGTGTGACAGAAACGAACAAGGCGAGGGACGAGGAGCACTATGACCCGCTCGCCCCCTGCGCTTCAAACCCTTCTCGCTGCCCTCCTCGCCGCCATCGCTCGTCTTGACAAGCGTTTCTCTTTATTAGTCTCATTCAATCGTCTCTCCTCTCATCTCTTTACTCCCTCAGATGCTCTCTATCTCCTTCACATTTTTCTCGCCGCCGTATGCCTTGGTCTCATGGACTTTCCGCCTTTCCCTTACAAGCTAGCCATCCCTGCCCTCTACTCTCTCCTCCTGATGGTTCCCTTCACTTCTCAGTTCTTCCTCCCCGCTGCTCCCATAGCTTCCTATCTTCTCGCATTCTACTCTTCCCGCTTCATATCACCTGCCTACCGCCCTTCCGTCTCCGTCTCTCTCCTTCCAACCCTCGAAACAGTTCTTTACGGCGCAAACATCTCAGACATTCTCACGCGCTTCACTCATCCCGTCCTTGACATCATCGCTTGGATCCCCTACGGTGTTGGCCATTTTACTCTCCCCTTCGTTGTCGCCCTCCTTCTATGGCTTTTCCGTTCAAAGCCAGTTTTGCACTTTTGGGCAAGTGCCTTTGGCTACATGAACCTCGTTGGCGTCCTCATGCAGTTGGTTTTCCCATGCTCACCACCCTGGTACGAATTGCTCTACGGCCTCACTCCCGCCAACTACGGCATGCCAGGCTCCCCAGGTGGTCTCGCACGCATAGACGCCCTCTTCCATTCATCTGGCTACACTACCGCCTTTTCAAACTCGCCCCTCGTCTTTGGTGCTTTTCCCTCCCTCCATGCCGCCTGTGGTACCATGGAGGCTCTTTTCATCTCCCACTTCTTTCCCCAGCACGCCAAATTCGTTTGGATTTACGTCGCCGTCCTTTACTGGTCTACCATGTACCTCACCCACCATTACCTCATCGATGTCGTCGGTGGCGCATGTCTTGCAACCGCCTTTTTCTACCTCTTCCTCCCAGATGACCTCAAAGGCCCTTCCGCCCTCTTGCCTCCGCATAATTTCACCCTCCTTGCACCAAACGCATACGCATCCCTCCCCTTCCACATGGGTAAGCCGAGAAACAAGTACGCCCTCTACGACCTGAACGACCCTCGCGTCGGCATGTCGCACGGTGCTGCGGCGGCAGCTTCTGCAGCCGCATCAGCCTCGGATGAGGATTGTTATGACGACGAGTACGACCCCGACTCATCTTGCTCCCCTGGTGGACCACGGAGTGGCAAATCGTACCAAGAGTACCCCAACACCCCCAACTCGGCCGCCCCTCTGCTTCTTGGGTCCCCACCCAAGTCGAAACGGCCCGCCAGGAAACACGGGAGAGCTGGCAGGGGTCACCGACATACGGCGTCCATTGCCAGTCTGATCAGGGGCGACGAGCGGAGTGAAGAAGATGGTTGGAGTCCCGTTGCGGATCGCTTCGTATTGGCACCTGCCCCACCCGGTAGCAAGGGCACCTAAAGTGTACACATATACCTTCTCTTTCTCTCTCTCTCTCTTTCCATCATTTTTTAATGTTCAACAAGAGCCATGCCGTTCGTCTCGCACGACCATTACCATTAATTCAGTGTTCTTTGCAACACACCTCTCCTTGCGTAGACAAAAACTGCTATTTTATTTTATATCGCATGTACATAAACAACACAAGTAAAAAAAAATCCTCCTTTTTGTGTTTTACATCAAGAACGGGTCGACATCCCCGGTTACGCCGGCTACATTGCCGTTGCTTTGGTCACCCCCGCTCTCGTCTCCGTTTGTCGACGGGCCTTGGTGGCCCGACACAACGACCAACGCACTGACTCCAAATAGCGCTGCCGCTGCCGCTGCCGATGCCGCCTGCGTCATCATATCATCTTCAGTCTCCATGTCCGTAGTAGTAGCAGCAGCACCAATCGTATCCATCTCCATAGTATGGTCTTGTTCGCCCTCCGGGGCTTCATTTTCTTTCACCAATAAATCAGCGAAGGCGCAAAGCAGAAATAGCAAACCTTACCTTTGTTCGAGTTACCTGGGGAAGAGGAGTCTTCTGGGATAGGCTCATATTCCTCATACTCCTCCTCATATTCCCCTTGAGGCTCACCACCTTCATCAATCGCCATCTGGTCTTGATCTTCCTTCGGCACCCCTCCCTCTTCCGCTTCCACTTCCGCCTCTGCCTCCTCCACCTCCGCCTCCACCTCCACCTCCGCCTCCACCTCCATTGATCCAGGCTCAGCAACCGCTGCCTCTCCACCCACCTCCTTTTCGACATGTCCAGAGTGTTCCTCTTCCTCTTCCCCATCCGCATCTTCATCGCACAATACCATCTCCCTCTTTTTCATGGCCACCGACAACGCCTTGGACACAGGCGGCACGTCAATCCCGTCAATCACCATCCTTTGGCCCATACCATTGGTGAACGGTTTCCTCCCCGCCCTCGGTCGAGCAGTCGTCGTCGTCGATAGGTTCCCCGGTCTTGCACGCTTGCGAGTCCGGACTTCATCAGGCTTTTTTTCTTCCCCTGCATCTGTCTCGGCCCTTTCCTCATCAGCACTGACCACCCCATTCACGCGCACCGTCTTCTTGCGAACATTGATCGCCCTCTTGGTCCTCCTCCCCCGCATCCTCCCCACTGAAGCAGGAGCGGCCGAAAGAGTCACCTCTTCTCCTCCTTCCTCGCCCTCTTCTTCAGCAGACGTCCCCGAAAACACCGGCTCCGAGATCCTCACTCGACCACCCGTCCTCGCCCGCCGTCTCCTCGCTCCACCAGACACGGCAGCACGACCGCGCGCCGCACGTCCAGACCGGCTCACAATCGCTGACACGGACACGGCCTGGCCGCCAGCAAGCACCAGCAACCGCTTCTTGCCTCGCCCATGCCTCCCACGCCCACCAGGGCCAGGGTCGGACACGACCACCCCCCGTCGCTCGGCTCTGAACCGGGTGTTGTAGTTGCTCACGACGTTGATACTAGTGCTCGTGCGCGACCGCTTGGAAGGCCGAGAGCGCTCCACTCTCTCTTCTTCTTCTTCTTCCTCTTTTTCATCGTCATTGTCATCATCATCATCACCCTCATCATCACCGTCTTCTTCTTCTTCTTCTTCTTCTCCTTCTCCTTCTTCTTCTTGTTTTTTCTGTCTGGCTCTGCCCCTGCTGGGTAGCGCCCGGAATTGTCTGCCTTCAGACGTCACACCAGAGGTACGACGGGTAGTTGAAACCTCTCGGTTTGCGGTTGCTCTTGTTCGCTTTTTGGACACTCGAGTAGGCGGAGCAGACGAGCCATCAAGGGCCCTAGGAACTGCGATGTGAAAAAAAAAAAAAGTAGATCGAATTAGAGCGAGAGATAGAGCGAGAGAGAAGAAAAAAGGCGATTACTGACGTCCGACTTTGGACACGGTCTGTAGAAAAAGGGTCATGGCAGAACGATTCTTGTTCTTCTTGAGGCCGAGGTCGCGGCATATGCTTCGCATGCTTTCAGCCTTGAGTTGGTCCCATGGAAACTGGGACGGAGGCGCAACGTCCTTGACCATGTTGTTCTAAGAGAGCTGCTGAGAGAGACAAAAGTAGTGCTGTCAGCACAATCTTGGCCAAATACTCTCACGCTCAGCGATTGGCTACAGAACGTAGAAAGGCAACAAGCTCTGCCATCCTCGGCCTTTCTGTCCGCTCGTCCGTCCAGCACCGCTCCAGCGTCCGCCACAACCCATCCTCGTCCAACACAGACACCCCCAGGAGCTTCCCCCGGCACGGCCGTACTCCCCGTACCATATCCACCAACACCGCCTCATCGTTCATCCTGTGCGGAAACGGCAGCTGTCCCGTCAGCACCTCCAGACACACTGCCCCGAACGCGTACACATCGCTGTGCGTCGACACGTGCATGCTATCCACCTCGTCGTCCACCAGCGCGATTATCAGCTCGGGTGCCATCCACCGCATCGACCCCGCAAACCACGAGCCCGTCGAGCCTAGCCTCTTATCCACCCCTTCCATCACCTTGGACAGCCCGAAATCACTGATCATTGCACAGCCGTACTCATCGATCAAAATGTTGCCCTGGCCACCCCCGGTTTTTTTTCTTAGCAGAAGCCTGATAGGAGAGTGACAATGATGCACCTACCCCTTTGAGGTCGCCATGTACAACGACAGGCTCGCAAGAGTGCAGGTACGCCATCCCAGATGCTACCTGGATCAACTTGAGAACACAAAAAAGTTTTTTTTAGGAAAAGCTAAGCGAGAATTTCGAAGTGTGTGACCTACCAGTTTTATCTTGTCCACCGCGTGCTTCGTAATGTACTCTGTTATCGTCCCATTCTCGCACCACTGTGACACCATGCCGATGCTATGCGGCGTCTGCATCAGGCCGTACAGCTGATTGACATGTCGGTGGCAGAGCCGGTGCCAGGCGACACATTCCGCCTGCAAATGCTACGGACGAAAATGCGTTATACACGCCTCCAGGGGGCAGACGCGACCCACAACAAACCTTGACAAGCTGCTCCCGCGGCTCACGGAACATCACCTTGCGTAAAAACTTGACAGCGACCTGTAACATGATGTCTCAGCATCGAATCCATCATCATCCATGCAAATCGTACCTGTTTCTCCCGCTTTTCCACCTGATCTCTCCACAAGCCTTTCCACACATCCGAAAATGAGCCAAAACCGACGGGAGAGTCTCCGATGAGCTGAACCTCGTCCGTCAGATCGAGCAGAGCAAGGGCACCTTTGACGACTAACGTCTTGGTCACACACTGCTGCAAAAACTTTTGGCGGCACCGTTGCTTGAGCCTGCTGTAATCCTGGTGCTCCTGAATCCACCGAAACTCGTCGTACGAAGACAGCGTCAGCGTCGTGGCGCGGAGAGAGTGGAAGTAGAGCCGTTCTGGATATGTATTGAGTATCATGGCGTTTCGAAGATGAATGTCAATGGCGCTTTCAATGCCCACCGATATTGTGACGACGGGTTCGTCCCCTTTATTCGAGCCATCGTCGTCTTCGTCTCCCAAAAGATATACTGCGACAGTGGGAAGAATGGGGAAAAAGAGATGGCGACAGTCCCTACATCGGGATTCATCAGCATTGACTTGGAGAATGTTACACTATCTTACTTACATATTCTCTTGATAGTTTTCTGTCAGCGTTCCATAGCAAGTATCGGGTAGGAGAAATTCCTGTTCGTCGGCCGCCACTCCTAGGCAGATTTCTGCGTTGCGAAAGGACCAACAGTGCCATTCCATCGCTTCACGGAAACGCCTGAGCACCGCCGTGGAGGTGTGCTGGCACCCTGCTGTACCTAATCCTGTACGCGGCTTGTCGTCGCTCGAGGTCAGAAAGGCCAGAATCATTCTCAGGACGACGCGGAGGTGGAGCTGGCTGATCAGAGGGCGGTACGCGGGATATATGATTCCCAACCCGGACGGTGCCAAGCGGTCTACTGGTTCTCTGATGGAATGGATGGTCTCCTTGTACACTCTGCTGTTTCTAAACCGGAGAAACGCAAAGTATCTACGCAGAGTATCTGCTAGACATCGCTCCACTTGTATTTCTCTACAACTGCCGTCGCTGCGTATTTGGTCCACAAGGCCTTCCAGTGCCTCTTCTGCTTTGCATTCTAAGTGAACGAACGCGTCTTGGGCGGCATCGAGTTCCTCTCTTGTAGCCGGGTCGACGGTATAGGTAAAGTCGTGGAACACGGAGCGCCGAGAATGGGTAGGCGTCTCCTGCCAGACTTCTGACAGCAAGTTGTCGTACACGTCATACATGTGTACCGTATTTGAAGGATCGGCGCTATCATGGAGATGGCACGAACGAAGTTTCCAGTAAAACCCTGGAATGTAGCTTGGAGCGTTCCTCATGCATGTAGACACGGCGCCCAACTTGTCGGGGTTGGAAGGAACTTGGGGGCCCATTAGGAACCAAGGCGAGTAGTAAACCTGGGACAAAGAAAGGCCAATTGGGTATTTATGCCATGGACCTGTGCTGTTGATGTGATGAAGTCATTGAGTAGAGCCCGTCAATGATGTCACAGCGCGTGGCCCGTCAGATGCCACGACACAAAATGCTACAGGGCGCAAGGCAAGCCAGGCTTGAGCTTCGACTGTGGATGAAGTCTACTCAGCAATACAACACAAGAAGCTTGCTTCGTTGTTAGGTCTAACGCAAATTTCCTGCTGCAGCAGGTTTTGTCATGCCTGGCTCATTCGATGCGCGTCGCGATCCTCTTACGAGACAGAGCTTGGGCCTCGGAGATGCTTGTCCAGTACCTTCACTCAGCTGGCCATGTCGTCGTCCTGGTCGACAATGCTGCTGCAAGGGACGTCTTCAACGGGTTTCCGGCGTTTTCGCCGCTCCGCCGGTCAACGTTTCAACACTGGCGCCTCGCGTCTCGCAGTTGCACCGTAGCAACCCACACTTGGTGCTGTAACTCCTGCGACGACTTGCCCACGCTCTTCTCGTGTTTTACGCGCGTCGCCATGGACCACTGCATGCCTACATAGGCTTCATCACCTTCCTTAATCCTTCGGCCGTAACATTTGCTTCGTGGCCAAAATGCTATCACTAAGGGAATTGATGAAAAGATTTTTGCCACGCAGTTCCAATGCCTGTTACAAAAAAGGCTGTGTTTCCGTAGATGAGATTCTAACGCATCCCAGTTTTTTAAAACCCGACATCTGAGCGGAATCACCCCTAACTTCTAAGGCTGGTCCTCACCACCGCTACTGACTAATCCTCGGAAGCTCCGTTCACTATGCGCCATTCCTCTATCATTGTTCTTGCCGCTATTGCATTCTGGGTATCTGCCTCTCCAATTGACCAATACAATCAAGGAGGCGCTAGTAGTTCTCTTTGGGTAATCCTAACCATTCTGGAATGCGAAACTACTTCGCCACTGACCCCGCTTCTTTATTCAGAAACGAATGGTCAGTGATGCTGTGGCATCTATTCCAGTCACCTTCATGTAAAATGACACTGAATGACTTGTTGTCAGGATGGTCGAAGGACAGATGAGGGATGCCTTGGCATCGCTTTCCAAACGCAACGCTAACCTCCACGTTAGCCTCGTCCTGCAGTGCAACGTCGTGATCATGAAGGGACGGTGTGTTAGCATTTTGTCAACTCTAGGACGTGCCTCAGTTTCTTTCTAGCTTATTGAAGATTTTACTGAAGAAGGAAATAGAAATAAAATAGCGTCGTCACGTGTAACATTCCCTCACCACGAACCTATCACCTTCCATTATGCCGTGAAGAGTTATGATTTTCCAGGTCATGCTAACACCCCAGCTGGGCCGGTGGGTCGATGCCTTAGTATTTGTTCCACGAAGCTGAATTCCACTTCAGAATGTTTTTACCCAGTATACTGCATCTTTTCCTGCTCTTCATCTGGTGTGCCAACTGCTGAGTCACCTCTGGAATGTAAAACTGAACATCACTGTTTTCAGCGGTGTGTTCGAGACTATTATAGTAGGAATGTTTTAAGGCTGTCATTTGTTGTAGATGAAGTAGACTGGCGCATATACTATCACGGGTATGTTTTGTTTTGTTTTTTTGGGGGGATGCACGTGCTGATTTTTGGTGGATTAAGTGGAGGACATCAATTCACTTCAATCCAGTCGTTTGAGCTTGAGGCGGTGTGTCAATGCTATCTACTCGACCCCGGAACGTGAAACTGAGCTGCAATTGCTGTTTTTAGTATGTTCACAAGCTTGTCGCGCCAACCCAAGTGTTGGAAATTCGGAGATCTCACAGCGGAGAATGGACCCTTAATGTACACCGCCGGTCGTATGTTCTCCTCCTCGAGTCGTTTTAGACTCGGACTGATGACCAATTGCTTGTACATATAGGGAACATGATCGTATGCTTCAGCCCCTGAATTGAGCAGGTTATATTGGACCGTGGCAGGGTCACTGGAAGATAAAATGTTATTGAATGCAGTGTTGTATTCACAATGTGCTTTGATTCAAGCTGTTTGAAATAAAGTCAGTTTGATGGCCCAATAATTCATCAAGACGATTTCACAGGACTCGAGGTTCATCAAATGAGATTGTACCGTGAGTGAAGCCCACGTCATGCGTCATACGCAAGCGAACGGAGTTAACGCACAGGGCATCGTCGACCACTGCGGCACTGCCTCAAGGAATCATTAATTATCGCCTACTGATGGTGCTATGATTTTCCCGTTGGCGTGGCGGCCGGCGGCCGTTAGCACCAGCTGCTACAGTCACTATCTCATAATCCACGAAAAATCTCAGAGTGCATAGCAAGTCGATTTCAATACAATACAAATATATGCATTATTCAAGGTATTTGACTCTACCAGCATTCTCTGTCGAATGGTAACTCTACTTGCACTGAGTAGCCAGCCAGTCTGCATTATTGCTGACTTCATGAACAAATTTACATCGAAGAATTTGTATAGTCGCCATCGGATGTAGTACTGACCCCTTATAACACACCAATCGCTTCGATATTCTGACCCAACTAGATAAGGGTATTCGGTTACTTCAGGCCGGTACGCATTGCGTCGTGCCATGTTCCTCCATATAATCCCGACGCTTCATAGGTGGAATGAAGAGTTACCTTTTGCCATATGAGATAGTACACGCTGCAAAGTGGCGTCATTTTTTATACTCACGTTTTACTCCCCGTGTAGGTCGCGTAAGCCCATTCAACCCTAGATTTTGCTACTGAACTTAACATCGTAGATTCTCTATGACGGTGGATTTGTTGACCAAAGTTAAATCGTCTCTCGACCAAAATCCGAACCAAGTTCATGTTCTTTTTAACCAACCCGGAAACTTGAAGCCAACCGGTCGCCACTGTTCGGAAGCCTAGCGTTGATCAGGCAGGTGCGTTCTGGCCGTTGTACTGTTCAAGTTATTGATGCTTACATACTATACCAAAGGTTTCACGTACACACACCCCGAATGAAATACACTGGCAACAAACGGCCAACCTTGGGGATATCGATTCCGGAAAACGCGTGGTGATATTTGTCAATTACGGTACTGACACTTGATCGCTGTCCATTCGGTCCAGAAAGAAGTGGTGGAAGGAACTGATGGATGAGGCTGATGTAACGAGGAGCGTCTTACTGCGTTCCACGAGTTGTAATATTGGGGGCAGCGTCGAGAGATGGGAGACGTTGAGCTCAATTATCCAGAGCCCGCAAGTTAGCGCTTCAGGTCAACAGGGTATCAGTGCCTGCGCGCTTATAAGATCGGCCTGACATGATATTGGTGATTAACGTTTAGTTGTCACCAACTATTGTTTTTCGTTGTTTTGAGGCAAAAGAATCATGGCAAAAGTAACACAGGTGCATAGCGTGAACGGGATACTGAAGCGCGCGACCAGGGAGTGGCATCTCCAATCATTTATGCCCAAAAACACGGACACCCAAGTGCCCCAATTTTCCTCCGTTCTATGAGATAGGTTCTGCTCGATTGGCACAAAGAACCCAGTAGCTGTTTTCGCCATGGTAGGAATCTAGCAAACCTCCACTTCAGATATGTCCTTAATCAACCTTATCGTTACGTTCTTGGTACCTGTCAGTTCACACGTCGACCCGGGCAAAGCTGGTGGGCGGCAGAGGGGAAACTTTGCTCCTGAATGCTGGAGGATAGCAAGTACATACAGAGAGAGAGACGCGTACCTAGTCCAGCTGAGGGGGGTACTATGTCTTCCTCTGGGCACGTTTTCTTCCCCCTGGCCAAAAAGCTTGATATATGCGCACGACGCGCGACCTTGTTCGTCTTTCCAGACCTTAACTGCTGTCTCGAGCTTCATTTCTCTGTCACATCGCTCCTGTATGCCCAAACACGTATGTCGCTTCTTCCGCTGTGTGCAGATGCTGTGAGTGTGAGAGGGAGCGCCTGCGTGGTTGACCGATTTATAGGGATTTATAGTGAACATCTCTGCCAAATCGAGCAGAATCCGAACTAAGTCGGTAAAGATGCCATGACGAGAACATTCCAGTTTTCGTGCTCGATCATCTTGAAAACATTTTTCTCGGTACTGAGTTCGCTATATATGTAGCTGAGCCATCTACTGTAGGCGAGCAAGTGACAGCCATGAAGGAATCGGACTTGTTTCTTGCTGGCTAGAACCACTACTAGTGTCCCTCCCTTGTGATTTTAATGGATTGCCTGCCGCCACCTACGAGGAGCACCGGGGAGCGTCGTTGCAGAAAAAATGACGTTAGGAGGCGGTTGTGCGCAGACATGGGTACAAAGCCGCCGAGCCACGCATTATTCAAGCCCAGTCAAAATCGGTTCTCGTCAGGTTGATTTGTGTGGCACCTGATCTATTTCCCACCCCTACTCATGTTCTCCTTTTTTTTCAAGTTCTTTCGAGTTCTATGGATGCTACCTCTGCGTTAGTAATGTGTCAGACAAAGTTTGTGTAAAATTTAGTGTCTGTATACGACTGCGCTGACCTTTTCAACGCTCTCCCGCATATCACGCATGCCTCTTCAACGTACCCTTTCCTTCGTTAATATCAATGACGAAAACCAGCCTGAAACTACCAAACCACTGTCGTCATCATCTCCTACACCTGCTGTAACACTTAATTCGCCCCCCAGATCTTCTCGAGCTGCAAACCAGTCATCCAAACATCATTATAGGATCATTCCTTATCAGCGCTCCCAGCAGTATTATAAGGACCGGTGCCAAATAGAGAATGTCCAACGAAACGAAGGGACTGTCAGTGGCGGTTCGCCATCTGCTCATCTCGCGGATTTACGCGTCACGGCACAGCCACCAGTAACTTCTACAGTCAGCCCATCTATCTTCAAACCTCTCAAGTACTCTTCTTGTCGATCTTCCCCGCTTGGTCCCCACCAGCATTCGCTTCCTGACCGCCCGGTATTTCCACCCTCAAATCCCAAGCCGGATCTATACCGCCAGGTTCTCAAGAAGTCTATCTGCCGGATTCGTCGCATTGGAAAGAAGTTAGAGGATGCCGAGAAATTTGCTTAGCGGGTACTATATCATACGCTGGATCCTCTTACTTTCTCCGGATTTATGCTTGATTTACAGACATTATTCTACATATTGTTGCGACGGTCATGGATATTACATAACATAACATAAAACGCCGTTTTTTGATTTGGCATGGCTGAAAAGGATACCAAGCTATGCACCTGTCTTCGATACTGCAAAGGGGGTTCTACGGTGCACCTGTCTACCTATAAACGCCATCGCCCTTACCGAGAAGCGGCTGCCAATCAAGTTTTCACCCCGGAGTTTGGAGCATTTCTTGCCTCAACACTCCAGAACATTCACAACAGTGACGGTGCGGAAAGTCAAGAAGAATCAACTGATGATCAGGGCGGCAATTCACTGCCAGCAATGACCCAGCCGCGATGCGAGCTGCCAGTGAGCACTCTGCAAGAATTTCAGGTGACGGATCCTGGCTCTGTGGATGTCGATGAGCCAGAGATGGATCAGGGCGCAGAGCCAGGTAAGCGCTCCAGCTTAAACCATACCTTAACTGAACACTCCACAAGAATTTAATGTGATAGATCCTGGCTCTGTAGCTATTGAAGAGTCGGATATTGAGCAGGGCTCAGAGCTGGGTGGGCGCTCCGGCTTAGACCTTGACAACTTAATCGAGAGTGCTCAGCTCACTGATATTCAAATAACCTTGCAATTCATCGAGCTACTGAATACAGCTTCCTTCGACAATGACTTGTGCAAACTTGATGCAAATACTCTCGAGCGACTCAAAAATCCTGTTACCACCCCAGTCCAACTTTCCCCGGATGAGCGTCTATCTCTTGATCTTTTTGTTTCTGTTCAGAATGCCTCTCAAGAAGTGTATAACTCAGCTGTCAAAGCTATTTGTCGATGTCACCCAGATGATGAGTTATTGTCTTACTATGGAGTGAAACATTTGATAGCAGAAATTTCCGGTGTAATTCCGGTGACACACGATATGTGCGCCAACTCTTGTATTGCGTTTACAGGACCTTTCCGTGACCTTGATTCGTGCCCCAAGTGTGGTACGAGTCGCCGTGATCCTCAAACAAACAAGGCACGGCAAACTCTCAACACCATCCCGCTTGGGCCGCAACTGCAAGCACTAAAAAGGCATAAGAACAGTGCAGTTGCACTACAGTATCAAGTAGAGCGCACCAAAGGTATACTCAAAGAGCTGGAGGCCAGTGGAGGTAGGCTTCCTGCTTACGATGACTTTCTACATGGGTCAGACTATTTGGACGCGATCAGAGCGGGACTTATTCGCGAAGACGACATTGTCGTCATGCTTTCCATTGATGGTGCTCAGCTCTACGCTTACAAGCAGTCAGACTGTTGGGTATGTATCTGGGTCATTCTCGATCACGCTCCAGATACTCACTATAAAATGTTGGCCGTCCTACCAGTGTTCGTTATTCCAGGACCTAACAAACCAAAGGTCATGGATTCGTTTTTATTCCCTAGTCTATACCACCTCTCTGCCCTCCAGAAGGATGGCTTCGTGCTATGGGATGGTTCCAAGTGCGAAGTTGTCACCTGCTGTCCTTTTTTTGCCCTAGGTACTGCGGATGGCCCTGCAATGACCCACCTCAATGGACTGGTTGGACACATGGGCAAGAATGGTTGCCGCATGTATTGCGGAGTCTCTGGTCGTCGGAAGAACAAAGACTCGCATTATTACCCAGTGCTATTAAAGCCATTAAATTACAGAGTCACTGGGTGCGACCATCCTGACATCGACCCCTTAAAAGTCATCCAAGCCAACACACCGGCCGTAGATACTTACGAAAGGAACCTCCAGATCGTTGTCCGTTCTGCCTCTGAGCGTGCATGGAAAGCTAATCGATTATCTACTGGTGTGGTCAAGCCCAGTATCTTTCTAGGGATTGATAGCAAGCATCGGTTTCAAATTCCTCATTGTTTTGGATCTGATATTATGCATCATGTCACTCTTAACATTCCCGACCTCGTCATTCCACTCTGGCGAGGCACCTTCGACTGCGATTCGACTGATAGTCGTTCAAACTGGGATTGGGCTGTTCTCACAGGGCCCACTTGGATCAAGCACGGAAGAGAAGTGAGTGATGCAACTTAGTGTTGCCAACGGCTCGGCTCTAAGCCGCAAGCCGACTGAGCTGAGCCGATTGGGAGCCGAGCCGAAGCCAGCCGTTTGGCTTCGGCTAAGCACGGCTCGGCTCTAACTTTGGAGCGGCTGGGAGCTAGTGTGGGGCGCCGCCCCTCTGCCCACCACCCACCGTCGCCAGACACTTTCGGGGCCCAGATGAACCACATCTGGGCCCTCGTATGTTTTCTTTTCTTTTTCTTTCACTGTGGCTAACAACTTTGTTTCTATAGCTGTTGCCTTCACACACCCGCCGCATTCGCTCCATGCCCATGCCCTCATGCCGTCCTCACCCTCCGCCCTCACCTGTTGCCCATGCCCTGGCCTTCTTACCCTCACCCTCGCCTTTGCCTTTGCCCCTCGCCTCCGCCCTTGGCCTCTCGCCTCCGCCCTTGGCCTCTTGCCTTTGCCATCACCCTCTTGCCTTCACCTTCACCCTCGCCTTTGCCCTCTCGCCCTTAGCCTTGCCTTTGCCCTCTTGCCTCCGCCCTCGCCCTCTCGCCCTACCCTCGCCCTCACCCTCGCCCTCGCCCTCGCCCTCACCCTCACGCTCTTGCCCTCGCCCTCACGCTCTTGCCCTACCCTCACGCTCTCGCCTTCGCCTTCGCCCTCTCGCCCTCTCACCTCCTGCCTTTCACCCTCTCCCTCTCGCCTTCACCCTTGCCCTCTCGCCTTCACCCTTGCCCTCTCGCCTTCACCCTTGCCCTCTCGCCTTCACCCTTGCCCTCTCGCCTTCACCCTCGCCCTCGCCCTCACCCTCACCCTCACCCTCACCCTCACCCTCACCCTCACCCTCACCCTCACCCTCACCCTCACCCTCACCCTCACCCTCGCCCTCTCGCCCTCTCGCCCTCTCGCCCTCGCCCTTGCCCTCTCGCCCTCGCGCCCTTGCCCTACCCTCACCCTCTCGCCTCCGCCCTCTCGCCTTCACCCTTGCCCTCTCACCTCCGCCCAAGCCCTCTCGCCTCTGCCCAAGCCCTCTCGCCTCCACCCTCACCCTCTCGCCTCCGCCCTTGCCCTCTCGCCTTCACCCTCACCCTCTCGCCTCCGCCCTCGCCCTCTTGCCTTCACCCTCACCCTCTCGCCTTCACACTCTCGCCTTCGCCCTCTCACCTTCGCCCTCACCCTCTCGCCTTCACGCTCTCGCCTTCGCCCTCTCACCTTCGCCCTCACCCTCTTGCCTTCACACTCTCGCCTTCGCCCTCTTGCCTTCACACTCTCACCTTCGCCCTCTCGCCTTCGCCCTCACCCTCTCGCCCTCACCCTCTCGCCCTTGCCCTCTCGCCCTTGCCCTCTCTCCTCTGCCCTTCCCCTTGCCCTCTCATCTTCACCCTTGCCCTCTTGCCTCCGCCCTTGCCCTCTCGCCTCCGCCCTCACCCTCTCACCTCTGCCCTCACCCGCTTGCCTTCACCCTCACCCTCTTGCCTTCACACTCTTGCCTTCGCCCTCTTGCCTTCACCCTCTTGCCTTCGCCCTCTCACCTTCACCCTCTTGCCTTCTGACTTTTTGCCATATATGTTCATCTCAGGCAAGGTGCCATTACCATATTTATCTGTCTCAGGCAGTGTAGCACCCTTGCATGTACTTAAGAGTAGGATGGATTCCCATCCTTTTCCTTACTTACTGTCACTATGCCTCCACGTTGGGCTCCAAGAAAGGCTGGAAAATCAGTGGCAAAAGATACTACTGGTATTGGTTCAATCTATACTCTGTCCTCTGTCATCCATGTAACATTGTGATATATCTAGAGCAATCTGATGCTCATGCATCCTCTGCACCTTTTGCAGTGCAAAACACACCTGCTACTCCAGGTGGGTATTATTACTGTTCTTTGTTTTGAATATTTTTGACATGGTGCACAAAGATAAGCTGCCTACTGAGAGGCAGGTTCCTTTTGTTGAATTCAATGGTAAGTAGTATCTCAAGCTGGGGATCACAATATCACTTACCACCAATTGCTGATAAATTTGACTTTCATCCTACTAATTCAACAGAAGAAGTTGAGGTATTTGATGGTAGGGAACAGGACAATGATGGGGATGGAATAGTCCACAGTAAGTGCTGCTAGATGGTTTTCAGAGCAACTAAAGGTCAAGTTAAAAGGGAGAATTCCTAAACCATCAAAGCGTGCTCTTGGAGTAAGTGTTTGGTGCAAAACTTCTATCAAACTAAAATTTTCAGGTTGACCCCTTGGAACCAATGACTCCCATTCCTGCCAGGAAGAGAAAGGCTGTTCCAACAACACCTGCTCAAGTGTTGTTTACACCATGTAGACCAGATGGACAAGATGAATCTGAGTCTGGTGATGAGGATATTTCTCCATCTAAGCTAGCCTCTCAGGTAGAGGAGCTTTCCATAAATCCCTCTGCAGAGTCAGGGAAGAAAAAGGCATCAAGGGTAGCAAGGGATGTCTGGGAATTTTTTGAGAAAAGTGGAAGTGGAACAGATGCAATGAGCACTTGCAAGTTATGCATGTGAATAATATCATAATTTGAGGTTGTTCTCAAAATTAACTTTGTTTCTCAGTACTGCTTGTGCAGCTGATCAAGATCATCCAGTTGCCAAATTTCGTGGTTCAACTAGTGTTTACAACCTCAGGAATCATTTAGTTAGGGTGCACTTGGAAGAGTGGAGCAAGCTATGTGATGATAAAAATATTCCCATCACTAATCCTGCAGCATTGCAGGAAATTAGGAGGTTTAAGGGAGATGATGATGATGATAAGGAGGGCAGTCATCGTCTTCCATATTCTAAGGAGGCATTTTCTAATGCCTTGGTTGAATTTGTTGTTGCTGATGATGTGGTAAGTAATGGTTTATAATGCCTTGCAGCAGTTCTGATTGTGAAAGGCCATGAACATTGTGGAATCTCCAAGGCTCAAGAAGATATTTTTTCTCCTCAGGAAGGAGCTAAAGGAGTCTGATATCCCTGGAAGAAGCACTATTCGAAATCATATCATGAATAAGTTTTCAGATCACCTTAAAGCTCTAGGAGATGATATGAGGGCAAGTTTGGAATTTTGAACACCTTAATTTGGCTAACTATTTAGAAGAGATCAGTGGGAAAGGTCTCCTTCACCACTGATACATGGTCAGATCCAAACTTGACCTCATTTATGGCCATAACTGCACATTGGGTTAAGGGTATTGAAGTTAATACAATGAAAGGGGCCCAGAGGAAGTTGGAATTGAGGGCTGACCTTATTGGTTTTCACAGAATCCCAGGTAGACACACTGGCAAGCTCCTTGCCCAGTGTTTTCTGTTTATCCTTGACAGATTGAAGATAACCCAAAAGGTTTGGGCTTCAAGTTCAAATTGTAGTTCTTACTGATTCATATGTTGATAGATTGGTTGGGTAACTTGTGACAATGCAAGCAATAATGATACTATGATGACTTCACTCCAGTATTCACTTCAGAGGAGGGGGATTAAATTTGATGCTATCAAAAACAGGATTAGGTATGATTTTTCACTGTGTTGATGCTCTTATTTAAAAATTTCTAGATGTTTTCCTCACATTGTCAACTTGGCCTGCAAGTCAGCTTTGGGTGCCATAACTGACATGAAATATATTGAGGGGGAGGCAGAATATGTGTTACAGTTTCTTTTCCTCTTCTATGACGGACACTTGATTATTACATCATCATTACTATATGGTTTAATGGACGCTTATCTCCTTTAGCTAACGCTTTCATATTTCCTTTCATAGGTAGTTAGCTGCGCTTACTGCGCATTCCCTTTATGGCTTTCCTTGTTCTCAAAACGTATATAAACCCTAGAATACCTTGTACATTCTTCAGTTCCAACTTAATCGAATCATACTCCCAATTTGACTCGAACTCCTCGCTCTCTTTTCCTTGAGCTCGTCGTCGACCTAAAGACCTTTGTCATCGTTTGACTTAGCGTCCAGAATCTGTCCAGTAGGCTGGGAGCGGACCGAGACTCTGCTTGCCACTGTTGACTTAGAACGAACCACGTTGGGAGCATCGATCTTAACACAAGTTGGAACTCTCAGACCGCTCAGTGTTTCTACACTAGCCAGACACCATTGATACCAGAACCTCGACCCTCAGACCCCCAAACGGCTCTGTCCGTTTCAGACGAAAGTATTATCTAGATCGAAGGGAAGTCTTTCCATCGACTACAGGAACAGGGTGGTTTTTCCGCTCAGGAACCAAGAAAAAGAACGAACCAGTACCAGAATCCCTCTTTGAAGGTGATTACACTGAAGGACAAGGGGACGCTTTCCCAGACGACGTTTGGATTGATTGGGTAAACGAAGAACACGAAGAAGGATTTCATTCGTTATTCAAACCGCCTACAGACGAACCAGAACTCTCTTGGTGGAACGAATATCTCAGTCTCACTGGAACAGCAGGACGAGAACGATACGCACTTAGGGACGGAGAAGTACAGCCTTGGATAGATTTCCAAGAACAGAAACAGATCGAAGTAAATCTATTCGGAGATTCAGAATCAGGAAAGAAGAAAGACGAAACAGGAGAACCTACAGACCCAAAAGAAGAAACAGAAAAGATGGCATCTGACGCAGCAACACCTGCCTCTAAAGGAGATATTAAGCCGCAGCCCATGTGCATTTTTACAGGAAAATGAACCGAAGCAAAGGCTTTTATTGGAAACTTGGAAGATTACTTCGTTTTGAACGATGACAACTATAAGAACAAAGGCCAGAAACAGATTCGATTTGCTCTTGCCTGCCTAGGACAGGAACTCGACGATTGGAAGGTTCTAATCAAAGGGGAACTAGACAACAATGAAGAAACGACCCTTATCTGGACAAGTTGGGCCGAATTCAAGAAGCGCTTTTTAGCCGATTGGGGCGAAGTCAACAGCGCACTCAGGGCCTTAAACAATTTGGCCAATCTCAGAGTAGGAGGCGACGTTTCAGTCCCTGAATATATCAGAAAATTCCGCATGGAGATTGGAACTTCAGGATTGAAAGGGACAACCGCACAACTTCAGGCATTTGTTAAAGGACTCCCTGAAAGTATCGCCACCAAAATTCTTGAAGCAAATGTTCTATCAATGAAGGAAGCATATGAAAAGGCAGAACAGCTTCATGGCGCTTGGGAAATGATGCGAGCACTTGGACGCAAACCAGGACAAGGGAACCGCTCTAATTTTAACCGAAACACCAACACTAGGGGCGGATCAACTCGATCAGTTAATGCTATGCCCACTGGACGTTTGACAGACAAACAAAAGGAAGAATACATGAAAACTGGGAAGTGTTTCAGATGTGGAAACCAGGGACATGTTTCAAAAAATTGTCCGAAACGAAACACCACCCCAAACGGCTCCTTCAGGTCCTCCTCATCGTTTCAGAATAAAGGGATCAGATCCATCCCTGAGGATGCGCCCAAGGAAAAGCAAGACGACCCAGTTGCGAGTATCAGAGCGATCCTAGCTGGAATGAAGGCCGATGAACGAGAAGGTCTTCTTAACGAACTCGAAAACGAGGGTTTTTGATCAGGAAGCGTCACACAGCGGTTGGCACTTCCACAACAAATGGATTTTCACAGTTAGCGCTTGATTCTGTAATAGTACGATCGAATAATGACAAGCGCCTTTCTATCACTGTTGAAACAATCGATTTACCCGCTGAAACCTCTGCCCTCATCGATTGTGGAGCAGAAGGGAACTTTATTGACGAAGAAATAACAACAAAACTACCAAAAGAAAAGCTAAGAAAACCAATTCGAGTCAGAAACGCAGATGGAACAATCAACACAAATGGAATGATCACTCATCGAGTATTAATTCAATATTCAATTGGAGGAAAGCGTCACAGTAACTGGTTCTTAATCACCAAGTTAGGAGACCAACGATTAATCTTGGGAATTCCTTGGTTAGAAGAAAATAACCCGACTATTGATTGGAGAGACAAAACGATTCACCTCATTGATAATCAACGACAAGATGGGACGATCTGGCAACTGGGATTAGACAATCAGTGGGGAGAAGACGACTATTGGATAAGGGTCAAAACATCAGCATCGCAGGCATTAGAACATCAACTGAAAAAAGACAAACCAAAGACAGAATTACCTACGGAATATGAGAAGTGGCGATCAGTCTTTGAGAAGAAAGCTTCAGAACGATTTCCTACCTCCAGAACTTGGGATCATGCAATCGAACTGAAAAACGGTTTCACTCCTAAAGTTAGCAAGATCTATCCGTTATCAATTAAAGAGCAATCATCTCTAGACGAATGGATTGAAGAACAACTTACTAAAGGATACATCAGACCGTCGAAATCACCTCAGGCTTCGCCATTCTTCTTTGTTTCAAAAAAAGAAAGCGGAGCGTTAAGGCCATGTCAAGACTACAGGTACCTGAACGATTGGACAATCAAGAACGCATATCCATTACCCCTAGTATCTGACCTCCTTACCAAACTTGCTGGAGCGCAATACTTCACCAAATTAGATCTCCGCTGGGGATACAATAACGTTCGAATCAAGAAAGGCGATGAATGGAAAGCAGCTTTTATCACAAATCGAGGATTATACGAACCAACTGTTATGTTCTTTGGACTATGCAATTCGCCATCTACATTCCAAACCATGATGAACGAATACTTCAGAGATATGATTAACGAAGGATGGCTCATCATTTACATGGATGACATCTTGATCTGTTCTCAAAACAAGACAGAATTAGAAGAACGAACAAAACGAGTTTTAAACCGATTAGAGGAGAACGACTTATTCTTGAAACTGGAAAAATGTAAATTCGCTGTACAAGAAGTGGAGTTTCTAGGAATGATCATATCGCCTGGAAGAATACAGATGGATCCTATTAAACTAGCAGGAATAGCCGACTGGCCAGTACCAACAACAGTCAAACAAGTTCGATCATTCTTAGGCTTTGGGAATTTCTACAGACGATTTATTGGTAATTTTGCGGCTATAGCAAAACCGCTCACCGATTTAACAAAAAAGACGGAGATATTCGACTGGAACACAGAGCGTCAGGCTGCTTTTGATACCCTGAAACAACGATTTGCATCTATGCCAGTCCTCTTAATGCCAAACCCAGCAAAACCGTTTATCCTCCAAACCGATGCCTCTAATAAGGCGATAGGAGCGGTATTAAAACAAGCGGACGACTCTGGTGCACTACATCCTTGTGGTTTTATTTCCCATGCCTTAACACCAACGGAGCAGAACTACCAGATTTATGACAGAGAATTACTTGCCATCATTAAAGGGTTGGCAGTTTGGCGTCACCTTCTGCATGGATCACCCCATACCATCATTGTGCACTGTGATCACAAGAACCTGTCTTATTATAGAACGGCTCAGCGATTGACACCTAGACAGGCCAGATGGTCATCTTTATTATCTGAATTTGACCTTCGGATTGAACATGTACCGGGTACGAAGATGTTCGAAGCAGATGCTCTATCTAGACGACCAGATCACATGGGTAATGACGAAGAACAAACCACAGTCACTATGTTACCAAACGATCGCTTCATTCGCCTCATCAATAACGATCTAGCCGATGAATTGAAGAAGTGCATGGCGAACGATGATTTTGGACGAATTCTGATCGATGTTATTAAAAGACAAAGAGCACCACCAATCAAATCAAAGCTACAAGATTGGACATATACCCATGGCATTGTCTACTACCTCGGAAAGATCTATATCCCTGACCGGATCGAATTAAGGACCAGATTAATCAAAGATATGCACGAGGCGTTATCTTCTGGACACCCTGGACGATTAAAAACATTGGCACTTCTAAAACGTGACTACTGGTGGCCAGGAATGTACAGACATGTCAAAGAATGGGTAGAGGGATGCGCACTATGCCAACAGATGAAAGTTAATACTCACCCAAATGCGCCGGCATTAGTCCCTATCCCATCCAAAGCGACACGGCCATTTCAGCAAGTAACCCTTGATTTCATTACCGATCTTCCCATCTCAGACGGATATGACTCAATATTGGTCACGGTGGACCATGGCCTTACGAAGGGGGTAATTTTCACCCCTTGCAACAAGACAATCGATGCTTTAGGGACAGCCGATCTCTACATCTCTGAAATCTTCAAACGCTTTGGACTCCCTGACGTCCTAATCTCTGATAGAGGACCACAGTTTTCCGCCAAAGTATTCCAAGAAATACGAAAAGCATTAGGAATTGATCACAGAATGAGCACTGCCTATCATCCTCAAACAGATGGGGAAACCGAACGCGTCAATCAAGAACTCGAGATCTACCTTCGGATGTTTTGTACTAATGAACCCCACAAATGGAAACCACTCCTACCTATCGCTGAATTCGCACACAATAACCGTTATCATAATACAATAAAAACATCCCCATTCCAACTCATGTATGGAACAGATCCAATCGCCATCCCTACAGCAGCGCTCAAGATGACTGCTCCAGCAGCAGAAGAACGCCTTCAGATGCTTTGAAGAGCGAGAGAAGAAGCATTAGCAGCACATGAACTCACCAGGCAAACAGTTGCTCAAAGATTCAAAGACAAGTCAATCAAATTCGAAAAAGGCGACAAAGTCTGGCTCGAAAACAAGAACCTACACATCCCATATCAATCAAGAAAGCTTGCGCCGAAACGAGAAGGGCCCTTTCAGGTCGAACAAGTCATGGGACCAGTTACATACAAGCTGAAATTACCGAAACAATGGCGCATTCACCCTGTATTTCATGCATCGCTTCTTACCCCATATAAGGAAACATCAATGCATGGACCGAACTTTACCACACCACCTCCCAATATAGTAAATGGACAGGAGGAGTTTGAGATCGAAGCTATCCTTGGACATCGAAAACGCGGAGCAGGTTATCAATATTTGGTTAAATGGAAAGGCTATGGATCGAATGACAATACCTGGGAACCTGAACGCAATCTGGGAAATGCTGCGGACATTCTGATAGAATATAAGAACAGAAGACGCCTATAGAACTTCATCTATGGCCTATAACCGATCAAAGAAATTCTGGAAAAACCTTTATGCACTCAAAGGACGATTCCTTCCCCCTCGGACTCGTCTATTACCACATCGTCACAATAAGAAACACCTAGTACGACTCCCACACGCACGACGCTACCCAATCACCAGTAGACACACACTCTTCATTTCACCAAGACGACCATTGTCATCATCAAAAGCTATTCAACCGAACCTTGTTGCGCCAAGAACGAAAGAACAGGAACAGGAATTCCGAAATCTACAGCAATGGATCCTTTACAAAATGAATATATGGATATTAGATCGACGACGAGATTTACAAGAACATGGATGCGACCGTTTCATGCAATTTTATCATCTCTTCCCACAGAAAATTAGATTCCCCATCGACAATCCTGATGCAACCATTCCACCACCATACGATTCATTAACATGGGAACGCATTCCCCCTCCTTACCCACCAAAACCTCCACACTATCCTACTTATGACTTCGAACCAGGATACCCAAAGATTACTAGCAGAGTCACAGCTCAAGGAGCGTTCATTAGAGAAGACGAATTCACTCGACCAAACACCCCTGAATCACCATCAGACGATGCGCTGTATCACGCCATTCTTGCTCACCCCACAGAATCTGATGGTAACGAAACAGAAGATTCTATGGAAGACCTTTACGTTTGAAGCTTTAGGATAAAAGGCGACCCACCAGCTATCTATTTCCTCATCCCACTTGATACACAATGTTCGCCTTCATCATCACCCTCGCCTACCTCATCGCCTTTGTCCTCGCCCTCCTGATCACTGCATGTGGTCATTGCTACATCGAACCCGTTGCCGCCGCCTCCCCCTTCCTCTCCACGGCCCATGACCTCCCCCTCGAGGTTTTTATCACCACCACCACCACCATTGACGACTTCGTCTGGGCCGACCTCCCAGAACTCCACCAACACCCAGAGGAGCTCGAACCCATGACCTTCGCCGCCCCCATCGTCCAGGATCCCGTCACCCACATTCCCTACGCCCACCGCCCTCGCCATTCCGCCCTCTCTCCCGTCTCTGAAGCCCTCAGCACTCTTGTTGTCGACTGTTAAGATCGATGCTCTCAACGCAGTTCGTTCTAAGTCAACAGTGGCAAGCAGAGTCTCGGTCTGCTCCCAGCCTACTGGACAAGTTCTAGACGCTTAGTCAAACGACGACAAAGGTCAAATTAACGACGAGCTCGAAGATGAGAGCGAGGAGTTTCGTTCAGAGGTTGAGAGAAGAATTCGATTAAGTTGGAACTGGAGTCTAGCTACTTTACAAGAAGGTTTATATACCTAAAAGAACAAGAGAAATATAAAAGGAAACGTACAGCTAAATACCTAAGAAAGGAAATGTGAAGGTAAAGTAGCTAAAGGAGATGAGCGTCCATGAAACGCATAACGATGATTATATAATAAAGTAAGTCTGTCGACGAAAGGAAAAGAAACTGTAACATTACCCCCTTCGTATGCAAGAAGTCACCGACTTCTTAACCTGTTCCCCAACCATGGTTTCCACCGTTTGTCCACCCATGATCCCTTCGCGATTTCAACCATTCGGCGATGGTGTTGACATCATGGTTAGCGGTTTCGAACCGCCATTGCAATGTCCTTGTAACGTAATCGAGTTGGACCGTTTGTTCAAGGATCGCATCGCGTTCTTCATCCGTGATGGTGTGAGGGTCGGTGGTGAGGGCGGTATTAAGCATGGCGTCGAGGGGTCCGGCGAAAAGTTGATAGTCAACGATGAAGGTGGCGAGGGCTTCCTGAGCCCGAAGAAGGGTGGCGTTAGGGATCCTGGCGAGAGGTGGTGTGGGTAGAGCGGGTAAAGGTGCTTCTTCTTCAATAACGAAGTCCGCGAGCTCATCTGGATGTTGGTGGAGATCGGCGACGGTGGACGAAGGGGAGGCAGGCCAATTCGGGAAAAGATAATCGTCAATGGTGGTGGTGACGGTGACGAAGACCTCAATAGGGAGGTCATGGGCGGTGGCGACGAACGGGGAAGCAGCGGCGAGAGAGGGATCATAACAATGGCCACAGGTTATGACCAAGAGTGCGAAGGCGAAAGCGACGAGGTAGGCGATGACGACGATAGCAGACATGCTGTATCGATAAGATGAGGGGATTAGACCATTGAGTGTGGTTTAAATATCCCAAATCTCATCATCGGAGTCCAAAGCTAAGATCTCTTCGATCTCAGGTTCTCTGGTTCTGAGAAAGTTCTCACGAGAGTTCCTAGCTACTTCTTCTTGTTCTGATCGGGTTCTTGCATCGTCAGGGTGTGGAATACGGATTTGTTCAGGGTGTGTATGTCGTGTGACACGTATTTCTGGATTGTTTATACTAGCCTGTATTGCCTGGTTCAGAAGATCGTAATATCGTTCGGTTGCAAGTGTTATTTCCATTTGCGCTCGTGTGCGGTTAAAATTTTCACTTCCCCTTATGTTCATTCGTCGTTCATATTGCCATTGTTCCGCGGAAATGTCTCTGCCAAGCTGGATAATCCATTGTAAAGCTTCTGATAATTCAGGGAAGGTTCGTCGTAACCAAACTCTGTGATAAATGTTGTCATATTGAAAACAAGGGTGAACTGATGCTGGAAGGTAATGTGATTCGGCTTCCTGAAACGTGGGTAACTCCCCTAGATCAAAAGAGAGACGATGATACTGGGGAAGGTACTTTGATAAAGCATTATATGGGATCTCTGTATGGCCTTGTGGATGCGTTCGTTTGTGAGGAGGTAATCGTGATACTTTAGGCGGTTTTGACATCATTGGGACATATTTCAGTTTCTGATATATAGAAAGTGTTCGTTTGGAAGGGTGTTTAAAGGCAGGAACGAACATCTGCGTGACAGAGTATCTGGTTTTGACAGTAGGAGTGTATCGTCCAACAGTTCTGCAAAATCTCTTGACATAGCGGATATTATGTTTTAATTGGAGGTTGGTGCGATAATAAGTCATAGTGTTGATTGCTTCAAAGATTTCTTCTGTTTTTATATTCTACCAAAATATCCGCAGCATTGCCCAGATGTCGTTCTGGTTCCCAGGTATTGTCATTTGCTCCATAGCCTTTCCATTTGACTAAATATTGATAACCGGCTCCGCGTTTTCGATGTCCAAGGATAGCCTCGATCTCAAACTCTTCCTGTCCATTAACCATATCGGGAGGTGGCATAGTGAAATTCGGGCCGTGCATTGAGTTTTCCTTATATGGAGTGAGGAGCGATGCATGAAACACAGGGTGAATGCGCCATTGTTTTGGTAATTTCAATTTGTAAGTAACTGGTCCCATGACTTGTTCAACCTGAAAGGGTCCTTCCCGTTTTGGTGCTAATTTTCTTGATTGATATGGAATGTGGAGGTTCTTGTTTTCGAGCCAGACTTTGTCACCCTTTTCGAATCTGATTGACTTGTCTCTGTATCTATGAGTGACCATTTGTCTAGCTAGTTCGTGAGCGGCTAGGGCTTCTTCTCTAGCTTTTCGGAGCATCAGAAGTCGTTCTTCTGCTGCTGGTGCGGTCATCTTGATTGCTGCTGTAGGGATAGCGATTGGATCTGATCCGTACATAAGTTGAAATGGTGATGTCTTTATTGTGTCGTGATATCGATTATTGTGTGCAAATTCAGCGATGGGTAGTAGTGGTTTCCATTTATGAGGTTCATTTGCGCAGAACATTCGAAGATAAATTTCGAGTTCTTGATTTACACGTTCAGTTTCTCCATCTGTCTGAGGATGGTAGGCTGTGCTCATTCTATGATCGATTCCTAGAGCTTTTCGTATTTCTTGAAATACTTTGGCGGAGAACTGCGGTCCTCTATCCGAGATTAAAATGTCAGGGAGTCCAAAGCGTTTGAATATTTCAGAGATATAGAGGTCTGCAGTTCCTAAGGCGTCGATCGTCTTATTGCAAGGAGTAAAAATTACCCCCTTCGTAAGGCCATGGTCCACCGTGACCAGAATAGAGTCATAACCGTCAGATATAGGAAGATCGGTGATAAAATCCAGTGTGACTTGTTGAAATGGCCGAGTGGCTTTTGATGGAATAGGGATTAATGCCGGTGAATTTGGGTGGGTATTGACTTTCATCTGTTGGCAAAGTGCACAACCTTCAACCCATTCTTTGACATGTCTATACATTCCAGGCCACCAATAATCACGTTTCAAAAGTGCTAGTGTTTTCAATCGTCCAGGGTGTCCTGAAGATAATGCTTCATGTATCTCCTTAATTAATCGAGTGCGCAACTCAATTCGATCAGGCACATAGATCTTGCCCAAGTAATAAACGATACCATGAGTGTATGTCCAGTCTTGTAGTTTGGATTTAATTGGTGGTGCCCTTTGCTTAGTGATAACTTCAATAAGGAAGCGTCCAAAATCGTCGTTTGCCATGTATTTCTTTAATTCGCTGGCAAGATCATCATTGATTAGTCGAATAAATCGGTCATTCGGCAAAACCGTGACCGTAGTTTGTTCCTCATCATTTCCCATATGATCTGGTCATCTGGATAATGCATCTGCTTCGAACATTTTTATGCCAGGTATATGTTCAATACGAAGATCATATTCAGATAGTAATGATGACCACCGAGCTTGTCGAGGTGTTAAGCGTTGAGCAGTTCGATAATAGGACAAGTTCTTGTGATCACAATGGACGATGATCGTGTGAGGAGAACCATGTAATAGATGGCGCCATACTGCAAGTCCCTTGATGATTGCAAGCAGTTCTCTGTCATAAATTTGATAATTCTGTTCCGTTGGTGTTAACGCATGGGATATAAATCCACACGGATGGAGTGCTCCAGATTCATCAGCCTGTTTCAGTACCGCTCCAATTGCTTTATTGGAGGCGTCGGTTTGAAGGATGAATGGTTTTGCAGGATTTGGCATTAACAATACTGGCATAGAGGCGAACCGTTGCTTTAGGGTGTCAAAGGCAAGTTGGCGCTCATTATTCCAGTCAAATGGTTCCGTTTTCTTGGTTAGATCTGTGAGTGGTTTTGCGATTGCTGCAAAGTTTCCAATAAAACGTCTATAAAAGTTTCCAAAACCTAGGAATGATCGGACTTGTTTAACCGTTGATGGTACTGGCCAATCAGCTATTCCTGCTAGTTTGATAGGATCCATTCGTATTTTTCCGGGTGAGATGATCATGCCCAAAAATTCAACTTCTTGAACAGCAAATTTACATTTTTCTAATTTCAGGAACAGATCGTTCTCTTCTAATCGATCGAGAACCCTTTTTGTTCGTTCTTCTAGTTCGTTCAAATTCTGAGAACATATCAGGATGTCGTCCATGTAGATAACGAGCCATCCTTCATTAATCATGTCTCTGAAGTATTCGTTCATCATAGTTTGGAATGTAGATGGCGAATTGCATAAACCGAAGAACATAACAGTTGGTTCGTATAATCCTCTGTTGGTAATGAAAGCAGCTTTCCATTCGTCCCCTTTCTTGATCCTGACGTTATTATATCCCCATCGGAGGTCTAATTTGGTGAAATATTGTGCACCAGCGAGTTTTGTAAGGAGGTCAGATACTAGGGGTAATGGGTATGCATTCTTGATTGTCCAATCGTTTAAATATCTATAATCTTGGCATGGCCGAAGCGCACCACTTTCCTTCTTTGAGACAAAGAAGAATGGCGATGCTTGAGGGGATTTCGACGGTTTGATGTAGCCTTTAGCTAGCTGTTCTTCAATCCATTCGTCCAGCGACGACTGTTCTTTGATTGATAGCGGATAGATTTTGCTAACTTTAGGACTAAAACCGGTTTTCAAATCGATAGCGTGATCCCAAATTCTGGAAGTTGGGAATCGTTCTGATGCCTTTTTCTCAAAGACTGAGCGCCATTTCCCATATTCTGATGGTAATTCCGTTTTTGGTTCATCCTTTTTCAACTGATGTTCTAACGCTTGAGATGCTGACGTCTTAACTCTGATCCAGTAATCGTCTTCTCCCCATTGTTGATTGTCCAATGCCATTTGCCAGATAGTTCCTTCATTCCGTTGTTCATTGATGAGGTGTATCGTTTTATCTCTCCAATCAATAGTAGGATTGTTTTCTTCTAACCAAGGGATCCCCAAAATTAATCGTTGATCTCCTAATTTAGTGATTAGAAACCAGTTGCTGTATCGTTTTCCTCCAATCGAATATTGAATATGGACTCGATGTGTGATTATTCCATTAGCGTTAACCGTTCCATCTGCGTTTCTGACTTTGATTGGTTTTCGCAATTTTTCTTTTGATAACTTGGTGGTTACTTCTTCGTCAATAAAATTCCCTTCTGCTCCACAATCGATTAGAGCCGAAGTTTCAGCGGGTAAATCGGACGTCTCCACAGAAATTGAAAGGCGCTTGTCATTATTCGATCTTACTATTACAGAATCAAGCGCTAACTGTGAATGTCCATTTGTTATGGAAGTGCCAACCGCTGTATGACGCTTCCGGGTTAAAAACCCTCGTTCTCGAGTTCATTGAGAAGACCTTCTCGTTCATCGGCCTTCATCCCAGCAAGGATCGCTCTGATGCTTGCAACTGGGTCATCTTTCTTTTCCTTGGGCGCATCTTCAGGGATGGATCTGATCCCCTTATTCTGAAACGATGAGGAGGCCCTGAAGGAGGCGTTTGACGTGGTGTTTCGTTTGGGACAATTCCTTGAAACGTGCCCCTGGTTTCCACATCTGAAACATTTTCCAGATTTCATGTATTCCTCCTTTTGCTCATCTGTCAAACGTCCAGTGGGCATAGCATTTACTGATCGGGTTAACCCGCCCCTATTATTGGTGTTTCGATTAAAATTGGAGCGGTTCCCTTGTCCTGGTTTTCGCCCAAGCGCTCGCATCATTTCCCAAGCGCCATGAAGCTGTTCTGCCTTCTCATATGCTTCTTTCATGGATAAAACATTCGCTTCAAGGATCTTTGTAGCGATACTTTCAGGGAGTCCTTTAACAAAGGCCTGGAGCTGCGCAGTTGTTCCTTTCAATCCTGAAGTACCGATCTCCATGCGGAATTTTCTGATATATTCAGGGACTGAAACGTCGCCCCCTACTCTGAGATTGGCTAGATTGTTCAGCGCTCTGAGAGCGCTATTCACTTCACCCCAATCGGCTAAGAAACGTTTCTTGAATTCTGCCCAATTCGTCCAAGTAAGGGTTGTTTCTTCTTCATCGTCCAATTCATCCTTGATCAAGATTTTCCAATCATCGAGTTCCTGCCCAAGACAGGCAAGAGTAAATCGAATCTGCTTCTGTGCTTTGTTTTTATAGTTATCATCATTCAAAACAAAGTAATCTTCAAGACTTCCAATGAAAGCCTTCGCTTCGGTTCGTTTTCCTGTAAAAACGCGCATAGGCTGCGGTTTGATATCTCCTTTAGAGGCAGGTGTTGCTACGTCGGATGCCATCTTTTCTGTTTGATCTGTAGGTTCTCCTGTTTCGTCTTTCTTCTTCCCTGATTCTGGATCTCCGAATAGACTTTGTTCGATCTGTTTCTGTTCTAGAAAATCTCTCCAAGGCTGTTTCCCTTTGTCTTGGAGTGCGTATCTGTCCTGTGGTGGTGCTCCAGAGAGACTGAGGAATTCGTTCCACCAGGAGGATTCTGGTTCTTCAGTGGGTGGATAAAATAGAGAGTAAAAGTCCTCTTCTAGATCTTCGTTGATCCACTCAATCCAAACGTTATCTGGGAGGACTTCCTTTCCGTCTCCTTCAATATAATCACCTTCAAAGAGGGATGCTGATACTGGTTCGTTTTTCTTCTTAGTTCCTGAGCGGAAAAACCACCCTGTTCCTGTGGTCGACGGAAAAACCTCTCGTCGATTTAGATAATATTTTCGTCTGAAACGGACAGAGCCGTTCGGTGGTCTGAGGTTCGAGGTTCTGGTATCAATGGTGTCTGGCTAGTGTAGAAACACTGAGCAGTTCTGTGAGTTCCAACTTGTGTTAAGATCGATGCTCTCAACGCAGTTCGTTCTAAGTCAACAGTGGCAAGCAGAGTCTCGGTCTGCTCCCAGCCTACTGGACAAGTTCTAGACGCTTAGTCAAACGACGACAAAGGTCAAATTAACGACGAGCTCGAAGATGAGAGCGAGGAGTTTCGTTCAGAGGTTGAGAGAAGAATTCGATTAAGTTGGAACTGGAGTCTAGCTACTTTACAAGAAGGTTTATATACCTAAAAGAACAAGAGAAATATAAAAGGAAACGTACAGCTAAATACCTAAGAAAGGAAATGTGAAGGTAAAGTAGCTAAAGGAGATGAGCGTCCATGAAACGCATAACGATGATTATATAATAAAGTAAGTCTGTCGACGAAAGGAAAAGAAACTGTAACATCGACTTCAATCAGCTCTCCATGCCCCTCGACGCCGTCACCCATCTCATGCTTTCCACTGACCCTCAATGCCTCACTTATGAAGAGCGAGACAATCTCTGGGAGCACGCCAAGCAGCTGGAGCGGATCACGAAGACCCTCCAATGGCGCATCGAGGCCGCCAACAAGGATCTGGACTCGATCATCAAATGGATCGAATCCAGAAAGGACCATGGCTGGACCACGGATGCACAATGGTAAGAAGTCGGTGACTTCTCGCATACGAAGGGGGTAATGTTACAGTTTCTTTTCCTCTTCTATGACGGACACTTGATTATTACATCATCATTACTATACGGTTTAATGGACACTTATCTCCTTTAGCTAACGCTTTCATATTTCCTTTCATAGGTAGTTAGCTGCACTTACTGCGCATTCCCTTTACGGCTTTCCTTGTTCTCAAAACGTATATAAACCCTAGAATACCTTGTACATTCTTCAGTTCCAACTTAATCGAATCATACTCCCAATTTGACTCGAACTCCTCGCTCTCTTTTCCTTGAGCTCGTCGTCGACCTAAAGACCTTTGTCATCATTTGACTTAGCGTCCAGAATCTGTCCAGTAGGCTGGGAGCGGACCGAGACTCTGCTTGCCACTGTTGACTTAGAACGAACCACGTTGGGAGCATCGATCTTAACAATATGTACCAGGGTTTGGTTCAAGAGACTGTATTGCAACAGTCCGCTCACTCATCAATGCAGTAATTCATTCCTATTGAATTTACACCTATTACTGATTGGACCATTCAGATTCGTAACAGCAATGTGAAAAAGCAGAGATTTTCACATTATGTGCTGGAATCCTTTCAACAGGACTATCAGCTTATTAAAGATGTCTCAACAAGATGGTCTTCAACCCTCCTGATGATTGAGAGGGTTTTGAAATTGAAGGAGGTAGGTCTGAGAATAATATAACTAAGCTTTCACTAAGACTCCATAGGCAGTTATTCAAATAACAGAGGACAATGACTTTCCTGACTTAGAGAAGTTCCAAATGAATGAATATGAATGGGAATTACTGGAGGACTACCAGAACATTCTTAAGGTATCAGTTTGTGTGTTCAGAAGAATATGTAGCTAATGCAGAACAAAGATCCCTCATGCCTTCCAGGATATACTTGGGACTGTAAAGACTCCTACTCTTCCATACACTATCACATCTTTTTCAGCATTGATTGAGAGATGGACAGAATTGGCACAAGAGAAGTACTCTTGGAATAATATCATCACCCCAGGCCTGGACAAGTTGGAGAAGTATGAAGGAGAGCTGACAAAAACACCAGCCTATGTTCTTGCAATGGGTAATCTGCACATTTTGTGTTTTATCATGAAGTAACATAAGTCCTAGTCATTGATCCTGCAAACAAACTGGATTATTTTTTAGCATTATCAGAGAATGAGTACAGGTCAGCCAAGGAAGTATTTTTGGAAGCAGTAAGCTGGTCATTTTATCCCATTTCAAACTCCATCTCATTTTATGACAGTTAAAGGAATACAAAAGTTCAGGGACACCACAGACTGAGCCTCAGCCTCAACCTGCAACTAAACAATTCAGGCCAACTGCAGCTCAAATATTGCATAGAAAGAAACAACACTCCACACCTAAGGAAGTGAGCTTGGAAAAGGAAGTGGATCAATACCTAAGTGCTTTTGGTGGTGAGACCAAAGATATCTTACAATTTTGGCAGGTGCCTAAACTCTATACTTGTGTTATATTATCTGACTTGCATATAGATTCATCAAGGACAATATCCACAGATCTTCCAGCTTGCCATGGATGTCATACCTATTCAGGCTACAAGTGTGCCATGTGAGAGAGCTTTCTCATCTGGGAAAGAAACCATGGCACCTAGGAGAAGTAGGATTTCCCATAGTCTGATGGAGGCACTTCAAGTCCTTAAATTCTCAATTCGCAAGGGCCCTGCTCTGAGCTTCACAGAAGGAATGGCTTGGGATGATGAGCTAAGGGAATTTGAGTACATGGGTAGGGTGGCACCATCTGAAGATGCTGAGACATATGGCAGGAATTTATATGTGGAAGAGCTTGATGAAGATGAGCTTGTTAGGCTCATTGAGGAAGATATGAAAGCTATGGAGAATGAGTCCAAAGAAGAAAAGGATAATATGGAGAACTGATAATATAACTTGTAATTGTATCCTATCAATTGTAAAACAGTGAGATAGTTTTTCATTCAGGTCACTGATGCCAAAACATGGCACTACATATCATATGTCATTTAGTCACAGGCTACAGTACAACAGTGTTAATACAAAAGATAAAGCAAAGCTGATTGTCAGATGCAATTAGAGGCTGAACATTGATTCACATGACAATCTGAGGATAAACATAGCAGGCCTACCAAAATGTTCTCAACTCCTTGTCATTTATGCCAACACTTCACCAATATAATTTTATCCCCTATCACCTTGGTACTACACTGTTTAGATGTAGTACTCCAACTACAGAGCCATCATTTATCTGGGTGGAATATATGGGCCCTCAACAAGTATCATGATCTTTTTCTAGTCTACAATTCATTGTGCTTGTGCAAAATATTGCTATTGTTACTGGGGTATATTTTGCTTGTAATGGGGTTCACAATACCTCAAAACCTTTGGAAATCATTCAGTGACTCTGCCCAATTCTCAATACTGGCATGAGACCCATTCCAATCAGTGGTACACTGTTTGGACATTGTCTCAAACACATGCATATACCACACTGATTGTATACCTCAACTCATTAATAATAATTTTTTATTTTCAACTATGAACCCATCATTTATCTGGGAGGAATATATGGGCTCTCATCAAGTATCATGGATGTGGATAACATTTTTCTAGTCTACAATTTGCCATTAACACCATATCAATAAAGGATGGGAAATTGTATTGGATTTAATGCTTACATTCCCTCATCAGCTATAGACACCTTCAAGATAACAATTTCAAACACAGCCTCAATCTCAGGTACACCACATGGATCATGAGGAATGCCAGTCAACTTGAACTTGCTGAAGTTGTCCTTTATATGCAAATTTTCACCCTAGAATAATTGAGTAAGAAGAGTCAGCTGGTTGTCAGCAGCTGTTGAGAAGTCAATGTTACTGAATGACTACATCCATGATCTGACTACCAAAGTCAGCAATTGTAAAACCATGACTTACATCAACTACATATGAGCAAATGCTTTACTGAGGGGCATGACATGAATTTATCACTACTACTAAGTTGAAAACCACTGATCACCTGAGAACAATAATGTATACTGTCAAAGAGTGAATGCTTCATAATAGGGTAATCAAATAGTTTTAAAACACACCTGGAATCAAGAGAAATGGCTGAAATATGGAGATATGATATTATCTTGTTTACCTTGCAGCCCAACAATCACCAGCCAAATTTCCAGAGACTCATGACAAGATAACACATCAAACAGTTGATGCACTCAAGGGTAAGACTTAAATGGTTTTCTAACATACCTGGAATGAAGGAAAACTGTTGAGAAATGATTGAGATATATCATTTTACTTACCCATAGCCTAACTACCACTAGGCAGATTCACAGAGAATGACAGATAGCATATCAAACATCTGATTTGTCCAAGAGTAAGCCTTATTTGGCTTTATCATGGACCTGGAATGAAGGGAAACTGTTGAGAAATGATTGAGAAATGACATCATCTTACTCACCCATAGCTTAATACAATACCATCATGCAGATTTGCAAAGAACAACAAAATAATGCATCAAATGGTTGATGCACCCAAAAGTAAGACTTATTTGGCTTTCTAATGCACCTGGAATAAATGGAAACCATTGAAAAATGATTGAGATATGGTATCACCTTACTATAGCCTTACAAGTAACAACCACTAGGCAGATTCACAGAAAATGGCAAGATAACACATCAAATGGTTGATGCACCCAAGGGTAAGACTTATTTGGCTTTCTAACACATCTGGAATGAAGGGAAACTGTTAAGAAATGATTGAGATATTTAATATTGCCTAACAAGTAACAACCACCAGGCAGATTTGCAGAGAACAATAAGATCCCACATTAAATGGTTGATTCACCCAAGGGAAAGACTTAAATGACTTTCTAACACACCTAAAATGAAGGGAAACTGTTGAGAAATGGTTGAGATGTCATATCATCTTACTCACTCATAGCCTAACACTACAACCAGGCAGATTTGCATCAAACGACAAGGTATTGCACCAAACAGTTGATGCGCCCAAGGGTAAGACTTAAATGGCTTTCTAACGCACCTAGAATGAAGGGAAACCGTTGAGAAATAGTTGAGATACGATATCATCTTACTCACCCATAGCCTAACACTACTGCCAGGCACATTTGCATCAAACGACAAAATATTGCATCAAATGGTTAATGCGCCCAAGGGTAAGACTTAAATGGCTTTCTAACGCACCTAGAATGAAGGGAAACCGTTGAGAAATGGTTGAGATATGATATCATCTTACTCACCCATAGCCTAACACTACTGCCAGGCACATTTGCATCAAACGACAAGATATTGCATCAAACGGTTAATGCGCCCAAAGATAAGACTTAAATGGCTTTCTAACGCACCTAGAATGAAGGGAAACCGTTGAGAAACGATTGAGATATGATATCATCTTACTCACCCAATGCCTAACACTACCACCAGGCAGATTTGCAGAGAACGACAATATAACACATCAAACGGTTGATGCGCCCAAAGGTAAGGCTTAGACAGCTTTCTAACGCACCTGGAATGAAGGGAAACCGTCGGGAAATGATTGAGATATGATATCATCTTACTCACCCAATGACTAACACTCCCACCAGGCAGATTCACAGAGAACGACAATATAGCACATCAAACGGTTGATGCGCCCAAAGGTAAGACTTCAATGGCTTTCTAACGCACCTGGAATGAAGGGAAACCGTTGAGAAACGATTGAGATATGGTATCATGACATGTTTGAGGGTGAGGGATGCATCATGCAAGTAGACGTAGATGGCGGGATTAGGCTTGCCAGTGAAGGCAGAAATGTAAAGCAAGTAGGCACAGATGCAGAGAAGGCAGGGAGAGCAAGTGGTGGACGAAGAGAAGGCAGGGCGAGCAAGTGCTGCCATAGCTGCCAGACAGGGTGGAGATAGGGCGGCTTAGCCGGCTCGGGCCGGCTCTGAGCCTTTTGTAAGCCGGTCAGATCGGCTTCGGCTCCAAGCCTTAGCCGAACAACCGGCTCAGGCAAGGCTGAGTAGCCGAAGCCAGGCTTAGTCAGCCGTTGGCAACACTAATGCAACTCCATATCTCCCTGGGTCATTTGATCGACCACCCCGGAATCCTGCACTCAAGATCTTGAGTGGCTACAAGGCCTGGGAGTTCCTCTTGTATCTCTATGGCCTTGGACCAGGCCTATTTTACAGAGTACTTCCTGATAAGTACTACCAGAATTATTGTGATCTTGTGCATGGAATAAGGATTGTTAACCAGCATTCTATTTCTCGACAGCAGTTGCTTGATGCAACACGTTCCTTGGTTCGCTTTGTTCAGGACTTCAAAGAGTTGTACTATCAACGTCAGGAAGGGCGCCTCCATTTCATCCGCCAAAGTATTCACCAGCTTCTCCACCTCCCTTCTGAGGTTGTCCGAGTTGGTCCGCCTGTGGCCTCCTCTCAGTGGACGATGGAACGAACAATCGGTAATCTCACCCAAGAATTACGGCAGCCTTCCAACCCATACGCCAACTTATCTGAACGCAGCCTAATTTGTTGCCAAGTCAATGCCCTCAAAGTCATTGTTCCAGAACTGAAGGAGCTCAATGGACGGCTACATACTTCTTCGACGTAAGGACGGTGCGGCCCGGCCAATGCGCCTATGTGAGGAGAATGCCGTTTTATCCTATCTCCAAGGAGAACTTGGTGTTTTGGTGAATTCTGTGGGTTCTGTGGTCAGGTGGGCTCGTTTGCGTCTACCAAATGGACAGGTTGCATGATCTTTGTGGAAGGAGAAATCACAGGGATTGAATCACATTCGTATGGCAAGGAACGTGAAGGTATGAGCAACTATCACTTTCTTTCTTTCATCTGCACTTACTGCAATGCATCAGATAGTTCAAGCTGGAACGACGAGCTTTGCTGAGGTCCAATTTTATTTCAGGCTTTCAATGAACGAAAAATCTCTGGCGCTGGCGCTTGTCTCACTGTACTCTTCTCCTCATCAAGACCTGCTACACTTTTCTCGTGGAACCCTTTGGTCCTGCACTTTCGGAGGCAATGCATCACTCAAAGCAATTGATGTCAAGGCTATATTGTCAGTGGTGGCAATGGTGCCACATACACCATATCCTGGACTCAGAGATGGGATGCACTTTTTCCTGGTTGAAAAACCTGGTCTGGACATAGCTGCATTGGGGGGAGTCGACGAACAGATGGATGTCAATTAATATTAAAATAGATTGTGACTGTGACAAAGAGCTGTGCTGGAGATGTAACAAGACACATTGTTCTTTCTTCCTGTAACATGAGATCCAAGCTAGAGAAAGAGAGAGGTGTGATATATCATTCTCTTCCCATCGACTTTATTTGACAAAATTCAAGCCCTCGCACACTCCCACCAGAAGTATATCTATCGTATTATCAGGACTACCCTTGGCGCGACGCCTTAGGGCCCCAACAGCAGACTTTAGAGGAGGAGAGGAGTGAGGGTAGGATGAAACCCGAGAGAACTCGACTGAGGACTCTGGGTGCTAGGTTGCTCAGTTTATATACTACAAAGGTGGTCTGTACACCACTCTAATAATAGTATCTACGCTGAGTAAGTATGAGTAAAAGGAATAGCATAAGCGGTGGCCGTGCTGCGCATGGCTGTGCCATGAGTCATACATAATGAGTCATCGGTCCAGTAGTCCGTAATCTAATCTAATCGTAATCTAATCTTTATCTAATCTAAGCGCTGACAAGATAAGATAGACGCTGGGTTTGCTAAGATGTTTGGCTACTACGTCAGTAAAATACAAAGAAAATAATAAAAATGTCTTAGTCGAAAAACGAGTTTGACCAAGGTCATGACAGTACCCCCTTTTTAGGATTTGGCTTCCTAGACGAACTCCTTTGGAATTGGTTCCACCATGACATTCAAATCGTCATCGAATGTCACATATCCACTCTTCTTCATTTTTTCAAGGTTTTTTACCGCTTGCCAGGCCCAAAAGCCATGCTGCAGGAATTTCCAAGGATCTTCTCCCATTTCTGCTTTTTCCATGAATATTTCTACTTTTCTTGAATACATGATCCGTGGTTGGGGAGGAGGTTTTGACTTCGGGGGAGGTTTGGCGTCAAGGAAATGGCAACGTGATGCATTTTCACATGGGTGATCCACGTTGGAATAACCACCCAGTACAAGGATTGTTTGTTTGAATTTTTTATTGTTGTGTTTGTTTTTACCCATGGTGAGTGCAAAAATGTACAAATGCGGGGTTTGTGTGTTCAAAGGGCCTGAAATAAGGCCTACAGCAACAAAATGAAGCAGTTTAAGGCCCTACTCCAGGGCCAATCCTTTTTTTTTAATTTTGTAAGCATCCGTTACAATCGCATGGCCCATCATGATCCGATGGTTCATTTAATTGTTTTAATAGTTCTTTTCCTTTCCATTTTTGCCAATTTTTCTCCCATGATGCAGTTTCTGCTACTGCATTGATGTCGATCCTGGAAATTACACCTTGTGGTGGTTCCGTGAAGTTTTCATATTTTCGAAAACCTAATCCTTCAAAGGTTTTCCTGTCAATAACCCGAATCGCACCTGGGTGTTTATTGTAGAAATGTTTTATTTTCTTTTTTGCGTTTCCTAGATTTTCTTTTGGTTCCCACGAATTGTGTTCTGCCGTATATCCCTTCCATTTAACAAGATATTCCATCTTGTTCCTCTTTAATCATACATCCATAATTTCTTCTACTTCATATTCTTTTTCACCATCAATTTCTACTGGTGGTGGCGGTGCTACTCTTTGTCCTCACATTGGTTTTACGTAAGGACGTATTCTTGAAACATTCACAACAGGATGAATTTGTTGTGAGAAAGGTAGATCCAATTCTACCGCATTTGACGAAATTATTTTCTTGATTGGATATGGTCCTATCCAACGTTCTGCTAACTTTCTTGTAGGTCTTCCAGAAAGTTGTAAGTCTTTGGTGTTACAATTTCTTTCCCTTTCGTTGACGGACTCACTTTATTATATAATCATCGTTATGCGTTTCATGGACGCTCATCTCCTTTAGCTACTTTACCTTCACATTTCCTTTCTTAGGTATTTAGCTGTACGTTTCCTTTTATATTTCTCTTGTTCTTTTATGTATATAAACCTTCTTGTAAAGTAGCTAGACTCCAGTTCCAACTTAATCGAATTCTTCTCTCAACCTCTGAACGAAACTCCTTGCTCTCATTTCTTTGAGCTCGTCGTCTGTTTAACCTTTGTCATTGTTTGACTTGGTGTCCGGAACTTGTCCAGTAGGCTGGGAGCAGACTGAGACTCTGCTTGCCACTGTTGACTTAGAACGAATTGCGTTGAGAGCATCGATCTTAACACAAGTTGGAACTCCCAGAACCACTCAGTGTTTCCACACTAGCCAGACACCATTGATACCAGAACCTCGAACCTCAGACCACCGAACGGCTCTGTCCGTTTCAGACGAAAGTATTATCTAGATCGACAAGAGGTTTTTCCGTCGACTACTGGAACAGGGTGGTTTTTCCGCTCAGGAACTAAGAAGAAGAACGAACCAGTACCAGCATCCCTCTTTGAAGGTGATTATATTGAAGGAAACGGAAAGGAAGTCTTCCCAGATAACGTTTGGATTGAGTGGATCAACAAAGATCTAGAAGAGGACTTTTACTCTCTATTTTATCCACCCACTGAAGAACCAGAATCCTCCTGGTGGAACGAATTCCTCAGTCTCTCTGGAGCACCACCACAGGACAGATACGCACTCCAAGACAAAGGGATACAGCCTTGGAGAGACTTCCTAGAACAGAAACAGATCGAACAAAGTTTATTTGGAGATCCAGAATCAGGAAAGAAGAAAGACGAAACAAGAGAACCAGAAGAACCAAAAGGAGAAACAGAAAAGATGGCAACCGACACAGCAGCACCTGCCTCTAAAGGAGATATCAAACCGCAGCCTATGCGTGTTTTTACAGGAAAACGAACCGAAGCAAAGGCTTTCATTGGAAGTCTTGAAGATTACTTTGTCTTAAATGACGATAATTATAAAGGCAAAGCACAGAAACAGATTCGATTTACTCTTGCCTGTCTTGGGCAGGAACTCGATGATTGGAAAGTCCTGATCAAGGATGAATTAGATGAAGAAGAAGAAAGAACCATTACTTGGACGAACTGGGCAGAATTCAAAAAGCGTTTCCTAGCCGATTGGGGAGAAGTCAATAGTGCTCTCAGAGCGCTGAACAATCTAGCCAATCTCAGAGTAGGGGGTGACGTTTCAGTCCCTGAATATATCAGAAAATTCCGCATGGAGATTGGTACCTCAGGTTTGAAAGGAACAACTGTGCAGCTCCAAGCTTTTGTCAAAGGACTCCCTGAAAGTATCGCTACAAAGATCCTCGAAGCAAATGTTCTATCAATGAAAGAAGCATATGAAAAGGCAGAACAGCTTCATGGCGCTTGGGAAATGATGCGAGCGCTTGGGCGAAAACCAGGACAAGGGAACCGCTCTAATTTTAATCGAAACACCAATAACAGGGGTGGATCAACCCGATCAGTAAATGCGATGCCCACTGGACGTTTAACAGATGAACAAAAGGAGGAATACATGAAATCTGGAAAATGTTTCAGATGTGGAAACCAGGGGCATGTTTCAAGGAATTGTCCCAAACGAAACACCACATCAAACGCCTCCTTCAGGGCCTCCTCATCATTTCAGAATAAGGGGATCAGATCTATCCCTGAAGATGCGCCCAAGGAAAAGAAAGATGACCCAGTTGCAAGATTCAGAGCAATCCTTGCTGGAATGAAAGCTGATGAACGAGAAGGTCTTCTCAATGAACTCGAAAACGAGGGTTTTTAATCCAAAAGCGTCACACAGCGGTTGGCACTTCCATAACAAATGGACATTCACAGTTAGCGCTTGATTCTGTATAGTAAGATCAAATAATGACAAGCGCCTTTCAATTTCTGTGGAGACGTCCGATTTACCCGCTGAAACTTCAGCTCTAATCGATTGTGGAGCAGAAGGGAATTTTATTGACGAAGAAGTAACCACCAAGTTACCAAAAGAAAGATTGAAAAAACCAATTAGAGTCAGAAACGCAGATGGAACGGTTAACACTAATGGAATGATCACGCATCGAGTCCACATTCAATATTCAATTGGAGGAAAACGATACAGCAACTGGTTTCTAATCACTAGATTGGGAGATCAACGATTAATTTTGGGAATCCCTTGGTTAGAAGAAAATAATCCTACTATTGATTGGAGAGATAAAACGATACACCTCATCGATGAACAACGAAATGAAGGAACTATCTGGCAAATGGCATTGGACAATCAACAATGGGGAGAAGATGATTACTGGATCAGAGTCAAAACATCAGCGTCTCAAGCATTAGAACATCAGTTAAAAAAGGATGAACCAAAGACAGAATTACCATCAGAATATAAGAAATGGCACTCAGTCTTTGAGAAAAAGGCATCGGAACGATTCCCAACCTCCAGAACTTGGGATCATGCCATCGATTTGAAAACCGGTTTTAATCCTAAAGTTAGCAAGATTTATCCATTATCAATCAAAGAACAATTGTCGTTAGACGAATGGATTGAGGAACAGCTAGCTAAAGGATACATCAGACCATCAAAATCTCCTCAAGCTTCACTGTTTTTTTTTGTCTCAAAGAAGGAAAGTGGTGCGCTTCGGCCATGCCAAGATTATAGATATTTAAACGATTGGACAATCAAGAACGCATACCCATTGCCCCTAGTATCCGATCTCCTTACGAAACTTGCCAATTCACAGTATTTCACCAAATTAGATCTCCGTTGGGGATATAATAACGTCAGGATCACGAAAGGTGATGAATGGAAAGCTGCTTTCATTACCAACAGAGGACTATATGAACCAACTGTTATGTTCTTTGGCCTATGCAATTCACCATCCACATTCCAAACTATGATGAACGAATACTTCAGAGATATGATTAATGAAGGATGGCTCATTATTTACATGGACGACATCCTAATATGCTCTCAGAACTTAAACGAGCTAGAAGAATGAACAAAGAGAGTTCTTGATCAGTTGGAAGAGAATGATCTGTTCCTGAAATTAGAAAAATGTAAATTCGCTGTTCAAGAAGTTGAATTTCTGGGCATGATCATCTCGCCTGGAAGAATACGAATGGATCCTATCAAACTTGCAGGAATAGCTGATTGGCCAGTACCATCGACAGTTAAACAAGTTCGATCATTCCTAGGTTTTGGGAACTTTTATCGACGTTTTATTGGAAATTTTGCAGCAATTGCAAAACCGCTCACAGATCTAACCAAGAAAACGGAACCATTCGACTGGAATAATGAACGTCAATTTGCCTTTGATACCCTAAAGCAATGGTTCGCCTCTATGCCAGTTTTGTTAATGCCAAATCCTGCAAAACCATTTATCCTTCAAACTGATGCCTCTAACAAAGCAATTGGGGCAGTACTGAAGCAGGCTGATGAATCTGGAGCACTCCATCCATGTGGATTTATATCCCATGCATTAACACCAACGGAACAGAATTACCAAATTTATGACAGAGAACTGCTTGCAATCATCAAGGGACTTGCAGTATGGTGCCATCTATTGCATGGTTCTCCTCATACAATCATCATCCACTGTGACCACAAGAACTTGTCCTACTACCGAACTGCTCAACGCTTAACACCCCGACAAGCTCAGTGGTCATCATTGTTATCTGAATTTGATCTTCATATTGAACATATACCTGGAACAAAAATGTTCGAAGCAGATGCATTATCCAGACGACCAGATCACATGGGAAATGATGAAGAACAAACTACTGTCACTGTTCTGCCAAATGACCGATTTATTCGACTAATTAATGATGATCTTGCCAGTGAATTGAAGAAATATATGGCAAATGATGATTTTGGACGCATTCTTATTGAAGTTATCACTAAACAAAAGGCGCCACCGATTAAATCGAAACTGCAAGACTGGACATATACTCATGGCATCGTCTACTACCTAGGCAAGATCTATGTTCCTGATTGAATTGAGTTGCGCACTCGGTTAATCAAGAAAATACATGAAGCATTATCTTCTGGACATCCTGGACGATTAAAGACGCTAGCGCTTTTGAAGCGTGATTACTGGTGGCCTGGAATGTATAAACATGTCAAAGAATGGGTTGAAGGTTGCGCACTCTGCCAACAAATGAAAGTCAATACTCACCCAAATTCACCGGCATTAATCCCTATTCCATCAAAAGCTACACGCCCATTTCAGCAGGTCACACTCAATTTCATCACTGATCTTCCTATTTCCGAAGGCTTTGATTCTATATTGGTCACGGTGGACCATGGCCTTACGAAGGGGGTAATTTTCACTCCTTGCAACAAGACGATCGATGCTTTAGGAACTGCAGATCTTTATATCTCTGAAATATTTAAACACTTTGGACTCCCCGACATCCTAATCTCTGATAGAGGACCACAATTCTCTGCTAAAGTATTTCAAGAAATACGAAAAGCTTTAGGAATCGACCACAGGATGAGCACAGCCTATCATCCTCAGACAGATGGAGAAACTGAACATGTAAATCAAGAACTCGAGATTTATCTTCGAATGTTCTGCACAAATGAACCCCATAAATGGAAGCCACTATTACCCATTGCTGAATTTGCACACAATAACCGATATCACGACACAATAAAAACATCCCCATTTCAACTCATGTATGGATCAGATCCGATCGCTATCCCTACAGCTGTTAAGATCGATGCTCTCAACGCAATTCGTTCTAAGTCAACAGTGGCAAGCAGAGTCTCGGTCTGCTCCCAGCCTACTGGACAGGTTCTGGACACAAAGTCAAATGATGACAAAGGTCAAATAAACGACGAGCTCGAAGATGAGAGCGAGGAGTTTCGTTCAGAGGTTGAGAGAAGAATTCGATTAAGTTGGAACTGGAGTCTAGCTACTTTACAAGAAGGTTTATATACATAAAAGAACAAGAGAAATATAAAAGGAAACGTACAGCTAAATACCTAAGAAAGGAAATGTGAAGGTAAAGTAGCTAAAGGAGATGAGCGTCCATGAAACGCATAACGATGATTATATAATAAAATAAGTCCGTCGACAAAAGGGAAAGAAATTGTAACATTACCCCCTTCGTATGCAAGAAGTCACCGACTTCTTATCCTGTTCCCCAACCGTGGTTTCCACCATTTGTCCACCCATGATCCCTTCGCGATTTCAACCATTCGGCGATGGTGTTAACGTCATGGTTAGCAGTTTCGAACCGCCATTGCAACGTCCTTGTAATATAGTCTAGCTGGACCGTTTGTTCAAGGATCGCATCGCGTTCTTCATCCGTAATGGTGTGAGGGTCGGTGGTGAGAGCGGTGTTGAGCATGGCATCGAGGGGTCCGGCAAAAAGCTGATAGTCGACGATGAAGGTGGCGAGGGCTTCCTGAGCCCAAAGAAGGGTGGCGTTAGGGATCCTGGCGAGAGGTGGTGCGGGTAAAGGTGCTTCTTCTTCAATAACGAAGTCCGCGAGCTCATCTGGATGTTGGTGGAGGTCGGCGACGGTGGACGAAGGGGAGGCAGGCCAATTCGGGAAAAGATAATCATCGATGGTGGTGGTGACGGTGACGAAGACCTCAATAGGGAGGTCATGGGCGGTGGCGACGAACGGGGAAGCAGCGGCGAGAGAGGGGTCATAACAATGGCCACAGGCTGTGACCAAGAGTGCGAAGGCGAAAGCGACGAGGTAGGCAATGACGACGATTGCGGACATGTTGTATCGATAAGACGGGGTTTTAGACCATTGAGTGTGGTTTAAATATCCCAAATCTCATCGTCGGAGTCCAAAGCTAAGATCTCTTCGATCTCAGGTTCCCTGGTTCTGAGAAAGTTCTCACGAGAGTTCCTAGCTGCTTCTTCTTGTTCTGATCGGGTTCTTGCATTGTCAGGGTGTGGAATACGAATTTGTTCAGGGTGTGTATGTCGTGTGACACGTATTTCTGGATTGTTCATACTAGCCTGTATTGCCTGGTTCAGAAGATCGTAATATCGTTCGGTTGCAAGTGTTATTTCCATTTGCGCTCGTGTGCGGTTAAAATTTTCACTTCCCCTTATGTTCATTCGTCGTTCATATTGCCATTGTTCCGCGGAAGTGTCTCTGCCAAGCTGGATAATCCATTGTAAAGCCTCTGATAATTCAGGGAAGGTTCGTCGTAACCAAACTCTGTGATAAACATTGTCATATTGAAAACAAGGGTGAACTGATGCCGGAAGGTAATGTGATTCGGCTTCCTGAAACGTGGGTAACTCCCCTAGATCAAAAGAGAGACGATGATACTGGGGAAGGTACTTTGATAAAGCATTATATGGGATATCTGTATGGCCTTGTGGATGCGTTCGTTTGTGAGGAGGTAATCGTGCTACTTTAGGTGGTTTTGACATCATTGGGACGTATTTCAGTTTCTGATATATAGAGAGTGTTCGTTTGGAAGGGTGTTTAAAGGCAGGAACGAACATCTGCGTGACAGAGTATCTGGTTTTGACAGTGGGGGTGTATCGTCCAACAGTTCTGCAAAATCTCTTGACATAGCGGATATTATGTTTTAATTGGAGGTTGGTGCGATAATAAGTCATTTTATTGACTGTTTCAGAGGTTTCTTCTGCTTTTATACTCTACCAGAATATCCGCAGCATTGCCTAAATGTCGTTCCGGTTCCCAGGTGTTATCATTTGCTCCATAGCCTTTCCATTTGACTAGGTATTGATAACCAGCTCCGCGTTTCCGATGTCCAAGGATAGCTTCAATCTCAAACTCTTCTTGTCCTTTAACCATATCGGGAGGTGGCATAGTGAAATTCGGACCATGCATTGAGGTTTCCTTATATGGAGTGAGGAGTGATGCATGAAACACAGGGTGAATGCGCCATTGTTTCGGTAATTTCAATCTATAGGTAACTGGCCCCATGACTTGTTCAACCTGGAAGGGTCCTTCTCGTTTTGGTGCTAGCTTTCTTGATTGATACGGAATGTGAAGATTCTTATTTTCATGCCAGACTTTGTCACCCTTTTCGAATCTGATTGACTTGTCTCTGTATCTATGAGCGACCATTTGTCTAGCAAGTTCATGAGCAGCTAGAGCTTCTTCTCTGGCTTTTCGAAGCATCTGGAGGCGTTCCTCTGCTGCTGGAGCAGTCATTTTGAGCGCTGCTGTAGGGATGGCGATCGGATCTGTTCCATACATAAGTTGGAATGGAGATGTTTTTATTGTATCATGATAACGATTATTGTGTGCGAATTCGGCAATAGGCAAGAGTGGTTTCCATTTGTGGGGTTCGTTGGTACAAAACATCCGAAGATAGATCTCAAGTTCTTGATTGACACGTTCAGTTTCACCATCTGTTTGAGGGTGATAAGCAGTGCTCATCCTGTGATCGATTCCCAGTGCTTTTCGTATTTCTTGGAATACTTTGGCAGAGAACTGTGGTCCTCTATCAGAGATTAAGATATCTGGGAGTCCAAATCGTTTGAAGATTTCAGAGATATAGAGATCAGCTGTTCCTAAAGTGTCGATTGTCTTGTTGCAAGGGGTGAAAATTACCCCCTTCGTAAGGCCATGGTCCACCGTGACCAAAATGGAGTCATAACCGTCAGATATAGGAAGATCGGTAATAAAATCCAGTGTGACTTGTTGAAATGGCCGAGTAGCTTTTGATGGAATAGGGATTAATGCCGGTGAATTTGGGTGGGTATTGACTTTCATCTGTTGGCAGAGTGCACAACCTTCAACCCATTCTTTGACATGTCTATACATTCCAGGCCACCAATAATCACGCTTCAAAAGTGCTAGTGTTTTCAATCGTCCAGGGTGTCCTGAAGATAATGCTTCATGTATCTCCTTAATTAATCGAGTGCGCAACTCAATTCGATCAGGCACATAAATCCTGCCCAAGTAATAAACGATACCATGAGTGTATGTCCAGTCCTGTAGTTTGGATTTAATTGGTGGTGCTCTTTGCTTAGTGATAACTTCAATAAGGATGCGTCCAAAATCGTCGTTTGCCATGTATTTCTTTAATTCGCTGGCAAGATCATCATTGATTAGTCGAATAAATCGGTCATTCGGCAAAACCGTGACAGTAGTTTGTTCCTCATCATTTCCCATATGATCTGGTCGTCTGGATAATGCATCTGCTTCGAACATTTTTGTGCCAGGTATATGTTCAATACGAAGATCATATTCAGATAGCAATGATGACCACCGAGCTTGTCGAGGTGTTAAGCGTTGAGCAGTTCGGTAGTAAGACAAGTTCTTGTGATCACAATGGACGATGATCGTATGAGGAGAACCATGTAATAGATGGCGCCATACTGCAAGTCCCTTGATGATTGCAAGCAGTTCTCTGTCATAAATTTGATAATTCTGTTCCGTTGGTGTTAACGCATGGGATATAAATCCACATGGATGGAGTGCTCCAGATTCATCAGCCTGTTTCAGTACCGCTCCAATTGCTTTATTGGAGGCGTCGGTTTGAAGGATGAACGGTTTTGCAGGATTTGGCATTAACAATACTGGCATAGAGGCGAACCGTTGCTTTAGGGTGTCAAAGGCAAGTTGGCGCTCATTATTCCAGTCAAATGGTTCCGTTTTCTTGGTTAGATCTGTGAGTGGTTTTGCGATTGCTGCAAAATTTCCAATAAAACGTCTGTAAAAGTTTCCAAAACCTAGGAATGATCGGACTTGTTTAACCGTTGATGGTACTGGCCAATCAGCTATTCCTGCAAGTTTGATAGGATCCATTTGTATTTTTCCAGGTGAGATGATCATGCCCAGAAATTCAACTTCTTGAACAGCGAATTTACATTTTTCTAATTTCAGGAACAGATCGTTCTCTTCTAATCGATCAAGAACCCTTTTTGTTCGTTCTTCTAGTTCGTTCAAATTCTGAGAACATATTAAGATGTCGTCCATGTAGATAATGAGCCATCCTTCATTAATCATGTCTCTGAAGTATTCGTTCATCATAGTTTGGAATGTAGATGGCGAGTTGCATAAGCCAAAGAACATAACAGTTGGTTCGTATAATCCTCTGTTGGTAATGAAAGCAGCTTTCCATTCGTCCCCTTTCTTGATTCTGACATTATTATATCCCCATCGGAGGTCTAATTTGGTGAAATATTGTGCACCAGCGAGTTTTGTAAGGAGGTCAGATACTAGGGGTAATGGGTATGCATTCTTGATTGTCCAATCGTTCAAATATCTATAATCTTGGCACGGCCAAAGCGCACCACTTTCCTTTTTTGAGACAAAGAAGAATGGCGATGCTTGAGGAGATTTCGACGGTTTGATGTAGCCTTTAGCTAGCTGTTCTTCAATCCATTCGTCCAGCGACGACTGTTCTTTGATTGATAACGGATAGATCTTGCTAACTTTAGGACTAAAACCGGTTTTCAAATCGATAGCGTGATCCCAAGTTCTGGAAGTTGGGAATCGTTCTGATGCCTTTTTCTCAAAGACTGAACGCCATTTCTCATATTCTAATGGTAATTCCGTCTTCGGTTCCTCCTTTTTCAACTGATGTTCTAATGCTTGAGATGCCGACGTTTTGACTCTGATCCAATAATCGTCTTCGCCCCATTGATGATTGTCCAATGCCATTTGCCAGATAGTTCCTTCATTCCGTTGTTCATCAATGAGGTGTATCGTTTTATCTCTCCAATTAATAGTGGGATTGTTTTCTTCTAACCAAGGAATTCCCAGAATTAATCGTTGATCTCCCAATCTAGTGATTAGAAACCAGTTGCTGTATTGTTTTCCCCCAATTGAATATTGAATATGGACTCGATGAGTGATCATTCCGTTGGTGTTAACCGTTCCATCTGCGTTTCTGACTCTAATTGGTTTTCGCAATCTTTCTTTTAGTAACTTGGTGGTTATTTCTTCGTCAATAAAGTTCCCTTCTGCTCCACAATCAATTAGAGCCGAAGTTTCAGCGGGTAAATCGGACGTTTCCACAGATATTGAAAGGCGCTTGTCATTATTTGATCTTACTATTACAGAATCAAGCGCTAACTGTGAATGTCCATTTGTTATGGAAGTGCCAACCGCTGTGTGACGCTTCCGGATTAAAAACCCTCGTTTTCGAGTTCATTGAGAAGACCTTCTCGTTCATCGGCCTTCATTCCAGCAAGGATCGCTCTGATGTTTGCAACTGGGTCGTCTTTCTTTTCTTTGGACGCCTCTTCAGGGATAGATCTGATCCCTTTATTCTGAAACGATGAGGAGGTCCTGAAGGAGGCGTTTGACATGGTGTTTCGTTTGGGACAGTTCCTTGAAACATGCCCCTGGTTTCCACATCTGAAACATTTTCCAGATTTCATGTATTCCTCCTTTTGTTCATCTGTCAAACGTCCAGTGGGCATAGCATTTACTGATCGGGTTGATCCGCCCCTATTATTGGTATTTCGATTAAAATTGGAACGATTCCCTTGTCCTGGTTTTCGCCCAAGCGCTCGCATCATTTCCCAAGCGCCATGAAGCTGTTCTGCCTTCTCATATGCTTCTTTCATAGATAAAACATTTGCTTCAAGAATTTTTGTAGCGATACTTTCAGGGAGTCCTTTAACAAAGGCCTGGAGCTGCGCAGTTGTTCCTTTCAAACCTGAAGTACCGATCTCCATGCGGAATTTTCTGATATATTCAGGGACTGAAACGTCGCCCCCTACTCTGAGATTGGCTAGATTGTTCAGCGCTCTGAGAGCACTATTAACTTCCCCCCAATCGGCTAAGAAACGTTTCTTGAATTCTGTCCAATTCGTCCAAATAAGGGTTGTTTCTTCTTCATCGTCCAATTCATCCTTGATCAGGACTTTCCAATCATCGAGTTCCTGCCCAAGACAGGCAAGAGTAAATCGAATCTGCTTCTGTGCTTTGTTTTTATAGTTATCATCATTCAAAACAAAGTAATCTTCAAGACTTCCAATGAAAGCCTTTGCTTCGGTTCGTTTTCCTGTAAAAACGCGCATAGGCTGCGGTTTGATATCTCCTTTAGAGGCAGGTGCTGCTACGTCGGATGCCATCTTTTCTGTTTCTTCTTTCGGATCTGTAGGTTCTCCTGTTTCGTCTTTCTTCTTCCCTGATTCTGGATCTCCAAATAGACTTTGTTCGATCTGTTTCTGTTCTAGAAAGTCTCTCCAAGGCTGTTTCCCTTTGTCTTGGAGTGCGTATCTGTCCTGTGGTGGTGCTCCAGAGAGACTGAGGAATTCGTTCCACCAGGAGGATTCTGGTTCTTCAGTGGGTGGATAAAATAGAGAGTAAAAGTCCTCTTCTAGATCTTCGTTGATCCACTCAATCCAAACGTTATCTGGGAGGACTTCTTTTCCGTCTCCTTCAATATAATCACCTTCAAAGAGGGATGCTGGTACTGGTTCGTTTTTCTTCTTAGTTCCTGAGCGGAAAAACCACCCTGTTCCTGTAGTCGACGGAAAAACCTCTCGTCGATCTAGATAATATTTTCGTCTGAAACGGACAGAGCCGTTCGGTGGTCTGAGGTTTGAGGTTCTGGTATCAATGGTGTCTGGCTAGTGTAGAAACACTGAGCGGTTCTGTGAGTTCCAACTTGTGTTAAGATCGATGCTCTCAACGCAATTCGTTCTAAGTCAACAGTGGCAAGCAGAGTCTCGGTCTGCTCCCAGCCTACTGGACAGGTTCTGGACACAAAGTCAAATGATGACAAAGGTCAAATAAACGACGAGCTCGAAGATGAGAGCGAGGAGTTTCGTTCAGAGGTTGAGAGAAGAATTCGATTAAGTTGGAACTGGAGTCTAGCTACTTTACAAGAAGGTTTATATACATAAAAGAACAAGAGAAATATAAAAGGAAACGTACAGCTAAATACCTAAGAAAGGAAATGTGAAGGTAAAGTAGCTAAAGGAGATGAGCGTCCATGAAACGCATAACGATGATTATATAATAAAATAAGTCCGTCGACAAAAGGGAAAGAAATTGTAACAACAGCAGCAATCAGAATGACTGCACCAGCAGCAGAAGAACACCTTCAAATGCTTCAAAAAGCCAGAGAAGAAGCTCTAGCTGCTCATGAACTTGCTAGACAAATGGTCACTCATAGATACAGAGACAAGTCAATCAGATTCGAAAAAGGTGACAAAGTCTGGCTCGAAAACAAGAATCTCCATATTCCGTATCAATCAAGAAAGCTAGCACCAAAACGAGAAGGACCCTTCCAGGTTGAACAAGTCATGGGACCAGTTACTTATAAATTGAAATTACCAAAACAATGGTGCATTCATCCTGTGTTTCATGCATCGCTCCTCACCCCATATAAGGAAACCTCAATGCATGGTCCGAATTTCACTATGCCACCTCCCAATATGGTTAATGGACAAGAAGAGTTTGAGATTGAGGCTATCCTTGGACATCGGAAACGCGGAGCCGGTTATCAATACCTAGTCAAATGGAAAGGCTATGGAGCAAATGATAATACCTGGGAACCAGAACGACATCTAGACAATGCTGCGGATATTCTGGTAGAGTATAAAAGCAGAAGAAACCTCTGAAACAGTCAAACACAATGACTTATTATCGCACCAACCTCCAATTAAAGCATAATATCCATTATGTCAAAAGATTCTGCAGAACTGTTGGACGATACACTCCTACTGTCAAAACCAGATACTCTGTCACGCAGATGTTTGTTCCTGCCTTTAAACACCCTTCCAAACGAACGCTCTCTATATATCAAAAACTGAAATATGTTCCAATGATGTCAAAACCGCCCAAAGTATCGCGACTACCTCCTCACAAGCGAACACATCCGCAAGGACACACAGAGATTCCATATAACGCCTTACCAAAATATCTCCCTCAGTACCACCGCCTCTCTTTTGATCTAGGGGAGTTACCCACGTTTCAGGAAGCAGAATCACATTACCTTCCAGCATCAGTTCACCCTTGTTTTCAATATGACAACGTTTATCACAGAGTTTGGTTACAACAAACCTTCCCTGAATTATCAGAAGCTTTACAAAGGATTATTCAGCTTGGCAGAGACATCTCTGCGGAACAATGGCAATATGAACGGCAAATGAATATAAGGGGAAGTGAAAATTTTAACCACACACAAGCGCAAATGGAAATAGCACTTGCAACCAAGCAATATTATGTTCTCCTGAACCAGGCAATACAGGACAGTATGGACAACCCAGAAATACGCGTTACACAACATGAACGCCCTGATCAAATTTGTATTCAACATCCTGATGATGCAGGAACCCGATCAGAACAAGAAGAAATGGCCAGAAATTCTCGTGAGAACTTTCTCAGGACCAGAGCGCCAGAGATCGAAGAGATCTTAGCTTTGGACTCTGACAACAAAATTTGGGATATTTAAGCCGCACTCGATGGACTCGTTTTCTCCATCTCATTGATACAAAATGTCCACCATCCTCGTTGTCATCGCCTACCTCGTTGCCTTTGCTTTCGCGCTTCTGGTCACAGCCTGTGGCCACTACTATGATTCCTCCTTCGCCGCTGCCTCCCCGCTCCTCGCCACCGCCCACGACCTCCCCATTGAGGTCTTTGTTACCACCACCACCACCATCGACGAATACCTCTTCCCGGATTGGCCTGCCTCCCCTTCCTCCACCGTCGCTGCCCTACATCAGCATCCGGACGAGCTCGCTGACTTCCTTATTGAGGAAGAAGCACCCCTACCCGCTCCGCCAGCACCACCTCTTGCCAGGACTCCTAACACCACTCTTCTTCGGGCGCAGGAAGCCCTCACCACCTTCATCGTCGACTACCAACTCTTCGCCAGACCTCTTGACGCCATGCTCAACACCGCCCTCACCACCAATCCTCACACTGTCATGGATGAAGAACGCGACGCAATCCTTGAGCAAACAGTCCAGCTAGACTATATCACGAGGACTCTGCAATGGTGGTTTGAAACCGCTAACCATGATATCAACACCATTGCTGAATGGTTGAAATCGCGAAGGGATCATGGGTGGACAAATGGTGGAAACCATGGTTGGGGAACAGGTTAAGAAGTCGGTGACTTCTTGCATACGAAGAGGGTAATGTTACAATTTCTTTCCCTTTCGTTGACGGACTCACTTTATTATATAATCATCGTTATGCGTTTCATGGACGCTCATCTCCTTTAGCTACTTTACCTTCACATTTCCTTTCTTAGGTATTTAGCTGTACGTTTCCTTTTATATTTCTCTTGTTCTTTTATGTATATAAACCTTCTTGTAAAGTAGCTAGACTCCAGTTCCAACTTAATCGAATTCTTCTCTCAACCTCTGAACGAAACTCCTCGCTCTCATTTCTTTGAGCTCGTCGTCTGTTTAACCTTTGTCATTGTTTGACTTGGTGTCCGGAACTTGTCCAGTAGGCTGGGAGCAGACCGAGACTCTGCTTGCCACTGTTGACTTAGAACGAATTGCGTTGAGAGCATCAATCTTAACATTTGGTTGACAACCAGACTTTATCTCCAACTTTGTATTCTGGTACCTCAGAACGTTTCCTATCCGCATATAATTTCATGTCATCTTGCGATTTTCATAGGGCTGCCTGAGTTTCTTCATGAATTTCCTTCATTTTTTGAGCAAACTCTGCTGCTGCTGGATGACTTCCTTCCTTTCTTGGTTCTATTCCCATTCTTGGATGTTTACCATAATTGACAAAGAATGGTGAATGTTTTGTTGATGCCTGAATTTTATTATTATAGCTAAATTCAGCAATAGCTAGCCACTCCGACCAATTTTCTTGTCAGTGATCTATGAATATCCTCAGGAATTGTTCCAAATCCTGATTCATTCTTTCTGTTTGTCCATCCGTTTGTGGATGAAAAGCTGTAGACAAATCTGTAGAAATGCCTAACATTTGATTCAATTCCTTCATCATTTGAGCGGCGAATTGAGGTCTGCGATCTGAAATAATTGATTCAGGAAGTCCATGTAGTTTCCAAACATGTTCCCTGAATAGAGTTGCCAGTCCCTGTGCTGACGTTTCTTCGGATGTAGGGATAAAATGAGCCATTTTGGACATTCTATCACAGACTACAAGAATCGCATTATGTCCATGTGATTCTGGTAACTTTGTAATAAAGTCTGCTGATATATGCGTCCATGGCTGTTGTGGTGCCGAATTAGGCATTAATTTCCCTGCTGGTGGTTCTGGGAAATTTTTGCTTCTTTGGCATTTATCACATCCGGCGACATATTTTTTAACAAATTTAGTGACTCCTGGCCACCAATAATTTCTTGTGACGAGTTCAACCGTCTTCCATTGTCCTCCATGTCCAGCAATGGGTGTATTGTGATGGAGCCTAACTATCTCCATTCGTAATTTTTCATCTTTTGGAACATAGACTTTTCCTCTCCAGAGGATTAATCCTTGCTCCATCTGCCATTCTCCTGCATTGAGTTTTTTTACATTTGCCTTCTTCATTGCTTCTACTGCTTTAACAACATCTTCATCTCTTGCTTCAGATTTCCTTATTTTATTAAGGATCTCCTTTTCTGATGTGTTAACCAATACATGTCCTTGTTGCAAGGCTGCAATGCGGAAAAACTCTGGTTTTAACAAGGTTACTTCCTTGTTATCATCCTCTACCCCCTTTTTATGGTCTGGCCTCCTGGACAGAGAATCAGCCTTTCCCATACTTGTTCCTGCTTTATGAATGATTTTAAAATTAAATCTGCTGAGGTATAATGCCCAGCGTGCTTGTCTACGATTTAATTTTTTTGCACTCATAAAGTACTCGAGATTCTTGTGATCCGTCCATATCTCGAATTGTTGCTTTGCTCCTTCTAGATAATGTCTCCAAGCTTCGAGACACCTCATAATGCCCAACATTTCTTTATCATGGACATCATAGTTCCTTTCCGTTTCATTAAGGGATTTGGATAGAAATGCAACTGGTCTCCATTTCTTATCTTCACATTCCATTGATAATACCCCTCCTGTAGCGTAATTGGAAGCATCAGATTCTATTCTGAAATTCTTGTCGGAATCTGGTGCAACAAGAATTGGTTGTTCCGTAAATAGTTTTTTAAAGGTTTTTATTGCTTTTTCTTCTTCTTCTCCCCAGTTCCATGTTTTTTCTTTTTTAACCAGATCATGTAATGGTCTAGCGATTTTGGCAAAGTCTTTGACAAATCTCCTATAGTAGTTTGCCAATCTCAAGAATCGTTGTATGTCCTTGACACAAGTTGGTGTCGGCCAATTCAGGATTGCTTCTACTTTTTTTGGATCCATCTTTATTCCATTGGGTCCAATTATTACCCCAAGGAATTCAACTTCTTTTACGCTCCATACACATTTTTCTGGTTTTACATAAAGATCGTTTTCTTCCAATTGCTTGAGAACTTCCAACACTATTTGTTCGTGTTGTTCTTCAGTTTCCGTATAGATAAGAATATCATCTATATATACAATGACTTTTCCTTCATTGATCATATCACGGAAAATGTCGTTCATCATGGCTTGGAAGGTTGCCGGTGAATTGGTAAGCCCAAAGTACATTACTACTGGTTCAAAAGAACCTTCTGGTGTAGTGAATGCGGCTTTCCATTCATCTCCCTCTTTGATCCGTATGTTATTATAGCCCCATCGTAGATCCAATCTACTAAAGAGCTTCGCTTTTCCTGCTCGATCTACGAGTTCCGATATGAGTGGTAATGGATAGTTATTTTTAACTGTCCATTTGTTGAGGTAACGGTAGTCCTGTACCATTCTTTTCTTTCCATCTTTCTTTTTTACGAAGAACACCGGTGACGTCTGCGGTGATTTAGAAGGTCTGATGTATCCCTTTTTTAGTTGATCATCAACAAAGCTTCTAACTTCGCCGAGTTCATCTGGTGACAATGGATACACTTTTCCTTTTCTAGGTTGATAACCTTCTTTGAGATCTATCGCGTGATCCCAAGGTTTCCTAACTGGCATTTGCTCCGATGCTTTCTTTTCGAATAAATGAAGATAACTATGGTACTGTGCTGGTACCAAGTCTCTGGTTTCGGGTTTTTTAAGTTCCCTAATCCATTTTTCTTTTGGCGACGATGGAAGGAATGAATATTTATCCCCATATTTGTACCAACGGGGATGTTTCCATTCCATCTTGAAATCTTCATTTTCTTTTTCTTTCTCCTTTTGCTCCAACCAGTAAGCAAAATCTAACTCTCACTCTTTGTCCCATATATACATATTGGACTCCCAGTGTTCCGCCTTTTTAAATTTCTTTTCTCTTTCTTTCGTCCACTCCCTTTGCTTATGTCCACATGACCATGGGCATCTGGTCAACTTTATTTCTCCGGTGGTCCAGTTGATGTCCGGATTGTGTGCTCGTAACCATGTAGATCCTATGATTACGTTTGTCTTTCCTAATTCACAAATTTCAAAAGTTGCCCTTTCTCGATGACCCTGATAACTCATGATTAGATCAACTTCATGAGTAATCATACCTCCTTCGTTGTTAGTTCCGTCAACGTTTCTAACTTGAATAGGATGATCCAAAGGAATTAACCTAAAACCTTTTTCTTTAGCGAATTTAGAGTTCATAAACAGACCTGTTGCTCCCGAATTGAGTAAGGCCGTTTCTTGTATTTGGTCATGTGTGTCTAGAGTTTCTAGACCGATTGTCATTAAGATTTCGTCTTTTTGACCAATTGTTCTGACAAAAACTTCTTTTTGTCCCTTTCTTTGTACCTGTTGATTGTTAGCTAAAGAGGAATGAAGCACAGGTTTAGCCGCCCTGCCGCGCTCCTGCGCTTTCGCACTAGAGACCGCCTCTTGCGGGGTTACCCCTGAAACTTTCATCTCAGGGGCCACCGTTTCTGTTGTTAGTTCTTCCACAACAAGTACATTGTATCTATTCTGAGAGTCAAGTACGGGACTCACTGACTCTCGTCTTCTTTTAAATTTTCTCCTTTTTCGAAATAGGCCTTCATTTCTTCGAAGGTCATTGTTCGGACGTCCAATCCCGATCGACAGTTTCTTGCAATATGCCCCACTCTTCCACATTTGTAACAGCGCATTGGCGGGTGGTTGTTTCTGTCGATGTCCATTGCGTTCGGGTCGGGCCTTGGTCCAGTATTACTACTCCTGGAGGGTCCAGCTCCCCCTCAGTTCTGACTCGCTGATCCCGATTGTTGGTTAATTTTCCATCGGGGTTTAGGCTGGCCAGTTCCTACCGGTCTTGCCGTATCGGGGCCTTTAGATCCTCCTTCACTCCTATTGGCGGAGTTACTGTTCCGGGAAGAGTAATACCTTTCCTCGGCTTTTGCTTGCCTCCATTGCCGGTCGAGACGTACCGATCTTCGATACCATTCTTCTATGGTATCAGGGACTTCATCCCCTTCCATTATTTGTTTTCGGAGTCCAGCGTTCAGACTCCTCTTGAATTCTTCAATCAAGGCCCTGCCGTGGTACCCTGTTCCTCGTGCGATCTTTTTAAACTTCTGCATGTGTTCTTCACACGTGTGTGCGCCCTGTGTCATCGTGTGCAATTCTGATATTTTCGACGACTGTTCATCTGTGTCGCCGAAATCCCGTTTGATTTCCCTAAATAGTTGTTCCACCGTCGTGGGAACATCTTCATCATTATCTCCGTATTTTTCTATTAGATTGTCTCGCCAATCTACTGTGAATCCTTCCGACATATAAGAGAGGACCAAATAAATCTTCTCTTCATCGTCTGCGTTTGGCATCTTCAACTGCAAATAGAGTTTGCAGCTGTTGATGAAGTTCGTGACATCCGCCATCTTTCCGGAGAAAGCCGTTGGCTTGGCGGCATCTATTTTTGACGATCCGTTACCACCAGGGTTGGTGATATTGAACACGGCATTGTTGGGAATATTAATTATAGGGACAGGCTGTGCCGCCTGTTGTTGTGCTGCTTGCTGTGCTGCTGCAGCGGTGTTGTTTTGTAATAATGTCAGCTGTGTTTGCAGTTGCTGTATGACATTATTTTGATTTGCGAGCATTTGTAAAAGCTGTGCAGAGTTGAGCTGTTGCTCTTGATCATCTCCTGCGTCCAACATGTTTCGGTAACTAGGAGCGGGTGTATATGGGGATAGTGATCGAGATGGTGTAGGTGATGGTAATTGGTAAGGCGGTGCGACTTCTCCGATGTAATCTGCGTCGGAGTTGAAGAGGGCATTTAGGTTTAATGTAGCTGGATTGGGAACTAAGATCTGAAAAGGGGCGGGTTCCCAATGATGTGGTTCCTCGGTGATCGAGGGTGTCAAATCGGTTGATGATGATGGTGTATCCCCAAAAGGGTCTGATCAATCTGAGTCCAGACCGTTGTTATCCCCAAATACTTCGTTCCAGAAGTTTTGTATTTCCTGATCCGATAGACCAGTGTTTCATAATAGTTCCCTGAGACCTTGATCTATTTTGTACGAAAGTGAGGGAGGTCTTAGCCTGTCACTTGTTTGGGAATGCACTCAGGGTCCACAACCCCCCCTGCAGTGCTAGTACAATATACATAGGTATTTGAGAACTACAGTGACCCAAAAAACTGTCCGGATGTTTGGTGGATTTGGAAAGATGGGTTCATATCTCTGGAAATAAAATATATAAAAATCTGAAATAATCATATGTTGGAGGTATATATATATAATATATGCTGACATCAGCTTGACTTTATATGGTAGCTAGTCATGTGATTAGAAATTCAACAACTGACTGGGTACATCCGGACAGTTTCTTTGCTCAGTGTCCTGGCTCATTGAACATCATCTGATTGTGGGAATTTCAACTTGTATTCAACAAAGTCATGTGACCAATGTTGAAATAACGCTCTGACATCAACTTTGACCATCTTTCATTCCTCACCATCTCATGAGGCCCCTTTCTGCTGACACTCGTCTCTCAGTCATCTCCCTTCTTCAGGAGGGTCATTCCTGTCGCTCTATTGCTTCTAAACTTCATATTGGGCGTTCCACTGTCTCTGAAATCCGCTCTCAACTTTCTCTTACACTCCCAACACCTGCTGGAGGTCGACCATCCAAGCTGTCCCCCCAGGATCAACGCCATCTCATCCATTCCATCACCTCTGGACAGGTTGACAATGCCTCCCAGGCAAAGTCCCTTCTCTCCCTGAATGTTAGCACCCAAACTGTTCGTAATGCACTCAAGAGGGGGAATCTGAGGGCTGTGGTGAAGTCCAAGAAGCCCCTTCTCACCCAACGACATATGAAGCAACGCTACAACTTTGCTCTCAAGCACAAAGACTGGACTGAAGAGGATTGGTTTAGGGTCATATTCTCAGATGAGACTAAAATCAATCGTTTGGGCTCTGATGGGAGGGATTGGGTGTGGAAAAGGCGAGGCACAGGGCTCACACATCAGCATGTTAATGGGACACTCAAATTTGGTGGGGGAAGCCTAATGGTTTGGGGGTGCATGACAGCTCATGGGGTGGGATATATGTGCAGGATAGATGGTAGGATGAATGGAGAACTTTACAGGGAGATCATGGAAGACCACTTGTTTCAGACATTGGATTATTATGGGATGGATAGGGAAAGGTTTGTGTTCCAGCAGGACAATGATCCCAAACACACATCCAGGGTGGCCAAGGAATGGTTTGTGGAGAATCAGGTTGAGGTTTTAGACTGGCCAGCACAGTCTCCAGACTTGAATCCAATAGAGCATCTATGGTGGCACCTCAAGAAGAGGCTTGGAACATACCCAGAAGCACCAAAGGGGATCTTGGAGTTGTGGGAGAGGGTGGAGGCAGAATGGGAGAAGATTCCAAAGGAAGTATGCATTGATTTGATCAAAAGCATGCCTAGAAGGGTTGCTGCAGTGTTGAAGGCCAAAGGAGGATACACTAAGTACTGAAAACAACTATTAATACAAGAGCAAAGAAACTGTCCGGATGTGCCCAGTCGGTTGTTGAATTTCTAATCACATAACTAGCTACCATGTAAGGTCAAGCTGATGTCAGCATATATATTATATATATACCTCCAACATATGATTATTTCAAATTTCTATGTATTTTATTTCAGGAGCTATGGGCCCATCTTTCCAAATCCACCAAACATCCGGACAGTTTTTTGGGTCACTGTATTTTAGTCCGAAACGAAGGTTTATCTAAGCGGAGGCCGAACGGTTGTTCCGCTATTGCTACACCCTACTGGTGCGGATCTTTCTCAAAGGCGCGTGGTCAAGTGACGGCTACCCTCAAGGGACTAATGTAATACAAAAACGGTAACTAAGTATATAAGGTATAGCCTTCAGGGGCCTAGGCCGGGCAATTTAACGTGCGTAGGGGCTGGCGAGGCTTTTCCCACAATGCGGATTGCGTAACGTGCAATCAATATTCGGCACTGGTCTCCTGTGCACAGGTAACCCTATCGACCGGGTTAGGTCCTTCGGTTTGCGTAGACCGGGAACGTAGAGCAACGCTTTTATGGATGCGATGCAGAACCGTGTGTGATGGTTTTATGGAACCCAACAACAAATAATGTTTTTATAGTCGACGGACGACTGTAATGGATCCCCCTGATATCGTCTGCTTAACCCTGCAGTCCGGGTATATCAAGCGTTGGGGCAGTAAGAGAGTGTATAGTCGAGTTCTACTATCAGGACTACCCTTGGTGCGACGCCTTAGGGCCCCAACAGCAGACTTTAGAGGAGGAGAGGAGTGAGGGTAGGATGAAACCCGAGAGAACTCGACTGAGGACTCTGGGTGCTAGGTTGCTCAGTTTATATACTACAAAGGTGGTCTGTGCACCACTCTAATAATAGTATCTACGCTGAGTAAGTATGAGTAAAAGGAATAGCATAAGCAGCGGCCATGCTGCGCATGGCTGTGCCATGAGTCATACATAATGAGTCATCAGTCCAGTAGTCCGTAATCTAATCTAATCATAATCTAATCATTATCTAATCTAAGCGCTGACAAGATAAGATAGACGCTGGGTTTGCTAAGATGTTTGGCTACTACGTCAGTAAAATACAAAGAAAATAATAAAAATGTCTTAGTCGAAAAACGAGTTTGACCAAGGTCATGACACGTATCCAGTCCTGTAGGCTTCCCGATGACGAAACCCCTCTGAAGCGTCATGCTCTTGACCCACATCTTCAGCGCGACCTCGAAAACCGCCAACATCTCGGTACATCGTTTCTTTCCGAAACACTTTTTAGTGACGAACTCTTCGGATTCTCCATTGACGCGAGCTTCCTCCGAAATTTTTGAGACCAGGTCCTGGATCAGTTTATGCAGATCCAAATTCGCCTGCTGCACAATGAAGAGACAGCTGTGTTCTACTTAAACCACATCATTTCATCTGTTGCTTCATGGTTCGAACCCCGTAATTACAATATAAAGAAGCCTCTGCGGTATTTCAGTGCTGAAAAAGCCAACAAACCCATTTCAGGACCCATATCTCGAAAGCCAGACATTTTGCTTGTTCCCCTTGTTGACGGCAATCTTTTACATCTGGACGAGATCACATGGGAGGATGTCTATGGCGTTGTCGAAATGACCACTACCTCGGGGTTTTCGCAGACCATGCAGAACACATGCAACACCAAAAGGTTCCTTATGGGCCTCTACCAAGGAGACCGTCATTTTGCTCCCTGCATCAGTATCCATGGTTCCAAATTCCATTTTATGATCAGCAACCATGCTGGCGATGTCCACAGCGGCTCCCAATCTTTTACTGCTGAGGGGACCAAGGTTTTCCTACGAACTATTATTGGCCTTGCCTTTCTGGGCCCTCAGCACGTCGGCTTAGACCCTACAATGACTTGTCGCAGAATCACAGTCGAGTGACTGAGCGGCCTCAAGTTTGAAAAGCTGTACCCCAATAAATCTATTCCGTGGGCAGACAAAGGGAAAGTGCACCAGATGGCTCGTGGACCAGAGATAGCGGTTCTTCATGAATCTCAACCAAGTATGAGTGGAACAGCGAACCGTGGTATCAAATCACAAACCGAGGCGCAACTTTATACGGATGATGAAGATGACAATGACAAATGGCCTGTGGAGCCAGAAGAAGAAGTCGCCGTCTCTAAGAAGCAACATTCTCTCATTACCTCTGTCAGATGTATGGGGGTAATGTATATGATCATCAAGGAGATCTTTCGGGCCCAAGCTTTTGTTGGTCGTGGCACGAGGGTATGGTTGGTGACTCATCCCAATGGGAAGTTATGTGTAATGAAGGAAAGCTGGATCACGCCCCGTCAGGCTTGCGAGGCGTGGTTTTTGCAGGGTCTGGAGATCCCAAATGGTGTTCGCCTCATCGCCCATGAGGTGATACTGAACACAAAACTTATTCGAATCGATATATCTAAACCGCATGAATGTTGAGAAAAGCAACGACTGATTTTGAGTCCAGCTGGCTATCATTTGTCTGGTTTCAAATGTCTCTTTGAGCTGCTCGTTGTCATGAGGGATGTCGTCAAGGGTCAGTCCATTGGTGCAAATTCTTATCATTGAGATGCTTAACCACCTGATCACAGCAATTGACTATCTTGCCCAACAAGGAAGGGTGCACTGTGATATCAGCTTCAACAACATTCTATTGTATGATGACGATGACGTGGAATATACCAGCAAGGCCCTACCCGATGATGCGCAGCATTGTGGACGAAACCCAAAACGAACCCAACACACAAACCAACCACAAAATCGAATCTAGATTGGGGCACACCTTCAGTAGCAACAGGCTGGCTGGAGGGGAGCACGGGTGGACAGACGTTCGAAGTGGCACAGAGGCTGGATGAAGGGGATTTCGAACACACACTGAGACTGATGGCGAGGGCGGAAGGGGTTTCTCGGTCTTCACTAATACGACAAAGTACGAAAGTGACTGTAAGTGGGGGCCGACTGAGAGTAGTCGAACCAGAGTGTTTGTCCGAAGGAGGGGATGAGGGATAAGAGTGTGGAGAAGAGGACGAATGGGGCAGACGAGAGAAAACAGGACAAAGACAAGGTCAAAACAAGGCTGGACGCAGACAAGGGACCTAAGGCAAGACTCAGAGAGAGGGCAACACTAGCACCGAACTCTGAGGGGAGGGAAAGAAGGTCAAATTTTCTCTGTTGCATAAAGGCGAGGATACATGTATATAAAGTAAATGATGGTAGCTAAGAATCAATTCGAAGAAGAAAGTCCACTCCACCGACTGATAGGAGTCTCCTGGACACCATCCTTTCGAAGGTCGTAGGGAAGGAACGGAGGAAACGAGTCCATAACAACAAAATGAAACAGGTACGAACTGAGTGCAGAACTCATCTGCCATCACCGATGCTCGCAACGCCCGTATAGGCTTCTATCACCGTTCGGGTTCCTCGGTCAAAGTCTTCTGCGGTGATGGTGACTGCTCCACAGTGTTTCCTAGGCTTCGAAATCATGACAGAGGAGGTTCTCTAAGTCCCCATGACTTGTCAAGTCCGCAGGAAGGCGCGCCACATGCCACGTCGAATAGTAGGGCATTAACTGGTCTGCTGGAACCAGCCTCGGATGCAATGTCCCCTCCCTGTTGATGACCGCATATCTGGCAAGAGTTCGACCTACTATGATCCAAGGGCCCCCAGGGGATATTGTCCTTCGAAAACCATCGTGCTCGGCAATCACATTGGTCCGCCAGACTACTTGTCCAACCATGAAGTGTGTTCGTTCGACTGAGGCTAGCTCCCCCACCGAGACTGAGCTGTTGATGAGTTTGAGGTAGAACCAGTTTCGAAGGCGCAGGTCCCTTGGTGCCATTAAGGTGGATGCTTCGTTTGTGTCGTGGAACATATTCTCCCAGCCTCCTCTAGCTCCGATGCTGCACGTCAGGTGGGTCCAACAGTCGTTGGGGACCAGCCTCGAATCCGCAAACTGCATTCCAATCAAATTCATAATAGCCATGCTCGTTTGTTCAGACGATGGTATCATTCGAAGTGCGGCTCCTGGGTCTACCGTAGTGCTGGTAGTGCTGGATGGCATGGGTGGTTCGACTGGGCTAGGGGGTACATCTACCATTGACGAATCTGGGTCTACAGTGGGAGATTCCACGCGGTCCGTGATCCTGGTGGCGAGCGACGACTGATTCGACGAGGAAAGCCTTTCTCTAAGGCTTAAGCGCTGGCCAGAAGGAGTGATTCCGTTCTGTCGGGCTGATCTACACATGCTGTGTGTGATAACCGTCGAATAAGGTTCTGATAGGAGTTGGGGAGCGGCAGGGACGACTTTTTATGTTTTTCGAATCATGCGACGGCTGGTCTGGGCGGATATGAAATTCGTCTGGTTGTCAGGCACGCGTCTAGTGATGCAGGTGCCTTTCTGTCTGGCGCTACGGAGGCGGTGACGGGCTGGATGTTTATGCTTCTCCAAACGCCGAGGTGGCCGACTCAGCCGAAACCGTTTCGAAAAGCTCACCCTTCCTTCGAATGGGGTGTGACCTACTTCTAGCGCTTCTTCCCTGGGCAAGTGGCTTCGAACGCCTTCTATTTCGCTTCTTCCGTTCGTGTGTGCGTGTGGTACCCGTGTGAATACGTAGCCGGCATATCACCGACTCAGAGTGTTACAACCTTACAATTTTCTCCGGATTTTTCTATATTTTTATCTATTTTCCTTGGGGCTCTATCGACACTTCTCTACATATGGGCAACAACTCCCACCCCTAACGGGATACTCTGAGGACTTAGATCAGCAAGTGGCTGTACCGTGGCATATGGGGCTATAGGGGCTAAAGACTCTGGGCGAGTCCAGGCAGTTCTAGATGGTAGGCCTAGGTCTTGTAGCTGCGCGTGCACAGCCTAGCGGCTGCGCAGTCTGTGCGCACAGACCAGGCGTTGGGGTATATAAGGAGGGTGTCTTGTAGGTACGAGTCTCTAAGACTCTAGATAGTTTCCTCCTAGCAGGCTACTAGTCTATTGTGTTTTCACATCTCTAATCTATCTTTCATTTCTCACACAAGGCTTGTGGTTGTGTTGGGTGTTCCTAACATAATCTAGAGTCTTTCAACCACACTCTTCGTTGTTGCACACAGCGCCGGGCACGTCTTGCTCACTGTCGCTCACAGCGTCGAACGAATCTTTTCATTTTTCTTATCACTCTCGACATCGACTAGGCAACACTGCGTCACGACTGATGTAGGGACCACACTAGGCGATACAACAGGTGCTAGACGAGAGTTGGGGCGCGCAGTAGTCAACCAGGCAGGGTCTTACTGGCACCAACACTAGTGCTTGCGGAATAGGTGGTGGAACCGTCGAAGAAAATCAATTGGCGTGACGTGTATCAAGGCACACAGTCTCAGGATACCAATCACATATCAGGTCTTAGTTACCTGAGCACGAGGACACCTGAGTGAAGAGCCGGGCACCACCCCTTTTGGTCTATTGACAGAATTAAATCGAACATACAAGTGGGGGGGGTGCGTTATTGACCCCATTGTACTCTGACTACGCCGGGAAGGGTAGTCCGCGACGAACAGACAACAGTCCTTGTCATCTGACAGGGATCTTAGGCAACAAAGGCCGCAACAAACGGACCGAGGTGCAAGTCAGGAGTGCTTGGCTCGGTTGAAGATTTATTTTGGGAACAATGGTACAATTGTTCAATTACGTTTTACCCTACGCCCAGGCGACACTAGAGGAGATCGGATGGATCTTCGAAGCGGACTGGGCAGCAGCACTCGAGCCGGTGCAGTTGAGGCCGGCAGCATTCATTGGTGACTCGGTCATCAGGCGTCACGACAACCACGTCAGGTTGTGGCGCAAGCATTTAAAGGCAGTGGCAGCTCGCCAGCGACAGAGGATTGTCAACGAGCTTAAACTAAAGGAGGCGGAACAGATCCGCGAGCAGGAAGAGGCTTGGCAAGCCCTTCTGGAACAACGGCGCCTGGATAAGACATTACTCCGAGTGCGCCGTGATAAGGGGACCCTGGTGGGTCTAATTGAGAAAGCATACGGAGGATGGCCCGATAACGCAGTCGTCAAGGCAATTTTGGTGGTACCTTACAATAGGTATCTCCTCGTGGTGGAAGACGCGGCCCGAGCACTCGAAAAGTATCACATTGACGTGGCCACAATAGATTATGAAGCAGGGGCGCGAACTCTGTATTTCAATGAAGGAATGCAGATGTCACATCAGGACTGGAACGCCTTGATGCATGCCTTAAATGGGAATATCAAAGGCACCTTCTTAGGAAAAGCACAAAGAAGAGAGGAGGCCAAACAGCATTGTCAGGGACTTTGCTACGATCCATACATGCGTACACGCACATCACGGAAGGCGGGAGCAGGAATGCCAACTCCCTCATTAGCAAATGGAATGACATATGTAAACGACGTATTCCATGAACTAGGAGAGGTGGAGTTGGAAAAATTACTGGAGGAATGCGGTGGCGATGAGACCCTCAAGGACCATGCTAAAAGATTGAACGCATGGAGGGAAAATGTACCATGTGGACGGGCAGTGATGCCTGGGCCAGCTGTGAAAGGAAAAGGCAAGGAGTACCCTTGGCGTGAAGATGGACTGTGCTACATGGTGCTATTCAAACAAGAATATCATGACAAGTACTGCTGGCCACGGTGGCCACGCGTGATGGATATTCTTAGTTGGGACCCTGAACTCAGGGACTTGTCGGCTCGGTTCGCGCTACAGGACAATAGGGATCCTCGAAAACTCCATGTAATTGAGGAATCGGCTATCAGGGAATTCGATGATGAAATATACACGTGGGAAGAGCTAATACAGTTAGAGTGCCTCCCAGATCATCGACTCCAGGCGGAGTTCGGAGGACATGGAAAGTCCAAACTTAAACGATCGCCGGCTCCCACGATCTCCTTGTTTATACAAGGGCCATCAAAAAACCCTTCCCTGGTCACGGTTACTAAACTAACATATGCGCAAACCTTGGAGCAGGCGGTTGGTCCTAGTAAGGCGAAAACAAGGACGCAAGGGGCTGATATGACATGGTGGGGAGGACCAGTGCAGCGTGTAGAAGATTGGATGGCAACGGATCCCACAATACCCAATAAAGGAGAACGGGATCATAAACGTATGGAGATAGACCAATGGAGAAGGACTGTCGGAAGGGAGGTAGATGTACCTTACCCGTACCCTAGACCCGCCAGTGTCGTAGGAAGGGTTAATCCATCGATACCGGGTTATTGCTATCTGCATCTAATCAGACAACAATATTGGTCTGAGTACGACTGGCCACAATACCCACAGGTCCAGGAAATGATGCAATGGGATTTGGAACTCCAGAATACGGAGGTTTGAATTATTATAAGATCTACATATGGACGACGAAATTGTCTTCATGTCATTGCCACTCCATGGGGAGAAACAGGCTGGGATCGGATGGCAATTTTGGTAACTCAACGGAGAGGATACATGCGCGTGGGAGCGTTTCAGTACACAGCCAATACGATTACTCGGCTGCTACACGGCATTTGGGGATGGCGTAACTTGCAAACCAGTCAAGATATCCCTCCGCCGGCTGCTAATGTGGACCAAGCTGCTCTAAATGCACATGAGAACGCAGTCATCCTGCAAAATGAACAATGATTGGATGCCGCGGCAGCAATTGGCGGTGTGATCACAGGCCTGATTAACGAGTACCACCGTGCAAATCCCAGGCCGGAGCCTCAACCCCTCACAAAGGCCGAGATGCCAGATCACTACAAAGGAGATCCCCGCATGGTTGATGGATGGCTGAGACAGATGGAAATCTATTTCCGATTGGCTAGAGAAACACGCGCCGATAGGAAGATTCTATTGTGTCTATACCGAATTCAGAAAGGCAAGGACAACCGAGCAGGAGATTGGGCGGGAGTACAGCTAAAGCAGGCGTTAGAGGCGGATCAGGAATATCAGGACAAGATGGATAATGCGTCACCATTTTGGGTACCTGGTCTTACCTGGGAGGAGTTGAACCTCAGGTAGTATAACCATTTAACCCAGCCGCCTACTCTGTTATGACGACCCTTGAGGAATCAGTACCCCTTTACGACGTGGACAGGGTTCAAGGAGGAAATGCATCATTTCTTCATGTCAACAGAAACTAGGGAGAAGGCAACAGATGCGATTTTGGTATTGAAACAAGGAACGCAGCCGGTTGAAGACTACATTATTAAATTCAACGCGCTGAAACCGCTGGTTAATTGGGATGACCGGGCGCTGTTGGCGCATTTCCTGGGGCACATCCATCCCACATTAGGACGAGATCTTATCCGATATGGAAATTTACCGGAAGACACTACCCTGGACCAAACCCAAAAAAGGGCGATTGAGCTAGCGCGCGCATATCGAAAGGCAAATGAGGCCTATGGAACTAGTCGAAGCAACGATGGCTATAAGGAGAAACTGGTTGCAAAAGATTCCAAGCCCAATCAATTCCAGTATAGTGCTCCTTCGGGATCCAAATTGACACGTGACCCAAATGCTATGGACGTTGACAAAACTAAGCAGGCAAAAGGCGCTTGCTTTAATTGTGGTAACACGGGTCATTGGGCAAAAGACTGTCCAGAGCCAAAAAGGGCTAAAGCGCAGGACAAGGGCAAAGGACGGATTAGGGAATTGAAGGTTGAGGATCTCACGGAGGAGATGTGGAAGGAGTACGGGAAGGCGAAGGGTTTTGGCGAGGGTCAATAGGCGAGCGCTCAGCGCTATTGACAAAAAAGGACTCAGTAGTACACAAGGACTCGTGTATTAGTGTTCTGGAATTATTATATGAATGTTCATCCTTTGTTCATCGTATTCGGAACCTGAGTGTGAGCGCAAAACCCCGGATAAGGACTTGGACTCCAGCGTGGGTCTTAAGACGTATATGGCAACAAGACAGTACAACCGCGGTGCGGTGCTTAAAAGAATGGGTTCACAAAAGGCGAATTCAACAAGTGGATGGAACGCTGGTTGCAGACTTAAATAAGCTACCCGAGGAAGACGCATTATGGAATCTGGTACAACTGCGGGGACAGTTGGTGAAAGCTTCCGGGAAGCAGGAAATGAACTTGAGAGGCACAATCACTACCATGGACACGGGTTGTACGATTAATGTTACAGCATTAGTGGATTCTGGCTGCACAGGGTCTTGTATCAATGATGAGTTTGTAGAACATAACAAACTCAATAAAAGAAAGATGCTTCGACCAATGGCAGTATACAATGCAGACGGCATGCGCAATGTCATGGGTAGTCTGGAATACATGGTGCAATTTAAGTTGCGTATCGGCGATCATGAAGAAGTTGTTGAGTGTGGAGTGGCTCGATTAGGAAAAACGGACCTGTTCCTGGGACATGACTGGCTCCAGCATCACAATCCAGTAATGGACTGGAAGAAACAAGAAGTTCGCTTCAGTCATTGCCCGGGGACTTGTTGGGATCGATCAGAAGTAGCTGAACCCGAAGAAGAAATCGACCCGATGCAACCTTTAGAATCGGGAGAGCGATTATTAGCCGTGCATATTGGAGATTCGGAGTTACGTATTCGATCAGTGGCAATGGACATTGCGGCAAGGGAAGCCGGTGTGGCCGCCAAGCGCACTTTGGAAGAGGTGGTCCCTAAGCACTATTTGGGGCATTGAAAGGTCTTTGAAAAGGAAACCTTTGATGAACTACCACCAAGGCGTCCCTGGGATCATGCCATTGAGTTAATACTGGGATCTAAGGCTGTGGATTGCAAGATTTATCCCCTCAACCGCGAGGAACAAGCTCAGTTGGACGAGTTTCTCAAAGAAAACCTGGAGTCGGGACGAATTCAACCTAGCAAATCACCCATGGCATCTCCCTTCTTCTTTGTCAAGAAAAAAGATGGGAAATTACGACCTGTGCAGGACTACCGGCAGTTAAATGAGATGACGATCAAGAACCGATACCCACTCCCTCTTATTGGTGAATTGGTGGATAAGTTGTCCAAGGCGCGGATATTCTCCAAGATGGATATTCGATGGGGGTACAACAATGTTCGAATCAAGGAAGGGGATGAGTGGAAGGCTGCCTTCCGTACCAACAGGGGGTTGTTCGAACCCTTAGTCATGTTCTTTGGCCTCACAAATTCGCCGGCCACGTTCCAGACTATGATGAACGATATCTTCCAAGTCGAAATTGCCGAGGGATGGGTGGTCATCTACATGGATGATATATTGGTCTTTTCGGATAATCAGCAGGACCATATTCGTCATGTCAACCGCATCTTGGCAAAATTGGCGGAACACAAGTTGTCGTTAAAGCCGGAGAAATGTTGGTTCAACCAACCACAAATTGATTTCTTGGGACTGGTTATTAGTCAGGATTCGATTAAAATGGAGCAGGGAAAGGTTAGAGCGTTGGCCGACTGGCCCATTCCAACATCCAAAAGGGAGCTCCAGCAATTCTTGGGCTTTATTAATTTTTATCGTCGTTTTGTGGAGGGTTTTGCACGGGTGGCAAAACCGTTGACTCGTTTGACTGGCAAGGTTGACTGGCTGTGGACGGAACTTGAAACTGCGGCCTTTCAGGGACTGAAAGACCTTGTGGCAAGGGAGGTGACTTTGAAAATTCCAGACGACGAAGGCCAATTCCGAGTGGAGGTAGATGCATCGGACTTTGCCATTGGTGGAATTTTGTCTCAACAAGGGAAGGATAACCTGTGGCGACCGGTGGCTTTCATTTCAAAGTCGCTCAATGATGCGGAAAGGAATTATGAGATTTACAATAAAGAAATGTTGGCTGTTATGCACGCTTTCTACGAATGGTCTCACTACCTTAAAGGTGCCAAGGAGATAGTGGAGGTTCTAACAGATCATCAAAACCTCACGTATTTCCGGAAACCACAGAACTTGAACAGGCGACAAGCGCGTTGGGTAACGGACTTGCAGGAATACAACTTCGTTATCAAACATCGGTCAGGGAAGTCCAACTCTAAGGCTGATCTACTGTCACGAAGAGCAGGACATGAGCGAGGTCAAAATGACAATGAAGGCGTCATCCTGTTAAAGGAACATTTATTTGTCAGGATTTTTGATGATGACAGGGCACTGGAAGAAATTGTAGATCGCATCAGAAAGATTCCTAAGCGTCAGTGGGAAAAGCAGGTCCTAAAAGGTTTGGAAGAAGGCGATGGAGATTACAAGGTGGATAAGGGATTAGTAGAATGGAAGGGCCGCATGTATGTACCCGCTGTCAAACGCATTCGAGGAGAGATCATCCAAATTCATCATTCATGGGGGCACTTGGGAATCGTCAAAACGGTGGAACAGCTTACCTGCGATTATTGGTGGCCAAATATGCGCCGAGACGTTGAAGAATACATCGCCGGCTGTGAAACCTGTCAGTGTGCTAAACCAGATCGTCAGCCAAGGGCCGCGCCGCTTATACTGAACGAAGTACCTCAAGAACCATGGGAGGTTATTTCAGTGGATTTAATGGGACCGCTTCCGGAATCCAAGGGCAACGACATGATAATGGTAGTTGTGGATCGTTTTACCAAAAAAGCTTATTTCCTGCCAACTACATCATCCATTACATCACAAGGGGTAGCCGTTTTGATGAGGGACAACGTGTTTAGGGACCATGGATTGCCGTGCAAGGTCATCAGTGATCGAGGGCCCCAGTTCGCATCAAAGTTTATGGATGATCTTTACGGCATGTTGGGGATCAAACCTAATCGATCTACCGCCTATCACCTGCAAACTGATGGACAAACAGAGCGCGTCAATCAAGAGGTCAAGGAATTCTTGACGATGTTTGTCAATCATAGGCAGGACAACTGGAGCGATTGGCTGTCGGTAGCGCAATTTTGCCATAATGATTGGGTACACGCCTCTACAGGGTTTTCGCCGTTCTTCATGAATTATGGACGTCATCTGCACAAGGGTCTTAGTCCCACATACAAGCCGAAAGTGGTGGCGGTCAAAATGCTAGTGGACGAGCTAAAGGATGTTCACTCACAAGCGCGAGCGGCATTGGAAAAAACGGCCACAATGATGAAGACACGGTACAATGCTGGCAAGTCTCAGGCTTGGCAATACAAGCCTGGCAATAAGGTGTACCTCAGCACAGAAAACCTACCTGTCATTCGCGCAACCAAAAAATTGGATGGCAAATTTGTAGGTCCCTTGGAGGTGGTCGAAAAGGTTGGCGAGTCGGCGTATTGATTGAAGGTCCCAGCTTCGTGGAAGATCTATAACGTGTTCAATGAGGTTCTTCTGAAACCATACAAAGAACCAGGATTTCCTAACCAAAAAGAAAAAATTGCACAAAGACAAGAGGCGCAGATGGTCAAGGAGTCCTCTGATGACGAATATGAAGTTGAGGAAGTCATGGACAGTTGAGTGAGTGGACGTGGCGGCGGACGATTGGAATATTTAGTCAAGTGGAAGAACTATCCCGTGGAGGATTCTACTTGGGAACCTGCAGAAAACCTTGAAAACGCTAAGAAGGAGGTTCAAAAATTCCATAAGGCAAATCCTGCCGCACCACGACGCCTTGTTAACGCACGGGACTTGCACTATCGTAAGTGGCAGAACCACACGGACATGCACGCGCCTAAACGGCTCTTTGGATGGGAAGACGGAAAATTCGAGCGAGAATACCTCGAAAAGTTAAAGCGGAACTGGCAGCAGTGGAAAGGGGACCGGCGAGATATATACGCAGAAAAGGATACGGAAGGGGCGTTCTCAAGAGACCTTGAGCGTGGCAGGCCGGTTAAACCTGCGCTTCATTCCCCCATGGCACAACCCATAGCATCGACTTCCCGGGATGTGAAGTCTTGAGGAGAGGGCTATGTTACGACCTTACAATTTTCTCCGGATTTTTCTATATTTTTATCTATTTTCCTTGGGGCTCTATCGACACTTCTCTACATATGGGCAACAACTCCCACCCCTAACGGGATACTCCGAGGGCTTAGATCAGCAAGTGGCTGTACCACGGCATATGGGGCTATAGGGGCTAAAGACTCTGGGCGAGTCCGGGCAGTTCTAGATGGTAGGCCTAGGTCTTGTAGCTGCGCGTGCACAGCCTAGCGGCTGCGCAGTCTGTGCGCACAGACCAGGCGTTGGGGTATATAAGGAGGGTGTCTTGTAGGTACGAGTCTCTAAGACTCTAGATAGTTTCCTCCTAGCAGGCTACTAGTCTATTGTGTTTTCACATCTCTAATCTATCTTTCATTTCTCACACGAGGCTTGTGGTTGTGTTGGGTGTTCCTAACACAGAGGCTTTCTCAACCACGGACAAGATCGCTGCATATATAAGGGGGTTTGGTATCCAGCGAGGACTTTTAATTGACTTTGATTATGGAGGCACCATTGGGGATGATGCCTCCTCAGACCTTTGGACGGTACGTTTTTCACTATGGCCTTGCTCTCCACCTTTTTTATTCACCTTTTTACTTTCCAGGGGACAATGCCCTTCATGGCAATTGCTTTGTTGTATGGAAACACCGATCATAAGCCCGTTTATGATCTGGAATCTCTTTTCAATGTCTTGTTGGTTATATGCACCCATCTATCGGTATTTGGTGACCCGGACAAAAATCACGGATTGGATATGAATCGGCCTGGCACCAGGGTCGCGCAGTGGTTCCAAACTGATTCGTTCCGCACTCTCGCCGATATCAAAGCTGGCCAGTTTTTGTCAATGCAGTCATGGATTACTGCCGACGTATTACCGCCTTTCAGAAGCGTCATACCTCATCTCATCGCGCTTTATAAGGCACTGTTTCCTACTTGCACCTTGGATGACGATCGAGCGCTGGAAGAGCACTGCAATGTGCCAAGATTTCACTAGGGTTCTGGATAATGCCCTTTTGGACCCTGCTATAATTTGCGATGCTAACCTCCGCCATTCAACAATATATTCCCAGCCCAGCTGAAAGAAGAGAGCTGCCACTACGGTCATTGACTCTGGTGAGCGTCCGAGGACCCGCTTGCGTAGCTCTGTCCAATCAGGTGCATCTGGGACGCAAAGTGGGCAGAGATGATTTTGATCTGTTTGTTCTTTATACCAAAGCGTACTTGAAATATAGTTGTTGTCATTTGTTTGTATAATGCCTACTCCAATGTTTTAAGTCTGGTATGGAACTCAGCACGAACACATGGGAAACGCTCTTCGAGGACAACAGCAGTCGCTTTGTCGAGTTACAGAATAGAGGCAATTTCAACGTATGAATCGTTCCCTGTTGAGCAGCAATTGGACATCCTTAAGATGCCAATTGTCCCAGTGGTCGTCACTGTCTTGAACGATGAACTCATATGTCCGTCAGACATAGAGTCATCGATTCATGATGACAAGAGTATTGTATCACTGTCATAGACAGTGACCAGACACCTCTCCAGGTGTTTTGAGTATTGTATCATTGTCAACGACAATGACCAGAGACCTCTCCAGGTCTTTACTCTCATAGAGAGGAGATACTCACATGCTGGAAAGCAAGAAAGAGCAACTACTTTTTATTGAGATACGAGCTTTCTTATATACACTTCTAGTGTTGTGCTATAGTATCGTAAATAAACATGTACAAATATTAAATAAACATAATAATGAAAAGTTCATTTAACACCCCCCCATAATCTATACACTATTCTATCTTGTGTAGATTACATGAATATTTTTATTATTATTATTTAATTTTCTCCCCATACACCCTGCCCCCAGCTCTGGCTCTGCGGAGCCTCGTACCATTCGGAAATGGCATCCAAATTTGATATCGCCGCGGCGATAGAAGCTTCTTGGGCCTTTAAGACCCGGCGAATATGAGCGATACACTCATTGTCAATGCGCGCCTGCGCAATGGTGACGGAGGCCCTGGGAAGGACCAATGTGCCGTGAGTGGCGGCGGCGAGGGCGGCGGCGAGGACGGTGACGCTGTGAACAACGTCGGAGGTGGCAGAGGCGATGGCCTGTGTGGAGGCCGAAGAGGAGTCGAGGAGGGCATTGGGTGCTGGGGAGGACGACATGTAGAGGGAGTGGATGTTGAAGTAATGTGGGACTCGTCGTAGTGAACGAGTCGCCAGAGTAAAGAATGAGGGAAACAGAGAAATATGTGTCTTTTTATCCAATCTTGGTGTGGGCAAGCCATGTCATATTGATATTGTAACGTGTCTCATGAGAATGAAACATGTTTTGTGAGAAATTTGACACGTATTCTTGTGAGAGGCATTGTTATGTCGCATCCCTGAATCAATTGAGCGATTCATATAATCCCATCATTGGTACAAATTTCTGAAATAATATTCTTCCAAGGTTTTTAGTTAGAATATCTGCAGGATTATTAGATCCTTCAATGAATCGTAATTCAATTTCCTTATTATCGATGAGTTTGCGTATATGATGATATTTAATATCAATGTGTTTGGAACGTTTCTCAGTGACAGGGTTGTTTGCAATAAATAGAGATCCCATATTGTCACCGTAAATTGGTGCAGTTGCTATGGGAAAATGAATTTCTGATAGAATTGATCTAATCCATTTATTTTCTCTAGCGCAATCAGACAACGCCATGTATTCTGCTTCTGTTGAAGACAATGCCACTGTTTTTTGTTTTCGTGACGTCCAAGATACAACTGCTCCTGATAAAAGGGTGAAGAATCCTGAAGTAGAATGTCGATTGTTTTTATCTGTAGCCCAATCTGAATCAGTATAACTCATTAGGCCAGATCTTGATGATCCGTCATATACAATTTGAAGATTTATCGTTTTGGCTAAGTATTTTGCCATATTGATTGCATGTTGTAAATGATCTGAGGATGGGTTGGAAGAAAATTGAGACATTTTGATTACACTGAAGCAAATATCAGGTCTTGTTCCAATCATCAAGTATAATAATGATCCAATCACAGATTGATATTGTGATCTTATTAATGGATCAAGTGTCTGATCATTTGTCATTGGTTCGTATCCAGCAGGAAGAGGAGTATTGCTATGTGTCGCATTATCCATTCCTAATCTGTGGATTACTTTATGCAAATATGGTCTTTGATTGATAGTGATTTTATCACCAGTTTTCTTTATCTGGAATGATGAAAAGTTTTTTGAATCACCACCGTCGATAAGATCTCCCAAATCTTTAGATTCCCATCTTTTCATAAATTCCTGCTTTTTTCGAAGTGTTATGTCTTTGTTTGAACCTAGGAACATTGAATCGTCAACGTAAATAATTGCTATGACAATATTTGATCCTTGTTTAAAAACAAACACTCCTGCATCAGAATGTATTCGTAGAAAACCCATTTTCTCCATAGACTGATCTAATGATTTCCACCAAGCTAGCGAAGCTTGCTTTAATCCATAAAGTGCACGATGTAATTTATATACCATGCCTTTTTTATCTTTATTGATAAAGCCAGGGGGCTGTTTCATATAGATTTCTTCATCCAGTTTTCCATATAGGAACGCAGCAGTCACATCTAGAAATTATATGTGTAATTTTTCTAGTGCCGCTAACGCAAGTATGAGACGACATGTCTCATATCTCACTACTGGAGAAAATATCTCATCATAGTCTATGCCATCAATTTGAGAAAAACCTTGGGCAACAAGACGAGCTTTTTTACGTCCATCATCTTTTTGGACATATACCCATCTACAACCTATGGCCTTTCGACCTTCAGGGAGATGTTGTAGATATGTAATTACGCCTCTTTTAATGAGCATAGCCCATTCTTTCTTTTCGGCGTTGATCCAGTCTATTTGTTCATCGACTGGTAGACAAAATATTTCATGATGATGTTCAGGAACAGCGGTATTTGCTGTATCTTGAAAAGGGATGGCACAAGATAATAATTGATTAATTGTAAATTGATCCAATCTAGTTCGCCTGTCGATTTGTTCAATTTCAACTGGATTTTTATCACCATAGACACTATCAGGTCTATTTACAGGTATTCTGTTTCTTCTTGGTCTTGATGGACCTGGAGACAGTGATCTTTCTCCAAACAATTCCCTTTCAATTTCATCTTGATCATCATTACCTGATTCGCTATCTGAATCCTCAATTGGTTCTGTTTCACTATTGGAACTTTCTGATTCAGTTTCTGATTCATTATCAGAAATATGTGACGTATCATCAGATTCTTGAGGTATTTCTGGTATGAGATCCTCAAACTCATCTTGTGGATTTAGGAATGTAGGATTTTGATCAACGTTTTTACACTTTGGAAATTTCGTTTCATCAAAGATTGCTGTCGTTCCCATGAATATAGAATTATTTTCTGGATTCATAAATCTGAATCCTTTCATTCCTTTTTTATATCCTAGAAAGATCATCATTTTCGATCTAGCTTCAAGCTTATCTTGTCTCTGTTGCATAGGAGTATATACAAAGCTTGGCATCCAAACACTCGTAATTCCAATACATTTGGTTTCTTATTTTCTATAAGAAAATATGGTGTCTGCCATTTATTACGAGCTATGGGAGTCCTATTGTATAGGTATACTGCGTGTTCAAGCGCAAATTCCCACCATGATTGTGGTAGGCAAGCATCGAATCTAAGGGATTGTGACTTTTCCCATATAGTACGATTCATTCTTTCTGCTCTGCCATTTTGTTGTGACGTGTATGGAATGGATTTTTGAATTTCAATGCCAATATCTTTAAGATAATTTTCACATTTTGTAAATTCACTTCCTCCATCGAATCGCCAAGATTTAGGCATTTTTCCATATTTATTTTTTAATAGGGCAATAAATTGTCTCAAAGAAGATTCTGTTTCGGATTTCTTCTTTAGTAAACCTATCCAAAGATGACCTGAGAAATCATCGATAAATGTCACAAAATATTTATATTTGTGATATGAAATCATCGAGATTTCTTTAAGATCTGAATGTATTAAATCAAAAGGAGCAATTGCTCGACTTTGTGATTCTGGAAATGATTTTCTGCGCATTTTTCCTTTGGCGCATCCTGAACAAATTTGTTTTCGTTTCGGAACATTGACATCAGGAAATCCTTCTAGGTGAATTTTCCCTTTTCTGATAACTTCATCTTGTGGATGTCCCATACGTTTATGCCAAATATTAAAATCTGGATTTTTTGTCACAACATTTATTGCATCTGTATGAATTTCAGAATCTAACCAATAAATGGTTTGTCCTTCTTCATGTGGTGAGAAACATATAGTTGTTAATTGATAATTTAAATCAATATGATGTTTATTTCCCAATAAAACATATCCTTGATTAAGGAACGTTCCCATGGACAACAATCTTGTATCCATGTCAGGAATATAAAAGACGGGTCTGATTAATTTAATTTTTGATTTTCCATCAATGAAAATTTTAATCATTACAGCACCAACGCCTAGAATTTGAAGGGTTTTCCCCTTAGCAGCGGTTTGTACAAATCTTTTATCGGTTAGTGACCGATAATATAAGAAATCATTTCTTTCATGTGTAAAGTGTAGAGACGCTCCTGAATCTAAGATCCAAGATGTGTTGTTATTCTTACATTTCACACAGTTATTACAATGAGAAAAAAAATGCATATATTCTTTATATGTATTTAAACTACCATGTCGCTGTTTATAGCCATTAGTAGATTTTCTCATAATAATTGAATGACTCAACTCGTCTCCAAGACTAACGGTATCATCTTCATCAAAAAGAGGATCATCAAACGGATCATTTGGGATGTCATAATCTTTTTCGCCCTCGTTACCAATATGTAAAACTTCTGTGGTAACTAAATCCATGGAAACAATTTGATTGTCTATTTTGGATTTTTTAGGAGGGGGGCTAAAAGATATTTCATCTTTTGTAACGGTGTCTAAAATTTTCAACATCTCCGTTGTTGGTATAGCACCGATCCGTTCAGCTAAAGATCTAGTTTCATTAGACCTTTTCCAGATGCCGTTACGAGACTGTGATTGCCCTATATATCGGGCAGTGGATGGGAACATCCTCGATTGTACATTGTGTGCTGCAATAGATAACACTGGAGATACGATCTCAACAGCATGATTTGATTCCCGATCAGAGTCAGGAATAACGTCTGCTTCTTGGGCGCGTTTCTTTCCCTTGCCTCTAAAACCTTTACGGGAACGAGGTCTTTGCTCCTTAGGTTCATCAGTGTTCTGTTGTTGCTGATTATCTCCATCCTTTTTCTGATTATTCCATGATGCATCTTTTTCCTTACATTTGACTCCGCTAATCTTATTTGCTTTGTCTTTTGAACCATGATGTTGGTTCATAGCGTATCGTCGACGATATTCGGAAATGATTGAGTTGGATATAGTATCAAATGTGAATTTTTCGGATCCGTACATCTGGAACATGACGGTTGATATTGCTGTCCATTCTTTCGGAAGTGCTTTAGCAAGTGTGAGAGCCTGAATGAAATCGGGGATTTCGACTTTATCTTCTTTTAGCTGTGAGAAAAAAGAGCCTAGTTTTTCTATCTCAGGAACAGGATCTTTTCCAGAGAGTTGGAAAGTAACGGCTTTTTGAAATCGATCAAAGATTGAAGCTGGGGAAGATTTTTTATATAAGTCGGCAAGTGATTTCCAGGCTGTCGGTAAATGGTCTTCTGTTGCTATGTGACATCGGACAGAATCGGAAACTTTGAGTCTAAGCGCTCCAAGACCAGCATCGTTAAGTTTTTGCCATTCCCTTTTTTCTTTTCTATATTCGGTAGTGGCAGTAACGGCAGCAGAAGTAGTCCCTTCTGCAGGAGGAGATGGTTCGATGAATGATCCATTTATAATAGCCCAAGATCCAATGTGTAAAAGATAGGACTTCATTCTTTCAGCCCAGATATGGTAATCAACGCCTGCAAATGTGTTGATAGAATCAATTCCAGTGGAGATTTTTGACGACGACATGATTTAATATTACTTCTGTGACTGTAAAATCATTTTTAGTAATTTTGAAAGAAATTTTTATATATAAAAAAAAAATTTCATCGTCGTTGAACACATCCTTGAGATATGTGTTGTCATCGTGTAGATCAATGACGGGCTTTTCAGGGCCCATAACCTGTTGAGCAGCAATTGGACATCCTTAAGATGCCAATTGTCCCAGTGGTCGTCACTGTCTTGAACGATGAACTCATATGTCCGTCAGACATAGAGTCATCGATTCATGATGACAAGAGTATTGTATCACTGTCATAGACAGTGACCAGACACCTCTCCAGGTGTTTTGAGTATTGTATCATTGTCAACGACAATGACCAGAGACCTCTCCAGGTCTTTACTCTCATAGAGAGGAGATACTCACATGCTGGAAAGCAAGAAAGAGCAACTACTGTTTATTGAGATACGAGCTTTCTTATATACACTTCTAGTGTTGTGCTATAGTATCATAAATAAACATGTACAAATATTAAATAAACATAATAATGAAAAGTTCGTTTAACATTCCCTTCTCTTTCCATTCATGTTAACCCTTAAACATAGAAGCAACGACTTGAAGAGACAACTGGGACTGATGATGAAGCAGCTTACACTCCATTCAGTACCGAGGTGGAAGAGGGGACTCATGATTTTTCAACTGCAGTACGCTCCACATCATTTTTTCTCTTTTTTTTCGCTTATTCAGGTGCTCCTGCATAAGAACCTGTTCCACAACAATATTCCTCGTTCAACGCAAAAATGGACCCCTGTGAATGTCAAATGCTAGATATACTGGCGTCATACTGACTAGCCTACAGCCGAGTTCGGCCTTGTATCCTTCTTCCAGAGCGTCAAGAGTTCCATCTCACGGCAGCTCAAGTTTGGCCTCAAGCGAGGAAGAATCTCTGCGATTGCAAAATTGGAAGCTTGGGGAATTGTGCAATGGCCTGAAGTGGGAAAATTTTTTGCTCCAGTATGAGAGTTGTCTTCTTTTATTCTAAGTGTAACTTTTTGCTTTAGAACACGTCTCGATGCTCTCGAGTAGGCCTCTATGATCCCACAACCTTCTTTATTAAAATCCCTTCTAACAGGTACTCGATCAAAATGTTGGCACCGACCCTTGGATCTGCCGCTCCCCCATCCAATTTGCCTTCTACCACACTGTCTTTCATGCCACCAGCCACCGCTAATCAAGTCCTCTCTGATAGTATGACTGTCAAAAGGGAGGACTTCCCTGCAATAAAGTATTGGTACAGTGACTCACAAAAGGTTTCCAATGTTTTGTGAATTTATGTTGAGTGACTTCTAGTATGGGAAATAAATTACATAAAAATGTGGAAAAATCAGAATACATAGTTTAGCATGTATAAAATTAGATAAACAAGCAACATTATGTCAGCAACACTTTTGATGGAGATAGAAAATGTTCAAGTCAGATTGCTCATTGGAAACCTTTTGTTGCCAATGCAAGAATGGCATTTTATGCACCCTCAAGGTCATGTGACTAATCCTAAAGTCATGTGACAATGTCAGAGAAGCTAAAATAAAACCAAACAACCACAAACATTACTCACACCTGATCCTGTAATCACTCAATGACACACAATGCCTCACCCCCCTGGTGGCCAATCACCACATGCCATCTTCAATATGGCTAGTTTTAACACATGGAATAGCTTTACATTGAACTGGAAACATGTTTCCAAACTTCTCAGGTTACCTGATTGCAGGCAATGATGGCTTAAGCAGTGGAATGTGCAATGTGCCATCCTGGCCCATTTACTGAACTTCCCCTGATAATTGCACAGGTAGCCAAAAAGTTTGCTAGATTGCTTCATAATGTTGTTCATGAGTCTATCTGAACCTCCACTACTATAACATATGCAAATAGGCCAGACATCAGGGCTGTGCTGAAGATGAAAAGGCTGACAGTTCCTGCCAGTCACAACATTAATGAGCTGTGCTTGACCATAGAATGCCAGAAGGGGTCAATGTAGTGAAATGAGGCTGATATCAGTTGTTTAGGGTGATATATGAGGAAATATTGCTGGGCAGAAGCTTGGCCAATGCAGTCTGCAGGTGACACTGAATGTTGAGGGAATGTCTGTTACATTATTGGGGCTCATGGTGTCAGAGGGTCCTTGCCTGGCTTTACAAACTAATGAAGGGACAGAGAGTGGCCTCTGAGCTGCTATTCTAGATATTAACATGGCTTCATTGTCTTCTACAGTAATGCAAGAGGAGATGTAGGATCAGCCATGTTTGACAGTTGTCACAGTCTCATCTGACATCCTTCCACAATTGGCACCAGATAACCTGAGAAGGCTGTGAATGTGTTTCCAGTTCAATGTGAAGCTCTTCCATATGTTAAAACTAGCCATATTGAAGATGGCATGTGGTGATTGGCCACCAGGGGGGTGAGGCATTGTGTGTCATTGAGTGATTACAGGATCAGGTGTGAGTGATGTTTGTGGTTGTTTGGTTTTATTTTAGCTTCTCTAACATTGTCACATGACTTTAGGATCAGTCATATGACCTTGAGGGTGCATAAAATGCCATTCTTGCATTGGCAACAAAAGGTTTCCAATGAGCAATCTGACTTAAACATTTTCTATCTCCATCAAAAGTGTTGCTAACATAATGATGCTTGTTTATCTAATTCTATACATGCTAAACTATGTATTCTGATTTTCCCACATTTTTATGTAATTTATTTCCCATACTACAAGTCACTCAACATAAATTCACAAAACATTGGAAACCTTTTGTGAGTCACTGTATAGGCACGAGTGGAATGACAAAGCAGATGACGCTACTGAGGTTGGAGAACCTGCACGAGGTAAATCTCATTCGGCAAAAGGGATGAATGTCAAGGAAAGATTTATCGAGGATGAAAATGGGCAGACGGTAGATGGTCATCGAGCCCGAGATATTCGGGCCCATGCACGCTCCATCTGGATAGCACTTGCATCCCACAACCGCTCCCCAGCGACTTGGGGCAAGGCTGATCTAGAGACCATCCGCAATTACCGGCATGAAATGAGAGCAAAATTTCCCGAGTTAAGACTCTGTGATAATGACTGGAAGGCTGACCTTATTGTGACGATCAATTATCCTTCCTGGCACACCAACTATATGAAGTCTAGCATTGTCAAGGAGGAGAATCCTGAAAGCAACAGTCAGCTTTCACTGCAGTTGCCACAATCCAGCTCGTCTTCCAAACGATCTTTACAGCCATCGGAGATCATCCGCCCTGCAAAAAAGTCTAAAACATTGGAGAAATCATTCACAGAGGTTCGTGCTCAAACACATCCAGTATCCTTGATCCAACTTTATTCTAGATCGTAAATCCCTTATTTGAGGCCATTGCCAAAGCCACCCCCAGCCTTTCCCAAAACATATCTTTACTGCCAGTTATTCCAATGTGCCCAGATAGAGACGACGTACGTTCCTTAGTTTCATTTATTGTACGGATCATCTAATGCAGGTTCCAGCTAATTACAGACACTATGTTGCCTGTCCGGCTCGCAACACAAGCTGAGAATGACAAATGTGCCAAACTTGTAGATGGCAGTGTCCCAATCCTGTCTTCGCAAGTTGAGTACAGCGTTCCCTATGCTAAACTGGTTTCCTGTATGGGCAATGGCGCTAGCATACTCCCTGTTATGGCTCTGGCCACGTCCTTTGCTGTGCCCTCTGCTGTGCCCTCCGCCGCGCCGGCTGCCTCTGCCACACCATCTGCCTCTGCTGCACCGTCTGCCTCTGCCACGCCATCTGCCTCTGCCACGCCGTCTGCCTCTGCCACGCCATCTGCCTCTGCCACGCCGTCTGCCTCTGCCACGCTGTCTGCCTCTGCCATGCCGTCTGCCTCTGCCGCGCCATCTGCCTCTGCCGCACCCTCTGCCTTGCTCTCCACCTCTGCTGCACCCTCTGCCTCTGCTGTGCCGTCTGCCGCGCTGTCTGCCTCCGCCGCGCCATATGCCATGGCCTCTGTGCCCTCCACCATTCCCTCCACTGTCATGCCATCTGCCTCTGCTGTGCCGTATGCCGTGGCCTCTGCGCCCTCCGCTGTCGCACCATCTGCCTCCGCCGCACCGTATGCCGTGGCCTCTGCGCCCTCCACCGTTCCCTCCACTGTTCCCTCTGCCCCATCCTCCATGGTTTCTGAGGCATTGTTTCCAGGTCTTCCCACATCTACAATCACGCAAACAAGTCCTGAAGCACCTGTCAGCGCAAGTCGGCTGACAATTAAATTGAAGCCCGTGACCACAAGTAACAAAAGGGGGAACAAGCTGCGTCCGGGTACCTCTTTAACTGCCAGGTACACTACTTTCTCTCTTCTAGGCAATTACTTAGTCTCTTCAGGAATTTGTGTGCTCAGGACTGGAAAGTAAAAAATCCCAATGGGTTGGCTGCGGAATTTAAAGAATACTATGATGGCCTTTCAGCAAATGAAAAGAAGGTAAACCCTGATTCTTTGAAGAGTTAGTGATTTTTGATATCTGTTTCTGATTTCATAGATATGGGAAGAATGCTCTGCAGCAGCTATTGCGTTAAGATAAGACCTTTTGGTAGTACAGATGCTAATTGGTTCACATTGTTAAACGAACATTTTATTATTTTATTTGTACATGTTTATTTACGATACTGTAGCACAACACTAGAAGTGTATATAAGAAAGCTCATATCTCAATAAACGGTAGTTGCTCTTTATTGCTTTCCAGCATGTGAGTATCTCCTCTCTATGAGAGTAAAGACCTGGAGAGGTCTCTGGTCATTGTCGTTGACAATGATACAATACTCAAAACACCTGGAGAGGTGTCTGGTCACTGTCTATGACAGTGATACAATACTTTTGTCATCATGAATCGATGACTCTATGTCTGACGGACATATGAGCTCATCGTTCAAGACAGTGACGACCACTGGGACAATTGGCATCTTAAGGATGTCCGATTGCTGCTCAACAGGTTATGGGCCCTGAAAAGCCCGTCATTGATCTACACGATGACAACACATATCTCAAGGATGTGTCCAACGACGATGAAATTTTTTATTTTTGAAATATTTTTTAAAAATTACTAAAAAATGATTTTACAGTCACAGAAACACTAAACATGTCATCGAAAATCTCTACTGGAATTGATTCTATCAATACCTTTGCAGGCGTTGATTACCGTATCTGGGCTGAAAGAATGAAGTCTTATCTTTTACATATCGGATCTTGGGCTATCATCAATGGATCATTTATTGAACCATCTCCTCCTGCAGAAGGCACTACCTCTGCTGCTGTTACTGCCGCTACCGAATATAGAAAAGAAAAAAGGGAATGGCAAAAACTTAATGATGCTGGTCTCGGAGCGCTTAGACTCAAAGTTTCCGATTCTGTCTGATGTCACATAGCAACAGAAGATAATCTACCAACAGCCTGGAAATCACTCGCTGACTTATACAAAAAATCTTCTCCAGCCTCCATCTTTGATCGATTCCAGAAAGCCGTCACTTTCCAACTTTCTGGAAAAGATCCTGTTCCTGAAATAGAAAAACTTGGATCATTTTTCTCACAGCTAAAAGAAGACAATGTCGAAATCCCCGATTTCATTCAGGCTCTCACACTTGCTAAAGCGCTTCCAAAAGAATGGACAGCAATATCTACCGTCATGTTTCAGATGTACGGATCTGAAAAATTCACATTCGACACTATATCCGATTCAATCATTTCCGAATATCGTCGACGATACGCTATGAACCAACATCATGGTTCAAAAGACAAAGCAAATAAGATTAGCGGAGTCAAACGTAAGGAAAAAGATGTGTCATGGAATAATCAGAAAAAAGACGGAGATAATCAGCAACAACACAATGTTGATGAACCCAAGGAGCAAAGACCTCGCTCTCGAAAAGGTTTTAGAGGCAAGGGAAAGAAACGCGCCCAAGAAGCAGACGTTACTCCTGAATCAGATCGGGAATCAAATCATGCTGTCGAGATCGTATCTCCAGTATTATCTATTGCAGCACGCAATGTACAATCAAGGATGTTTCCATCCGCTGCCCAATATACAGGGCAATCACAGTCTCGTAACAGCATCTGGAAAAGGTCTAATGAAACTAGATCTTTAGCCGAACGGATTGGTGCTATACCAACAACGGAAACGTTGAAAATTTTAGACACTGTTACAAAAGATGAAATATCTTTTAGCCCCCCTCCTAAAAAATCCAAAACAGACGATCAAATCGTTTCCATGGATCTTGATACCACAGAAATTTTACATTCTGGTAACAAGGGCGAAAAAGAATATGACATCTCGAATGATCCGTTTGACGATCCTCTTTTTGACGAAGATGACACCGTTAGTCTTGGAGACGAGTTGAGTCATTCAATTATTACGAGAAAATCTACTGATGGCTATAAACAGCGACATGGTAGTGTAAATGTATATAGAGAATATATGCATTATTTTTCTCACTGTAATAACTGTGTGAAATGTAAGAATAACGACACATCTTGGATCTTGGATTCAGGAGCATCCTTGCACTTTACACATGAAAGAAATGATTTCTTGTATTATCGATCACTGATCGATAAAAGGTTTGTACAAACTGCTGCTAAAGGGAAAACCCTTCAAATTCTAGGCGTTGGTGCTGTAATGATTAAAATTTTCATTGATGGAAAATCAAATTAATCAGACCCGTCTTTTATATTCCTGATATGGATACAAGATTGTTGTCCATGGGAACGTTCCTTAATCAAGGATATGTTTTATCGGGAAATAAACATCATATTGATTTAAAAAATCAATTAACAACTATACGTTTCTCACCACATGAAGAAGGACAAACCATTTATTGGTTAGATTCTGAAATTCATACAGAATCAATAAACGTTGTGACAAAAAATCCAGATTTTAATATTTGGCATAAACGTATGGGACATCCACAGGACGAAGTTATCAGAAAAGGAAAAATTCATCTAGAAGGATTTCCTGATGTCAAAGTCCCAAAACAAAAACGGATTTGTTCAGGTTGCGCTAAAGGAAAAATGCACAGTAAATCATTTCCAGAATCACAAAGTTGAGCAATTGCTCCTTTTGATTTGATACATTCAGATCTCAAAGAAATCTCGATGATTTCATATCACAAATACAAATATTTTGTGACATTTATCGATGATTTTTCAGGTCATCTTTGGATAGGTTTATTAAAGAAGAAATCCAAGACGGAATCTTCTTTGAAACAATTCATTGCCTTATTAAATAACAAATATGGAAAAACACCTAAATCTTGGCGATTTGATGGGGGAAGTGAATTTACGAAATGTGAAAATTATTTCAAAGATATTGGCATTGAAATTCAAAAATCCATCCCATACACATCACAACAAAATGGCAGAGCAGAAAGAATGAATCGTACTATATGGGAAAAGTCACAATCCCTTAGATTCGATGCTTGCTTACCACAATCATGGTGGGAATTTGCGCTTGAACACGCAGTATATCTATACAATAGAACTCCCATAGCTCGTAATAAATGGCAGACACCATATTTTCTTATAGAAAATAAGAAACCGAATGTATCGGAATTACGAGTGTTTGGATGCCAAGCTTTTGTATATACTCCTATGCAACGGAGACAAGATAAGCTTGAAGCTAGATCGAAGATGATGATCTTTCTAGGATACAAAAAAGGAATGAAAGGGTTTAAATTTATGAATCCAGAAAATAATTCTATATTCATGGCAACAACAGCAATTTTTGATGAAACAAAATTTCCAAAGTGTAAAAACGTTGATCAAAACCCCACATTCATAAATCCAGAGGATGAGTTTGAGGATCTCGTGCCAGAAATACCTCAAGAATCTGATGATACGTCACACATTTCTGATAATGAATCAGAAACTGAATCAGAAAGTTCCAATAGTGAAACAGAACCTATTGAGGATTCAGATAGCGAATCAGATAATGATGATCAAGATGAAATTGAAAGGGAATTATTTGGAGAAAGATCACCGTCTCCAGGTCCATCAAGACCAAGGAGAAACAGAATACCTGTAAATAGACCTGATAGTGTCTATGGTGATAAAAATCCAGTTGAAATTGAACAAATCGACAGGCGAACTAGATTGGATCGATTCACAATTAATCAATTATTATCTTGCGCCATCCCTTTTCAAAATACAGCAAATACCGCTGTTCCTGAACATCATCATGAAATATTTCGTCTACCAGTCGACGAACAAATAGACTGGATTAACGCCGAAAAGAAAGAATGGGCTATGCTCATTAAAAGAGGCGTAATTACATATCTACAACATCTCCCTGAAGGTCGAAAGGCCATAGGTTGCAGATGGGTATATGTCCAAAAAGATGATGGACGTAAAAAAGCTCGTCTTGTTGCCCAAGGTTTTTCTCAAATTGACGGCATAGATTATGATGAGATATTCTCTCCAGTCGTAAGATATGAGACATGTCGTCTCATACTTGCATTAGCAGCACTAGAAAAATTATATATATCATTTCTGGACGTGACTGCTGCATTTCTATATGGAAAACTGGACGAAGAAATATATATGAAACAACCACCTGGCTTTATCAATAAAGATAAAAAAGGCATGGTATATAAATTACATCGTGCACTTTATGGATTAAAGCAAGCTTCATTAGCTTGGTGGAAATCATTGGATTATTCTATGGAGAAAATGGGTTTTACACGAATACATTCCGATGCAGGAGTGTTTGTCTTCAAACAAGGATCAAATATTGTCATAGCAATTATTTACGTTGACGATTCAATGTTCCTCGGATCAAATAAAGATATAACACTTCGAAAAAAGCAGGAATTTATGAAAAGATGGGAATCTAAAGATTTAGGAGATCTTATTGATGGCGGTGATTCGAAAAACTTTTTATCATTCCAAATAAAGAAGAATGGAGATAAAATAACTATCGATCAAAAACCATACTTGCATAAAGTTATCCAGAGATTAGGAATGAGTAATGCAATACATAGCAACACTCCTCTTCCTGCTGGATATGAACCGATGATAAATGATCAAACACTTGATCCATTGATCAGGTCACAGTATCAATCTGTGATTGGATCGTTGTTATACTTGATGATTGGAACAAGACCCAATATATGCTTTAGCGTAATCAAAATGTCTCAATTTTCTTCCAACCCATCATCGGATCATTTACAATATGCAATTAATATGGCAAAATATTTAGCCAAAACAATAAATCTTCAAATTGTATACAATGGATCACTAAGATCTGGCCTAATGAGTTATACCGATTTGGATTGGGCTACAGATAAAAATGATCGACATTCTACATCAGGATTCTTCACACTTTTATCAGGAGCTGTCGTATCTTGGACGTTGCGTAAACAAAAAAACAGTGGCATTGTCTTCTACAGAAGCGGAATACATGGCGTTGTCTGATTGCGCTAGAGAAAATAAATGGATTAGATCAATTCTATCCGAAATCCATTTTCCCATAGCAACTGCACCAATCTACGGTGACAATATGGGATCTTTATTCATCGCAAACAACCCTGTCACTGAGAAACGTTCAAAACATATCGATATTAAATATCATCATATACGCAAACTCATTGATAATAAGGAAATTGAATTACGATTCATTGAAGGATCTAATAATCCTGCAGATATTCTAACTAAAAACCTTGGTAGAATATTATTTCAAAAATTCATACCAATGATGGGATTACATGAATCAATCACTTGATTCCGGGATGCATCATGACAACGCTTCTCACATATATACGTGTCAACTATCTCACAGAACATGTTTCATTCTCATGAGATACGTTACAATATCAATTTGACGTGGCTTGCCCACACCAAGATTGTATAAAAACTCGTATATTTTTCTGTTTCCCTCATTCTTCATTCTGGAGACTCGTTCATTACGACAAGTCCAACGATACTACGACATCCACTCCCTCTACATGTCGTCCTCCCCGGCTCCCAACGCCCTCCTCGACTCCTCCTCGGCCTCCACACAGGCCATTGCCGCTGCCACCTCCAACATTGTCCACAGCGTCACCGTCCTCGCCGCCGCCCTCGACGCTGCCACTCATGGCACATTGGTCCTTCCCAGGGCCTCAGTCACCATTGCGCAAGCGCGCATCGATAATGAACGCCTAGTTCATATTCGCCGGGTCTTGAAGGCCCAAGAACAATCTATCGCCGCGGCGATATCAAATTTGGACGCCATCTCGGAATGGTACGAGGCTCCGCAGAGCCAGAGTTGGGGACAGGGGGTATGGGGAGAAAATTAAATAAATAAAAAAATTCATGTAATCTATAAATATAGAATAGTGTATAGATTATGGGGGGGTGTTAAACGAACATTTTATTATTTTATTTGTACATGTTTATTTACGATACCGTAGCACAACACTAGAAGTGTATATAAGAAAGCTCGTATCTCAATAAACGGTAGTTGCTCTTTATTGCTTTCCAGCATGTGAGTATCTCCTCTCTATGAGAGTAAAGACCTGGAGAGGTCTCTGGTCATTGTCGTTGACAATGATACAATACTCAAAACACCTGGATGTTAAGATCGATGCTCTCAACGCAATTCGTTCTAAGTCAACAGTGGCAAGCAGAGTCTCGGTCTGCTCCCAGCCTACTGGACAGGTTCTGGACACTAAGTCAAACGATGACAAAGGTCAAATAAACGACGAGCTCAAAGAGATGAGAGCGAGGAGTTTTCGTTCAGAAGTTGAGAGAAGAATTCGATTAAGTTGGAACTAAAGAAAAGAAACGTACATGGGAGTTTTTATATACTAAAAGAACAAGGAAAATATAAAAGGAATTGTACAGCTAATTGCCTAAGAAAGGAAATGTGAAGGTCAATAGCTAAAAGGAAATGAGCGTCCATGAAACACGTAGCAATGATTATATAATTGTAATAGTCCGTTAACGAAAGGGAAAGAAAACTGTAACATTACCCCCTTCGTATGCAAGAAGTCACCGACTTCTTATCCTGTTCCCCAACCATGGTTCCCATTATTCGTCCACCCATGATCCCGGCACAACTTTAACCATTCGGCAATGGTGTTGATGTCGTGATTAGCGGTCTCAAACCACCATTGCAAGGTCCTTGTAATGTAATCGAGTTGGATCGTTTGTTCAAGGATTGCGTCGCGCTCTTCATCCGTGACGGTGTGAGGATCAGTGGTGAGGGCGGTGTTAAGCATGGCGTCGAGGGGTCCGGCGAAGAGTTGATAATCGACAATAAAGGTGGCGAGGGCCTCCTGCGCCCTAAGAAGGGTGGCGTTAGGGGTCCTAGCAAGAGGTGGTGCAGGCGGAGCGGGTAGGGGTGCTTCTTCTTCGTTAAGAAGATCAACGAGCTCCTCCGGGTGCTGGTGAAGTTCGGCGATGGTGGAGGAAGGGGAGGCGGGCCAATTCGGGAAGAGATAGTCGTCGACGGTGGTGGTGGTGGTGACGAAGACCTCAATAGGGAGGTCATGAGCGGTGGCGAGGAACGGGGAAGCAGCGGCGAAAGACGGGTCGTAACAATGGCCACAGGCTGTGACCAAGAGCGCGAAGGCGAAAGCAACGAGGTAGGCGATGATGACGATGGCGGACATGCTGTATCGATTGGATGGAGGTTAGATCATTGAGTGTGGTTAAATATCCCAAATCTCATCGTCGGAGTCCAAAGCTAAGATCTCTTCAATCTCAGGTTCCCTGGTCCTGAGAAGATTCTCACGAGAACTCCTAGCCGCTTCTTCTTGTTCTGATCGGGTTCTTGCATCGTCAGGATGTGGAATACAAATTTGGTCAGGGCGTGCATGTCATGTAACATGTATTTCTGGATTGTTCATGCTAGCCTGTATTGCCTGGTTCAAGAGATCGTAATATCGTTCGGTTGCAATTGTAATTTCCATTTGTGCTCGTGTGCGGTTAAAATTTTCACTTCCCCTTATATTCATTCGTCGTTCGTATTGCCATTGTTCCGCGGAGATATCTCTGCCTAACTGAATGATCCATTGTAAGGCTTCTGATAGTTCTGGGAAGGTTTGTCGCAACCAAACCCTGTGATATACATTGTCATATTGAAAGCAAGGGTGAACTGATGCTGGGAGATAATGTGATTCAGCTTCTTGGAACGTAGGTAATTCTCCTAGATCAAAAGAGAGGCGGTGATACTGAGGAAGATATCTTGATAGGGCGTTATATGGAATCTCAGTGCGTCCTTGTGGATGGGTTCGTTTATGAGGAGGTAATCGTGCTACTTTGGGTGGTTTTGACATCATTGGAACGTATTTCAGTTTCTGATAAATAGATAGCGTTCGTTTAGAGGGATGTTTAAAGGCAGGAACAAACATCTGCGTGACGGAGTATCTGGTTTTGACAGTAGGGGTATATCTTCCAACGGTTCTGCAAAATCTTTTGACATAACGGATATTATGCTTTAGTTGGAGGTTGGTGCGATAGTAAGTCATTTTATTGACTGTTTCAGAGGTTTCTTCTGCTTTTATACTCTACCAGAATATCCGCAGCATTGCCTAGATGTCGTTCCGGTTCCCAGGTGTTATCATTTGCTCCATAGCCTTTCCATTTGACTAGGTATTGATAACCAGCTCCGCGTTTCCGATGTCCAAGGATAGCCTCAATCTCAAACTCTTCTTGTCCATTAACCATATCGGGAGGTGGCATAGTGAAATTCGGACCATGCATTGAGGTTTCCTTATATGGAGTGAGGAGTGATGCATGAAACACAGGGTGAATGCGCCATTGTTTCGGTAGTTTCAATCTATAGGTAACTGGCCCCATGACTTGTTCAACCTGGAAGGGTCCTTCTCGTTTTGGTGCTAGCTTTCTTGATTGATACGGAATGTGAAGATTCTTATTTTCAAGCCAGACTTTGTCACCCTTTTCAAATCTGATTGACTTGTCTCTGTATCTATGAGCGACCATTTGTCTAGCAAGTTCATGAGCAGCTAGAGCTTCTTCTCTGGCTTTTCGAAGCGTCTGGAGGCGTTCTTCTGCTGCTGGAGCAGTCATTTTGAGCGCTGCTGTAGGGATGGCGATCGGATCTGTTCCATACATAAGTTGGAATGGAGATGTTTTTATTGTATCATGATAACGATTATTGTGTGCGAATTCGGCAATAGGCAAGAGTGGTTTCCATTTGTGGGGTTCGTTGGTACAAAACATCCGAAGATAGATTTCAAGTTCTTGATTGACACGTTCAGTTTCGCCATCTGTTTGAGGGTGATAAGCAGTGCTCATCCTGTGATCGATTCCCAGTGCTTTTCGTATTTCTTGGAATACTTTGGCAGAGAACTGTGGTCCTCTATCAGAGATTAAGATATCTGGGAGTCCAAATCGTTTGAAGATTTCAGAGATATAGAGATCAGCTGTTCCTAAAGCGTCGATTGTCTTGTTGCAAGGGGTGAAAATTACCCCCTTCGTAAGGCCATGGTCCACCGTGACCAAAATGGAGTCACAACCGTCAGATATAGGAAGATCGGTAATAAAATCCAGTGTGACTTGTTGAAATGGCCGAGTAGCTTTTGATGGAATAGGGATTAATGCCGGTGAATTTGGGTGGGTATTGACCTTCATCTGTTGGCAGAGTGCACAACCTTCAACCCATTCTTTGACATGTCTATACATTCCAGGCCACCAATAATCACGCTTCAAAAGTGCTAGTGTTTTCAATCGTCCAGGGTGTCCTGAAGATAATGCTTCATGTATCTCCTTAATTAATCGAGTGCGCAACTCAATTCGATCAGGCACATAGATCCTGCCCAAGTAATAAACGATACCATGACTGTATGTCCAGTCTTGTAGCTTGGATTTAATTGGTGGTGCCCTTTGCTTAGTGATAACTTCAATAAGGATGCGTCCAAAATCGTCGCTTGCCATGTATTTCTTTAATTCGCTGGCAAGATCATCATTGATTAGTCGAATAAATCGGTCATTCGGCAAAACCGTGACAGTAGTTTGTTCCTCATCATTTCCCATATGATCTGGCCGTCTGGATAATGCATCTGCTTCGAACATTTTTGTGCCAGGTATATGTTCAATACGAAGATCATATTCAGATAGTAATGATGACCACCGAGCTTGTCGAGGTGTTAAGCGTTGAGCAGTTCGGTAGTAGGACAAGTTCTTGTGATCACAATGGACGATGATCGTGTGAGGAGAACCATGTAATAGATGGCGCCATACTGCAAGTCCCTTGATGATTGCAAGCAGTTCTCTGTCATAAATTTGATAATTCTGTTCCGTTGGTGTTAACGCATGGGATATAAATCCACATGGATGGAGTGCTCCAGATTCATCAGCCTGTTTCAGTACCGCTCCAATTGCTTTATTGGAGGCGTCGGTTTGAAGGATAAATGGTTTTGCAGGATTTGGCATTAACAATACCGGCATAGAGGCGAACCGTTGCTTTAGGGTGTCAAAGGCAAGTTGGCGCTCATTATTCCAGTCAAATGGTTCCGTTTTCTTGGTTAAATCTGTGAGTGGTTTTGCGATTGCTGCAAAGTTTCCAATAAAATGTCTGTAAAAGTTTCCAAAACCTAGGAATGATCGGACTTGTTTAACCGTTGATGGTACTGGCCAATCAGCTATTCCTGTGAGTTTGATAGGATCCATTCGTATTTTTCCGGGTGAGATGATCATGCCCAGAAATTCAACTTCTTGAACAGCGAATTTACATTTTTCTAATTTCAGGAACAGATCGTTCTCTTCTAATTGATCGAGAACCCTTTTTGTTCGTTCTTCTAGTTCGTTCAAATTCTGAGAACATATCAAGATGTCGTCCATGTAGATAATGAGCCATCCTTCATTAATCATGTCTCTGAAGTATTCGTTCATCATAGTTTGGAATGTAGATGGCGAATTGCATAAACCGAAGAACATAACAGTTGGTTCGTATAATCCTCTGTTGGTAATGAAAGCAGCTTTCCATTCGTCCCCTTTCTTGATCCTGACGTTATTATATCCCCATCGGAGGTCTAATTTGGTGAAATATTGTGCGCCAGCAAGTTTTGTAAGGAGATCAGATACTAGGGGTAATGGGTATGCATTCTTGATTGTCCAATCGTTTAAATATCTATAATCTTGGCATGGCCGAAGCGCACCACTTTCCTTCTTTGAGACAAAGAAGAATGGCGATGCTTGAGGAGATTTCGACGGTTTGATGTAGCCTTTAGCTAACTGTTCTTCAATCCATTCGTCCAGCGACGACTGTTCTTTGATTGATAACGGATAGATCTTGCTAACTTTAGGACTAAAACCGGTTTTCAAATCGATAGCGTGATCCCAAGTTCTGGAAGTTGGGAATCGTTCTGATGCCTTTTTCTCAAAGACTGAGCGCCATTTCCCATATTCTAATGGTAATTCCGTTTTTGGTTCATCCTTTTTCAACTGATGTTCTAACGCTTGAGATGCTGATGTCTTAACTCTGATCCAGTAATCGTCTTCTCCCCATTGTTGATTGTCCAATGCCATTTGCCAGATAGTTCCTCCATTCCGTTGTTCATCGATGAGGTGTATCGTTTTATCTCTCCAATCAATAGTAGGATTGTTTTCTTCTAACCAAGGGATCCCCAAAATTAATCGTTGATCTCCTAATTTAGTGATTAGAAACCAGTTGCTGTATCGTTTTCCTCCAATCGAATATTGAATATGGACTCGATGTGTGATTATTCCATTAGTGTTAACTGTTCCATCTGCGTTTCTGACTTTGATTGGTTTTCGCAATTTTTCTTTTGATAACTTGGTGGTTACTTCTTCGTCAATAAAATTCCCTTCTGCTCCACAATCGATTAGAGCCGAAGTTTCAGCGGGTAAATCGGACGTTTCCACAGAAATTGAAAGGCGCTTGTCATTATTCGATCTTACTATTACAGAATCGAGCGCTAACTGTGAATGTCCATTTGTTATGGAAGTGCCAACCGCTGTATGACGCTTCCGGGTTAAAAACCCTCGTTCTCGAGTTCATTGAGAAGACCTTCTCGTTCATCGGCCTTCATTCCAGCAAGGATCGCTCTGATGCTTGCAACTGGGTCATCTTTCTTTTCCTTAGGCGCATCTTCAGGGATGGATCTGATCCCCTTATTTTGAAACGATGAGGAGGCCCTGAAGGAGGCGTTTGACGTGGTATTTCGTTTGGGACAGTTCCTTGAAACATGCCCCTGGTTTCCACATCTGAAACATTTTCCAGATTTCATGTACTCCTCCTTTTGCTCATCTGTCAAACGTCCAGTGGGCATAGCATTTACTGATCGGGTTGATCCGCCCCTATTATTGGTGTTTCGATTAAAATTGGAGCGGTTCCCTTGTCCTGGTTTTCGCCCAAGTGCTCGCATCATTTCCCAAGCGCCATGAAGCTGTTCTGCCTTCTCATATGCTTCTTTCATGGATAGAACGTTCGCTTCAAGGATCTTTGTAGCGATACTTTCAGGGAGTCCTTTGACAAATGCCTGAAGCTGTGCGGTTGTTCCTTTCAATCCTGAAGTACCGATCTCCATGCGGAATTTTCTAATATATTCAGGGACTGAAACATCGCCCCCTACTCTGAGATTGGCTAAATTGTTCAGTGCTCTGAGAGCACTATTGACTTCTCCCCAATCGGCTAGGAAACGCTTCTTGAATTCTGCCCAGTTCGTCCAAGTAAGGGTTCCTTCTTCCTCATCATCTAATTCATCCTTGATCAGGACTTTCCAATCGTCGAGTTCCTGCCCAAGACAGGAAAGAGTAAATCGAATCTGTTTCTGTGCTTTGCCTTTATAATTATCGTCATTTAAGACAAAGTAATCTTCAAGATTTCCAATGAAAGCCTTTGCCTCGGTTCTTTTTCCTGTAAAAACACGCATAGGCTGCGGTTTGATATCTCCTTTAGAGGCAGGTGCTGCTGCGTCGGTTGCCATCTTTTCTCCTTTTGGTTCTTCTGGTTCTCTTGTTTCGTCTTTCTTCTTTCCTGATTCTGGATCTCCAAATAAACTTTGTTCGATCTGTTTCTGTTCTAGGAAGTCTCTCCAAGGCTGTATTCCTTTGTCTTGGAGTGCGTATCTGTCTTGTGGTGGTGCTCCAGAGAGACTGAGGAATTCGTTCCACCAGGAGGATTCTGGTTCTTCAGTGGGTGGAAAAAATAGAGAGTAAAAATCCTCTTTTAGATCTTCGTTGATCCACTCAATCCAAACGTTATCTGGGAAGACTTCCTTTCCGTCTCCTTCAATATAATCACCTTCAAAGAGGGATGCTGGTACTGGTTCGTTCTTTTTCTTAGTTCCTGAGCGGAAAAACCACCCTGTTCCAGTAGTCGACGGAAAAAACCTCTCGTCGATCTAGATAATACTTTCGTCTGAAACGGACAGAGCTGTTCGGTGGTCTGAGGTTCGAGGTTCTGGTATCAATGGTGTCTGGCTAGTGTAGAAACACTGAGCGGTTCTGGGAGTTCCAACTTGTGTTAAGATCGATGCTCTCAACGCAATTCGTTCTAAGTCAACAGTGGCAAGCAGAGTCTCGGTCTGCTCCCAGCCTACTGGACAGGTTCTGGACACTAAGTCAAACGATGACAAAGGTCAAATAAACGACGAGCTCAAAGAGATGAGAGCGAGGAGTTTTCGTTCAGAAGTTGAGAGAAGAATTCGATTAAGTTGGAACTAAAGAAAAGAAACGTACATGGGAGTTTTTATATACTAAAAGAACAAGGAAAATATAAAAGGAATTGTACAGCTAATTGCCTAAGAAAGGAAATGTGAAGGTCAATAGCTAAAAGGAAATGAGCGTCCATGAAACACGTAGCAATGATTATATAATTGTAATAGTCCGTTAACGAAAGGGAAAGAAAACTGTAACACTGGAGAGGTGTCTGGTCACTGTCTATGACAGTGATACAATACTTTTGTCATCATGAATCGATGACTCTATGTCTGACGGACATATGAGCTCATCGTTCAAGACAGTGACGACCACTGGGACAATTGGCATCTTAAGGATGTCCGATTGCTGCTCAACACACATCGGTGGCTTGTTACCAGATTTGTAAGGTTCCACAGGAGCAGAACAGTTAAAAATCGATAATAATGTAGATGATTTGATGCGTAGTAATCTAGATCAATTTGATTCGGAGACATTGATTCTTCCTTGATTACAATCAAGTGCAATCCAAATCAAATAGGGAACATGAGAAATGTTTGATATCACTGAAGACAGATTAAATCAACAAACATCATCCATAAATTGTTCCAACTTGATATCACATCGAGTAAAGGGCTCATTTCACGGTTACCAACAATTTAAATGTATTATCGGCCCCAAACGAAGTAGTACTCATTGCTAATCGATCTACCTTGACACCATCAGATCTGATTTTGACTGGGATTCAAGGCCAGCACATCGCTCTCTAATCGTCAATTCGGGCTGAAAGTGGAGGACCTCGTCAAAATGGAATCCAACACCGCAATCTAGTGAATCGTCGACTTTAGTCACCTGTGCAGGCCTGCAGTTTCAGCGCATCGAGTGTGGTTTCGATTGCCTCTCACTGGCAGCAAGCTCTAGCACAGGCTCGTGAGTCGGGCCCGGGAAAAAGAGCAGTCACTGTTATAGATAACGGTGTGAGGGTGAATACTATAAGTCTGTTAACTAGCTTGACCTGTCAGACCACATCACATCCGTTGATTGCCAAATGCCCAAATGTAAACTACTATGTTTTTTTTTTTGAAATCTACCAAAAGCCCAAAGAAAATGACGACCAGTTGCCCAAAAGACCGATTTTTAAAGACCCAACAGAAACCCTGAGAACCACCAAAGACCCGAAATAGAGAAATGCGTAGACGTTCAACACGTCATACTAATGGACCCATCGGACGTTTGGCGTTACTTAGGTTTTTCCTTTCTCTCGTTTCGTTTCCACGTACAACATTATACTAACAAAGCCATCTCCTCCACCAGCGCACTTCGCATGATTGGGAATGCGGCGAGGGGACTGCCGGTCTTGAAGCGATTACAGATCATCAAGGCTTGCATTTGGCCGATTCTGTCATACGGCCTACCGCTCTGGTACCGACTGGAGGGTAAGGGAGTTAAAGCCTTGGTCGCCAAGATCTCGGCCGCACAACGCCATGCTATTATCTGGGCTTCGGGTGCCTTTAATACCACACCGACAGGTGCTTTGGAATACCTGACGGGGATGCCACCAGCGCGGGTCTACTGTGACCTACTCCTTCAACGCGCTGCGGTGAGAGTGACCACACTTTATGACAGCCATCCGATGCACCGATTAGCCCGACTTTTGGACATACCCACACACCCAATACATGCCCGCACATGCCTCCGCCGCACACGCACTGCCCAGAATCCTCTTCCGGACCTTTTCGCCACGGCGCGCTTGGTCGACGAACCCTTCCATTCTGTCCACCCAGAGAATGAGCCGGGACGCCGAGTACTCGACGTATTTGCGGACCGTATCACTTTTGCCAACTACGCTCACCCTCCGAAAAAAGACGAATCTATGCTGCGTGGTTTGAAGGTTTTCGCGCGCAGGTTCAGGAGTGGCGCACACGTGCAGACACTACCATTATTGCAACTGATGGATCGCTCAGACAGGGCTTGGCTACGGAGGGCTTTGTTCGGGGTGGCTACCAGGAGGCTCGTTTCGTTCCCGCGTCGTCTTCTTATGAGGCGGAAACGCAAGCCATCGGAATGGCGCTAGCCTATGTCCTACGCTCTCAATTACGTGCCCATGCTGTCCTCCTCGTTGACAACGAGGCTGCGGCACGTGGTGTTTTCAACACAGGCATATGCGACGGACAAAGAAAGGCCAATTGGGTATTTATGCCATGGACCTGCCAGTGTGCTGTTGATGTGATGAAGTCATTGAGTAGAGCCCGTCAGCGCGTGTCCCGTTGGCAGATGCCACGACACAAAATGCTACAGGGCGCAAGGCAAGCCAGGCTTGAGCACTTGGGCACTTGAGCTTCGACTGTGGATGAAGTCTACTCAGCAATACAACACAAGAAGCTTGCTTCGTTGTTAGGTCTAACGCAAATTTCCTCAGCAACTTAGCATGGGCTGCAGCAGGTTTTGTCATGCCTGGCTCATTCGATGATGCGCGTCGCGATCCTCTTACGAGACAGAACTTGGGCCTCGGATATGCTTGTCCAGTACCTTCACTCCGCTGGCCATGTCGTCGTCCTGGTCGACAATGCTGCTGCAGGGGACATCTTCAACGGGTTTCCGGCATTTTCGCCGCTCCGCCGGTCAACGTTTCAACACCGGCGCCTCGCGTCTCGCAGTTGCACCGTAGCAACCCACACTTGGCGCTGTAACTCCTGCGACGACTTGTCCACGCTCTTCTCGTGTTTCACGCGCGTCGCCATGGACCACTGCATGCCTACGTAGGCTTCATCGCCTTCCTTAATCCATCGGCCGTAACATTTGCTTCAAGACCAAAATGCTATCACTAAGGGAATTGATGAAAAGATCTTTGTCACGCAGTTCCAATGCCTGCTACAAAAAAGGCTGTGTTTCCGTAGATGAGATTCTAACGCATCCCAGTTTTTAAAAAACCCGACATCTGAGCGGAATCACCCCTAAGGCTGGTCCTCATCACCGCTAGTACTGGCTCGTAATCCTCGGAAGCTCCGTTCACTATGCGCCATTCCTCTATCATCGTTTTTGCCGCTATTGCATTCTTGGTATCTGCCTCTCCAATCGACCGTCACAATCAAGGGGTCGCTAGTTCTTTTTGGGTAATCCTAACCATTCTGGAATGCGAAACTACTTCGCCACTGACCCGCTTCTTTATTCAGAAACGAATGGTCAGCGATGCCGTGACATCTATTCCAGGCATCTTCATGTGAAATGGCACTGAACGACTTGTTGTCAGGATGGTCCTCGAAGGACAGATGAGGTGGGTCTTGGATGCCTTGGCATTGCCTACAGTGACAACGCTAAACTCCACTTTAGCCTCGTTCTATATCGCGAGTGCATGATCTTGAAGGGACGGTGTGTTAGCATCTTGTCAACTCTAGGACGTGCCTCAGTTTCTTTCTAGCTTATTGAAGATTATGGAAGTATAGATATGATAGTGTCGTCACATGTAACATTCCCTCTACACGACCCTATCATCTTCCGTCCTACCACGAAGTTCCCATGGGACAGTGATTTTCCAGGTCATGATACTAACACCCTAGCTCAGGTATGTCGATGCCTTAGCATCCGTTCCACGAAGCTGAACTCCACTTCAGAATGTTTTTGTCCAGCATGGTGTATCTTTTAATTCTGTTGATCTGGTGTGCCAACTGCTCAGTCACTTCTGCAATGTAAAACTGAACATCACTGTTTTCAGATTATTCGAAGTTATTATACTGGGAATGTTTTAAGACTGTCATATGTTAAAAACAGTGAAGGAAATTTGTGCATATACTATCACAGGTATGTTTTGTTTTATTTTTTGGGGGGGATGCACGTGCTGATTTTTGGTGGATTAAGTGGAGGACATCAATTCACTTCAATCCAGTTGTTTGACCATGAGACGGTGTGTCAATTCTATCTACTCGACCCCGGAACGTGAAACTGAGCTGCAATTGCTGTTTTTAGTATGTTCAGAAGCTTGTCTCGCCAAACCAAGTGTTGGAAATTCGGAGATCTCACAGCGGAGAATGGACCTATGCTGTACACCCCCGGTCGTATGTTCTTCTCCTCGAGTCGTTTTAGACTCGGACTGATGACCATTGCTTGTACATATAGGGAACATGATATGCTTGAGCACCTGAATTGAGCAGGTTATATTGGACCGTGGCAGGGCCACTGGAAGATAAAGTGTTATTGAATGCAGTGTTGTATTCACAATGTGCCTTGATTCAAGCTGTTTGAAATAAAGTCAGTTTGATGGCCTAACACTTCGCCACAGACCACTGCATACCTACATAGTCGCCTTCCTTCATCCATCGGCTGTAACATTTCCAAAATGCTATCACTAAGGGAATTGATGAAAAGATCTTTGTCACGCAGTTCCAATGCCTGCTACAAAAAAGGCTGTGTTTCCGTAGATGAGATTCTAACGCATCCCAGTTTTTTAAAAACCCGACATCTGAGTGGAATCACCCCTAAGGCTGGTCCTCACCACCGCTACAGTGACTAATCCTCGGAAGCTCCGTTCACAATGCGCCATTCCTCTATCATTGTTCTTGCCGCTATTGCATTCTTGGTATCTGCCTCTCCAATCGACCGTCACAATCAAGGGGTCGCTAGTTCTCTTTGGGTAATCCTAACCATTCTGGAATGCGAAACTACTTCGCCACTGACCCCGCTTTTTTATTCAGAAACGAATGGTCAGCGATGCCGTGACATCTATTCCAGGCATCTTCATGTGAAATGGCACTGAACGACTTGTTGTCAGGATGGTCCTCGAAGGACAGATGAGGTGGGTCTTGGATGCCTTGGCATCGCCTTCCGAACGCAACGCTAAACTCCACTTTAGCATCCTATAGTATATCATGATCTTATTGAAGGGACGGTGTGTTAGCATCTTGTCAACTCTAGGACGTGCCTCAGTTTCTTTCTAGCTTATTGAAGATTGTACCGAAGAAGGAAATAGAGATAAAATAGCGTCATCACGTGTAACACTCCCTCAATTATCACCTTCCGTTATATCAGGGGAGTCCCATGGGCCAGAGATCCAATTCCAGGGGTGGGTCGATGCCCTAGCATCTGTTCCACGAAGCTGAACTCCACTTTAGAATGTTTTTACCCAGTATACTCTACCTGTTAATTCTCTTCTAATGGTGTGCCAACTACTGAGTCACCTCCAGAATGTAAAACTGAACATCACTGTTTTCAGTTTTTTCGAGACTATTATAGTGGGAATGTTTTAAAGCTGTCATTTGTTATAGATGTTAGAGGAAACGGGTGCCTATACTATTGCATGTATGTATGTTTTTTTCCTTTTCTTTTTTTTTTTTGGGGGGGGGCATGTGCTAATCTTTTGGGGACTAAGTGGAGAGCATCGCTTCACTTCAAGCCAGTGGTTTGAGTTTGGGACGGTCAATGCTATCTAGTCAACCCTGGAACATGATACTGAACCGCAATTGCTGTTTTTAGTATATTCACAGGCTTGTCGCGCCATACCAAGTGTTGGAGTTTCGGAGGTCTCACAGGGGAGTATGGACCCATGCTGTACACCCCCGGTCGTATGTTCTTCTCCTCGGGTCGTTTTAGACTCGGACTGATGATCATTGCTTGACATATAGGCAAGATAATGATAGGCCTGAGAGGCCTGCGTAAGGCTGAGTACTGGCATTGAGCAGGTTCAAATATTGGACAGTGGCAGGGCCAAGATAAAGTGTTATTGAATGAATTGTTGCATTCACAATGTGGCCCGATAATTCATTAAGACGATTTCACGTCTCTGAGTTATGCGTCATACGCAAGCGAACAGTGCATCGTCGACCACTGCGGCACTGCCTCAAGGAATCATCGACTACTGATGCAGATGGTGCTATGATTTTCCTTTTGGCGTGGCGGCCGGTGGCCGTTAGCGCCAGCTGCTACAGTCACTATCTCATAATCCACGAAAAATCCCAGTCTCTCAGAGTGCATAGCAAGTCGATTTCAACACAATACAAATACATGCATTAGGTATTTGACTCTACCAGCATTCTCTGTCGAATGGTAACTCTACTTGCACTGAGTAACCACTTTCCATGTGTCTGCATTATTGCTGACTTCATGAACAAATTTACATCGAAGAATTTGTATAGTCGCCATCGGATGTAGTACTGACCGCCGGGACCCCTTATAACACACCTTGTCGTCGCATGCTGAGGCAGCAGTCCGGCCGCAGTCTATCGCCCTGACCGCCAAATCGGATTTCGCATCAACTGGCTCCTGTAGGTTTGGCGAGAAATGTCACTTTGTCCATTCAACGAAGGTCCTTCCGATGCTCCTGTTATGTCAACCTGATAGGGTTCTGTGAATAACTCCGATGTTAGTAACAGTAATATGCGGTTGCGAATTCTAGCCGTCGGCAGCCTAGTCGCAAGCAACCGTGCCATTTTTTTTCCTCCAAGGAAATTGCAACAAAGGAAATCAATGTGAATGGAGCCATGCATTGTTTAAGGCCAGCACATCGTTTCTCCAATCGTCAATTCGAGCTGAATCGACTTTAGTCACCTGTGGTGCAGACCTGCAGTTTCAGCGCATCGTGTGCAGTTTCAATTGCCTCTCTAGCACAGGCTATCAGGCCTCAAAAACCATAGGTCTGTGTTGACTAGCTTGACTTGTCAGACCACATCACACCCATTGATTGCCAAATGCCCAAATGTAAACTACTATGTTTTTTTTTTAAAAAATCCACCAAAAGCCCAAAGAAAATGACGACCAGTTGCCCAAAAGACCGATTTTTAAAGACCCAACAGAAACCCTGAGAACCACCAAAAGACCCGAAATAGAGAAATGCGTAGACGTTCAGCACGTCATAGACCGGAAAAAATCCAACATGTCCTGCATGCATGGTCGACCACCTGGTACCCTAGTCCAGCATTGGTCCAGGATCATCCAAAATGCGTCTTCCTCTCTGATGTATGTGTCCTTCAAAACACCACGAGAAAGCTGAGCACCCTTCATAATAGCGACCAAAACGGCAAGGTCGGTCGAATGTTGATGGTATGGCAGCTGGCCAGTCACCACCTCAAGACACACCGCAGCAAATGCAAATACGTCGCTGCACGTTGTCACAAGAGTGCCGCCGCCACCATCACCGGAGAATGTCAGGATAAGCTCGGGCGCCATCCAACGTATCGATCCGGCAAAATATGATGGGCCTATGCGGCCCGTTATACCTTCCATCACAGCGGACAACCCAAAGTCGGTAATGACGGCGCAGCCGTACTTGTTGATCAGTATATTGCCCTGTGGATGGTCAGAAAACGATGACCGAAACAAGGGGACACTAACCCCTTTGAGATCTCCATGTATGACGACAGGTTGACAAGAGTGGAGGTAGGCCATCCCTGACGCAACCTGGGCCAGCTAGAACAGGAACAGACCGTCAAACAGTTGTATTTAGCAGCGGCATTTTTTCTCACCAGCTTTATCTTGTCGACCACGGGATTCGCCTTGACGTATTCAATGATTGTTCCACCTTCACACCACGGCGATACCATCCCAAAACTTTGCGACGTCTGTACTAGACCGTACAGCTGGCTCACGTTGCGGTGACATAAACGATGCCATGCTATACACTCTGCCTGCAGGCGCTATGGGAAGAGTTCAAGGACAATGATGCTGATAACATATGGATTACACAATACCTTTGTTAACTGGTTTCGTACACCTCGAAACATACATTCTCTGAGGCATTTGACAGCTACCTGAACAGACAAAGGTAATCAACAGTGTCAACCTGCTTGCACCAGTGCAACTTACTAGCTTCTCGCTCTCCTCGACATTGTCCGTCCAAACACCCTTCCACACGTCAGAAAACGAGCCAAAGCCAACCGGGGAGTCTCCGAGAAGCTCAATATCATCGGTCAAATCGACCAAAGAAACGCTTCCTTTGACCACGAAAGTCTTTGTCACACCTTGCTGCAAGAACTTTTGACGACAACGAAACTTCAGTCGGCTATAATCTCGATGTTCTCGGATCCAGCGAAATTGGTCGTAGGTGGACAGCGTCCGACTGGTAGACGTCAGGGAATTGAAATAAAGGCGTTTTGGATAGGCATTGAGTATCATGGCATTTCGCAAGTGAACGTCGATGGCAAATTCTGCCCCAACCGAGATCGATGCAATGTCTGGTTCATTGCTCTTCCCTAGTACATCGCATGGCCCGCTAGCGGCATCCCCCATGATGTATAGGGCAAACGTGGGGAGGATGGGAAAGAAGAGGTCGCAGCACTCCCTAGATGACGCCGCGTCAGAACCAAAGATATCCAAATCAGAAGGCAACGCACAAAGATTCTTGCTGATTCTCGGTTAAGGTTCCGTAGCAAGTCTCGGGCAACACGAATTCTTGCTCCTCACATGCAACACCGATACTGACCTCCGCATGAAGCAAGGACCAGCAACAGAAACCCATGACTTCCCGGATCTGCGTGAGGGCGGACGTTGATGAACATTGACGTGTCTCACTGAATTTAGAAAGCGGGTTATCGCTGCAGGTCAAAAAGGCCAGAATCGTCCGCAGAATGATGCGAAGGTGTAATTGGTTAACCAACGGGTAGTAAACCGAGTATATGACTCCGCTTGCCGACTTGGCCTGAAAAGACTCCGTGACGGAGCGGATGAGCGTCTGGTAGGCTTCACAGTTGCGAAATCTGAGAAAGAGGAAATAGCGACGAATTTTATCTAGCACTTGGCGGTTGATGGGTATTTCTTTGCAGTTGTAGTCGTACCGAACGCCGTTAATGATTTCTGAGAGGGCCTTTTCTACTTGGCGCTCGAGGCTTGCAAACACGTCTTCAGCGGCGTCCAACTCCACCTTTGTGCTAGCATCCGCGCTGCGGAGAAAATCGTGAAGTACGGAACGGTTCGAGTGGACTCCTGTGCTCTCTGATAGGACGTTATCATACATGTCGTAGACGTGCATTGTGGGCTCTCTCTGACAGTCGCTGACGATTCAGTGAACACATGGATGGGTAACACTAAGTATATGCGCACGTTTGTGAGAGCCAAAACTTGCGGATGAAAGGTGGAAAGTAGAGCGGAACGGGTGAACTTGTGCCCATGCTTGTTGTTGCCCCCATGAAGGGAGAGGCGAAGATTGTGTGTGCGCGAAGCGACTCGAGCCGAAGAGAAAGTCGAACAACGAAATCGGCGGTTGCACAGCAATCAGGTTTTCAGGCTCCAAGCCATGAGAGTATTCCACGTAACTGGCCATCTTACGTGAACTTGTTTGAATCAACTGCTGATTTATCGCCATGTTGCCATGGTTTGCTCAATGTATATCCGCGACGAGAAACTCCTTTTGATGGGAATGACAGAATTACTGCGTGAGGTATGCACACGACTTTACGAAGCTCGAATAATTTCTGGGCAGTTTATACATCCCTTTGTCATGCATTCAAGGTTGACAGCTGTCTTGAAGCCGCAAAGAATCCTTATCATCTTACGATAGTTTTTTAACCTCATTTCATTATGATACTAATACAGCGGATCAATCGGCAATAATTTCTTTGTTGAACGATGTGACAGTTACCCGTACCGCGGAACACATCATTGAGGTGTACTACTCATCAGAATTTCCGTGTGGGCGCTGCTATGTATATGGCATTTCGTCACTGCAGCCAAGCAACTCGCTGGTCCTTGAATAAGAACCTGGTTCTACCGCGCGCGATCAGGCATCAGGCCTGGCAGGCGCCATCACGTAAATGGCTCAAATTTTCTTCTTCTTCAACTCTCTTCCACTCCACGTCTCTACACAAAATGGTTGCCCAAGTTCAACGCTCTGCTCCTGACTTCAGCGCAACTGCTGTCGTCGATGGACAATTCCAACAAATTTCTCTTTCAAATTTCCTTGGCCAATGGTACGTGCCATTGTTGGTTGTGTCGTTCCTGAAAAATTGGTAGCTCATATTCTGGCTCGTATAGGGTTGTTCTGTTCTTCTATCCGTTGTAAGTTGGCATCATTAGCTTGTTGTGTGTCCTCATCGTAATTCTTTATCAGGGACTTCACCTTTGTCTGCCCAACGTAAGTAGTTAAAGTTGCCGTGTGTTCCAAAATGCCAACATCTGAATTCTTGAAAGTGAGATTTTAGCTTTCAATGACGCCTTGCCTACTTTTAAAGCGCTCAATACCACCGTTCTAGGCGAGTAATTGTTTGAGCATCGCTTTTCGACGAGGAGGCTTAACTTGGCTCATCAGGAATCTCCACTGACTCCGAGTATTCTCACTTCGCCTGGGCTTCGCAACCCAGGAACCAAGGAGGCCTTGGACCCGGACTGGCTTTGCCTCTCATCGCTGACAAGAGCATGCAAATTGCTCGGGACTATGGTGTTTTGATCGAAGATGCTGGAGTTGCTCTTCGCGGGTTGTTTTTGATCGATCCCAAGGGTGTTCTCAGGTGCGTATTATGCCAGAGCGATCATGGATTTTCTGGAACCGTTGTTTGCAGGCAAATAACCGTCAATGACCTCCCTGTTGGCCGCTCGGTTGATGAAACTATTCGTTTAATCAAAGCATTCCAATTCACGGTACGAGACATTAAGTGATGTATCAGACCAGAAATTGAATCTATTGCTCTTTCAGGAGAAGCATGGCGAAGTTTGCCCCGCCAATTGGACTGAAGGCTCCAGCACGATCAAGCCCGACGTCAAAGGCTCGCTCGAATACTTCGCGGCAGCAAATGGGGCAGCAAATGATGCGATGGATGACGAGATGAACGGCACGTCCAAGAAGCGAGTACGCACCGACTGATGGGATTTACGCAATATACCTATTGCATACCAATGATGCATAATGATATACAAAGGTGTGATCTATATTCAATCGTTAACGTAAGTGGCGGGTATGCGATACGATGGAACAAAGAAACTTGGAAGATGGAGGCGGTGCCGCAGTTTGCCTTGCCTAATTTGGTATCCATGTGGCCAACATTGGGCCACCGAGCAGCATGAAAGGGCCATCCACCTTTAAAAGGGCCACAATATCTTCTTTGACTCCATACCATCATTCTGGCACACCTTCTGACATACCTCTTACTCGTCCTCTTCGCAACTGGAACGATGATTACTTCTACTGTGGTGGCTGACATTCCCACCAATACTAATCAACCTATCACTCGCATTACCAGAGACGAGTTCATCCAACAAGGACTTGACATCGTGCATGCATATGCAAACGTAGGTCCCATGCCACAACCCGAAAATATTTTGGATTTTTTACTCTGCGTTTAGGATTGTCACTTATCCATCGTATTCCCCGAACATGGTCCCGCGCAGCTCGCTGAATGGATTTGGAAGCGTCGCGCTGATAAAAATGGGACAATCCCACTTCTTCCCCAACACGTCGCTGTTCGGCTCTCTAACGGACGTCTTCGTATCATGGACCGCACCTCCGAGGCAAAACCCGTCCTGGGCCCCGCAGTTGACGAGATCGACTGCCCTCCGCTGGTGCCACCCGATTTGGACGAAAGTCAGCCTCTACCAGCTCCATTTATGCGCTTCAAACAGGAGGAGCCTCGTGCCACAAGTTCATCTTCGCAAGATGAAGAAGAGTTTGACTTCCCCGCTGACGGCCTTCCCCTTGAAAGGTTTCCGTCTCCTCCTGACGCACGCAGCCCACCGATTCTCCCGATCCGAAATTTTGCATCATCGGAGCCCTCACCATGTCCAGAGCGCGGGACGCCGGAATTGGACATTGTGTATCCTCCACGAGGGCGGACTATTCTTGGTCTCGACGGCCAGACCATTGACGAAGAAAAAGTGCCCACTAGATGGCTAAACGAGATGCTGCAGCAAGTGCGCAACAAGCGACGACGGCTCAAGCGGATGTTGGAGGATTCTCAAGTCGAACTTGCTCAAGCGGTGTTAGAAATGCAAAAGGCAAGGTCCGATTTAGACTCTTCTGTCACAGAATCGCGACAGATGCTGGAACGCTTGAAACGCATTTTTGGTACAAAGCGGATCCTGAAGGTATTGGATGTAGTGCGCCTGGGACGTGAAGGGAAACTACGAAGAACCTATTTTGATAGTAACATCGAAGCGGCTGAAGATGCCAGCCTCAACGGATTTGGTCAAGACGACGACGATTCATCTGACTCATCTGGCTCTCGACCTGTTACACGGTCAAGTCGCCTAGATAGTGAACCTGTGACGTACGTTTGAGTATGGCATGGCATTATTTCCGCATCTGACCTCTGACAGGAACAACAATGAGACTCACAGTAGACGCGGCGGTGCGACAAATACATCCAACAAAGAGAATGAGCAAGTTCACGACATTGCTACCTCATTTTCCCAGAATGTGCTATTCAACAAAGGTCATGAGTCACATTCTGGCCCTGCGAATATTCAATCTCCTCGTATATCCCGCAAGCGTGCCAGAGATGAAGTTGATGACAGCGAAGCAGAAGTAGAACAATCTGTCCTTCACGACTCCGGATTCGACAGCGCAAAGAGACGACGTCTCGATGACGCAGCGGGATCGCTTCCTGTAGCCAAGTCTCCAGCTGATAGCCAAGAAAACAGCAATTTGGGTAGCCAAGGGCGCGAATCCAGTCAACGAAGCGAATCCAACGATATAGCCCAGGATAGAAGGCCGAAAAGAGAACAGTCCGTCTTCTTAACATCGCCTTCGCCTTTCAGACTTCGACACATTCCAGAAAAAGACAGGGCGAAATTCGCACCGATGATTGCCCGTTTTGGTCTCGATAAAGACGAGCCTTCGTCACCTCGCTCGTCCATCCCCAGAGGTCATCAGCGGATGAGAACATCTGTTGATACACGTCGCCGCCGTCCTTCGAAGCATTCTACATCCGGGATTATCCCTTCCGAGGTTGGTCACTTGTATAGTGTGGAATACAATTCTTGACCTCGAGGCCACCTCTTTTCGGGGAGACATACTGGAGATTTTTTGAATTTTCCTGTCGCATATCATTCCTTACTTTTCCGGTTCGCCGCGGACTCCATTCCTGATTAATGATTCGTTCGCACTTGTTTCATCCATCCTTAGACCCACTTCCATACATTGGTGATTCCACGATACGTACTAATCAGAAAAATGTGCAGCACTGGCGGCTTATTCCATCAGGAAAAACTCAAATGTCTAATTTTGTCTAATTTTATCTAACGAGATAAGCGTCGGCTGACGCCACCAGTGTATGATCAAGCAAGGTCACAGGCAGCATCAGCCGACACTTATCAAAGCAGTAAAATAATGATATTGTCCATAGAACATCAAGTATGATTTTCTACCAAAGTAAACATATCTACTTCCTCCAGCTGATTGTTGTACAACGTAACAAGTTGAAATTCATTGCTGAACACAACATGAAAAAGGTTTGGAATATCTGCAGAGTCATAAGCACAGGTATTTATTCTAGAAGCCAGGTTACATACTTCCGTGACGTTTTTGTGGGACACTTGCTCGACAATCAAGAAGCACATAGTCAGTCACATCGCCTGATTGCAACCATGCCCCATAGGCTCCCGTTTCTTTAAAACGGGCATTATGCTCCGAAAGCCGATTACCGTCTCGAGTGATCCTGATTCCCCATTTCATTATTGGGATGAAGAAATCAATTCGACCCTTCATATATGACCGTTCTGGAGATGCAAATTCAGGGGAAATGCAGACGTTTCCTGCCGTTGCGCAGAAAACAGACCGATAGAATTCGTCTTGGTATTGGGCTTCAGGTAGTGAAATTACGGCACCCTGTTGACCAACACGACGAATCGGGGTATGCATTTGAGAAGGTTTGAACATTTTGATAGCCTCACGACAGAGGCTAAACACCGAAGAGTACTGAGGCATATCGTTGGAAGGTTCAAGGATCCAGGAAACGAAGACCGAATGGAGGGGGGACGGAAATGTATAACAAGTGGCGTATTCCTCTTTGTAAGAATAGACCCATCCATTTCGATGGCAATACTCAATGTCCGCATCCGTCCCAGCCCTTCTGACCTCTCCGTCTTTGATCAAAGTTCTAAGAAATGTTGACACTCCCACTTTGTTTGCCAACTGGTCAGACGTGGGCAGACCACATGCAAAGGGCCCAGATTTGATTGCTTGTACGAGAGAGTGAATTGGGTTCTCTTTATTAAATTCATCAAGTGTGAACTGAACTCTCTTGCGCGTTTCTGCACGCTCCTAAAGACAACAGTTAAGAGACTCAAGGAGTTACTTTTCGGAAGGACTGACCTTGTTTAAAACTATATCTAGGAGAGTGATAACTGCGCCTACATGTCCCGCCGTCAAGTGGAAGATGTGATTCACAAGATCGGGGTGCAAGTTCAATGATCGGTCGTATTTGGTGATAACGTCTTCGAACTCGGTCCGACTGAGCAATAAACCACCAGACTCCTCTGACTCCCGCAGAGATATACGAGCAGATGAGCCCAATGTTAATGACGTGCCTCTTTTATACGTCACAAGCCGCGATGACGGGCTCCCATAACTGCAAAACAAAACAACATAATAATTTTTGTAATCGTGGCCATGAACCCTCTTAAAGAAGGTATTCCAAAGGTCGAAATCGCCATATGTATCTTGCGCCTCGTCGAAAAGCAAGAACGTGGGGTCAGGGGGTGTTGGAAATTCTGGGTCTATGCGGGTGAGAGCTGTACCAAGATCTTCCTCAGGGTGTCTAGCCCATGAATGAATATATTTTACAAGAGCACGAGAGTCTTGTTCATGAATATAATTGTTGAGTAAAGCTTTAAGAGTTGTCTTCCCGCTACCAGGTGTACCGCGGACCTACAAACAAGTCAATAACTGACTTGAAGCTGAGTTCAACGATGTGTACCTGGACTAATTGAAATGTCTCCAGCATATCATACAAGCGGCGAACCAAGCTGAAACGCGGGCACCAACGGGCTAAGGTACATGTTCAATTTTTGCCTAAGAGAAAATTATCGATCCACTGACTATTAATGCTGGGTCGAGCCGATTGGGCTAACGAAAGGAGATGGGCACATATCAGGACATATGACAAGAAGGAATGACATGGAGGGGGAAATGATGACTCCACTCACGAATCGTATACGGAGGCTTCACGAGAACATGGAGCCTTTCAGCCTCAGGCTGCTTTGGCCAGTAAGTAGAGACGGGCTTCCACTCCAGTAATTCTTCGCCGTCAGTAACATCAAGTCGACGAAGATAATCTTTACCATGCTCATTGAGATTGATATCAACCTACGAGAAAGTCAGCCTTTATATCCTCGCCATCAGTGGGCAGTTCGACCTTGTAGAGGGTGAGTTGATGAGCCTTAACACCCTTCAATGTTGTTGGGACCTTCTTTAAGATAACTTCTTTCAACTCGCCGACGGTCTTTGACCTTTCAATGACAGCCGGAAATAAACGAGCATCTAGCCCAACGAAAAATCGCAGATTTTCAGCCACAGCGGCAGGTGGGATGACGTCCTTAGACATGTCGGACAACGATGAGGATGTTGAGTCAATTGCAGCGCGACTCGCAGGGTTACCTCGAGTCGTGCGGATGGTGCTTTCTGGATGCTGGAAAGAGGTAGTAGACACGAACTTCGAGAAAACGTCGTGTTAGCGCTAACACGCCGGTTGTCTGAGAATCTTATCGTCTTTGTTGGAACCCCTTTGTTTGGCACAGGTGGCACGATACGTCACCGCAGCCAAAGGCAAAGGCAAGAAAAAAAGGGGGCGTGATATCAAGGCGTTGCCTAGTCGCTGGGGTGGCACGAGAGATGTCACCGAACGCGCCTTGATCATAGCCTTCACAATTAGCGTTGGAAAATGGACCATATTGAGGTACGCGCCTGCGACCCAAAGTATGGCTTCTTTGAGTCCTTGAAGCTATTCGCTAGCATCATTGACGTTGCATCTTTACCCATGGAGCCAGACAATCCAATGATCAGGCTCTGAGCAGAACCCTAGGATGCAGTGGCGGAGGAAATGAATCAACCATCAGTTTGGCGCGGCATCACTGGCAATTGACAATTGTCACGGTATATCTACATTACAGGGACATCCTACACCGACGTGATAAACAACATCCGCTTGCAATAGCGATGCAAACATTATAGTTTCACATGAATAATACACAGACCCTTCAAAATCTGATATTGCAGTTTAACTGTATGCCAGAGCAGACCAAGTGGCGACAGCGCCGAGTGCAATGGCCGTCGTCGTGCGGAAGAAAGTGGAGGAGTCCTTCCTCGCACGTTTGGCTTTGGGAGCTCTGTTAAAACCTGACCGAATCGTGCTACTCTGGATGACACTTTCGGCCGTTGCGGATTGCTCCCCACTCTCCCCGCTTTCGCCTTCATCGTCTCGCTTGCGCTTCAACGATTCGACAGCGGAATTCTTTAAGGCAGAAAAATGCCAAGGAAGAATTGCAAGAACCATTTAGGAACTTGGCTACTCTGGACCAGAGATGAATAAGAAGCGTACCTGATTCTGAGCCGACAAAGCCGCCGTCTCCTGAATGCTCGCCAAGGCAGCCAAGCGAGCGGCCTTGACAGTATCTAGTTCAGTAGTCATCTGCTGTTGGGTCTTGTCACGTAAGGTTTTCATTTCTATCAAATATTAGGACCGTCGTGAGAATAACAAAATAGTGATTACCCTGAACGAGTTGACGAAGTGTCTCGATACTCTCTTTAACATCTTGCCTTTCGCCCAGCAACTCCACCTCTCTATGTTGGGGTTCCGCAGTCGATGCATTGGAATTGATGAAAGACCGGAAATCATCCTGTAGCTTTATCAGTTCACTCTGAAGTCCTTGTATGTCCATGCTGTTGGCATCGGACGACCTTCTGGCGTCAGCCACTCCAGATTCTAGATATTCTAAATCCTTGATACGTTCCCCAAAGTTGGCTAAGTTGCTGGCTAAAGTATCAACTTGAGCGCAAAGACCCGTCTTAACTTCATCATGGCGCTTGTGTAAAAGCGTTACATCAGCCTATTGCATCACAAGTGAGTAGGAAAAAAAGATGAGTAGACTATAGAAAGACCTTCAAATTGTCCATTGCCGACGTAAAATCGGCAATTTTTGCCACGTGTGAACTGTCCAGCATCGAATAATCACGCTCTTCTGTGATTGGCTCGGTCGTAGCCTTCTCAGGTACAGCAAGCCCTGCGCTTGGGATATGATTTGGTACATTGCTCACTTCATCCACGAATGGAGTTCTTCCACATTCAACATATAGCGAACTAATGGATGGCACGGGGGATGAGGCTCTCGGTGAATTTGGCCAAGCACCGACCACACTCGGCTCTGGGGCGGACAAACGATTCAAATTGGAAGGATCCGGGGATGGGCTAGCAAGATCCATGGGTGAAGTTGACCTGGATCTGTTGTGGGCTACACGTTCATCAACGCCATCAACGCCATCGGCGTAGAGCTTGGTCCAGTCAGAAATCTCCGATGCCTTATCCTGAGAATGTACAAGAGGTGGAAGATCGAAAGGCGGACTGGTGGGAAGACGTGGGCGATGATTAAATGAGCTCCATGGAGGCAGATGCATTGGGGGAAATACGAACAACGGAGAGTGTTCACCAGAGGCAGACTCAGATCGTCGCAGTTGTAAAGGAGGATGAATGGGAGGGATGAGTCCCCTCAAAACTTCAAGAGCATGATCAATGTGCTGTGAGGCCGAGTGTGTTGTATCGAGAAGCGGCGTGCATCTTGAGCGAGATGGAGGAGAACCAGGATTTTCCTCAATGTCAGAACTATAGTCGTTCACATAAGACGACGACGACATCTCATCAGAGGAAGACGAGGAAGTATCGTTCAAACCGTAGCGACCGGACGACTTGGGTGGGCTGGGCTTAACTTCAGGTGAAAGTTGCCTTTCGGAACTTGCGGACCTCGTGAGATCAATCAATTTAACCAGGGGACTTGACTGGGCATAGTGGAATTCGACCCTAAAAACCACAGGTCGTACCAAGTCATCCCCTTTGCCCACGGACTTGCCGAGCGTGACAAACTCGCCCCCAGCCAACATGCAAGGTGACTCGGGTTTGAGCATCCTGGAAAATGGTTCATCAGGTTTGCGAACGTGCGTCCCGTGATGAGACCCAAGATCAAACAAGTAGACCTGGCGTAGCCAGGATTAGCATATATGAGGCCAAGGTGAGTAAATGCATACAGATCCGGCATCCGTAAAGGTGATCTTTGCATGCTTGCGACTAACTACAGGACACCTGAACATAGCCTTGCCTGGGTCATACTCAAGACCGTCAGTGCCGGGGCGACGGCCTATCTGGACCACAGTGGAATTGGCTTTCTGAAAGGCCAAAGTATATGCGACAGTCGGACCGCTCTTCTCGACATGAAGAGATAATCCTAGGGTGAAATCAGGTCAGACATAGAAGAGCATGTTAGGAGTAGCCTCGTTCACCCGTTACGGGGCGGTGTGGCGAGTCAGAGACCGATGAAGCTCTTTGGGCCATACGTGTTCCGATGTACTGGACCTCGTCATCCACCATGATCAAGAGACTCAGAAAGCTGCCTGGAAGCGCAGAAGCACACACTAGCAGCGGTCAGAGGGTTGTTTCTTTATCAAGAGTCTGAGCCATATCACCCCCCCAGCATTCAAGCTCCGATTCGGCTCCTCGGCACGGTGGATGATGTCACGAGATGGCGACCGCACAATGCACACAACGCATGCTGTACGCCAGCTTAAAATGCGTTTGCCACGAGTATACGTCCCATCGTTATCGCTAACCATCCATGCCAGAATCCAGCGCTAAACAGCCAGCGTACAAAGTGCGTCCTCGTCTCCTCACTCCTACTTTCAATTCATGCAGAACTTCATCCTAGGATCTAACAGGTCACGTTAGGAAAATCAGTGATCTGTATTTTGCCTACGGTGGTTTTTCCGAGGTGTTTAAGGGCATCTATCAAGATGAATCAGGATTACAACGTTCAGTGAGTTTCCGCACCTCATTAACTGCCAGCTCAGTTGATCCTTTGCCAAGGTTGCCATCAAAGTCATCAGAGGAACGCGCATGACCAAACAAATTCAAGACGTCATTCTGCATGTACACGAGCTTTTGTTATATTGTATTGACTGCCCCGCTAACGCGCGTGCAGCGATTGGACCGCGAAGCAAGCGTCTGGCATTCACTGAAGCATCCAAATGTACTGGAATTTCTGGGTGTAGCTCGCAACTTTGGTCCATCTGTTGCTCTTGTGGCGCCCTACTGTGCAAACGGTCACGCAACTAAATATCTCGATGACTATCCCAAGGCAGATCGTCTGCATCTAGTATCAAGCCTTCCTTGGTCATTGAGCTACTGCTGATTCCTTGTGGTTAGATCCTCGGTGTGGCGAAGGGCGTTGAGTATCTCCACAGCAAAAACGTAATCCACGGCGATATCAAAGGTGTACGTATTTATTAATCCCGGCGATGCTCAGAATTCTCATGACTGGTCTCTCAGCATAACGTTCTGGTTGCAGATGACGGTAAAGCCTTGCTTTGCGACTTTGGGAGGTCTAGAATTATCAACCATCGAGGCTTCACAACGCTCTTCGCCGCGGCAGTACGATATCTGGCGCCGGAACTCATTGTAAAAGGTGCCCAAGTACCAGACATTGATGATGAAATTGACGAAAATTTCAATCCGCAAGAATACATGACCAAGGAAAGTGACGTGTATGCCTTCTCAATGGTTGGCGTGGAGGTACGATCACACCGATTCACAGATATTTAGTATCTCAAGAACATGAGTAGATTCTATCAGGAGAGCAGCCCTATCCAAAGATTCAGAATGATAATAGAATCATTCTCAAGGTTCCTGAGGGTTTGCGGCCGAAGAGGGAAGAATATCGGCTGTCCAAGCTATATGGAAAGATCTGGGATATTCTGGAACTTTGCTGGTTTAATGATTTCACAGGGAGACCTACGATGACAGCCATCGTACAACATCTATCCAAACTGAAATGATTATATTATCCTTAGTTTTTGTAAGCTAATGAATTTAAATTGGGAACGTTTGAATGGCTCGCATTCTGCTTATCAGCTTTTGCACGTTTACTCGCCATCCATATAATGCATAGTACCAGCCGAAATGATGAATGGGGAAAAAAAAAAATCCCACAGGATATGTTACAAAATAGAACTGGCAGCAAGCTGTTACAATTGCACAGCCTAGGGCGCTTTTAGGCTTTAGTACTTAATTGGATCGCAATGCTGTTACGATTAGGCGCCTCGCAGTATCATCCCCACCATGGGCACACCAGAAATCCAATATAAAGTGCGCCGTTCGTAAACCTTCTTTGATACATGCAGAATACTATTCCACAGGATTTGACTGGGCGCGTTCGGAAAACTAATGAATCGTACATTGCTTGCGGCGGCTTCTCAGAAGTATTTGAGGGAATCTATCAAGATGAAAGAGGACAACAACGATCGGTGAGCCTCCTCAGGCCTCAGGGCCTCACTTACCATCAGCATGATGATCAATTCTTTGCCAAGGTTGCAATCAAGGTACTTAGAGTGTCCATGACCACTCCTGAGAGGCGGGACACTCTTCTGCGGGTAAAGGCATCCTGTTTACGCGTCATGCATCTCGCTCACGCACACACAGCGTCTCAACCGCGAAGCAAAACTCTGGCATTCGTTAAAGCACCCGAACGTATTGGATTTTCTAGGCGTAGCTCGAAATTTCAGTTCATCTGTGGCTCTGGTTGCACCGTATTGTCGTAATGGACATGTAATCAAGTATGTGAAGGATTACCCCCAGACTAGTCGTCCACAATTGGTACGAAACTCTTCGTCTGATAGGGTTCGCATTTGTATTGATTTGTATTGAGATCCTGGACGTTGCGAAGGGATTAGAGTATCTACATGGCAAAAACGTGATACACGGTGACATCAAAGGTGTACGTATGAATCGCAGTCCATCTGTAAAAATACGGGTTTTCACCATTAGTTCCTCAGTCCAATGTCCTCGTTGCAGATGATGGCCGTGCTGTGCTTTGTGATTTTGGGAGGTCCAGAATCATCGATCATACGGGCTTCACGACAAGGGAGTTTGCTGTGGGATCACGATATTTGTCACCGGAGCTTATTGAGAAGTGCTCTGAAGTACCAGAAACCGAGGACGTAGACAATGAACCTGTCAATCTTTCTAAAATCACGACCAAAGAGAGCGACATATACAGCTTCTCGATGGTTGGGGTAGAGGTATGACTTTTGCTACATAGATATCCTGGGTCCTTCTCAATAATTCTATGGTAGATTTTATCCGGGGGGATTCTGTACCCAAGAATTCGCGAGACTTTGTTATTTATCAGGGTTTCGAAGGGTTTGCGGCCGAACAGAGGAGACTACGAGCTATCTGGTGCACATGAGAAGGTCTGGGAAATTCTGGAGCTTTGCTGGGTTACAGAACCCAAAGAGAGACTCACGATGACAGCCGTTGTAAGACGCTTGTCGAGTCTGGGGTGATTCGTATAGTAATGATGACAAAGCAAAGTAAACAATAGAGCTCCTATCGTTCCTACTCGCTCCTGGCACGTACTAGATGATCCATACACATTTTCTCTGCTCAAAAATAGGTAAAACCCGCACTTGCCGGTGGGCTGCACCGGGTGTTCCTTGCCGTGTAATCGAGTTCCGTGATGCAATTCCGAGTCGGAAATGTTGAATGCAGCTATCGGGATGAATTCGGACCTCAATATTCAATAACGGCCAGCTCCGTTTGGTACTTTTCCGTTTTATCAACGTATGCACGGTACCTGGATTGTGAAGCAAGTATCCGGCATTCACAACAGCGTCCGAAGACAGCTGCCAGTGGATTCCCTCGGGAGTCGGCATTGAAACTTGTCAAATGGCCTTACGCGAGTCGGTGAATAACTGCAAGCTGATGGTGTGTATTTCCTTAGCAAAGGTGTGGTCCACGGTGATATCGAGTATGAAAGTATAAATCATGGTCCATCTATCAAGCGTACTTTGATCAGTATGTAGCCATTAACCGGTCGGACTTCACACATGCTGTGGGATGCGACGGGGGCGGATGGCAACAAAGCTTTACCCGGAAGCCGAAGGCAAACCCACTGAGCCACACAGGTTTTCAAGCAGGAATGATCGTGTTGCAATGATGACTAGGAGCGGTCCTTGTCGTTATCGCGGCATCTCCAAAGTCACGATCTGAAACGTCCTGAAAATTTGCTGAGTTGAAATGCATATACAGAAAATCATCCAATTCAATGGTTGGGCGTTGTCCAGTCTGAGACGAGTAAGTAGCATGTGCGTATGGCACAATTATAAGCGAATGCATTTGACGATTTTATGGGAACAGGTGTGATCTTGTCGTTCATAGTATTCGACATAGAATTCTAGACTCTCATTGCGATTCACAACTATGTTCGCCGATAGTATCGGAATTTTTTCTCTTTCGTCGATGTCGGTCGGTCCATATAGAAAGAATTACCACAGCTTTCAAATCGGTGCCAGTGGTGCCAGTGAGTATGCCGTATGCTGCTGTAAATACTACTCATGATCTATAGGCGAGCAGGAAAGAACAATTTACGCGGTGGTCCTTGGCGAAACTCAGTCGCGTGCATCAGATCGAGAAGGATGCATTTTCTCGTCTGCCTCGCCCTCAGTTTGTAGTCATTGGTTTACTTTTTATTCAGATAAGTTCAGTTGATGATGCAGCCATTGCAGTAACTATTCCCGGAACTATGGAGCTCGTACGCAATCCTATTGCATCGCACGCAGCTGGCGAAGCTGCAGCTTCTTGGATAGCGGCATGTCTCGCCCGAAACGGACCATCCATGCCCTTGGCGAAAAAAAAAATTCACCACACCGATTTTTTCCTTCGTTGGTTGGTGATGGCTGCAACAACAGCAATTTTGAGATTCTAGGCTGCTTCTTTCTACAGTCACGGCATTCTAAATCACTGGCAGGAAATACCCCCTGACAATCACCAGGAGTGGCCAACTGGCCCTGTTGCAGAGCGTGTTACAAATGAAGCCATCGGGATATTTCAGATTACTATTATTCAAGTGCCTTGGGCTACAGAAATGATGATCGGTGTTTCAAAACCTACATTTGTGTACTATTCGCAAGTGCGACGCTGTTTCATGCGAGCTGTGTGATGCGGAAACGTCGCTGCACCGGCAGCGGCTTCTGCTTCTGCCAGTGGCAGAGCCTCATGCTTTGCTTGCCTTGCATAAAATTCGCGTGAAATTTTCGAATAATAACATCTACCCATGGATAAAGAAATTATATGGTGCAAGGATAGCAAGTCTGAAGCCCAAGTAGTCGAATCACCGGACCCAGAATTGGCCCTCCCGAACATCCCTTCTCTGGCAATCGTTATCATTGTCAGCACCGTCTTACAGGTGAGTGCAGGCCAATCATGAAGTTCGGTAGTGACATTTTTTCTCCTCACATTGCAGTTATCATTTTTTATCATTATTCCAGCGTCCGACCAGTATGCCCTGCATCTTGGAGGAGATTCGACTTTCTCTGGACTGACAATTGGCATACCTACAGCCGTTTCCGGCCTTGTTTTGTTTCCACTAACGAAATATGACAGAGGTTAGACAATTTGTCATTTAGTTATCGTACACTGATTTCGACGTTTTGGGCAGGCTCTTATCTATTTCCACTTCATCTCAGTTGTGCGGCCTGTATCCTTGGTCATATCTTGTACTCGTTGGCATTCACTACCCAATACCTTTACCTGCTTCTTATAGGGCGCATAGTCAACGGCTTCGCCTTTGCTTGTTGGATGTATTGCAAGCGGTACTGCTCAGATCCACGAATTGTTGGCGTTCGACGCCGGACTACTCTCGCAGGCTTCCTGGTCGTAGGCCAGGGATTGGGCACAAGCGCAGGACCTTTCTTCGGGGGTTTATTGTATAAAATTGGATTTAAAAATCCAATCTTCAATGGGTTTACAAGTCCGGGATGGATCATGGCAGCCGTATGGTGTATTCTGTGGATTTGCGTTGCACTATGGTTCGAGGACGTACCTCCAACTCCGTGTCAGCCTTGCGTCTCCTACCCAGATTTAAGCAAGATAAATAATCGGAAAAGAAACGACTTCAATACCCCGCCGTCCAAGCCAAGTTCATTTAGCTTCAGTCGTCGACAGATCGGAGTCATGATATGTATGTGTTGGTTCGGCATGACGTGTTTCTTCATCCTAGGAGCTTGGGAAGCGAATATACCCGTCTTTGGAGCAGCTTTTGGACCATTTCATTGGTCTCCCTATGCAGCAGGCAATTTCATCGCGTTGGGAGGAGCCATCGCATTTCCATTTCTTGTGACAAACATATTCGCCGCTCGGTGCATCGAAGATCGCAAGATCCTCGGTTTTGGATTCAGCTTAGGCCTGGCTGGACTTTTCGTCTTCCTTGCGCTGTTGGAAACAAACAAGCTGAACTATGGCAGCATGCTTGTCTGTTGGTGGGCTGTTGCTCTGGGATTCAACGTGGTTAGTAGCATGCCGATCAGTTTACTCAGCAAGAAATTGCCGTCGTCTTGGAACAACAGAATTTCGCTGATGATCCAGTGCTGTATGTATGCTGGGAGAGTGGCTGGTGCGATATGGGGTGGTAGTGGCGTTCACGTTGGGATGCGTACGTACGTCGTGCTCGAGATTGCATTGGTCGGAGTTGGCATCATTCTCTACTTAATCTCATGGCATGATTTAGAAACGAAGCTGGGGTGATACCAGCCATCCTGGACGACCCCTTTGTAGTAACTATACCTATCGTAGACTGTAACATAGTACATTACAAAGTACATCCTACTAAGCCATAAATGTGAACTGCAAGCCCTCATCAACATCCATTCCACGTCCGGCTCCTGACGTTTTGATCCTATGCGCTTTTCTGGCACGTTTAGCCTCTTTTTTTAGTGCTCTGCGGTTCAACGGATTACTCCGCGCCATTTGTTGAAGAACGTGCTGATCTGGTGATGCATCATATAATGGGATATCCTTCGACTTTCGCAGACGTTTCGGTTGTCGTACATTACATTGGTCCAGATTTTGGAATGACGGTCCGTTTGGTGCTGTAGCGAGTGTGGAGGGTGATCGTGATCGTTTCCTTGGAATAAGTGGCACAAGGTCATCAGATATCATTTCTGTCCTAGTCATATATAGCAGTGAGCAAAGCTGCCTTTTTTTTTAAAAAAAAAAAAAAAGAAAGAACGAACCCATCTTCTTGCATAGGTTCTTGGTCATCGACTTCACGTTCATCACCCATTTGGACGTCATCGAACGCCCCCGCATCTGGTGCTCCGAAGAGGCCATCAAGAGTAAATGGTTTTGAGAAGCTAGACAGGATCTGTGCCTGTCCAACATTCTCAGCACCAGGAGCGACGACAGAACTGCCACTCGTTTTCACTTGAATCAATGTGAGATTGACCAACAACCTTGGAACGTCCCCACGTACCGACGGACGGTATCGATGATGGGTGTACCGTGGGAGGTGTTGAGTAATATGGGATTTTCTCATGATTCCAATCCAGAAGGACATGTCGAGCTGCTGAGTTGACATCCGGAGTACCGCCCTGCGGTAATGTTCAGCCATGCAAAAAGACTCAGAGCAATGCGAACCTTCAGCAATTTTCCGCTAGCCAAAGCTAGCATGGTGAGAAACTCCAGTGTTGAAGAGTATTCGGGAAGATTGTAAAGCTTTTGTAAAGTATCCCGGGGCGTACGCAGCAAGATTTCCTCAACTGCACAAATGTTAGTTTCGGTAGTGTCCAAGTCGATAACATACTGACCAATGGCAATTGGATCTTCTACGTCCTCTACCTTGACGACGTTCCTGAGTAGAATGCTACTTTTCTTACTGCTTTTCCCATCATCGAAATCATCGTCGAATATAACTCCAGGAGAATCCACTATTCGCAGGCCCCGTTCTAGTTGTACGGACTGAATTTCTTTCGTGTGGCCCGGTTGGGCTGCGACCGCGCAGACCTATCTCACGATTATGGCATGTCAAGTTTTTTTTTTAGCACAAGACAAGAAACACACCTTGCTTCGTTTGAGACAGTTAATTAGACTACTTTTCCCGACATTAGGATAACCAACGACACCGACGGTAACGCTGCCGGCTTTAGGCTTGTATGCCTTGAGCAACCTCATTAAAGCGGGCGCGGTCGTCGATGATATATTCGTGCGTTGGTTCTGAGAGGATCGAGGAGCTCTGAAGGGCAGAGTTGGGGTTGTGTGTCGTAGATATTTTAACCATGCCTCGGCGTTCGAACGGGGAACAAGGTCTGGCCATGCACTCAGATGGACCATCTCTAACGACAAAGGCCAGGCATGTTACCGATCTTGGTCATGACGAACACCAGTTTCTTGCCCTCCCCTTCACGCCTTCTCACTTCCTCTTCGACAAGGCGACTTCTCGTGCCTTCAGGATCACGTGCATCCAGAACATGGATGATGATGTTACTCTGGTCTATCACTTTATGCAATGCCCGAAGGTAGTATCGCCGCAGCTGTTCTTTGGTTTTTCCAGACGCCATGGTGGTGATTTTAGCTGACGGTCACGCCACATGTCACGCATCTCAAATTAAAACTCGAATTCCAAAGATTGGCATTATAACGGTCCTAACATAAATGTACAGTGCGCAAGAATAAATTATGCAATACCAGCCATCGTTTCATGATCCACCAACATATTTCTTTTTCAGGTCTTGGGTGAGCGCACGCAGCATCGCGACCGTAACCCGCGGTTGGTCTCCGTGAGTGAGAGATATCGTGCTCACGCTAGGAGAGGGGGAGGGACGGCCGTTAAGCAAAGGGCTGGGGGGCACAGTCTCTGGCTCCCCCAATACGGAACAGCTTACAGATTCTGACAGCCGTCGACGCTTGGCGATAACGCTTGGCAAGCCCAATCAGCCTTTCATCCTAACTCAAGCACAACCGTGGACCCACCTGATCGATTCCTCCGTCTCTTCAGAAAGTCCACGCCGCTTAGGCGAGCGCCGCAAGCGCTTATTCAACGCATGATTCAGAGAAGTCTCGCGCGTTTTAACGCAAGTTTTTAGGTTGTTGAGCGATGCTGCTATATCGGCACGCATGACAAAGTGTCTGGTCTCGGGATCCTTCCCAGCGCGAACCTCAACGAAGTGGATGGCAATATCGAGGACATGCTTGAGAAAGATGCGCGCGGGAAAGTCTATAAAAATTTAAGTTGTTGGAGAAGCAGTATTTGTGGAGTGGTGCCTCACCTTGGCCGATTTCTCGGTGGAAATGCAGATCTTGTACGACGTGTTCGGTAAAATCATCCCCGGGGAGTTCGGAAAGCCACGAGCAGGCACTCTCGTATGCAGCACTACGGTAGCATATGAGAAATCATACCGTCTGTTGCATAAGATACAAGACTCACTCGCTATAGTCAACAGCGCTACAATCAAATTCCGGTAGGGTGATTGGTGACTCGAGGTTCAACAGTGGTAAGACGAATCCAACTAGATCATTAATTATCTCGAGCGTAATCTTGACTGCTACACCATATATCGTCCAATCAACTTGGGCAATATGAGCCAAAGCGGCATCTGTCAAACAAGATACGCACATTCGCCATTAATTATGGAATTCTCTAGCCATTCTGAAGCAAACGGGTCAAGGACTGGCTCGAACCGTTTGAAAAGTCCTTGCACGGTCAGCGACTCGACCAATTTGCCAGTTGTATCCAGCTGGAGGTTAGAGAGAGCTTCTTTAAACTTGACATCCAAGTCTTTTGCCTCCGAGGTCACAGGGAAAATGCGCGCATCGCCGATGACCGAGTTATCGACGACCTTCTGAACCTATTCACTACCGTCAGATAAAATGAAGAAGAGTGAGGAAATGAACTTCAACCATCTCCGAGAAGTCGGAATTGTCCATGGATGCATTCGTATCACCCCAGCGAATGATCATTAAAGAGGGTATATAGTGTCTTGTACTAGGCAACGCCTTGATAATGTCGCGCAGTCGTGCGCAGTCATCGAGAATGTGGTATTTTCTGGCAAGAAGCAGAAATGAGCTTCTGGAAAACGTCGCTGTTGTCTGAGAATCTGACCTTTCGATATCGTCTTTGACGTTTTGCACGGGCGTGCACTCAAAAACAATAACACCGGGAAATCCGTTCCGGTCATTGCGGTTTCGAGCAATGGGTATAGAAAAGATGTTCTCCGATACCCAGTATCCAGAGTCCGGCACATCGAACTTGTGTTCCATCCAAATGGCTGTTGCATCACTATCTGGGTTCGTCGACAACCATATTTGCCAGAACGATGGTATTGTTCTCCCTTTGTCCCGAACATGAGACTTGAGAGCTTGATAGAAGGAGCCACGCGCCCAACGGTGTGCGTGCGCTTCATGGTTCTAGAAGATAGCAAAGCAATAGCAGAAAGGGCATTGAGTCGATGAGTGGAACCGATTTGAGCGGAAGAATCTGCACCTCTTTCAAACGTTGCGTCAATTCTTCGTCTGTCCGCGGTGGTTGGTACTCTGTTGATATTCGCCCTCGTATCCTTTTTTTGGGCGATGTGTCAGACGCGACGATAGATTCCATAGACATCCTTCGTTTCTTCGTCATTTCAGTTCGGGCCTGTCGCTGAACCTGAACCTTTCGTCGATACAAATCGCTTTGGCGACAAGCCTCTATCCAAACAGCTTGCTTGATTGCCCGCTGCTTCCATATTTCAAAATATTGCCTGATAAGCAAGCCTTTCTGGGCAAAGCCGAGAGCCCTAGCGCGCATCTCTTCGTGTGTTGGAGCTCCATTTTCCACTTCTTTTCCCTTGCCTTTCCCATTAATGATCGTGCTAGGCCGACGCTGAGCCTTGCGTTCTGGGGCACCTTTTGTAAGCGAAGAGGCGGGCGAAAAATTTTGCACGAGGCCGAGGCCTGAAGTGGACAGAGGAAGAGGGCTGAGAATATCAGTGCTAGAGTTCAAGAAGCTTATAGTCGACTTGACACGACTTGATATACCATTAGCTTGTGCAGTAGTCGGTAGAGGAGCAGTCGTAGGAGTACTTGGAAGAGAGATTGGTTGCACCTTGGCCAGTGGAGGTGGTTGCATTGGCGATAATTTGGCTGTATGATTAAATGCAGTGTTGATTCTCGGTAGTGTTATAGAAGGACGACGTGCTGATAATAATGACGATCGTCGAACGGCGGCGCCATGTTGCGTCTGCTGCGATTCGGCTACGCCGTTTATCGATTCCACTGTAGGTGTAGGCAGAGCGTGGGATGAGTTTAACGATGAGGGTGTGTTTGGGAATATCGTTCCGTTAGTCGACGTCGAAGGAACGAAAGATGACACTGCTGAGTTCAGCTCAAAGCGAGGCGCCGCTGGTGGTTCTGCTGGCTTTGGTTCTGAACTAACACGAGTAAGATCATTGACAGACGTCGCCGGGTTGGTACCTTCTGGCATCGCTGAAGGAAACATAGTACTTGAGCTCGGCTGAACGTCGACGCTTGCGGAACTGGGTCCTGCGACATTAGCACGAAGTGCGCCGGCATCACATGATGTCATCTGCAGCTACTTTAACCAATATCAGAACCTACAGAGGTTGCACTCACAGCAACTGCTGTCGTTTTTGGGACTCCAAATACTGAAGGAAACGCGGATGCAGTCTGGGATGTTTGAGGCGTGGTTGCCGCTGTACCAAAGGCAGCACCACCGAAAACGTTCAAAGTCCCGAACACATTCTGGGAACTTGCGATACTGGCAAACGCAGACTTGACAGCTACCTTCGAAGTAAGAGGCTCTGCAGGGGTCCCCGATTGAACAGGCTTCAAGTTGCCAAATGCGGACGGGGAGGCCAAATTTTCGCCCACTGGGGCCGACGACGTTGAGATATTTTCATGGGTCTGTTCTTCAACGTCCGTCACCATGGACGCTCCACCGTCTTCCACATCTCCGAAAGATTGGACTCCATCTATGATATCAGGAATTTTCAGGTTCCCTCGTATTCCTTCAATGTCTTCGATCATGTCGGGCCCAAATAATCTTTCGAGGATGCATGCAACGAGGTATATCATGACGACATTGCCCTGCTCTCTCAGAACGCCCGCAAGTTGGGCGAATATTTGCATGCCATCTGCATCAATGACAAGGGCAGAATTCCTACTGATAGGCGCACTTTTCTTCTGGACGTGGAGGCGAAAAGTAGTTGTGAGCTCGAATACTGGGTTCGAAGTAATTGAGTCAGGTATATCTTCATGTCGTTCTTTCTGGTCCCGGATGTGAACCAATCGATGATACACCCTCATTTCCAACTCTGTCGGAGATTGATAACGCCCCCGTTGATCCTCATAGAATTCCTTCAGGCTCTGAAGAGCTGACCGCGAGTCGGCATTGAGGATAAAAGGAGGAAAACGCGACAAGACGCACTATTCATGAGTTGTTGCTCTTCCAATGCAATCGAAAAGTTTGGAGTATTCCTCTCAAAATGAAGAGCAAGTATGTGGAAACGAGCACAGCGGTCATGGCATTCGATGGCCAGGGGGCCAGTTTGGTGCTGCATCGTAAAGTCGTTTCTAACCGCTCTGGTTCTGTCACGTATGAAATTGAAGGTGGCTGAGAAACCGCCTCGAGGAAGAAGGTCGTGAAATAAGTAGTCAAGCGTTCTCTAAGTGAGCATCGCATACAGCGTCCGAACGGGTGCTTGTCACAACTTGCCTGGAGAACACGTGGAGGTCGTAAATCTGAAGGCAACGTCTTGTCTCCAGCAGCGCGTTCATACATCTTGACCGCTCGTCGATGATCTACCCGCTTTGTACCAGGAATCTTTTTGGGCGGGAATAAGCGCAGATAATACAATACGCATGAAGCATAAACCGACTAACGCACCGTCTCCCATTCAAACAGGTTATTCTCCCTTTCCCGTCTATACCTCTCAAAACGCGGGCACATATCCATACACGTTCCAACCATGGTAATAGCGTCCTCCAACCGTTTAGCTACAAGGGGATCGTCCATCTTGCCTTCTAAAATGGCCTTTTTCCTTTCAACCTCACGGGCCTTGACGAGCTGTATATATGTTGTTATAATGATTTGACAACATCCTGAGATACGCACGTCTTGGTAGAACCTTTCTCGTTCCTCCTGGGACTCGAATTCAGGCTCCTCTGGCTCCGTACCATCTTCCATATCAGAGTCGCCAACGGCAGGACCATATGCCTCGTTGTCGCTGGCACCAGCATCGCTCGAAAGCGCCGACGAACCGTGCTTGCTGACACGTAACGACACGTTGGGAAACCGGCGTGCGCCACGGGCCGTCCCGCGCACCCCACGTCCGCCACCACGGTGACCCCCGCGCTCCCAACGCTCGCTATTGATATGGTTCGTTGTCGACGATGATAATAACGATGACGATGACGATGGTCCATTTTTTTCAGATGCCACCCATTGCTTGTTGCGTGAATACAATCTTCTGGAGACCGCCACTCCGTCCTGTGCTGTTGTCCCTCGCAGCCGGTGGTTGCCCCGTGGATGCGGAATGGTCTCCATTACCAGTGTTGACGAGCTGGTTAGTGGAAAGACGCCGAAACAAGGCCAAACAAAGATTAATGCTTCAGCACATGGCTACCAGTACCTCATCCAAGATAGCGTCTCGGCTGACGGCGTCAATCCTGAAGGAGGCTTTCAGTACATATCCTCGGGCACTTGGCGCGGCAATACCTTGCCAGCCCAGATCGAATACACTGTCCATGTCGCGAACACTTCCATTCGGACGTGACCGCGTAGCCGATTCATCCTCGCCGCTATCCACCATGCCTGAACGAAGAGATGGTAGTAATATTAACTCCATTGTTGAGTTAGAGTCGATTGATAAAGATAACGGATTGCTGGATGGACTTTTGAAACTTGATCATGACGAACTTACCAAGTTCTTGGCTCGTATTGCCGATGAAGCCGGCATTACTACCACCATGATAAAAGCAGCCAAGATGGATCTCCCATCCTTCTCTACCGCCAAATGGGCCCGATTTGCCAAAAAATTTGGTCTTCCAGAGAATCCCTCACGCCTCCGACTTGAACGTTTTAAGACCCCCAGGTATTGCCTTCCACTGTCATTGCAAGTAGCTATGTTTGAAAATGCTTGGTGTTGGCATGATGTCCATGGCGAGAAGATTGAATACACAAGAGAGGCATCAAGAGTAAAGATTTTAGAACCAGTATGTCAGTGAAATAATGACTCCTTGAACTTTCTTTAACAGTGAGTAATGCAGTACATTGTTCCGATTCTGGCTTTATTTCATGGTCGACTCATTGACAAACCAGAGGGGCCAATGGCAAAAACAGAATACTCACCTGGGGGTGAAGTTGAACATGAAGTCAGTACCTTCAATGTTTAATGTTGTGGGTTCTAACTTCTGACACTTATGATCTGGTAGATCTTCTTGGTTGGCAATACCCTGATTTTGATCATTGAATTCAAGTTGGGTTACCTGCATGACCATTTTTTGACACAAATATTCCTTGAACTTTTAGGTGTGTCTCATCTATTGCATATATGTACTTGATATTGAGCCAACTGATAGCTGCTGCTGAAATGAATAAATTGAACAATCGTGGTAGATTGCCCATCTACGGCATTTTAACTAACTTTGACCAGTTCAACTTTTATTCATACGATCCAACCACCAACAAATTCTATTTTGATGAGAAGAGAGTTGTCAACCTCGAGAGGAAAAATATGTTCTCTGACATGATGGATGGTACGTGTTTCTTCCAATGTCGTTCAGAATTGACTATCTCCTCAGTTTCCAATAAAATCTTTGGGATCTTTCTGACTGGTTATATTGATGGTTTGCGTGCATACATAGCAAGGAGAAAATCACCTTCACAGAATGTACGTTTTTAACAAGCCAACGGACTGAAGCTAACTCTACCTCTAGAACGACACTCGTGACCACGAAGCCGCACTTGAGTTCGCAGAGAGTTGTTGTGCAAAATTTAGGGAGCCAATTGCTAGCCTTTCCGACATAGAAGAGAAAGGGAATGAAGGATTGGCATTGTTAACGAAAAGGTAAGCAGTAGTATTATGTATCATGAATGGGAATGCCACGGCATAACAGTGTTCGTTGCATCCCTCGTGAATCCATCTTTACGGGAGGACGTGATGATCCCTCAACGCCGACAGAGCTCAGAACGCTGGCAACTCGTATCGTTGAAGAAACCCACAAGCGTTACTTGTCTGAGCTTGAGCAGTAAATTATGACTTGCAGGTATCGGAAAATTGAAATCTCCACCTTGTGTCTATTTTTGCCTCTCACTCAAGTACTCAAACTTGCCAGTTCTTAATATTATTCCGTTTATTGCTACCCCTGCGTCCGAGTCGGGCGTAAGTGCCATGTCGATAAATCCATACCTTGTTCCTCGTCGCATCTTTCCTATCGCTACTGTAACCCTTCTTTCTCGTATTTATCAGCAAGTCCCCGAACAGAGCCCCACAAGTGACTTGTGTGAATTCCTGGGCAGTATGACAAAACAATGCCAAACATCGATAAATGTCTGCGGTGGTGGGCATCGTCATCGTCGACATTTGCGCCGGCATTTGCAACGATTACGCCTCCATTCGTAAGCCCCCTTTCTCTCTCCCCCTCTCTTTGTGTGTCCGCGCTGTGCTTGTCTCTTATCGTTAATTCTTTTTTAGGACATGCATTCACAGAGACGTGCTGCTGCTGCTGCTCATGCTCATGCTCATCGTCGTCACCACGCTGTTTCCAATGTCGACGACAGTTATCAAAGGTCACGGAACGGGAACCTACGGAACGGGAACCTTTGATTAATCCCAGTCATCGAACAGAGCAGCCACCTTTTCATGCTCCTATGCCGATCTTCAAGTGACCGTGTGCTGAAGCGCGTTGTTTGTCAAATTTGCCAGCGAATTCCTACCAATCAACATGTAACGACAACTTTAGGAGCTCCATCCTACCGGGACCTACCCCCCGTAACTTTTTTTTTTGTCGTATGCAATACAAACATACACGCTTCACGGGCATTCTTACATTAAAAGGACCGAGGCTCTGGCATGTGCAGCACATGCTTGCTCTGAGTCTCTCTGACACGATTTTTCGCAGGAACCCAACTCTGGTTATGATGATGAGAAAGGGACGTGGCGGATTGTGGAGTTAAATTCAAAGGAAAAGAAAACCGCAGGTCGATTCGAATTTTTCATTCCTCAATCAAGCGAACTGCCCCGCCCTCCCCCGGCACCGCGGTACGATAACAAAAAGAACTAATAAAGCTAATAATGTCATCATCATGCATCATCATCAAAAGAAACGTAACGTGAATCATTCACTTCTAAGCGTTTTACGGTGAAATTGTGAAAGGAGCCGACGGCAAACCGAGGCCAAGCCGTGGCCTCGTGTTTCCGAAACATCTTGCGCCCATGAGCTCGAATGGACGGCCCGCGGGGCCCCGGGCATCTCTCACCGACTCGTCAGAACCCACATGAAGTTATCATCATTCCACCCAAAAAAACGTAATATAACAAGATATGTATCAAAAAAATACTTATATACTGCAACAGAGTCCTTATAGTTCTTCTATATCAAATCGTTATGATAAGCTAAATTAATCACGATGTGGAGTACAAGAATAGTCCAAGGGGGAAGCGAGTGTCTGTCCAATTGCATGCACAGCGCATTTTTACCTTTTTATTTCCGACATTTTTGCCACATTTTCACGGAATCACTGTTTCACGATAGTGCATCAGTACAACGTAGAACAACGAACCCATGGAAACCACACGTACACAACTAGTGACTTGTCATCATTGTTCTTTGACCAGGTATGTAACCATTGATTCCTGGCATTCCAGAAATCGGACATGGCGGCTACGATGAGGTAAACGGTGAGGACCTGGCAACAGAGCAGGAACCAGGCACTCACTTTTAGAACCGTCTAGCCACGGCTTGTTCTTGCCATCTGGGAACCATCCATTCGTTCCTCCAACCCCTAATGAGAGGATGAGATAAAAAGCTTGAGAGCCATCTGTCAAAGAACGAAAAATAACGTGTATAGAGGAGGGCTTCTTACATTGATCAAAGGGAGAAGCGTTTGTCCCGTTCATCCAAGGATTAGAAAGGATGACCGTTTCTGTACCGTTCTGCACCACTTGTGGGAAGTTGCCCCGATTCCAGAACGGGACATTGAACTTCATTTCTAGCGTATGGTGCAAACGAGTGTCCACGTAAATCCGGCTGAAATAACGTGTCAACTGGCGGGGTTCTCCAGTCCCGTCTAGAACATGGATGCGCACATGAAACTCTCGTCCCACTCTAGAGCATAAGTATGAAACGCATCGGCATACGTCGTCCGTTTCATCGCCCACCATCCAAATGTTCTCCAGCCGGCGTTTAACCATGTAGCAGGACCCCAGTTCAACGTCCCTCGGGCAACGTTGTCACCTCTACGATAGCAATGGTGGACTCGCATTCAGCTAGAATTCTTTTTTTTTTATTTATGTAGGAAAAAAAGACTTACTGATACGGATAGTCTGGCCCATTTCCGCGAGATTCCATGATATCAATTTCACCTAGGAACGGAACGAACGTGTTAGCAACTGACAATCGCGCCGAAGAAGCACAAGCCCGCGATGACGAGGGGCCCAAGAAGCACCGGATGCGGTTTCAGCTTGGAGCTTAACCCCACAAAGAAGACGAGGTCTTCGATACTAGCACTGATCATGTCCGATGTTCAAGGCCAGAAGCCCGTGCTTGTGGAAGCGCGGGAAGAAATCCAAATGGGAAAACGCTTCAACTTACCACTCATTGGCCAGGGACCATACTTATTGTCAACGGGAAGCATCCAAATGGCAGGCCATAGCTTGAATTAGAGTTGGACTAAGCGACAGGGCTGTCAAGGGATGAAGGATTATGCTCACCCAGTCACTAGAATCGATCAATCGGTTCAGAAATGGATAAGTGGGGAGCCGAAAAAGCAACATACCCTCGGGGAATCTTCGCTTTAACCTCAACGCGTCCAAACTTGATGCTTGCACTTTTTTTTGTGGTCAAACGCGCGGATTGAACCGGGTTAATGATGGTTCCGGTGGTGGAATTACTGACGGCAGAGCAAGCGCTATAATAGGCAGCGGCGTCAAAAACAGGGTTGCCTTGTTGGGTAATGGCCGTATAAGAATCGCCTTGCGTGATATTATAAGTGCAGCCCGTGATATTGAATACATAACCATTTTCGACTGCAGCTTGGCCGATCATGTCCGCAGTGAAAGTGGGTGTGATGTACAACTTTCCGTTAGACACGTAAGAGTTATTTGTAGAGTCTGTAGTCATCTCAAACTCGCCATTCCTGGTGGGGATAAGTAAAATGAAAAAAAGGGTCAGGCAGGATGTTAATATAAATGAACATACCCAAAACCGCTCATGTCGACTTCTCTGAAAAAGGTGCCATTAGGGCCGAAAACGGTATCGGGAGCATCAAAGTTCTCGTTCAGAACAAGACAAAGCTTGCTATCTGGCAATAGTTGAACATTAGTCCAGCTAAAGAAGCACCGGACGGCGCCTCCAGCGATCCCGAGGAAGATCATGGCATACGTAAGCAGGTAGGCCATTCGTGCATGGGGATCGCGCTGCTGGAGCCACGACTTTTCCAGGGGAACCTCGTCAGAGAGCATGGTCGACTTTGGACGCTCCCGTTGTATCTTACTCGTCGGTCTAGCCGTGGTACTGTAGACGGTGAGGGGCCGCATGGGCGGCGAAGTAAATGACTCTCTAACTCTTGTTGTAGAGGTACGGGGAGAAGCGGGACCAGACGCTGCCTGTCGGGTTCCGAGGTTACGCATACGCGTCAGATCGGCCGTGCTAGCAAGGCCAGTTCCGGGGAAAGTATAGACACTAGTGTTTGAGGGTTGTGCATGGTGGCCGGGGCGTGGAGTAGGGGTTTGATCAAGCCTTGGGGAATTGGATGGACTAGCGGAAGGGGAAAAAGGGTTTTGTTGTAAAGCAAAGCCTAAAGGACGGGAAGTCGATGGGGGAAAGTCGACGGCGGAAGGTGAACGAGATGGACCTGCGGAGGTGTCGGCATCTGAACCACTGCTTGAACTCCCTTGCCTATACTTTGTGTGTGAGGGAGTGAGACGCTCGTGGCCGTTGGAGGACATGAGGGACGAAAAGGAGCGAAGGGCGGGACTACCTGAGGGGGGCTATAAGAGATGGCAAGTAATAAGGACATGAGGAGGGGGTAGGAGAGCCTGATAAACCGGAACGTTCCAGTTCTTGGGCTGTTCCTGGGCTTGACAAGCCGGTGTGAAAAGATCTCCTTGATATCTGCCATCGAAGCATCGGGACATTTAAAGTTTCTGCCGAACAAGGATCAACTTGGCGGGCACTTTCGCACAGCATAAATTTTGCCAGCGAGCTCGCGGTCGGTTGGTGGGCTCCATGCACGGCCCGGACACCCACTGAGTGGCTACCGGTCTAGTAATCCCTCCGGCGCTACTACCACTACGATAAACATCCCTTCCGCATACAACGAGCACAGCTTAGAAACAAGCTACAGCGCCAGACGCGAGCGGAATTGGCGTAATTCGCGAATGAGTGGATATCCCTATCAACTATCCTTGTTGATGCTATGCGTTAAAATAAAACAAGTTTCGAAAAGAGATGCGTGTTACTACACTCACTCAGTGGGTGAAGTGACGAGTCAAATTGACTGCAAGACCCGTGCAAGGCGGCAGTGGAGGCAGCACAAGGCGGATATCAATTACTTACTTATCTTTCTAAATTGGCACGATAAGCAATAGCGTGCGGGCGCATATGAAAAAGACGACGTACGGAGCTTGTGGGGTGAAATCGATCGTCGGCTTCGTAGACTTGCACAATGATTTGAGCAGCCCAAAAATAGAGCCTAACAAGCGGAATTCTTTCGATGCGGTTGACCTTGCAGGTGCAGATCGTTTCGCATGAATACGGCATTCGCTCTATGTCCACGGCTATGCGGGCGCCCGTCAACTCGGACGAAATCGGCCGTCATTGTTGGTGTCATGATTCAAGGGAGCGTTTTTGTGAGTTAACAGCGACAAATGACATTGATCGACGGAGAGATTTTTGGGCGCAGACAACAAAAGCAAACAACGTTCACAACTTCTTGGCAGCAGCTAAATATACGGAGAACCGGTTTGGACCAGTTCTGCCAGGTGGATGAACACAGCACAGGCCGCACACGCCTCGGTTTGTCCACGCTTTACGGTCCTTGCCCATATCCGATCAATTATGATTTCGAGAATGGCCGTGTCCAAAGGCCCTCCTCTAATTCACCTCCGTCACTGGCTCTGCTTTTGCCATTTTCTTTCTAGCTTCTCGCTTTTATACTCTTCTCGCTGACTCCCTCGACCACCCACCCTCAATGGACTACGACTCCTACGATGCCGTCCTTCACTGGGTTTTCCGTTCGGTAACTTATATCTCACCTTCACCCTCCCTTGGTCTGCTCTAATCGCTCCCTAGACTCAAGGCGATGCTTGGTTCAAACCATCAGAAGAAAACATCGCTGTTGGTGTCTGCCTCCGAGTTGAACCTGGCTACTTTCGTGTCTTCCCATACGAAAATCCATACTTGGCTCCCTTCGAGGCCGCAGTACGAGGCCTCAATCCTCTAGTTGCAGTCAAGTTGCGCACGGCTGCCGTCCACTCTGCTTTTGCCCTCGTGTATGCTTATCTATTGTATTCTTGTTCGGTTACTTCGGGACACTAACCGATTACGTTACGTTAGACCGGAGGATGCCAGTGGTATCTCTCTCGACTTCAATACACGCATTCAGATTCTGGACTCCATGAACCATCTTCCAACCGCAGACAAGGAACAATGTGGAGCTTTCATTGTAAGCAGAACGGAAAATGTATTTCTTGATGCTCATGAATCCTCACTTTTAATAGCGTGACGAACGCGTCTTTGTAGTGTGGGCGGACAGCCTGGAGCACATCGTCCCTCAGTGCAAAGACTTTGACGAGAAACTCATGAAATTAATCTGGCGTGCACGACCTGCCACTGCGGCATCTTCGGTCATCGGGACAAACTTGTCTTCCCTCTCGCCCTCCGTAGCTGGTTCCAACATCAATTTAACAGAGAGACTCCGGCCTGCTCTAGATGCGATCCCGCAGCCTGGTGCCATAGAAAGTGAAAAGGGACAGCCTCCTCCTCCTCCACCACCACCACCACGAAAGGGTGGCTTTTGGAGTTGGAAACTATCAGAGAAGAACACCTCTCCAAAGCCCGATGAGGAAAAGGCGGTCACAGGCCCTTCAGCACGTCCGATACGATTGTTCGCCCCTGTTTACAATGGCCTTGGTGCCGCCTTGTCTATTTGTGCGTAATCCATAAGCTCTCCTGTCTAGTTAAGCTTTTAATTGACTTCCAATATTAGACTTCATTGGCAGTGGCGTAGGCATGGTCTTGTCAGAGTTTCGTCTCGATCAAAGTTACGTGCGCTTCGCATTGCTTGCCACTGCGCCGTTCCTCTTCTGTGTCGGTTTGGTGAGCTCCTCCTAGCCGGAACGTTTGTCACCATGTTCAGCTAGCCACTAGTTCTTTGCTCTCCAAGTCGTCGCAAATGTATCATATGCGTAAGCACTGCCACTCTTCACATTTGGCTTCGAAACACGTGCCTAAACCACCTTCTAGCATTGGTCCTGTCGCTCAATTTCACGAAAACTCTCGTTATTATTCAGGCATTAAACCTGATCCCAACCCAGAATTAGATGCCCACTTGCCCCACATCACGCTTGAAATGCCGGTATACAAGGAAAGTCTAGAAGAGACTATGTAAGGCACCCGTTTCATCTTACCACAGCCATCCACATAACCTAATTTGTTCATAGTGCACCCTCCGTGTATTCTCTTAAAAAGGCAATGCAATCCTATGCTAGGCAGGGAGGGACATCTGCAATTTTCATTCATGATGACGGCTTGCAGTTGATCTCCGAAGCAGAACGTGAGAAGCGTATCAGCTTTTACGCAGACCATAATATCGGCTGGGTGGCACGACCGCCGCACTCTAACGAGCCTGACGGTTTCAAGCGAGCTGGTCGATTCAAAAAGGCGTCCAACATGAACTACGGCCTCCGAGTCAGTATACGTCCTGCCTCTTTCCACTTGCAACGTTCTAATCAATCCTGTAGCTGTCTTTAATGATGGAAAAACATCTTATAGCGCTGGAAGCGTCTGGTGAACTAGACGGCGAAACCGGTCAACCGCTGTTGGAGGACAAGGCACTCGACCTCGCCGTCGAAGAGATGTACGAAGAGACCGGAAAACGATGGAAACCTTGGGCATATAATGCCAGATCCCTTCGCATCGGTGACCTGATTCTCTTGGTTGATTCCGACACCGTTGTTCCCGAAGACTGTCTAAGGGATGCGGCCCGTGAAATGGCGGAAAGCCCAGAAGTAGCCATCATCCAGCACGAGTCTGGTAAAGTGTACTTCATCACGGGACGTCGATCCGCCTAATTTTGAACTCCAGACGTCATGCAAGTGGCTCACCACTATTTCGAGAACGGAATATCCTATTTTACTAGGCGGATCAACAAGTGTATTTCCATGGGATGTGCCAATGGCGAGGTTGCGCCTTTTGTTGGACATAACGCTTTCCTAAGATGGTCAGCCCTCCAAGACGCGTCTTTTGTCGACAAAGATGGCGTGAAGAAGGTCTGGTCAGAATCGAACGTGTCTGAGGACTTTGATATGGCCCTGCGGCTTCAGGTAAATACGCCAAGACTGATATATTCTGTCATGACTAAATTTAAACAAACTAGCTCAAAGGATATATCATTAGATGGGCAACATACTCTGAAGGAGGGTTCAAAGAAGGTGTATCCCTGACCGTCGACGACGAACTCAATCGCTGGCAGAAGTACTCTTACGGTATGTATATATATGATCCCATCATCGAGCGATATGTCATACTCAAAACATCATAGGATGTAACGAACTCATATTCTATCCTCTCGTCCAGTGGTGGAGAAGGGGCCCCATCAACAAGCAACTGCGTACATTCATCTGGTCCAGCGCTCCTGTCCACTACAAGCTCAGCATGATGTCCTACATGTTCTCGTACTACGGTCTCGCCGCATCTGCTGCGCTCTCGGTGCTGAACTACTTACTCCTCGGCCTAGCCGTCGACGTGGACGGTTACTACCTGCACAGTTTCGAAGTCTGGCTCGCGTGCACCGTCGTCTTCATCGGCGCGGGCAACGTCGGCTATACCTTCCTTGAATATCGCCTGGGCAGACGCGACCTGATTTCCGCCTTTGTCGAAAATTGCAAATGGGTGCCTTTCTTGTAAGCTTTTTTTTTCTTTTCTTTTCCGAGTCCGCGACGATCGTTCAATTTTTTTTTTTTTTTTTTGCGCAGCTTCTTTTTCTTCGGCGGTTTGAGTATACATTTAACTACCGCGATCCTCGCACATATGTTGTCTTACAACATGACCTGGGGAGCTACCAAGAAGGTTTTTTTTTTGTTCCTCGTCACAAATTTATTTATTTTTAATTCAAATTTCCGCGCTTGCAGGAGGTCGAACGTTCCAACTTTTGGCTCGAAGTTCCAAAGATCCTCAAGCGGTTTTGGCTGGCTCTTCTTTTCAGTATCCTTGTGCTAGCCATGGTCGCCATCCTATCCACGACTCTCGTTCCCCTGGGATGGAGAATCCCCACCGTGGCATGGGCCGTCATATTCCCTCTCGTGTACGTTTTGAATTCCACAAATATCTATCTTCTTTGCCTCAACGGTTATCTCACACAGGCTGGTCGCGGCTGGTCATCTATTATTCCCTGTGAGTCATTCAACTTGTATCTATATAATCTAACCAATCGCGGTAGATCGTTTTGAATCCATGGCTCATGATATTCTCATATTAATTTTCTTCTCTTCTTTTTTTCTTTTTTTCCTTCGTAATTCCCCCATTCTCTCCACGGACAGTGTCGGCCTTTATCTCAGACATCTTGGTTATCACGGACTTGTGCTTTTACTCTTGAGATACGGACGAATTTATTTTATTTTCCCATCTCTATACACGTGTTAGACTTCGTACACACCACCCCTTGCTTTGTGTAACCCTGTATCGCTAAAAAGTCATCCGTTAGACCTGAACTCGTGTTTTCCCCGAATCCCCGAACATAAAACGATTTATATTGAAGTGATTTGTGGCGCCTCACATCCTACCATGGGCCGTGTCCCTCTTTTCTCCCATCGCGTTTCGAACTTGTCTACGAGCCAGATCAGAACTGTCAGAATCCATCACCGCACACCACCCTGAAAAATGATTTATTGCCGCGGCTTTATTGCGAGAAGTTTCGTCAGAAAATGCGGACTAGATTCGCCGCCTGGTGCCCGATACTAATCAATCATCAAATAGTTGGAAGATTAATTGACATTGCCACAGAGAAAGTCCTTATTATACATAAAAAAGGAAGAAAAAAAGAATAAAACGCGTCCGTATAACTGCCGACATGTCCACCCGCGTCGAAAAATAGACATAAGAAAGTTCAACACGCAGGTAACCTAGTAACCAGTCCTTTTTTTTTTCTTCCCATACAAGAGTTCTAAACTCCAGGAGGAGTGAATCCGGGAAGATTCGGCCAAAGTCCCAGTCGCGAAGGATCACCGCCGATTCGAACCCATTGCGAGTGGGAAGGTGTGGGTCCGTCCAATATAAACAGTTGGAACCAACCAGGTGGCGATATGTACGAATTTGGAGGTGCTGTTATCGTACATGTTGCTCCTGCGCAAGAGAAGGCAGGGAATAGAGTTCGCCCACCCATGGTGTTCCCGTGAGTGCTGGATGTCGCTATTAAGAAGGTCAACATTTGGAAAACGCCATCTGGAATGCTACACGGACCGCCTATCAATGAAACACGCATAGTGCCCCCCTGGAAAAGGTTGACGTTGGTTATCTGATATTGGCCACCGTAGGCCCAGTCATCGTTTGTCAGGGTAAATGTTGGTTGGGTCAAGCCGGAAGCGAGGTAGGGAGGAACGTAGACCTGAAATTGAAATGGTCATTCAGAACATTGATTCCAAAGGAAAATGTAATATCTACCTCGATACGGTATTCTTCGGGGTATTTTGGATCTTCAGGATCAGAGCCAGAGATGAGAACACGACCATCGGGGAGCAAAACGGCTTCAGAATGGTACATCCGTGCAACGATAGTGTTATTCAGAATGGAGAAGCGCTGGCCGAGGGGTTGAGTAGGGTCAAACAGTACCGCGTTCAAGTTGGGGTTAGTGGCGAGACCGAAACCTGCAGTTCCTTGAGTTGCACCGTTCAGAATCATCATTGTTCCGTCCGGAAGGTTGACCATGCAAACTAATACACGTTTTGAAGGCTAAAAAGTGTTCGGCATAACGGGTTACAAAAGAAAAGGGTTACAACTAACCATGCGCTCCAACGTCCATGTTGGGTTCGGTACGTCAGGTTGCATATGGACGCAGTTGTCGAGAGCAATCCCTGCACCGGGGGTGGAACCACCACAAAGCATGATTCGTAGAGGATCTGTGTATGGAGCGTATTGAGGCCATGGCATCATAGTACCTGATCATCAAATACTGGTGAATGTAATTCATATGAAAAGGAGAAGCAGAAGCACCTTCGAGTGGATAATTTCGCCCGCCAAGGACTGGGAATATTTAGTTACACGTCCTGCACTTTTTATGGACCACATACAATTGTTGACTGCAGCGGGACTGTTCGGCAGAGTCTTGATAGTCTGGAAAGTACCTTGGTCGAGAATCCTTGCTTCGTTGTAGTACGCTAATCCATACTTTAGGCTCCATCACACAACACGAAAGCGTAATCTTCTCACCAACAAAGAGACCGCCACTTGGCAAGACGATAACAAACGGATATAAGTTGTAAGGGTCTGTTCGCTGCAACCAGTCGAGGTAGATAGTTGTGTTTCCTCCTGCAGGTTTGGGCAGGATTTCCAAACTGGGTTCAGGAATGTCATTACTTCCTCTTTCGCCACCAATGACCAAAATGGTCCCATTAGATAAGATCGACGCAGCGGGATACCAACGGCCAATCTGCCACCACATGAGCTCTGGCAAATCGCCGGTGGTAAAAAAGGACTTACTTGAAGACTCAGCTCTTGATAGTTTTCCTCCCAGTTATTAGTGGAATTAACACCAGGACCACCGTCTGGCGTGTAGAACCTAATGCCGAAAGTCGACTCCAAAGACCAGCCACCGACGTTTATCTGACGCGCGCCTTTATCGGGAAGAATCAAACTTCCAGAACAGAACACGTCCGTCTTCGTAGTCATTGTACGCCATGTCAAGTCAAAGTTCGAAACTAGACTAAGATCGAGCTCGTATGCTCCCGTGGAGTTCGGGGGACTAATAGAGACATGAATTTATGCATCGCATCGGTAACTTGGGAGCCTACCCTGTACCGTGCTTCTCGAGGAAGGTAACCTTGTTATTTTTACCGACAGTTGCTATCAAGGGGACGACGACACTACCACACCGGATCAGTTACATCCCCTGGTTTCTCAAATCAAGACATACCCGGGAACTACGCGTGAAGACGGATCGTCATCTTATCCAGTTTCAACTAGTCAATCACTTACCGAAGAACTGAGAAAACACGCATGTTAGTCGTTGTTGGATGAAAGTGATAAGTGTAATACGCACCTCATACCAACCAGTAACAGATGGAGTGTGCCAAACGTTCAATGTACCATCCCAGGTATACAACGTTAGCCTGTTTCCGGCACCACAATAATGGTAAGGATCGCCAGTGCATGCCATGTTGCATTGGCTTTCGGGGGCGAACGTCAACCCCTTTATGTCGCTCTCATCGCCGCAGTCTAAATCCACATTAGTCAGTCGGTCAAGTCCCTGTCCAACTTATAAAGGCTTACAGCACTCTTCTCCATACTAATACGCGTTATTAGTCTCACGAACTTTGCCGATCTGTCAGAAAGAACGAACCTCTACGCCAGAAACCGGGTATCCAAACGCTGAACATTGGCTCGCGCATGCGACGGCAGAGTTGTTTGTGGCCCAGATCAGCTGGTACGGTAAGGCACGGGTGCCGGTTGGCTCTCTGGAAATGAACTTGAGCAACCACGAGCCTTGGGCCAGCAGGAAATCGCTCACTCAAGACATCCAGCGTACGTCCATTTACCGGGAAGACCCGTTTTCTGAGTGACAGGAACCGGCAAGACCGCAATTGGCCTAGTCGAAGAATAGACGGATACACGGTTCGGACCACCACACGATTCTCTTCGAGGAAGATCAAAACCATGTTCCTCAATATGAGGCAGGAACGCTTACGCTGCGTTGCCAGCACACGGCTTATTACAGTCAGCCGCAGGTGCCAAAGCGGCGCCGTTAATCAATTCATTTCCGCAATCTATACCATTGTCGTCTGTCAGTGAACGTCTATTTGCAAGGGTCAGTTTCACGTACAGCATTCGTCTGAAGAAAGAAACGTTATGTCAAGACAAGTAATAGTATGTGTTGGAAAAGAGCATACCGCCATATTCTGTGCCCGCGACCGTGAAGCCTTGGGCCTGGCAGGCGGCGACACACGTTTCCCCCGTGTTAGTGGTACTGCCTGGAAGGGCGGTAAGGAGCACGCGACCATAGGCATTGTCACTGCGGGGTTGAATTAGGTGGAAAAGAGATCACGTAAGTCCACGTACACCCAACATGCGTTATACGCCCATGTACCAGGGAGACCTTTGAGCACCGGCGGCAATGTAGAAACAGGGGATCCGCCGCCACCGCCGGCCGTGTTGTTGTAGACGTTGAGCCTGTTGGGACCACCACAATACTCGGAACTATTACCAGCGCAAGCCATGTTGCAGTCCGAGGCGGAAGCCGGGACACCACCATTTACGATAGCATCACCACAAACTGTAAATTATGGTATGATCAATTTCCCGAGGTCATAATTTAAGATTGATGCTCACAGCATTGCCTAAAAATAGAGGCGTTATTAGGGGTTTCATATACTAAGCCGGGCAACGTACGTAGCATATTCAGATCCAGCCAAGGAATAACCTGCTTTCGCGCAGGCCGCTGTGCATAATGCATTCGTCACGGGGCCTGAGATGTCCCCGCCATTAGGCAGTGCGCGACCATTAACGTTATCACTTGGGAAATTAATCAATTTTTTTTAGCAATAATGAACACGTTCATTCTTACGAGTAGCAACCGAGGGAAGCCCAAGTTCCTATGTGCGCTGTTATGACGGGTGCTGCCGGTGCTTGTGCGCCGCTCCAGAAAAAGCTGAGACGGTTCGGGCCTCCGCAGAGCTCTTTCGCATTGCCGTTGCACGCCATGTTGCAGTCTGTTGCCGTTGCTTTGTGCCCACCGTTCACAATATCGTTGCCGCAATCTAACGAAAAATTCGCGTTAACATGATGTTAAACTCGTCACCAGTTCCCTACAGCATTCAGCCTATACCGTACATCAATTCCGACGAGCGCGCTTCAGATATGCAAGACACACGTACCGCGTATTCGGTTCCAGCATATACGAAATTGTTCGTGGAGCAATAGTTGATGCAGTTTTCAATGGACATGTTGTTGGCACTGGTGTAACCAGCGCCGACGAGGGCGCGCCCACCACTCACATTATCCCTGGAATAGACCGTCAGGAAGAACGAGCAAGGGCCATGGTCAACATACGCGTAACATCCTTGAAATGTCCACTTCCCGGGCAACGAGGTGGGTATGGTCTGACGCTTCACTAGACTAGCACTGGCCTAGACAAATGACTTGTCTATCACATCAAAAAAAAAGTTGGAGAGCGTCGTGCTTACAGGTGCTAGAGCAATGGCCGAAGCCAAGAGGAGCGTCTGTAACGCGACCATGGAGCCCGGTTGAGAGAACTGTGCAAGAGGGATCATTTATATCATGGGCGGGAAGTTGTCCAGATCCGGACCGTGCCTGTTAGAAATCTTGGCCAGCACTTCTCGGACGGCGCATTACGTGAGTTCTGTGAATACAAATCACACAAGTGGAAATAGGACCTTCCCACTGGTATGTGTGTCCGTGTGCCGCGTAGTTCGGCTCTGTTCTCGGGCTGTGCCTTGTCATATGAAGGAGACGCCAGATCAAGTTGCATACCGTCAAGGCAGGGGTATTATGCATCATCGGGCGGTCGTGATCCCGAAATTGAGCTTGGCTGGGCGCGTGGTTGTCTTTCGTGGAGACGGTACAGGAAATTCATCAAAAGTTCAACCCTTAACCACGGTACAAAGTTCGTAAAACGGTCCAAACCGAACCCGCGCTGTTTTGTGGGACAGACCGTTCTATTGCCATAGTAGTGATGGATACCCAAACCGGCATCAGTGGTTTACACGGGACCAACAAATGGTCAGGGACATGGATCAATGGTCGGCACAGCACTTTGGCATATCTGAAAGGCAGGCTAGTTAAAGTTGGCTAGATTAACGGGATCACAGCCACCAGCAGTAGAACTCGCTGGGATGAATGGATATGGGCAGGGGCACTTGTACGGGAAGCCACGGACCGGAAAAGGAGACCAAACAGGAGCCAAACTTCTGTTTTGCTCAATGACAGGCGGCGTACAAGTGAGGCCGTGCTCGGCAGAAAGTCGGGCGCAGAAAGATGACTAATCAACAAGCGCCGAACTCTAACACGAAACGCGTGTATAGCGAGAAGCACATTGCAGGCAGGGTGCAGAAGTTGGGATTGAGGAGTGAATGAGCAGGCGCAGGGCAGGAACTAAGGAGATAAGGAGGCACAAAGAGAGAGCAAACATTGGGTTGCCTTATTGCGCAGCGGCGTCGGGGTTGGAATTGTCACTTACGCTCTCAATTTTTCCTCCTCCGCAAATTTACTGGACGGTGAGCCAACTTTATATCCCGATCCAAAACTTTATTGCTGTGGCTCATCATCATCTCTCCTCCCGCCATGGACAGTCCGCCCTATGTCTGGCCCTCAGCAGCCAAGCGCCCACCAGCCTACCACCACATGGTCAGAGCCCCCCTGGTGTGGTTGGATAGAGACCACCGGTGACGCCCTCCTTATCCTCGAGGCCGCACGCCGCGGTCTTATTCCACGCGTCACCCGCCGCTTAGTCGACTCGGAGCGCAAGATGATCACCTCAGGCTCTGTCTTTGTCTTTGATGAAGACGAAAGTGGCATTAAAAGATGGACCGATGGCTTCTTCTGGAGTCCAAGCAGAATCCTGGGCAACTTTCTCCTCTACCGCGAGACTGATAAACGAGGCTTTACAAGTAGAGGGAGTCGATCAGATTCCTGCAATGATGGCGATGTCGCCAAGGATTCTCAGGCGCTCAGCCGCCCCAAATCAGACACCCCCATCATCGACAAAGCTAGGGAACGCTCGCTACGCGGTAGCTTAACGAATAGCGACAAGTTTAAACTTGACGGCCTCATGAAGAAGGTTTATTATTCCTGATATCCTTGATAACCTCTCACCTATTCTTAGACCTTCTCGCTGACGATTGGGGGTGTTGCTCAGCATTTAATCTCCTATTACAAAGTGGAAGATGTCGAGAGCGGTCGCTTGCGATCCCCCTCATCGCTGCCAGAATTGGCGTCGCTGGATATTAGTCCTGAATATCTCGACAAAACTCACTTTAGGAACCCTCCCAAAGTTGAAATTGGCCCTGACGGTGTCCTGCGGTATCGTGGAGAAGCGGATGACATTGATACGTCACCCCCACTCTTGACGGCGCCACTGTCCGGTTTACCACTCCTTACCGACGGGCGGGCAACCGACGGTGCCTCTAGTACCGTCAAACGTAGCAAGCGTTATGACCCCTTTTGTCCCTCGCCTTCTATTCCTAAACGATCGCGTAAGCACACGAAAAGTTCTCCCGAGGCATCGTCATCAGGGGAAGCCCAGACGTCCCACGAAAACATGACCCCTCCCGCAACCCATCCTCCTGCAAGTTATCACGAACCTAACGTGTCAACGGTGGCACCGCCTGCTCATTACCCGCCACCTTATGGCGTATCCTCTTATTATCAGATCCCAGGATATCCCGTTCCCCATCCGCATATCTTCCCTCCTGGCTCTGTACCGCAACAGGGACCCGCACCGTATCCTGCGTACTCGGGTACCGGTGCACCTAGTAACGGGGTACATGAGCAAACACAATACTATCCATACTATCCACATCCATCATATTCCGGATATTCCGGTGTACCTTGGCCATATGCGAGTTACCCTCCCCAGCCTATGCCTCATATTGCACCTCCTCCGCCACTGCCTGAGGAAGATAAAACCGAAGGGAGTAAGGATGACACGGAAAATGAGCTTGACAGGTAGCCGCGTCTGTTTTTTTTTTTTTTTCTTTCTTTTTTTTGGGCTGTTCCATCATGCATATCCTCGCTTTTTGCTATTTGGTGTATTGAATATTGTGTCTAGTGTGCTGTTTGTAAAACGGTGTATAGTTGTACGATGTTGTATCATACTTTGTGAAAGTGGCATGTCACTGAAATCCGCGGCGATGATGACGTCTACTCCACTGCGCATCGTTGGCCACCTTTCCATCTGTTCTGCCCTTCTAGCGACGTTTCCGGCGGCAAGGTATCCCCATCAACGGTTGTCCGAACAAGTACTAGCCAACTGGCACGAGGGCTGCACGTTCGCGTTAGTCACCAGTCCTCTTATATACCCTTGAAACCGTTCGCCAACTTCAACTACTGCTGATCCCACATGCCTGCCAACCTAGACGACGATCAGAGACGTCTTCACGACGCTTTCCACGTCGACACGGCTTTGCATGGGCTGCCCTCGGATGCCGGCATACGCCTCAGCCTCGCCATGCTCGACGCCATTGAGAAGCTTGGTCTGGTACGTGCAGTCGATGCTGCTTCTGGCTTCGATTGCAGACGCCTGTTTTTTTTCGCTCCCCGTAGTCTGTCGCGCACCTGGTCCGCGAGCCCGTGATTATACCCCCCAAGGTAGACGACTCGCTACCTCTGACACACTACTTTATATCGTAAGTTGGCTCCCCGCACGGCCGCCGGCCTAGTACTATTTTGACGCACGGATGGTTGTTATTATAGCTCATCCCATAATACATATCTACTCTCCCGTCAAGTCTTCGGTCGGTCTTCTCCGGCTTGTTATACCCATGTGATTGACAGAAAATGTCGTTGTGTCGGTGCGTATTTGGTGTCATTTCTATCCCTGTCAACGTACATGCTCATGACGGGCTCAGAAATTGACGTGTGGCCGTCCAAAGACGGGCCGGTCGTGACGCATGGCCATACGTTCACCAAAGGTGTTTCGTTTGAAAGCGTGTGCATCGCAATAGGGCGGGCCATTCGTGACGGAGACTGGCCTCTCTTTGTTAGTTTGGAATGCCACGTGGGAGAGGATGGTCAAGAAGAACTAGTTCAAATAATGAAAGATGCTTGGGGAGGAAGGCTAGTCCATGGAGCGCTCGAAGGCGTCGATGACAATAGGATTTCTCCCCGAGATCTAAAAGGAAGGATCATATTGATGGTAAGTCTGGAAATGACAGTGATTCAATATTACGATATTCACTTTCCAGGTTGAATACTACCCTTCAATTAATTCCGAGACGGATCAGGACGCAGACAACTCTTCTGGGTCTTCACCCACGAGCTCTTCACCCACCCAACATGATGAGGAGATCGTTATGAATATTTTATGGCCTGGGCACAAAGAACAACCAGATCACAAACGAATTTCAGACACCCTTGCAGAATACGGTTATTATGCACGTATCATGAAACCGAATAAAGGCTGGGAAATTCAATGTACGTCTTTTCTGCATTTTCCGTTGTTGCCATTCGGGGCAATATATGTACCTCTTTTAGATATCACGGATCCGAAGCACATTGTCATCAACATATCTGAAGGGAGCTGTGGCAAGCTCCTCTCCAAGCCAACTTTGATACCACTTCTCGTTAACCACTCTCAGCAATATATCAGACGCATATACCCAAACGGAAGGCGCGTCGATTCGTCCAACTTGGATCCCTTGCGTTTCTGGCGCAGTGGTGCGCATATAGCGTCTCTCAATTGGCAGGTTTTCGATCATGGTATGCAAATTAACGAAGCTATGTTTGCCGGAACGGAAGGCTGGGTAGTCAAGCCGTCCTACTTGACGGGTACTGGTGATGTTACGAGTGGGGGCGGGACTGTCAAATTCGAGGTGGAAATAGCTGGGATTAGCTCTCGTTCGTCTTATCTCTATTTCGCACAGGAGCGACAGGCAAATTTGACGCGTATAAACAGTGCCATCGCCCAAAGACAAAAGTGGAAAGTCGTTCTCGACGCATCTAACTGCGAAGTTGTTCCACTCTGGCGGAGAAATGCATTGGCGCACTCAGTCGGTCAAAGTAACTGATGAACCAAACATTGGCAGTGACGTTATGTGGAATGAACAAGTCAGCTGGGATTTCAGTCTCGATGAGCTTGCGTTTGTTGTGTAAGTACCTTCATGTTGCTGTTTTAAGGGTAAGATTGATTTAATCGATTACCTGACAGGCTCACAACTGTGGAGGATGGAGTTGGCTCGGATGACAAGCTCGCCTTCTTTTGTGCTCGTGTTGATCAACTACAGCAGGGCTGGAAGTTAGTGCACATGCTCCATCCGCATGGCAAAGATTCAGGGGCAATGCTATTGGCGAGATTTTCTATCAGCCATTAGAGCTAATCTGACAGAACAAAGGGGATGAATGAATGATGGATTAATGGTACAATATTTCCTTCTAAGCGTTTCGAATGATGTCCTGCAGTGAGTCGATTACACATTCATTTAATATACTATCGGATCCGAGTCGAGGAGAACTTTGAACTGATTGGCGTGTGAAGGGGACGGTGCAGAATCTCATCTGAGGTCAGTCAGACTGCCACCTGCCGCCTTTTCAATGCCTTTCAGCATCTTTTCAAGCCGAGCATCTTTCTCCTCGCGTGCTTTCTCCCTACCTCTGCGAGACGATCCAGCTCTGGGCTCTTCCTCATCAACGTCGACTTCTGACCGATCACCAATCATAACTTCAGCGACAAACTTGGCTACCGCCTTCTCACCGACTTCACAGTAGGCTCTGGGACCCCAGCGCCATTGATACGCGACGCCCTCTTCCTCATCCTGGGCCTGCGTGGCAATACGACCACGCTTGTTACCTTTGTTCTTTGCCTTCGCATCTCCGATTTGTTCTCGGTCAATATAATTCTGTCGCATAAGCGTTGAGAGATATTGGTCGATTGAGATCGATTTGTGAGTAGAAAGGGCGCTGAGTGGAATATCTCCTCCGCTGGACAATCGGAGCCGCTTAAGGCTTGCGCGCAAATCCGCTTCATATAGTTGCCCGTTTTTTTTGAGTGCTTTCAATGCAAAGTCGTAACATAAGACTTACTGTCTGGGATGATGCGACCGTTCACCAAGATGAGCGCCAGTATGACATACAGGATGCCGATAGGGCCCGGTTGCTCACCCCGGGTCCATGAAATAATGCTCCCATAATACCGAGGTGTATAACCGCCCTCAGAGAACTCATTGTCTTCGTCGTCTGAAGGAACCTCGTTGGCTTCCTCCTCGTGTATTTGCTCGTCCGTCTGTGCGGCAATCTCTATCAAGCGAGGGTCGAGAGTCGAGCGCAGCATGTATGTTTTAGATCCGGAGGCCGTGGCTAAGCAAAGCGAGGTAAAAAAATTCCTTGTTGGAGATGGTGTGGGGGAAAACACTGGAGAAAAAAAAAATACCTTTTTTGCGTATACGTGCAGCCTTCCGTGTGTCGTTCAATTCTTCATCCACATCGTCAGCGCTCTGGTTGACATTCGCACGCGTCGGCAATTCGATGAGTTGCATTCCAAAGGTCTTGTTTAGCGACTCATTCGCATGCTGGTAAACCAAATTAAACAATCGCGTGTTGGAGCCGAGGACTGGTGCAACTTCGATATGATGTATTTACGACGTGTGAAGGCACGGTACCTTTTTTCAATATATCGTCGCGACGTATGACGGTACGGCGCTGCTCGCAAAAAAGCGCAAGACGGACAAGGTCCGCGGATTTTCGAAGAACTTCCTGCAAGGTAGGCTATCGCTAACTGGGAGAGAGATCACGAGCAAGATGGAGCTCACGGCGGCGCTTCCGACGGTATCTTCTTCATCCATGTTGGCCTCCCCTTCTTCTTCTTCCCCCTGTTCTCCCTTTTCGTCATCCTCCGCGTCCTGGATCAGCGGAGCTTGACTGGGGCCAGGCCGGTTGTGCTTTCTGGTGGAATGCCTCTGTGAACGCGTGGGAGCCATTCGTTCGTGTGACGTGACGCGTTTCTGCGCGTGGTATTTTGGACCGCGCGCCCACCTTCAACTCAGATGCTCAAAGTTTTTCTTTTTCTTTTCGGAGTATGGGAGTTAAATCATGCTCATGCTCTTCAATCCGATTGCAATCGCTCCGATACCACACGTCGCGAAACCAAATTTAACTCTGGAAGACTGGATAAAAGACGAGTTCTGTCAATTTGTCAATTTGGTGCAGAGATTATGTCACTCGACGTCGCCCTTGTCAGCGCTTGTTGGCATGTTGCATGGCAGCTTACGCGCTTACGCCTGATTGAATTGCTGCCCTCGAAAACCACGCGACAGGAGTGCCTCGCGGCCAGGTCCACTCGGAGTATGAACGCGTCCCAATGTGCCTCCTCTTGGGGCAGGGGTTATGCATCGCTAGATCCGGACAGTGGATGACAGTTACCCTTTTCGTCGCTCTGCATGCATGTTTTGGCAGGCTTTATATGCTCATCCGACATTCGTTCTCTCCCTAGATGCCGCTCTTCCATGTGTGAGTGTTCTGCTGCGCATATATCTTGTCTTTTCATCTTAACACACATCAGACGTGGTGTGCCGATAGGCTATGTCTCCATTTTGTTGGCTCTCGTGGCTAGTATGGGTGGTTTCATCTTTGGTTATGATACAGGCCAAATCAGTGACCTCCTTCTCATGGATGATTTCAAGCTGCGCTTTGCAAAGTGCGCCACGCGAGGGGTGGCAAGTACATGTCATTTTAGTACTGTTCGCGCAGGCCTCATCGTCTCACTCTTGTCGATTGGAACCCTTGTCGGGGCCATCCTCGGTGCACCGTATGTCCATTCTCGAATATCCCTGCAGTGGATCCTAATTTCCCACTCAAGTATAGCCGATCTTCTTGGGCGGCGCCGAGCTATGGTTGTCGAGTGTGCCATCTTTATGGTTGGCGTTGCCATACAACTGGCAACAATTCGCGTCTGGCAACAATTCGCGGTTGGCAGATTTATTAGCGGTCTTGGAGTTGGGGCGCTGAGCGCCGCAGTACCCACGGCAAGTATCTAGAGTGATCGCAATATGCGTTCATCATTGAAAGGGGGAAATAGTATCAAGCAGAGACTGCCCCAGCAAATATCCGTGGTTCTTTGACTGCCACATACCAACTATTTATCACCCTGGGTATTCTCGTAGCATGTATGTGTATCCAAGAATCGAGTAAAGGCATTGCTAACATTGCATCTGTAGACAGTATTTCCATTGGAACTCGCTATTTGCCCGGCGCAGAATCATGGCGTATCGTTGTTGGCATTGGCATGATATGGCCCGGTATTCTTTCTATTGGCATCTCTTTTATGCCCGAGAGTCCAAGGTCGGTCACATCCTACGTGCATTGATACTCTTGCTCATTGCGTAGGTGGCTTGTCACTCGCGGGCGCCTAGAAGAAGCAGAATCATCAGTCGCAAGAGCGCATGGTGTTTCTGCATCGGATGTGAAAGGAACCAAATTAATTGCTGCTGAAATAGATAAAATTCGCAACCACTGGGAACTGGAACGCGCAACTCGGGGTGGTTGGATTGATTGCTTCAAACCGAAGCATCAGGTCTTGTACAGGACTTTGCTAGGTCAGCGCTCGTCTTCCTCTGAACGAGCTTTTTCTCATAAATCTCAGGCATGACGCTGCAGACTTTCCAACAGCTCACAGGAGCTAATTACTTCTTCTATTATGGAGCAACCGTATTCAGTGCCGTTGGAATCGTGGATCCGTTCATTACACAGATCATCTTGGGCGCAGTTAACTTTGTGTGTACATTCGGTGGCCTTTATATCATGGAAAAGGTAAGCATTGCCTATATGCGTACCATCCGGCGCTGATAGAACGCACAGTTTGGCCGACGCCTACCTCTAATTTATGGCGGTATTTGGCAATCATGTTGGCTTTTCATCTTTGCTGCAGTTGGAACGGCCAGAAACCCTGCAACCGACCGGGGAATCGGAAAATGTAAAACGCTTCAGTCATGTTAAAATCTTCATAGAGTTAACAATTTTAACCAGTGATGATTGTCAGCGCTTGCATGTTCATCCTTGGTTATGCTATGACCTGGGCGCCGTAAGTCTTAGCACGTCGATCTTAAATGAAAAATGAAAAATTTGACAACCAGAGGGGTGTGGATCATAATTGGAGAAACATTCCCCACGCGTACTAGAACGAAGCAAGCCGCGCTTTCAACGGCTGCAAACTGGTAAGCCCTCATCATTGTCATCGTATATCGCCGACACGTTCTAGGCTTTGGAACTTTCTACTGGCCTTCTTTACTCCTTTCATCACATCCGCCATTCATTTCCGTTATGGATTCATATTTGCTGGTCAGTCAAGGCCTTCGTCACTTTAAAGATCCTTTCACTGACAGCCGCTGTTAGCCTGCAATCTAACTGGTGCAGTAGTAGTATATTTTTTCCTCTACGAATCGTCTAATCTGTCACTCGAAAATGTCGATAATGTACGTATGAACCCCGGAGTCTCTTTCTTTCATGCTTATAATTGTTAGATGTATAATGACCCAAATTGTCGTCCCTGGAACTCGCGTGCATGGAAACCCGTTGGCTACTCTTCGAGACTCGAGGAAAAACAGAAGACTACAGTCGAATCTGTGAACGGTTCTTCATCCGCATCATCTAGCATGTAAATCAAATCTAGTATCTTCACAGAATACCCAAGTTAGTCATTATATCATTGTTACATAGTTACTCTGCATCGAAAACCAATGTATTGGTTTTGACAGTCGCCCTGCGCTTCAACAAAAATCGTGGACGGTTATACATGCAATGCAACTTCTTTTTTCCATATCGGAAATCATTATATCTCAACGGGCCTTGCCTCTCCCTCGTTCGTTTTAACCTTTTTGGCTGCCTGTAGTACGGGGGGCGCATTAGTTCCTCTGGAGCCTGCACCTGCTGCACCATCAGGCTCCACGGCACGTTTCCTCTTTTCGCCAGGATTAGCTTCGGTCTTCTTGCCTCCCCCGCTGCGACCACCTCGACCACCTCGACCACCTCGACCACCTCGACCACCCCTTCCTCCTCTGCCTCTGCTCTGACCTCGATCTGACTGAGAGAAGGCATTGCGAGCGGCAGTTTGCGCACGTTCTATCTGGAATGCCTTCTCCGATTCCTCTGTTCGTGAAAGATGAACATTCAAGACGTGAACAGGAAATGCAATATACCGTCCGGAAGAGACCAGCTGACTTCGTGTGAATTGATGATTTTAACGGCTTCCTTGACAGAGGCAATGTCCTCCTCAGACAGGACCTTGTGAAACCCGACCAGACCAAAGTCGTCACCAGCCGTATACTTGATGAACGGCGCTTTTCCCTCAAATTTTTGCTTGATCGGGTCCTAAGAACGACAATGAACCGAGTGACAAACCAGCACGATAGGCAAATTCACCTTGATATCGGACCATGATACCTCCCCGCCACAACCATCAAATCTAAGTGTTGCGCCACGCACAAATGGAACGTCTTCCTCCTTGACTGTCCCATGGCCACTCTCGTCCTTGTGAATGGGAACCTTGTGGCCCAGGAATTCAAGCAAGACTTCTCTTTCTCCGTCCTTAGCGGATGCTCCACCTTTTACGTCACGACCCATCAAACGAAAAGCATTGAACCCCCGGCTATTCATTGCCTCTTTGCGAGTCTCCGCTGCCTTGCCTTTCAGACCTTTTTCTTGAATTTTCATGTCGCAGTATGCCTCTCTAGTGATAGACTCAGTCAAAGAGGGGGGAAGGGAAGAGAACCCATTCTGTGTTTACTTCGTCATGGTTATCAACTCTGTTCCGTCCCAGGTCAGCTTGGGATCTTGTTTTAAGATCTTGTCAACAGTGCTGAAGTCGGAGAACTCCACGAAAACAGAGCCCTAGCGATGCATGAATACCCCGCTCTTGTATAAGTCGCGGAACTACATACTTTGAACTTTTTATCCTGGTCTCTTCTCATACGGACGGCGTTCACGCGACCGAACTGGTTGAAATATTCTTCAAGTTTCGACTGCAGATCAGACGTCTCTTCTCCAAAGCTTTTCTAGGAATAGGTTATTGTAAGAATAAGTGTATCGATAGAACTAAAACGCACAGCGTAAATACTCCGCTGAAACTGGTCCTTTGGTTCTGTCACTTCCGTTTTCCGCCTGACCTTTGTTTTGGTCTCGTCCAGTTCGAGAAAGTCGCTGAGCTGCAGCGCATTGGCAACCCATTCGACACCGAGAGGCTCGAATTCTTGCATGCGCTTGAACGAAGCAATGGTCTGTATGGGTACCCAGTGGTCTGGATCTTTCGAGTACAGGGTCCACATGAATCTTTTGTAATATGTCCGTAAAGACGGCCTTGGGATCTTCAAAAAGCAGAACTCACTTGTCATAAGGAAGATTTGAATCGGCGAAATAGAATTCGACTGTGTAGAACTTTCAGAAGTGACAAATACAGCGAAGCAACTCTTATTCATGCCTTGTCTTGTAGCTTTCAGCTGTTTTGCATTTTCCTCATCCTTTGGCCCTTCTGCTTCCGGTTGAGTTGTAATCTCGGCAGGCATATCAAAGATAAGAACGAAAGGTTTTGTAATTTGACTTGACGTTGGGCGCAGTCACATCAGTCACCCGTCACATCAATTCTAGAATACATCTAAGTACTGCTATTAGCTTTACCCCCGCTTGGTCTTCAGTTCGCTCCAAAGAACTGTGTAAAGGAGTGCGCCGACGCCTGCGAAAACAATCTCAACACCCACGTATGTACGCATTCCAACATGTACACCACTGCCACCCCATACCGCACCTACCAATCTCCCCGTGTACATGCTACACTGTATCATAATCGAAGTCCTGTTGTTCCAAGAAGGCGGAAATTGTTTGCTGAGTAGACTGATTGGGACCGTGGTAACCATGTTGAAACCCAAGGCAATAGCCCACCAACACATGAACACGCTTCCATAATTTAGCGCGTCCGTTTGAAGTAAAGCGAGGAAAATGAAAAGGGCAATTAGCCCTAGACTGGTACCAAATGCGAGGATTCTGCGGTCTTCGACGCGACGTGCCATGAATATGTTCATGACAAGAAATGGGAATGCGGTGATCCCTCCCAAGGCAATGAAATTTCCTGACGCAAATGGAGACCATTTGAGTTGTCTGGTATAAGCGCCGAAAATTGGTATATTGGATTCCCAAGCTCCGAGGATGAGAAAGCATGCCATTGCAAACCAACACATGCACACAACTACCCCAATCTGTGGCAAAGTCAGAGTAAATGAACTAGGTTCAGAACGCGTGATTGGTTCTGCCCTCGGGATGGGCGCGGAACTTGCTTCTGGGTTTTCGGAAGACGCATTTGAAGGAAGGAAGTCTTGATCTTGAGGAACGTCTTCAAACCATATCGTTACGCAAATCCAGAAAATGCACCACACGCATGCCATGATCCATCCTGGACCCGTAAAGCCGTTGAAGATTGGACTTCTAAATCCGGTCCTATATAGAAGACCTCCAAAAAACGGACCAGCAGTCATACCCAGACCTTGTCCCATAACCAGCAATCCTGCAAGCGTAGTTCTTCGCCGGATCCCCACGATTCGTGGGTCTGAACAGTATCGCTTGCAATACATAAACATGGTGAAGGAAAACCCATTTACCATGCGACCTATCAGGATGAGATATAGGAATCTAGTTTTGTATGCCAAAGAGTAAAGCATATGGCCAAGTATACAGAATGCGCAGCAGAGATGGAGGGGTATTTTATACCCACCTGTGACACCACCAGAAGAGATTAGGCAAGAACAGAATAGTATGGATTCGAGATCATCTGACCTCTATCATACCGCTGGAGTGGAATCAAAGATAAGCCACCAATTGCAGCAGGTATTCCGATCGCTAATCCAGAGAAGGCTGAAGTACCCCCCAGGAATTGGGCATATTCATTCGATGCCGGGACGGTGATATAAAATGAGATCTACGCTTGACATGTGAGCGGGTGTACAAGTGCATCACGGTACAATGGCTTGCCTGCAAAAATACGTTGGAGATGATAATGATTGCAAGTGAAGCAAAATTTGGAAGGACCAGTTCCGCATCGAACCGAGGTTCGGTACCTGGTTTGTCAGGACCGTTTTTCACCGCCTTGTTTGTCAATAGGAACCCGGTATCAAGGCGATTAGTCGTCGACATGCTATCGACGATGCGATGATATGAGATGTAAGTTAGTAAGCCGTGGAATGTAGAATTTATAGTAAGCACAGGCACAGGCACCCACGAGGGGATCAAGGGTCGGGGAAAATTATGCGCAAGTAAAATCTATTCATATCGTCTAGTCATGCACAAGTTTCTAAGTGGAATTACGTAGAGGCCCATACCTCAATCTCAATAGTTTTCAGGTTGGCTGAACAGCTGTGTCTTCCCGCCAGCGAGCCAGTCTCTCCACACGCTCCTTCTGTATCTGTTCTTTCTCCTTTTTCTCTCTTTGCAAGTATCTTCTAAGCTCTTCCTTCCATATCGGATTGTCGCGTGCCAGCATGATGAGCTCGTCTCGCATGGTAGCATCGGCGTCCTCCGCATCCTCATCCACACCTTCGAGAACCAGAAGATCGTGGGACTTGACGGAAAATTGCTCTAGCACCGTCTTCCCTCCATCACCGATAATGGTTGGGGAGCTGGTTACCAATGTTGTGGTCTGCATGTTTGAGCACAAGTATTCTCGGTAACGATCGATGCGGAACAACACTGGGAAAGGCATGATAAGGGGGGGGATCATTCGCTTAAACTGGATGCAATATTCAATAGCAATTGAAAAATCTACCAATGATCAAATGAAGACTCACTGGCCTCCTTGTAGGCATAACGAACTGCAAAGGAATAACATGAAGGAATGAATCTCTAAGGGTTGACCAGTTTCCGAAATTAAGTGGTGTTCCAAAAGCATCAGGCGTGGGATGTTGGAATGACAAATTAGGAAGTGGGAGAAGCTCTGCTTTGCCGGCGCCAGTCAGGTCATTGTACAAGCCAAGAACAGCTCCACCCCTCCTGGTGAAGGTAACTACAGGGTAGACCTCAAGCGTGTAAGAATTATCTGACAGGATGGTTGCTTGGCGGATGAATGCGAAGTGTTGAGGGCTTGATCCATTTGAAGTGGGTGGGAGATCCGTTCCAACAACAGTTACTTCATTGTCAACATGTCCCTCCACCTGAATTTCTTCTGGAATCCTAACAAGAACATACTCGCCAATGGTAAAGCCAGAAGCTCCGCCCTCCAGCGAAAAAGAGGGTCCCAGCTGGTATGCTGGCCGCGTAGGTTGGTCAGGGGCATTACTAACCATCACGGAAGGATACTGTGACGGAATCGTCACAACTCAACTTTCGTTCCAGGAAACCTTGATGTAAGCACCATCAACCTGTTACTCAAGCTTGGTACTCGAGCTTGGTGTGGAACACGCGGAGGCGAAGGGGACTCTAACGCCCACGCCTCGGCAGGATCGAATTCTCGTAAACTCGAGATAGCGGTAGCTCACATATGGTTCAGAATGATATATAATTTCTTTGGTATATGCCAAAATTGCAGTCTCAACCCACTATTGCATCCGACATAGTATCGGCTGAAAAGTCGAGAGAATAGTCTTTGTCATATACATAAATCTGAAGGGAGTAAGTTGTCCGACATTGCCCATAAATATTCAATAGAACACAGAACTTACCATGTCTCCGCCGTCCAATGAAAGGCCACAGAAAATCTCTATGATGAATTGTACTATCAAAGTCATAAAAACTTTGTAGGTGAGTACGTACTACAATCCGCAATTGCAAGACTGTTCGTCTCGAAGACCTGCAGTCCATTTATACCAGGAAATTCATAAGAATCATCCTTGGACAAAATTGTCAGTCTCAAACAAGACCATCCCATAGGAGACCCACGTATTCATATGTTAGCAACCAGCCCCTTGAGCCATAGTTGGACTGCGAGTAGCCTTCAAGGCTAAAACTGTGATTGTAAAGAGCAGGGAAACTGTATGGACTATTCCCCCCATTGTTGTACATGCTCATGGTTTGCGAATAATCAATGGTGTCTAAAATTTACGAGATGAACGTATAAAAGACTGCAAGTAGATGATGGCAAATGTACACGCACAGAGTCTTTTATTCCCATTTACGTCTTCGGAACCAGGGACGGGTAATTGATTGACGAGTGACAAGAAGCCGGATTTATCTTCAAAACCGAAATGCAGGTACCATGTGCTGGTGATTGAAGCCGAGCCACGGTATACGGCGACAATATAAACTTTGCCACCGTTGTCAGTGAAATCCGGATCTGTTGGCATCGCAAGCGTGACGTAGACATAGAGTGTTACGGTAATGGAAAATTGGACGTGATATTCGTCACTTGCGAACGTGGTGCTGTACCTTGAGGGGGTGGAATGTCGAACATGAGAACCGGAGCAAAGTGACCTGCTGAGGTACTAAGAGACTCACGATTTGAAGTAACAAGTGCCGACAGGCGGCTCCAGCTGTACGTTGTCTACTGTAACTGGCATTTGGTGAAATAAGTGGATCGCGATTTCTGATGTGGTTTATGTGCGCTCGGGAAAGGACATCGATAAAGATCGATAAGTGCGAAGTTGGTCCTCATGAAATTGGCCTGTGTAATCATTTATTTGATTGAAGTCAGCTACTTATGGAGATAGCTGAGATATCATTCACAGGAATTAGTACGGAGTGTCAACAACCAACCTCGCGTTCCCTACACGAACATGCGCTTGTCTTCAACATCAGTGTAGCGTCCTGCTTGCCGCCTGGTTAAATTAGTGCAGCCATCATACTTACACCGAAAAACACCCATTTGGAAAACCCCTATTATTGGTATCGGATTTTGATCCACGGAGCTAGAAGATAGAATCGGGCAGGTTGTCCGAAGTGTGTGCGACGGAGTAACAAAATGGACTCATGTATTCATTTGTTGTAACGAGCAGTTTTCCTGCCCTCTGCAATTATCCTTCCGTGTCCTTCTAGTCAGCATGGCGAGACAAGAATGTTAATCACTCACAGCCAACTTAACCTTTAATTCTTGAACTCAGCCATTTCTTGCTTGACATAGAATTCGCTTCCCTTATCGCTGGACTGACCGCATCACAGTTCCTTCCCAGATGGGAAATCAGGCATCTGCATTCACAGCCACATCCTTTTCTACATCTCCATGGCGGAGCCATAAGAATATATATAATTATCGTACGTCAGGCGTGTCCTGCTGACTAAATCTCAGAGCGTGTTCTACATTGCCACGGCCATTCAGCACGAACCCTTATGACTTGCTTCCCGCTTGCGCCTGGATTTTGGACTGCATCACAGTTATCAGATAATTCAAATTTTCTCTCTTCTTTTGTATATTTTCTTCCAGCGTGTCAAGGTTGGTCTGTATGAACCCGACCTTGTCGGTATAGTGTTTGATGGCTTGCTTTCGCGTCTGCATCCAGCATCATGAGTAATGGCATTGCTGTCAACGTAGCTCAGACATACTTTTCGCACGTAGTAGCCTGTGCCGACATCTACTATGACGTAGTCAAGGTCGCATAGATGACCGGGTACATAGAGTGAGTTGGACAACGGAACCAGGATTGTCTTGTCTAAACAGCACGGATAAGTTATGTTGTTGTTATCAGGGTTTATAGGCTACGCATGCCTTTGTTCTGCGGCTTAATCTCCTCTACGTTTTTGATGCATGTCTTGAACTTTGCCTGGGCTTGTTTCAGCTGCGCGAACGAATTGGTCAAATGGGTGAGCTCCTGTGGGTGCGTTTGTTGGATGTTTCACGTTTTTATTGAGAAAAAGGCGCACCTCCTCGAGCTGTTTTCTGACATCAGCGAGCTGCGCGATGTCGAGATCGGAGACGTTGATTGTCTGTGGCTGGGACATGTCGTGACGCGTGACGCGACTCCCGGGTGAGGTGACCAACGCTTCTTACTCTTACGATCCGGCGCTTCCCATGTCCTCACCCGAGGTTAAGCTGAAGCCTCCCCAAGATGTCGGTAAGATATTCGACTGGCTCCATCGCTCGCTTAATGCTTATTGTACTAGTTGCGATTTTCCATGCTTCATTCCATCCAACGCAAGGGAATGTCATAGACTGGTCTCTCAGAGCAAGCAATGGTACGCACGCAAGTCGCTATAGATGAAGGTCAACTGATGACCCTCCAGACCTTGATCTCGACCGCGTAGAATTCAGCGCCCTGCCAAGTGGCCTACACCTCATGGAGCAGGACGTAGTGTAAGGGCGTCAGTATTGCACCATGATTTGTCATGACCTGCTTTAGTTATTTCACAAAGGACGAACAGCACGGCGTGTGCATCTTCCGAAGACGTAGGACAACTGAAGAGGGGCATCGCGGTTTCCGCCTGACTTCCCTCGGAATACTTCTCGCCAAGTCGCGTCGACCAAGGCCATGGAGGCATGTCAAGGCTATGAAAGAGCTGGCGGATACACTGTATAAGCGTGTTGACAGGTCGTCAGAGTCGCTCGAACTGCTTGACGAAGACTGGGAACCAGCGCGTTTATTCTTCGAAGAACGGAAAGTGCGCCGAGCAGATCTCGGTGGCGCTGGTGACTGGAATGGGTGGAGTCATGACTTGGACGAGGTACGTCATTTAGGTGCTATCACTTGTGATATATAAAATTCAATGTCAATAGCTCAAGACGGATCCTCCTGTTGCTGCACCAGCTATGCATTTGTCTCATTTGTTGCGTATATTGGGCCCATCATCAATGACGTTGTACAAACATGTCATAGGCCGCCGAAGAATTCTCATCTTCACTCTACCGCCGGTAGAACCTGCATGTATACTGTGTCACGTCGCGGCAGACATGTGCTTTGAGAATCAAGTAGAATTATCAACACCCAGAGTATCTTTACCCGATAATTCGAAACGCCTGAAGAGCAAGACAAAGCAAGGCATTAGTGTGCTTGGTATGGTGACTCTTAGCGACCTTGATCGCCTAAACACTGGAAGTCTGACTGGCCATGGATGGATCGCATGTAAGCATTTTGCGTTTTGATTTATAAATATAAATTCTCGTGTCTATAAATAGGCACAACTGATGCCCTTTTTTTGGAAAAACCTGCATACTATGATCTATTGATTGATCTAACAACTTCTACACCCCACAAGGCCACTAGGCCAACATTCTATACCTCAAAGCCTATTGCTACCTCAGGAAATTCTGCAAGAGGCCCCACACATCGATTATCGGCTATTCGGTTTGCTTGGAGTGACGTGAAACTCGTAAGCTTTTTTCCATTGACTTTAATTTATGCCGTGTTTATTATGACTTGCTTCTAGTGGAATGAACTCGAACGAATACTAGGCCCAAATGACGATCACGCCGCTCGACACCAATGTTGTGACCCACCTCCATCGCCCGATGGGAAAACGACGAGATTTTTGTCCACCTGGCCAGATGGCTGGCGCGTTTACGAAGATGTGTGTATTATATGCGCTGGCCTCTGGCTTGGATCATGGCGAGGGAACTCGAAAATGTCCTACTCGACTGAGAACGGGCCGGAAAATTGGGGAGCTGTGCGATTAGAGGGAGATGACGATCTTACTCTGAGCGGGTCGTACGTGCGAAACAGAGGAATGGGGATAGAAGGAGGACCCAACATTGGCTCGACCGGAACATCGTCGACTGGCCGAGGATCAAGACGAGCAAGTGGGATGTCCTGGTCCAGCAGCAGCAGAAATGGAACAAATGGAAGGATGCGCGAAGCGTCCTCCATTGCGGCGAGCGGGAGCGAAGGGCCTGGTCTAAAGGATTTGGACGAACTGAGAGAGAGGAAGGACAAGCAATTGTTAACGACCTTGGCGCTGCTTCAGACGTTTCACGCCCATACGACTTTTCACTTGTCAGTCCTGGAGTCATTCTTGCCGGAGGATTGGACCACAGGAAGCATCCTCTACCTCTCACTCAAGGACATCCTGTCGTTCGAACTTGGACCATTGAGCGGCAATGACGAAAGATATCTCGAGTGGTTGACTTATGAATATGCAAATGGCACGCAATTGACTGTCAGGAGAGGATGGAGAGATTTGTTGAACATTATATTCGGGTACAGCTAACCCAGGTATGGTATTTTTCGGGATCTCTTAACTGTTGTAATTTCCCACCCTGCATGTAACCATCTATACCCAGTTCAATTTTCAATAAGAAGATTAAGAATAAAGTATTAGCCAGGCGCAGCATAACTATAAAACTTCTTGCTCAGGATGTTTTCCCTTCCGAAAGTGGTCCCAAGGCTTTCTGTGTCGTTCTTCATGTTGACCTCCCTTCCAAAGGTGGTCCCAGTGCCCTTTGTGTTGTTTTCCATCTTGACTATGCCTACGTTCCAGACGAGTAATTTTAACACTGTCGGGATGAGCTCCCGCCGTCGTAGGTGGTGGTTGGGCATGCGCATGATTTGCGGAGATGGATCGCCCAATGGAAGAAGCTCCTAATAATGATACCATGCCTCTTAACGCAACAAAGATTATATGTCCCGAGTAAGCAGCAGGGAACTGGACGGTTAAAAGACACGTACCGTTGGGTTGCGTCGAGGTAAGCCTCCCGATCAAATCGTTTGTCGGTCCTGATAGATATACCCGACCCGGAAACATCAAATCCTCTCGACTTGAGACTCCAGAAAATTGAACCTTCAAGCGAAAATTCTGAGCGCGTGTCTCGTACCTTTCCTTTGTAGTTTGCACAGTATCTTGGAATCCTCGCGAGACGTACAGAATGACATAAATAACTCCACCGACGATGACGAGCGTCTAATCTCGGGATGTCAATCCGCCGTGATCAAGAGCGAGAGCAGAACGTACTGTGAATAAGGCAATTAGATCAGTTCTATGGGCGAGGTCATCAGTGCGGGTTATATGCGTGCGCAGTGAGTGAGGACGAACGTAGCCATTATACGTAGTGAAATGTTGGTAAGTTAGAATAATCTTAATCAGTGGCGAAACACAAAGCTGTGACAGGGGCGTCATCATGATTTCATCGAAACTTGATGTCAATTGCTCCCGGCTCCAAGCGCCTATTCTGATCATGCAATCACAAAGCTCTAGCAAACGTGCTGCAAGCTCCTCTCTCGGTTCTGAATTTGACAAAAAACCTAGGCTAGGATTAACAGATGAAGAAGCCGAACGTCTGAACAAGAATCTTAGCGTCATGATGCACCATCCGAAATGGAAGAAGGAAAATGTTCCGACAGGAGTACTTGCGCTCGCTCTTCATCTTGTCACCTTCAGCATGCAGACTATGGGTCGTGCAACTATTTCCCAGTCTTTGCCAGATGTTGAGCAACGCATCAACATATTATCACACGAGGAGCAGCTAGAACTTGCCTCCATTTGGGTCGAGGCTCGCAACAAAGGAGATTGGAGGGGTTTTGCAGATCATTGTGTGCCACATCTTTCTTATTTTCCAGCACAAGTCGTTAACACAATCTCATGCAGCCCTGCTTCAGACTGAAACACCCACCGTGGAGACTAGCAGGGAAATAGAAAAGGCATATCCTCATCATCTTGACGACCAAATAGCAGGTATGTTCGTCAAGAACCCTCATTTCGCTTCCATTTATTTTGCACCTAGTCACTGAGAAATCTTGGGAGCTCCCATTCAAAGGCAATGCTGCAAGAGGCGTATGGGAACACATCAAGATCCACTACAAACCTTCGAACACTAACGTGTATGCTCACTACGCTGCTATCGTCCAGTCTTCAGGTATGGGAAAGTCAAGAACTGTAGACGAACTATCCAAGGAGCACTTTGTCATACCCTTAAATCTCCGGGATGAAAGGTCTACTGGTGCGTGTATTCTCCGCTCTGTATAATTGGCCATGCTTTAACCATTTTTTCAGGATATCCTCCAGCAGATGACATTGTCCGAAGTTATCTGACAGCTGCTTGTTCGAAAAATGATGCTTATGATCGCGCTAGTGCTTTCCTGGAGGCTTTATTTGAACAAGCAACCAGTGAGCTTAGTGCTCTTGACAGCTCGGCTAGTTATGCAAAGGAATTCAGATTGCGTATGACTGAAGGTCAGAAGATGGCAGGACATAATCAATTTCGGCGGGAGTTTTACAAAAATATTATTCACAAGGCAGGACGGCTCGAAGCTCAACGGGTGTGTAACGTTCAAGTGTATTTCCATGTCTGACTGGGATGTTTGGTGGTGCACAGCGTGGTTCCAAGTGGACAGCATCTGTTGATCCACGGAGCTCTACCCCTGCGCAGAGCATGGACTACCCTCCCTATATTGCACTTCAACAACTCATTCAAGGGATCCAATCGCAGTCTTCTGGCGCTACAGTCAAAGGAAAGCAGAAGGCTAAAGCTTGTCAGGCTGATAACGGCAATCCGCTTGTTATCCTCATGTTCGACGAGGCACACACAATTACACAGCGACATCGGGCCAATGGCGATGAATGGTCCATATTTAATGAACTTCGCCACGCGCTTCGGCGGTTACATAGCCTTCCTTTATTCTCGCTTTTCCTGTCAACAACTGGGAAGATTTCTCAGTACACATCCCCTATTGAAGAGGACCTTTCCAAGAGAGTGGCTGAGGGTAAACTGGTCGTGATTCGGCCTTATGCAGACTTTGGATTTGACCTCCTTGCCCATATGATAGTTGCTGATGGTTCACTGAATCTGGAACAGCTGACTGATGATTCTCAGATCTGTAGCCTGGGCCGACCATTGTATCTATTCCTCTCATCTATCCTTGTAGTCATTTACAAGCCTATTATAGATTTGCAACACGGTATCTAGAAGGCTCAAACTCAGTCAAGCGAGAGATCATTCTGTTTGCAGCAGCGAAACTGCTCAATGCAGACTATTCTACTCAAGAATTATCTAACGATCAAGTGTTGGCATGTCTGTCTCAGCGGTTTCCAATTGAATTCAACTCAACCAATTATATTTCTCAAGAGAAGGAGAGGAAGCAGGTTGAGGGACACATGCGAATTTGTGTCAAAATTGATGCTGATTTTGAGACCATGACGACAACTTCTTCATCTGAGCCGATTCTCTCGGAGGCTGCCTATTTCATGATGCAAAAACCCTTCTTCAATGCACCAAAGGGAATGCAGTCGGTGATGGAAGGTTTCTCAATATCAAAGGGTGACCGAGGAGAATTTTTGGTACTCTTGCTGTTGATTCTTGCACGAGATACAACTGTTGGAGCTGCTGATGAATTTGGCCGACCAATCACAGGAAGACGTTGGTTTGGCTTAACGGACTTCTTATATCAGACATTTCAGAAGCAGGCCAGTCCCTCGGAGTTGATGGATAAAGATTCAATTACTGCACTAAACAATCTCCCGACTGATTTCCCCAATGCTCAACTTCACTTCAACCACTTTGTGAAGGTTCATGAGCACAAGGCTATTGACATTCTTTCACTTTTGTTACTCCAAGGCCGGGGAGCAGCCGTATTATGTGCAAATGGTCAAGCAGGCATTGATGCCATCAATGTCTTTCTGAGGGATGGGACAGCATTGGCTATGGACAATGTGGGATTAATTCTCTACCAAGTCAAGAATGACTCAAGCTATAAGACAATTCCTGAGCAAGCACTCTTTGAATCAATGGACCCTTACAATCGCAATATTCTTGGTAAGGGTGCCCCTGCTGTTCCCTTGATCAAGATTGTTTTTGCACTAGCTGTTAACACTCCTACTCTCCATGTCGTCCGCCATGATCCAACAACTAAGTATCCTGCCCCCATCTATGATATTTGGTGCACAGGTATTTCTCCACATATCCTAGGACCAATCAAGCAACACCAAGCAGGCATTTGGAATTCATTGCTTCAGGCATCTTATGGTTGGAAAGAGCTGTATAAAAACATTCCAAGAGCAACAACTGATCTACGAAGATCTGTGTTTCCAGGTGCAGCGCGAGAAGTTGGTCACTATTCTTCATGGGCACAGCGTTCTACGTTGTAGAGTTCTCACTCTCTTTTTTTCGTTTACTATTATCGTTGAAACAAAACCTCCACTCTGTACCGTACGTGCAATATAACATGTGTTACATCCTGTGCAAGAGCGGAGTCACACTGCTTTGCAAGACGAGATACTTGCCATTGGAAAGCGCCGTAAATCGTACCGTGCGAAGGCTCAAAGTTACATATCAGTCCGATGTCTTTTTTCTTTCTTCAAGCGCGGCCTGCACAGCAGCAAGAACACGCCCGTGGGCTTCTTTACCAGCTGCAATAATACCATGATTTTCACCCAAAGTCCTACCGAGACCAAAATCGAGAGGTTGCCCTCGTGAGTCAGTGACGACACCTCCGGCCTCCTCAACAAGAAGCGACCCGGGAGCGTGGTCCTAAATTTGTATCAGCGCTGAGAGTCAAACATACACATATACAGCAAATACCCAAATTTTTTCCTGGTATCCTACACCGGTTGGCATCCGCAAGTATGCACCACCATCTCCTCTGACTAGGGATCCATATTTGGCTTGGCTGTCCATACGTATAGGCGCCCGTGTTAAGCGCAAAAGGGTCGCTACGCGCTCGTTGAAAGGAAGCGCCGAATGGGCCGATTCAACCGATTCTAGAAAGTTGAACTCTTCTAGCCCAAAGCTAGGTATCTTTAGTCGTACAGGGTCGTCATCGGCAGCGCTCATCGTAACCTAACTGCATAAAAAAAAAAAAAGTTGTTTTGAACACTACAAAGATAGGGCTTATAGATTTTAGAGCTCGGACCTGTTCTGTGCCGTGACCTCGGACTGCGACAAAAATGCATCCATTCTTTCCCGGCTCAACCGAGGACGCGGGTAGGTTTGGGCAACCTATGACACCCACTTTGACTTGGGCGTCAACAATTAGAGCGAGACAGACGGCGTATTGTTCGCCACGTAGAAAGCCCTTTGTTCCATCAATAGGATCAATGGTCCACATACCTACGCAACTCGGGCCATGAGCATTTCACTAGTGCATTAGAAGAAAAAAAAAAACTCACGGCCTGTTCTGCCACCCGGGTGACTACCTCGATCGATGGCATTCAGCAACTCTCCCGCGGTGCGCTCGCTTCCCGGGCCTAGTCCCCATTCTACTTTATCTCCAACAGTTAGTTCCCAAGTGAGACATTCATTCGCCAGTTCGACGATGCGTGTACGCAGTAAGGCTCCTGAATCGGTTCGCAGATCCGAAGCATCCTCTTCGCCTACGATGAGATCGTGTGGGAACGCGCGTTCCAGCATGCTGCTAATCACCGCCTGCGCAGCATAGTCTCCCACTGGAGATTCGAGGGTGAGAAGCCCTTGCCAAGGGAAAGGGAAAGATGATAACGATACCAGTGACGGGAGACTTGTCACCCTTGGTTAGAGTCTCGCCTTTAACGAGCTTGTCGAATACAGTGGAAGTGAGGTGACACGCTCTTCGAACTGCGGCGACTGCAAATTGCCTCTCTGCTTCATAGGAAAGCGCCATCTGATATGATATTCGAGAGAAGTAGTTCATGTTCGCAGCATGTGTGTGATTTGTGATTTGTCAGATCTCTCACCGGCATCTTTCTATAATGCCGTGTGCAAGCTGTTCCAACCCCATAATTCGCGAGCGCTTAGTGCATAAAAAGTTGTAGCGTCTACTCATTCCGCATACTTACACCACCTGGGTTGACCCAGGCGAAGGGAAAGCACACTCGATGCAAGTCCCTCGGAATGGAACACGATGCTATGCCCGTGTATCAAGGGTTGCCACAAGGAAGTTTCCATCGGCAGGTAAGCCCTAAGCCGATGTCCGACGAAACACACACACACTTAGGAGTCTAGGACCGACGCAGTATGATGGGCTTGGGTAAAGAAAGGTTCGTCAGAAGTGCTTCAACTATTCATATCACTAACGCAATCCCAAACTCCCTTCAAATTCTCTTTCCAGAGCGTCACCTTCCCGTCCCCACAGCTTACCGCAAGTAAGTTGCCTGCCAGGCTCCACGAGACGCGCCACACTACGTCAGGGAACTTGCCTGGAGGTGGTGGTGCACCACCGGTAGATGTATAAGTCGACGAAGGATCCAACGCCGTCTTAACCCAGGGCGCTGTGGGACTATCCTTCGTCCAGATAAGAACTGTTTTGTCTTGAGAAGCAGTGGCGATATAGCTCCGTGGCAAGCCAATGTTAGGAGCCCATGCTACATCTCTCACCCAATCCGTGTGACCTTCCAAAACCTCTTCTTCTACCCAGGACTGCGTGTCCTCTCTATACCCCCAGATTTTCACAAGATTGTCGCACCCTGCACTTGCGAACCTTTTGACGGAAGGCGGTTGAGCGGGCTGTCCTTGTACATTCTGATTTTGCTGTGGCGTGATAAGTGAACCGGGAATAATCGCCGGAGCCCACGATACGGCGTTACATCCAATAGCATGCCCATCGAAGAGGTCTGCGCCCCACTGTCCATCGTCTGCGAGTCAAAATGTTCTTTTGTGAAGACAGAAATAAATGAGGTGAAGGCATGGCTTACTTTTAAAAGTCAGAACAGAAATTTTGCCATCTGAAGAAGCACATGCAAGAATTGCGCCAAGCTCGTGGGGCGACCAGGAGACGGAATTAACTGTACTTGTTAGTATTCTTAATGGCAATCCCGATCCTACAAACTACTCACCAGATGCAGTATGAAGGGTGTGCTCTTTCACTTTGGCCCAGGCACCCGAAGAGTTGTTCCCTTGCTGTTCTTTCCAGATGAGCACTTTTCCATCGTAGGAACAGGAAGCGAGGATGTGGCCATATTTCGGGTGTGCCCAGGAGACCTGCCAGACAGGACCCGTATGTCTTTCGAGTCATTAAATACCGTGCATTGGGTGTCAAATGACCGACTCACCCTTTCAAAGTTTGTCCCGTTCGCTGTGCGTCTCCTTCGATCACGTCGAATACTTTCACGGTACGGTCGGACGAGCAGGTCGCCAAGCGCTTGCCGAAATAATCCAGCTGGGCATCATGCTAGGAAAAAAAAAAGTTGCTGTTCTGTTCAAGGGATGAAGACGCCAAATGAAAGACGCACGATCATATCATCGTGAGCCGTCTCTATTGGCACGGAGTCGGAAACAATTGCGGTAGCCTGGTAGCGGTGAAGAGTCAGATGTGTTGAAGGGCGAAGAGAGACGAACCATGGTGGCAGTTGACAGCAGTGTTGTGCAACTATTTGGATCACCTCCCGCGTCCATTTCTTCATTATAGGGATATTATTTTATGTACTGTACTTTAACTCACAACTTTCATCTCCACAGCATTAATATGCCTTATTCTCGAGTCGAAGGTCTCTCTCAAGATCTCACCCTACTTACGTAATGGTCGCTAAAAGCAAGCGCCTGCTTGCTTTTTAAGGCCTTAGCTCCCAACTGAACGAGCTAACGTCGTTGCCTATTCGCACGTTTTCACTGTATGAGCTTTGTATGCACTGGAACTACCGTCTTGCCAATTCCTGAACGTTATTACGCAGAATCTTACCGGAAAAGTTCGCCGAAACAAAGACTTCCCAGAGCGCTTGGGTCAATATTCTGATTTCTATCCTGGAAAGAGGACCTCGAAGGGTTTGTTCAATTGTCTTTGATTGCTTAAAATAATCACTCTTAACGCTTTTGGGCAGATGTGAAATCACCAGAGGACATTGGCATAAAGGCATTTCGTGGAGGTCGTGCGCAAGACACGGTGTTCATGGACAAGTTTAAGGAGGTGCATATGGTTAGCGGGCTCATTACAAGTCATGTTGACGTTGTGTACAGAAACTGGTAGATGGCGTGAAGCGCTGGGTCACATTCAAACACGACAACGTTGCACGATGTTATGGATATGCCCTCGATTGTGGTCCCATGCCTGCACTTGTCATGGACTATTACAAACTGGGGAACATTACGACCTTCCTGAAGACGGAGGATAAATCATTCAAGCAGCTGGTCGAACTGGTACCGTGAACACTACAGTCCAATCTACTAACTACATTCTTCTTCTGGTAGATACGTGATATTGCTGAAGGACTAAACTACCTCCATGGTCGGAACATCATCCATGGGGACCTACGTGCTGTACGCGAAGTAACTTAAAGTTTCAGTTTGTACGTGAACTTACGCGGTGTTACATGCAGGCTAATGTCTTCGTGGATGACAATAAACGGGCGAGAATTGCCGATTACGAACTCGTACGCATCATCGACACGCAGGACTTCACGAGCTACAAACCTGCAGGGGCGGCGAGGTGGATTGCACCGGAACTTATGACAGATGCTGATGACGAAGAGTACGGGGGACCGAATTACAGTAAAGCAAGTGACGTTTTCGCGTTTGCTATGACTATAATTGAGGTAACCCTTGTTCTTATGATTGGCGTCCTATGGATAAATTGCTACTCAGGTTTTTACAGGCGACGTTCCGTTTGCCTCTAAGAGACAGGATCTTGCTGTATTGCGGATAATAAGCGAAGGCAAACGCCCTGATATACCCGAAGAAATCTCCAAGTGTGCATGGCTTTGTCGACTGCTGGAGCAATGTTGGGAACAAGACCCCAAGGCAAGACCGAGCTCAGAAAATATCGTGCAAGCGCTTATTGTGCGCCTTCGCCGCCGTCGTTAATACTCGTCATACTCATATTTAGCTTAGAATAATACCGACCAAGCCAAACCAAAAAAAGGTTGGCTTGCCTCCCTATGGCGGTTTCTTGGGTACTATTGATTTCCAAAATGGTGAATTTTGCTTAACGTGCACGGTCGCGCAAAATAAAAGAAGAAAAAGGGAAAAAAAAAGGGAAAAAAGGGAAAAAAAGGAAAAAAAAGGAAAAAAGGGAAAAAAGAACAAAAGAAAAAAGCAGGTCTTCATCCGCACTAGTTGCGGTTATTGCATAATTTCACCATTTCAGTACATCATTAGCCGCTATATCATTTTCATTTTCTGCGTTAATGACGGGCTATTACACAATTACGCCACTCGACACTGCTCGTAAGGCATCTACTAATCTATTAATAGCTGTCTACTACTTTTTAGCGGATGGGAGTGTCCTGCGGTAAGCATCTTCAAGGTCTTTCTGAAGGCTAGGCAAGACTGGCTGGTGGTTCTACGTGGCTAACTTAGTTGAAATTTCTCAAGGACATGAGAAAAAGCAAACCTTGTACTGCATGCTAAACTCGCCTAGTATTTCAAATATGGCATTAGAACGAACAATTCTCTGCACGATCCACGCCTACCTTTGCCTTGCGTAGACCCTCGAAGCTGATTGGAATATCCAAACATTTCATTGAGGGCTACTTCCGCAGTAACCGTAAACTCATCGTCCCGAACTTCGCTGTCAATAATCGTCCCGCGTCGCGTGTTCAGGCTTCCAATGACAGCGCCTGCGTAATAGTGAAGAAGTCTGACGTGGAATCGACGTCAGAGAAAAACTTACTCTGGAACTCGGCTGGAGCTACAACCTCCACAATCATGATTGGCTCCAAGATCACTGGCCTCGCCATTTTGTATGCTTCCCGGAATGCTCCAAGAGTAGCCAGTCGGAAGGCCAGCTCGGAAGAATCCACCGCATGAAAGGCACCCTCCTTTAAAACCAGCCGGCAGCCGGAGATAGGGTTACCTGAAAGTGTGCCCTTCTCGAGGGCCTCGTAGAACCCCTGGAACACGTTCATTCGCCGAGGTGCCGAAGATATTCAGGTGATCTCACCTTCTCAACCGCAGGAATGAAGTTTGAGGGTATGCTCCCTCCCATCACGACGTTCTCGAAGGCGACATCCTTCCCTGTCTCCGGGTTCGGTTCCATGTCTTCAATATGTCCAACGACCTTGGCATATTGACCAGCACCTCCTGTTTGTTTCTTATGGGTATAATTGAACTCGGCACGTTGTGTGACTGTCTCGCGGAAGTTGACACGAGGCTTGCCTGTCGTGCAGTCAACATTGTATTCACGCTTCATCCTCTCGACATAGATCTCGAGATGTAGTTCACCCATTCCGGAAATGATTGTCTGGCATCAGCAACTTTACATGCACGACCTACCAAGGAACTAACAATATGGCATACCTCCTTGCTATTATGATCCATATGGACTTTGAAGGTAGGATCTTCTTTTTGAAATCGTTGCAAAGCACGTGAAAAATTGGGCGTCTCAATCCCACTGACTTTGATAGCAAGGGAAATAACAGGTTCAGGAACGAACATAGAAGTCTAGAAGTGATCAGCTCCATACTGCTTGGTAGCCAGATGACTCACCATCGTCAAGCTTGTGAAGCCATCAGTGAAGGTATCACCGGATGCGCATTCAACCCCAAATATGGCACAGATTTCTCCAGGACCAATGGAATCAACGTCCTTTGCTCATGAATGGAAACTATGATTACAGCCAGGATTCTCACTTACCTCCATCTCATTGCTGTGCATACGAACAAGCCGAGGCACCTTCACCTTCTTTCCATTGCGAGCGTTATAAATCATACCTCCTTTCTTTAAAGTACCTTGGTAAACACGCATATATGTTAGTTGACCATATCTTCCTTCTTCCAGTTTGAAAGCAAGTCCAAGCAACGGCGCATCCGCCGCTGGGGACAGGGGCACCGGTGGAGAAGTTGAGGCAAGTTTCGAATCGTAGGCTACGTTTTCTCTTTGGGAGGGATTCGGAAGGTATGCACAAACGCCGTCTAACAATGGTTGTACAGCAGTGTTCTTAATCGCAGATCCAAGGAAGACGGGCGAAAATTTGAGGCCCACAGTCGCGCGGCGAATAGCCGCCGCGACTTGGTCATTGTTAGGCATTTCGTCCACCAAAAACATCTCGCCGATTTCTTCGTCAACTTCTGCCAATTGTTCGATTAGTTCCGTCCGTTTCTGCTTGGCTAGATCCATGACAGATTCCGGGATTTCATCCGATACCACGACTTCAGCCCTGCTTACTGCGCATCAGGAATATATTTGTCAGGTGCATGAGGTACTGACCCTTTGAGCCCCCCGTTATAGATTGCTCTCCAGTGTACTAAGTCAACGACACCCTTAAATTCGTCTTCAATACCAATGGGAACATGAACAGCAGCAGCAGGCATCCGCAGTTTCGTCCGGATTTGATTAACGATTCTCCATGGGTTGGCACCGGGCCTTGGCAAAAGTCAATATATTGACAATGAAAAAAAAAGTCATGCGACTAGCCTGTCCATCTTGTTAATGAACGAAATTCGAGGAACATTGTATCGCCTCATTTGACGGTCCACTGTAGTCGTTTGACTCTAAAGTCATATCATCAGGTTAGGCTTGGACACAGCCATTGAATAATTGTGTACGAGCACATACTTGCACACCAGCAACGGCACAAAGAACCAACACAGCACCATCAAGTACTCTCAGAGCCCGCTCAACTTCAATAGTAAAATCAACATGGCCTGTGATTACGGTGAGCCTTTCTTCGGTAAATTATGGACTTCCCAACCTGGCGTGTCGATAATATTGACAGTATATTTCTGTTTCTTTCCATCGGGCAATGTCGCTTCCCAATCGCAGAATGTAGCAGCGCTCTGAATCGTAATACCCTTTTCTCGTTCGAGCTCCATACTGTCCATCTTTGCACCAACGGCATCCTTGCCCCGAACCTAATTTCTCGATAATATTAGCGTCTAATCATAAGTGGGCCGAAAACCGAGTGCAACACTGAAAATGATTCAAGCCATAGCTATGCAGCGAAAATATATGAAGTTCGGAATGATACGAACCTCATGAATATCCCGAATTCGTCCCGTGTAATACAGTATCCGTTCGGTTAGCGTAGTCTTGCCAGAGTCTATGTGTGCAGAAATTCCAATATTCCTCTGAAAGGTTAATCGTGCTATGTCCTGTGCTGTTAATAGATGCCGTTGCTGGATTGGTGGCACGTCAGCTGTTGGTGCTGACTTGAGCGCAGCAGCAGCGGAAGCAGCGCGTCTTGAGCCAGATAACGACCGCGACAGGGTGTCTAGAAATGAAGTACGCCCATATATGCATACGCACGCCCACCCCCTGCCTGCCAGCATTGTAAATGGGCGAAGTCGTGAAATTTAGTGGGAAAGTGGACGCTGCTTATATCAGCATGATCGTTTAGCGTTTAGCGTTTGCCACGAGCTCTACAGCAAGTGCTATACCACTCCAGAACTTATCAAAACATGGTAGAACACACACACATACAGCTCCGGCATGTTAGCCAGGACGATGGGTTTAAAGCCACAGATAGCCAGATTCTGTTGATCTTTTCCTCCCCCACTCATCATGATCTCTTCTCGCCAAGCTATCCTCCCGGTAGGATTCGTAGAAGGAATCCTGTTTGGAATATACTTCGCAACACTGGTGCTTTGCCTTACATTTCTCCTATATGATGAGGGTTGGAAACTCGTGAAGAAGAGCCACATCAACTGGACGATGCTTACGATTACCCTCTTCATATTCGTATTATTAACGACTCACCTTGGCATTTCGTATTGTATTGCGATCACCACTCTTACACATGGAGGAACGGCCACTGATAAGCTAAATATCGTATCTGTACGTGCGTTTCATGAAGCTAATTTAGCAGAGTATGAATGGTCTGGTCACCTACAGGACACAATAGTGAATGTGGCCATATTGGTCACTGACGCAAATTTGGTATGTGTTAATGTCCTATAGTATCAATATATCAATGGTCCAAGTAACTGAGGCGCCGTTTCAGATCTACCGGTGCTGGGCAGCCCACTCCAACTCATGGTGCATCATTTCCCCACTGGTTGTGTTATGGGTCGCCAATATCACGTTCTCTGTCCTTCACATCTGTTGGACTGTAATCTGTGTCATGAGTCCAAATGAATCATGGACCTTATCTCGCATGCGCAAAATCGAACTAGCTTTTAATGCTTGTAGTATTGCGATCACCATTTATGCGACGTGTAAGAGTCGCCACCTGTTTACGTGAACACGGCAGTAATCTGATACAATTTTAGTTGCTATAATATACCGCATTATACGCGTTACAGGTCAATGCGGGAACGTCTCAAGGCGTACTCTCACTGTTACGTGTCGCATCCTTGCAGAATCTGGGATCATGTATACAGTGGCAAAAATTTTGAGCCTGCTCTCGGCGGCAATCACAGTCGAACCATTCCTTCTTAAATCGCTTTTCAATGTTTTAGTAGGTCCTGCCCTCCTCTTTTGATCTAGATCTGATGTGAATGCGTCCGTCCTAGAATATTGTCACCGCTGGCATTGTATTCAACGTTATTTATATTAGAGTAAGGGTGCACAGAGCCAAGCGTAGCATCGGTTCTGTTAGCCTGCAAAGTCCGACTACTAGATTTTTTCATTCAATGCAGTTCAAGAGTCATGGAATGGATGGTGAAATTGGCCGTTCGACAGACTTGGAACGAGGGGATAGTGAGGGTTGTGGCAGTCCTGTTTCAAGTCCCTGAATAAACGACGAGTGGGTACATTAATAATACAACTGTGCGATATGATATCAAATAGAATGAATTTGACGCTTTGCGATCACTTGACGGAAAATCTCGAACGCGACTGCAGGTTGGAATGCAGGCTATGAATATCAATCAGCCAGATGGAAACGCGCAAACTTATGGACAGGACTAACCACTTCATGCCCTGATGCAAATATACGCCTAAATATGCTGAGTAACAAGTTCGGCCGCCGCCATAAACCAACTTACGCAAAGGAGAAATTATCAACGTTCACATATTGACCAACAGCCTTGCCATACATGGTCAAATTGGTGAAGTGAGCACAGCTCAGTTCGTCCTTTCCATACCAGTCCATGGCCTGCATCGATGCCCATCCGCCTAGCCAATTGCAGCTGCGGCACATGAATCTATGGATATGATGACATCATTACGGGACGAACTTGATATCTGCATCTCCCGCCTTGACAGAACAATCAGTAAACCATGCGACTTGTCAGCGATAGTACATATACATACCCATATCAATATTTTAAGCTTTGAATCAACAAGCGCAGCAAGTGGAGGCAATAGGGTCCTTGCATCCTATAGGCAGAAGCGATTAGTAACCCAACTTACTATCGAGCTTCCCCGTTCCATACATCACCCGTCTTTACAAATAATTGATTGGGCGGATCGGAGCATTCTCCATAAGTCGATTCAGCACCAATCTTCTCTATTATCGTTATATTTGCCAAAAGATTCAGATAGTATTCAGGAGGGAATAATGCTGATGCGTTTTGACGTAAGTCATAGGAATCACGGTTGCCGACACCCAGGTTGAACATCGTGTTGGTCTATCCGAATTAAGCATATGAATTTAAAGATATTGATTGAACTTGAACTGACACAATATGCATCAGCAGTTTTGCAGATATCGTTCGACTCTGGTGAGTCGTTTGCAGCATAGCAAGCTTCTTCCTGGTCTTTGCAACCGCCAGGTTTGTACCAATCATCCCGCATTTCTTGCAACACCGAGTCATTCTGTAACTGACCATAACCAGGTGCGTAGGTGGCAAAGGTTAAATAAGATTTGTATTGGATCAATGGATCGAACCAGCCACTTTTCGGATTAGTTTGGGTCGGAAGCCAAAGGACGTAAAGCTCACTTGTTGATCATCAACGCGCTAACGACGATTTCGACGCCTTGCATTTTTCCTTTTCGAATAAGGGCATTTTGTTGATCGAAATACGTAACAAACTCCGGTCCGTAATGACCCCCATAACTCTCTGTCGCCAGGATGAACCTATCAGATGAAAAATAATAACAAGACAGATCTTGAAACATAGAAAACAAACAAACTCTCGGCTCTGATACTTTGAAAATGCCTCGCTTTCAAAAAGAATTTGAAAAGCTTGCCACACGGGAGGAGCGGCTGCCGAAGTGCTGTTGATAGTGTCAACGCCGTAAGAAAATCCAGCACCAATGGGCTGATCGATGTACAACACTGAGACGACCTGTGAATGGTCATCTTTCTTTCATTTCGTAAATTACGCACTGTTGCTAAGGTTGTTCCAGCTTCAATATAGAGTTAGATTATTCATAGTTCGACGATGCGAAATATGTGACCTGTATGGATTGTACAAAGTTGTTTGACCGTCGGGTGCAACAGTGCAGGGACCATTTTCTCGAATCGACGTTAATGCCAACGCTTCAATGCTGTATCTAGGGTGGTCGCACCTTGAAAAAGCCCTATCATAGACGAACAGCCGGGACCGCCATTTAACCTGCGCACCATTATTTAACAAGCCGTTGCTTGAAAATACACCCACCAAAGGGTGAATGGTGCCGTCTCTGGATCGCTACGCGCCTCGAAGAACCAGAACCACTTTTTCCATGTTTTAGTGCTATGTTCCTTTTACCCTAAAATGCATGCATACGATATGCTGAATCTCAGCCAAGTCAATGTATCCTGACTTTTGGTGAACACCAGGGGTGGTCTCGCAGACTCCGGAGTCAGATACGTAGCGTAACTTGGTACCGGGTTGTGCCACAGAGTCAAACGTCGTATATTCGGCCGTATAGACGTGGCTCGCTAAACAGAGCGTGAGGGCGAACCAGAAATAGGAGAGTGCCATGCAAATGCAATCGATGCCAGGTGGCAGACATTGTACCGAGTAGTTATATCAGTGAATGTGGGAGACGTTTCCAGGCCGATAAGGTGACGACATGGCACAGAGAAGATCCAAGGCGAATGAGTTCCCCATGGAAGCATTAGAGATGAAACGGATATGCGGCGGATTGCGCCGTGGATGATTGTTTGACGCTGAGACGAAGGGATAGAACGCACGATTTGTTAATTACCTGCGCCAAGTACTAAGAATGATAAATCGGAGACTCGGAGTCACGCGTCACGGTCTGTGTTGATTGATTACATGTTCTGAGCGTTGAAACGGGTCAAGCTTTCAAGCCCGCCTCCGTCTGAGCTTGCCTCGTGCCATACACAATATTCGATTCTGTGGGCTTAATATTTAATAGTAATCGACAACAGCATGGAAACGAGATATTTGTTTCAGACCCGAGATTTCTGGCTCATGCTACAGACGATATTCAACGAAGGTCCACATCGAAAAAAGGCGCTACCAGGGTTCGAACCTGGGTTTCGGGAAGTCACCTATCAGAATCCCGAGTGATAACCACTACACTATAGCGCCTAAGCTAAGCATTGGCGCAATCAGAAATCTACAAGTGCCACATTGCTTTCAATGTTCAAATTTGGGGCGGTCGTTCTATATATCTATAGCAGAGGGCTTACCTGAACTGAATGGACGTCCAACGCTTTCGATAGTTGAAGTATTGATGCGACGTTTCACGTCATCAACGTTATAGTCTACCGGACGTAGCAGCGCCCGCCATGGCGGGCGGCTCTAAAAGGGGTGTGACGGGTAAGCCTTTTTGGATTAGACCCATTTGGTCGGCGACTTGCCGCATTTGGGCTTCTTTTCAGCACTCAGCCAGCAACTTTTTACTAGTACTGATGCTGGAGATGGTCAACTCAGCCAGTTCTAGCGCTAGATGGTCAGAAGGTACTGTACTCGCGGGTACAGCTCATCACTAGTCACTCATCGACATCGTGGATATCTGCTAATATAGCAATACCATTGATCGAGCTGGGGCACAACCCAAAATCGATAGTCGATGCCGCTTTGGGCGACCCACTTTACTGGTCAACGTCGCATCCCGCGTCTCCAAGCCTTTCCGTGAATCGCCATGCCCACACGCTCTTTCAGAACAAGACTTGGCTTGAGGAAGCGATGGGCTGCTTTCCTCATCTGCTCATCATTCTATTCGTCCACTCTCGCGTATGATCGCACAACAGAGGCTGGCGAGGCTGGCATAAAAGGTGGGCGTCCTCGCGCTTAGTGAGTGTAGCGTCGCGATGACTCCTCGACCCTCGTACAGATGGTGCTGTGGAATGCCAACCCTACTGGTATCCTCCTGTTGCACATAGCTTGACGTCATTTCCTACAATCTGGGAGGTCGCGTCAATTGTTACCAATGATAGCGCCGCGTGGGATACCTTCAAGTCGTTATCAAGCGCCATTCCAAACAACGCCGTTAAAGTAACGCATTTTCCCGAGAGTCTTTATGCGTACTCATCGTTTTCCATGGAAGGGTACTATTGACGGCGATTTTTCGCACGTTTTTCCGACGTACCCGAAAAATGACCCCGACTGTTGGTGGACATATGGCCAATGCACGACCCCGAAGCTGAAAAGCTTGCCGCCAGACGTATTTCAAGTTCCTGAGGTCAGGGATTTTATTTATTGAATGCATTAACGTCGACACAATTTCTTAAGGCACGAACATTGGGTTATGGATTCGACGACGGGCCGAATTGCTCGCATAATGCATTTTATGATTATTTATCGAGCAATAACCAACAAGCCAGTCAGTTGAGAGCTCTCGACTTGCGACCTAGCTGAGAATGCTTATTTACAGCCATGTTTTTTATCGGCAGCAACGTGATGAATTGGCCACTCGAGGCTCAAAGAGCCTTGGTCGATGGCAAGTTTCCTATCATGACTGATTTTCAGAGACTAATGTAAGAATTTAGGACATGAAATATGCGTCCGTGAGTAGACCCGCCTTTGCAGAGCTACAGGTATTCTGACCTTCACTTATAGATACTTGGTCGCACCACTATAGTAAGAGTTAAAATTCATCGCTAGGCTACCTTGCAATTGAATACACGCCCCAGTGACCGGACTGTCCAATCAAGCCGCTTTCGCAGAGCTTTACTATAGTAAGTGATGCAGCTTCCATTTGCTCACATGAAATTTGATAGTATTTTTTTTTAAAAATTTAGCTGTGATCCGCTTCTCTCGTTGTATTTCTCTGACTTATCTAATTTCAGATTAAAGCGATCCAATTGGTGACTGGTATAACGCCAACGTGCTGGCGGGTGAGTATCCTTCGCACCTTCTATTACTGCATAATTTAACTCCTACTAGCCACCATTTGGTGATGTTGATGACCGCATTCGTACCATCGCAAATGGACTAGGCCTACGAACGGTTTTGTGGAGCTATGACTCAGATGACTGGCGCGCTGGCGTGGGCAATGTTACCGCTGCGGATGTTGATGCCAACTATGAACGATTTATTAATCAAGCGACCTCGGGCAAATTCGACAATGTACGATTGATTATTTGATTTATCCACTGAGAATTCTGAACTGATCGTGGCAATAGATGGGGACCGTTATATTGATGCATGAACTAAACAATTTCACAATGTCGGAAGCCACAAAATACTATCCTCAGCTAAAGGCCTCGTTCAATGTACGTGCCATCCTATACATAAGATTTTTATTTGACATGCGAAAAAGCGCATCGTGCCTATCGGAGTTGCCTTAGATTGGATGGGCGCATATAGTGCGTTGAGATCCAACAAATGTTCGCCTTTCTGGACTCATGTCTTGGTAATCCAGCAGGAAACTTTGCATCTCCCATTCCAATCGGCCCATCACAAGCAACGATGGCAAGAACTGCAATGAACCACGTGTCACCAACACCCGGTTTTTATATGAAGGGCGGCGCCGCAAATCTGCAACATCCTGTACTATCAACAGTTTTACCTATTCTTATTAGCATTGTTCTCACTATCTAGGACTATGTCTGGGGCGGATAATAGATGTGCAAATAGAACTCGCGGCATTATTTTGAATACACCCAATTTCTACTCTTCTGTATCCAAGGACTAACAAAGCTTTATATTTCACACTCCCGCTTAATGATAAGTCCTATCTCATTCAGCTGGCATGAAACAGGCACCATAAACGAGAAAGTTCCCTGTTCGTCATCTGTCTTTCGCCGCCACCAAGGTTCGTTATGTGCCTTGTGCCTCAGCAATGCCGCAGGGACCGCGCCCGGCGTTGAGTAACTTTTCTGCGTCAAGGCCTGTATCTTCGTTCTGCGACTTGCGTTCAATGGGTTTTCGTCCTCAATTCCGCAGGACACCCTCCAAGTCCTCAAGATTGTCGTACCACCACCGCATCGCTGCTTCCTTCTCTCTATCCCCCACTCGTTCCAAAATTTCGCTATACAGCGCATCGACCAGCTCAGCTTTACGTTTCTGCACGCCGCCTTCTTCCGAACTCGAGTGCTTGTCCACAGAAGCACCCTTTCTGACGATGATGGCCTTTATCTTGTCCAAGACGGGAGGCATGAGGTTTAAAGGGAGCGATGGCACTGTGGCGATAAGCGTGAGGTGTAAGCGGTGCAAATGCGATTCAATCTCTGGCACTTCTGCCTTATCATCAGCCAGGTCTTCTATATCGGACAAATCGCGAATGGCGTCCAGTAGCAATTCAATGCAATACCACGCAAGCACGGCCCCGGTTTCGCCTTTGTGGGCGGCCGTGTTTCGTATCAGCGCGGCGTACGCCAACTGGACTTGAGCGGTGCTCAGTTTTCCATCCCCGGAATTCTATCGTCCGGTCAGTCGTTGCGCATGACTCAACAAAATATTACCTCGATAAGACATTGGGCATAGAAAGGGATCATCTTTGTCACAAAATCGTCCAGCGACTGTGTCTCCGCATTTGAAGAATTTTTGAAAATGGGCTCATCGTTTGTGTGTGGGTCGTCCAGGAACGGCGCGCGCGCAGCAAGGATGGCAAGAATAACTGAATGAGATGATTCATACAGGTCCCGATGCGAGGTGTCAGATAAATAGCTGAATGAAGTGTCAGTGGTGGGGAATTGGTGTTATGAAGAAATTACCCACGGATAACACAACTGCCAAAGCCAGTCTCTAACATATTCGGTACTTAGGATGGGAACGAGTTGCTCCAAGCAAATCAGTGCAAAAGCTTTCTTTGGCAACATTGCTTGTTCATGTGTATTGCCAACATGTTGCTGCCCTAGGACGTCACAATTTGAATTTATGTTCTCTGACAAGAAAACGAAAGTAAATCTTGCCTCTCTCAACGCCCGCAGTCAAACAAACGTGTCTGACAAAATGTTCTGCTTCTTCTGGCACTTGTGTCAAAATGTCAAGGGCGAGATACGTGATCCGTTTAAGCTCTACAAAGCTATTCGAATCAGGGGATATACCGCCAAACTCGGATACGATGAATGATAGATGATAGAGCGTGTTCAAAACTTCGAGAGCTAGATTGTGAGGTCGTACAGAAGACGCGAATAGGTGTGAGGGGACGTAAATAATGGTGGAGAGTGGTGCTTGCGCTACCATAACGGTAGAGAAGAGGAAAGTTTTGAGGACGGACCATATGCTTTTTGATATGTCGCGAGAGGTCGGTTCTGACGAGCATCTAATTTACATTGTATGATTGACTTATAGGGCATACCTATATCTTCATCTTTCCTCCCCAGAAGTGGACTCGAGTACCAGTCAGCTTCAATTACACTTGCCATCTGTTTGAAAGCCAAGAGTGTTTCAATAATCGTTTCCATTGCTTGTCGTATGCGTCGAGACTTCGTATCCAGCGCAACCTCCAAAGTCAATGCTGTAAGTTTTGATAGCGACGCTATTGAAGAGTACGCGGGTGAGGACATCATAACTTTGATATTTTGTCCATACGTGTCCTTATCCAGATGTTAACAGACGTACAGAATGAGAGCATATAAACGCTACGAACAGGAATCTGCAGAGGGCCATTAGTAGAGGACGCAGATCCGTTCAGGGACAAGAATCTCCCAGAGTGGAAAGCTTCTTTTATGATAGACAGAAGCATTCTATTCAATACCGACAGAGGAAGAGCTTTCAATCTTGCTCTTGATATGAATGGCAAACACTGAGATGCCAGGATAAGAGACGAAGCAAGAGCCTCAGCTTTGTTGCGTGTCAGTCATCTGCATCATTCCTAGTACGCACGTCTGCACTTACAATCATCAGCGGTAGGTCTAAACTCCCTTTCCCAATCCGACTTTGCTTCGACGCCATACGAGTCGACGATTTCAGCTACGGCAATCACTAGCTCGTTCTCGAGCATGCTTCCGCCCCGACCCACGTTGAAAATTCGTCCCTGTTCGCGTTTCCCTTTCTTAATATCCTCGATACCGAGCAGGAGGCCAGTCAAACACGCAAGCCGCATGATCGGCTGTCCCCCTTGCAGGCCCCTGACGACGTCCATGGTCCATCGGGCAAGGGCACTTTGGGTGTCTCTCACAAATAGAGATGCCACTGCTGAATGGGATTCGACATAATTTTCGAATGCTTGGAGTTTAAGATGAACTGCATGGCGAAAAGCCGTAGCTAGCGATTGCAGCTTGTCATGTGAGATGGGTTGTGAGCAATAAAAAGGCGATGAAACTGCGGTTGCAGCCAAGGGAGTTGGAAGGGGCTGAAGGACGGCGAGGTGATGAGAGAGCGCAGCCTGGATGGCGGAAGGCGCAGCGCTGGATTTGTTGTCGAGCAGATGGCCAAGGAGAATTTGGTATACTGACATGGTTTATGTAAGCCACATGACTACGCAATAAGCTACTGATTCTCTAGATCTAGTCACCGTTGATACCCAGGCTCTCCAGAAAACAATGGACGATCGACTGGGTAGTGTAATAGGCATTTATAGAAACAGAGCTTATACTCATGTGCAGAATTCGGATGTTCCCAAATACAACTTGAGTGAATAGTAGTCAAATAGTCTCCCGGCGCAGTTGTGTGTAACAGACGGTGTAAAATCTAAACCAATAGCTGATAAGTGAGACGACATTGAGAGTCACATGTTGCTTACCATTTTGTCAAGAATATCAACAGGACCTGTCACCGAGTACCAGCGATTATCAGTGGCAGAATTGACGATGAACCTGGTGTCTAGCCTAGTCATCTGACACATGTAGAAATCCATCTGCCATATCCAGTGCCCCTCTGGGAAAGAATGTGCCGCATTACTGGATGCCCTGCAGTAATTTACAATTCCCTGCATGTTTAGAACTTGAAGTTGCACGTTCTGTCCCCGAAGCTTCACGCCCTAAAAAGAGACTTGATAAGGGGGAGAGGACAATACATCTTGGTAAAATATATATGCTTACCAGCCAGAAGAAATCTTGCATGATAGTTATCGGGGAATGTACAGCAAAAGGGCCAATGATGTCGAGCAATTCATTGAAATAAGGTGGGACACCAGCTACTGGCGCGCAAAGGAAAGCGACAGCGAAGAATAGCGCGAAGAGAACTTGAAGGTTGTGCATGTAGTAGTAAGAATGTTCATGGTGGTGTCTGAACCAATGATTTTATAAGCTCAAATGACGGCCGACGACACCGAGACGAACACACTTGCAAAGGATCGTTATCAAGGATCGTTCCTACGCATATCACAGACTCAGCGGTCAGGTGACGATGACACCAAAGTAGATGGTATTGGTGCGCGGTGGATTGCGATGATGGTATCGCGGTGACGAACGTTCAGCCCACTTCATGTATCAATATATCAATGTTCACTGTAAACTCAGAATTCCGTACCAAGTGCGCCTTACACACTGCAAACGGTATTGACCGCGCAGATGCCCAGCAACGTCCAAAAATGAGTAATCTCACTTGGCGGTTCTCACAACCGTTTTGGTCGCCTTGGTTGCGAGGCAATTCGGTGATTGGGTGGAGGAGGGCCACATGAACGACAACGACCAGCGTCGCAGATTGATGGATAGCAGGTTGCATTGTATCTGATGTTCTTCCCCGAGGGAGAAGCGAGTGAGTGGGGATCCTGGGAGTTATCACGCGCCATTCTCCATGATGATATCTATCCTACGTACCTCTTCACGTTCCTCCTGGTCGTTCCCCCTTTGGGTGGCCGTGAATATGTAGCAAGGGTCGTTCGGGTTTGGATCATAAAAGCCTCATGGCCACTCGTCCTGTGAACGCCACCATACGCCACCATACGCCACCATACGACAGAATGATATTCTCAGAGCCATGTCGGCAACAGCGAGTTGGGTTGTCGTGTTAATCAGGCATGATGTTTTGAAGGCTTGATAGCTTTGAACGTGGACGTACGCTACAATCTGCGCATGCTGGTCCGGGTGAGCAGACACGACTTGAATTGAGAAACGAAATGAAACGTGATCTGAACCGCCTGTCATATCAATAAAGAACATTATTCCGGCATTCGCTCGATTCTGGGGACAAGTAACGTAAGAAAAGTTTAGTGACTACAATTCTATGTGTGCTTTCTACCTGGCTAATGCCCTGCTCCACCCGATTGAGACCCGGACCATAGTTCGCTAGCAGTCAACGGGCGTTGGATTGGGAATAGGAATAGATGTTCATAGATACAGATCTTAAGTTCAGAATACTTCATCCCACGACAAACTGTGTTAATGGCGCGCCAATCCGGTTCCTCTGCGGTTGTGCGTAACAGAAGGTGCAAGATCTAAACCAACTATGAGCCTGGAGTCGACAATGAATGTCAAATGTTGCTTACCATTCTATCAAGAACATCATAACGATCTGGGTTCTGGTACCAGTTATTGTTAGGGATGAACTCGATATTGAGGTGAGTCAAGAGACACATATAAAAATCCAACTGCCATGTCCAGCGCTTATTGTCAAGGGTTGAATGTACCGTATGAATAGTTCTTATACACTTTTCTACACGTTCCTTAAATTTTGGAGAACGCAGGTTGTGCCTCTGAACGTCTCGGATCTGTATTGAAATTAAAATTAAAATTAAAACCGATGAGGGAGACGACAATTGCTTTACCAGGAAGTTGAAATCTTCCGCGGTATTTCTGGTTGTGGCGGTTTTGGCAATGTGCTGTACCAGGTCGCCATATGCGGAGTGGGAGCCGACGATGCCTGCCGCCACTAGCCCACAAAAAAAAGTGACTGCAGAGAATAGCGCGAGGAGAAGGTTCAAATGCATTGGTGTCCGGCACCAATGACCGCGACGTTAATTGGCAGATCCTTATAAGTTCAAACGATTGCCGACGATACTGAGACGAACCCCGTTTGCATAGCATCTGAGCCTCTCAAATCTGATGCCCTGGAGTATTCCCACGCTTGGATTTCCGTGCTTTTGGTTCGACCCCATGAAGCGGTCTTAACACGACAAGGGAAGCACGAGGACCATCCCTGAGAAAGGAGACTCACCTTGTTCAAGCGGGCGAACGGGCGGGCGACGGCGGGACCACCTGTGAATCTCAAACGAACAAACCATGTCTGCCAACAAAGAAAATTTCAAACCATACGACTTGCTCCTCCTCCCGTACCGCCAGCTTTGGGGCATGACGGCCTACTTCCTGGCAGAGACGAGCTCCACCGACGCCTTTTCTGCATACTCCTCCTCCAAATCCATACCAACATACCTCAGCGACGGAGGAAACAATTTGTCAAAGTCCTCTGATGTACAGACGGCCGCAACTGACGCTTTGAGCTCGAGGCGCGCCCTTTCATTATCGTCGAGGTATGCGATGGCGCGGACCGCGTTGTGTAGCAGCTTTTTCATGCGCTCGGTCTCTGCACTGGAAAGTTTCTCTCTGGACAAGGATGAAGAGATCTTCTTGGCGATCCGAGCAATGCGTCCCTTGACCGCCGCTACTGCATGTGACTTCTTCTCCTTTCGTCCACATCGGCGAGCATCTGGGTCTGGCTCTTGAACCGGAGACTGGGAGGCGAGCGGCTTAACGGTGTCCTGAACAAGGTGTTTATGGCGACGACCAGCGCCGCCGATAGTAATGCGAGATGTGATAGATGTAATGGCGTGCATGGTAAAGAGTAGTGAAAAGGGGACCATCTGCGCCGTGGTTTTTATCTACGCCATTTCATTGTCAACCACACGCACGTGCACGATCGGTTGGTCCAGGTCAGCCACAGAACACAGCCTACGGTATACGTATTGTACGGAACAAGAAACAGCTACGCTTGTGTTATTTCTCATGTTTTTCCACAAGGGAGGAGCGAGTAACTGCCCCAATGAACTGGCGCAAACGAGATATGTTTCGCCCACCCCTCTACTTCTCGTTGATAATGGTTCATGACATGCAAGTGGTACCCCAGTCTCCTGGTCTCAACGCTTCCATCTTCCCAAGTTCTTTCCTGCTTCCGGTCTGTGATTCCTGCTGCTGCTCGTGGGGCCCAAGATCGAGGGCGACTGCGAACCCTTATGTTTACTCGTTCTTTTTGGTGAAGGAATAAAAGGTCAGATGAACTGTCTGATGGAGAAGAGTGAAGCAACGTATCGGCTTCGTTTGATAGTGCACAAGACGGCGCCGGGATCAAATCTAGGCCCATTTTGGAGAACAAAAATGTGGAAACGAGGATAACGATCATGCGAGCATCACGAGCATGATTGCATCGTAAAGTCATTTCTAACCGCTCTGTTACTTCACGTATGAAATTGAAGGTACATGTTAACACGGCATCTCGTAGAACAGTGTCAAGGACGGAACCGTGTCTGTGGAATAAAATAATGCAATGACTGTCTCACATTCTATTCCGAATCTGCGCACCTACGAATATACGAATGTTGACACACTGACGATGGATGCTGAGACATGAATGAGGTGCTTCTTGGTGCAAGATGAGCAACGGCGGCACACCAAGGATTCATGCCCAAGGTTGATGAGCGCGAGGGTATTGCGCCGATGGCGCCGTGGCGACGGGCTTAATGTCATCACACAGCCGAGCTTCAGCGCTCAGCTATGACTCCCAACGCAGTGACGACAGGCGTATGTAAGCGACAGTGCTGGCACACTTGTCTTTGAACACTCAGACCATGTTCATACCTAGTACTATCTTTACGACACCGACTGGCTTCGCCACAAGCTGACACCGCACCTGGGCCTTCACACATTATTATGCCCAGCGAATGAGCAGTAGAGCTTTGACCTGTGTTGAGGGGCCATGTAGCATGTAGAACCGTTTTCTTCGTAAAGCGGCGCCGTATTAGCGTACAGGCGGAGAATGTCAGGTTGGAGAGACTGGCCCGAATATTCTCTTGACGACGACGATGGCACATCGGGATGTGACTGAACGGATGGCTTCTTGAAGAACTGCCCCAGCCCTCTTTGACAATGCAACCCGCCAGCGCTCTATGTCGAGCCCGTTCTCGACCCAACCAGTTGATCATGCTTCCCATTACGGCTTTGAGGTAGGCGGGAACGATAAGGATTCGTTCCTTTCAAAAAGCGCGATGAATCACCAGTGGAAATCGAGGGTGTCGGGTTCGCGCGCAACTTAATAGGACCCGAGCAATTGTCCTACGAACCTTTTGCTTCACGACACTGGTCATGGCGGAATCGAATTTTGCTATTAAATGTAGAACGATGTTCTTACCACTGACCAGAAAGGAGCACCTACTGCAGCAGGCACACCGGGGGGAGCCTTCCGTAACATAAGGTCCCATGCGCGTTCAGTAATGGGAACTGGTATATCCGCCGCAGGTTTTGGATGAGGCCTCGCCAACGAAAAAGGTTTTGGATCAAGCTTGCTTCGAACCGTCGTGCTCGACCTGATCCCTGAGGCCTGGTACATGACCCAACTGTATCTCGTCATGGACGGTGGATTGAGTAAAACGCAATCCTGTAAGATGCCCGGATACCGTCCCCCCCTTTGTTATCGTATCTGAAGTCCACGCGCGCCCTTGGGCGACTCGTAGTATGATCAAATATCCTGCAATTTGCTTTCAACGTGCCGTCAATTGGACAATGCGCACACATCAAGAGGAGTTACACACCTGGCATGTAATGGCTAGACTCGCGAATATTTGATTGAGTGGATTATTTATAGCATAGCTAACGATGAATGCTATGCCAAGAGCAGAATACAGTAGCGCCGACTCGATAACAATGGTAGCCACTGACAAATACTGCCTCGCGAAATCTGATGGGAGCAGGTCCGACATTGCCCTGCGATGAAGGAACAGGCACAGGGTAATAAGAGCAGTGACAATGATATTGACGCCGACAGATGTTAAGAAGTAGGCCATCCCAAGAGCGACGGACAGATGGCTATATATAGAGAACCCGGGTAGGTTTGTCTGCACGAGCCATGCGGTCCCCAACGCTAGTAAGGCATGATCAATGGGTTGTTTGGTACTGCTGTACTTGACAAATTACCACACGATGCGACAAGTATGATAGCGGGACAAGCTACCATGACAAAGGCCACAAGCTTTCCTTTAGAGCTCCAGATGACCCAACAGCGCCAGAACTGAGTAGGGGTTATGAGTCGAGAGGGTTGCAAAGGGTGCGTACCAGACTGACCACGAGTGAATCCGAAAGAAAAAATTGTAAGAAGAGCGATGCATAGAATAAAATGTTTCCTGGATATTTTTCCGATGCCGTCATGTATCCGAGCGGACCATCGGGGTAATTGCGATTGATGATATACATCTCTTCGGTTTGCCAGATTGGTATTATCGTCACGAGTGACTCGAGTAGGATGAGCACGGTGATGTATGCGAGGCGGAAAAACACGATGCTTCCTCTGCTTTTCCGTCGCTCCAGCAAGTGTGAGGCGCAAAGACAGTATAGCACGAGGAGTGCACCTAGTATAGTAGTGCCAACATCATCAGTATGATGCCGAAAGTACTATCATATTCCATCAAACCATGAAATAGCACGCACCATAGCCTATGGCAGCCAGAAAATTCGATGAAACAAACGTTTTTTCTAACAGGAAAGAGTACGAGTCTTCGTTAGGACCGTATTTTGACATCAAAGGATAAGGCAAGTCTGGTATGCATGTTGGGCGAGTATTTAACGTAATCCGATGAGAGGTACGGGGGTCAAATGGGATCTAGTGTGCGAACTGATCACATCTGTCGACATTGGGCGCGACATGGAAACGCTAGGGCAGCCATTTCGGGACTTGTAATTGTTCAAAAAAGTTGCCACTTTGGGATATTTCATGTTATTAGCTGGGTGGCCATTGAAATTTGAAACCATGCTACCATCAGTCCAAAACATTTTTTTTTCGGTATGGATTGCGGTTCGACATAAACTACTTGACTTGTATGTATATTTGCACAATAATGTAGAATAAATATCAATAGATGCCAAGAAAGCAAGACAAAGCGCCCGGCCCCGTTCCCAAGATATAATAAAAGGATGCAAGCAAAAGACCACCACTGCATGTCAAAACCGAATCCAACTATCACCTGCTTTCAGTTGATTTTTCCGTGTTAAGATATTACTCCGCGCCAAGGATTCGGGCAGCTTGGGAACGGGAGGCACCGCATCCCAGTCTCGTTTATTTCCCCGCTCGACGCCCGCCTCGTCCAACATAGCCTCCACTCTCTTCACAAACCTTGTTCTTGTCTCCTCACTCTTTTGGGGATCCATGATGCTGGCACGGCTGTAGACGCTCCCGCTCCATCTGCTCAGCCTAGGATCTGCACCGTCTTCCTCTTGATCCGAATAATAGACCGTCGGTCGTCTCTTCCGAAGGAACTCTCGGCTGCATAAGGACGAGTCTTCATCTGCGTCCCCCTCACCACCCTCAGAGCTCGCTACCGGAACTGACAAGAATTCGTTATTGAGCACTTCGAAGGACCTGCTCCGGCCTAGCGCTCTGCCATCCACTTCATGCCCATCTAGATTATTCGCAGTGTCCACAAAACGATCAAGCACATCTTGGATTTGGCCATCGATGTCATCACCATCGGTTTCTTGGCTCTTTGAACTGTACGATTGCCGCTGGTGATCTGTCTCAACGGTAATCGACAGAGGTTCTGAGATTTGCCGTTTAATGACTCTTATCCCTCCTTTTGTTGTATCATGATTCTTCGCACTGTTATGAGAACCTGCTCGAGCACGAAGCCTCGCTAAGAAAGGTATGTCTTTGCTGCCGCGGTTGGACAGACTCAGAGAAGGAATCACTGATGTAGCGTTTATTCCAAACGGATCATCTTCTACCGCGCTTTGAACAACATCAGGAACCTTCGGCAGAGGAGCGTTAGGCGGGGGGCTTGGCAGTGGTATATCATAATAAGATAATGTATTGGAATTAGGAAGGGTTAAAGTTCCCTTGTTCGCGGAGCTCGGACTGAGCCCATTCGGTGCGGGAGGATGAGCCGCCCGTTCTGATGATGGAACGGAGCTTTGACTTATTCTTTTACTTGGCAAACGAGTTAGTGATGGCATGATACCAATATTTGTAGCGACAGTCAATTGGGAGCCCCGGAGCCTGTTGCGCGAAACACCAGTTGAAGACGGTTCAGAAGGCAAAACCGGGGGGAGTAGAGAGGGTACAGCAGACAAAGGAGGGCTGGTATATTGTCCGCGGCTTTCTTGAGGGGACAGCAATGACTCGGATAGCCGTGATTCTTGATCTTGCAAAACACTGTCTGTATTTACCTCAGAATAGGGAGAAGTAGGCCTCCGGAGGGGAAAAGAAATGACGGGAAATTTGCCGGGTGATAATGATTTAGAGCTAGAAAAGAATCGAAAGCTTCTATGCTTTGGTGATCTAGCCTCACGATCGGCAATACTGCTGGCATTACTCGCAGAGGATCTCGACGACTCGCCCGATAAATGCGAATCTCGAACTTGCTTCTCTGACGAAGGGCCTTTCCTTAAATCTCCAGATTTACCGGGGGGCGTTGATGTAGCTGAGATTGGAAGCGGCGCTGGGACAGGAGAAGACGCTGGCGAAGTCGACGGTATGTAGTCCTGAATTGAGAGAGAATCTGCAAAACTCGCATCCAGGGATGGAAGCGGAGGCAACGCAGGCAATTGGGTCGCGGCGTTCTCATGGTGCCGTTTTTCAGATTTCTGTCCGACAGCAAAAGGTGGCCAATTTTTCGACGCAGTTGCGATCAATTCCGACTTGGAAGACTTTCCACCAAGCCTGAAGAACTTGGCCCTTGATTTCTTCGATCCAAGACTTGGAGAAGAAATATTACTTGCATCGGTTTCGTATCCCGTGTTCAGCTTCTTCTTCCTGCCAAATCTACTTTTTCGTATCGGCGCGTCAGTCTCATAACCCATGGAGGTTAAGCTCTCGCTGGTCTTCGCATCCACCCCTGTTCCTTGAGACGTGAAGCTCCTCGCTCTTTGCCGCTCCGGCTCCTTATTTTTCGTAGGCTCTTGTTGAGCTTCCTCATTCTTTACCTCGGCCTCGTCATTCTCACCGACCTTTCTGCCCAAGCTATTGCCGCTGTTCTTCTTTTTGTCCTTCTTCTTCCCCTTTGCATCACTGACGTATCCTGCATCGCTTTCATATCCTTCCCCTCGACGTTTTTTCAATTTTGCGGGTATACGAATCGACGGTAGAGGCATAGCGGATGCAACAGAAGTAGGAGTAGGAACGTTTGCGGTGTGGTCAGAACGTGGTCCTTCCTCGCTGTTTGTATCGGGAACAGCTGGTTCCTCAGGAATCGCAAGTGCGCCCGGTGCGAAAAGCTTTTGTGGTGAGGACACGCTCCTCGCTGAGGACGCTATAGACCGACTAGACGAAGGGGGCGAATATGGAAAGCGAGTGGAAGACGTTGAGGACCAGTCTTCTGACGCGGCGGAAGAGCCAAAGGTTAAACCAGGTGAAGGGGTGGGCTCCTATATATGGGTGAATGGTCAACAAAAGATGTCTTCTGGGCGACCGAGTAAGGTAACCAAAGAACAAATTAATGGAAGGTCGACTAGGCTAACGCCGAGAGCATAACAAGCCTCCAATCTCATTAGGACTCCAAACGTCTGTTTGGCTTAGGTCATGTCCGGTGAGCGGACAGGAAGTCCACGGCATTGTCTTAAGTTCAATAAATGAACATATAACATGACGGAAATGCCATAAGATGGCGGACATGACACGGCGAACGTATGTTGTTGCAGGGGCTCTTGGCAAATGCACGCAACCAGACACGCAATACGCACCTCTTCTTCATTAACAGTGTTGTTGTAGACCCAATCAGTGACAGCACCGTCGATCCCCAAGCCAATTTGCATTGCAGCATCCATTACAGATGCTCGCAACGTAGAATCGCGGTTGATGGAGCCCTTCCTGCTTGATGCTGTCCTACGACGCGCAATGGGAGCCCCGGGAGCGCGTACTGTATTTCCGTTCATGGGAGCCTCCATTCTGCAAGGTGATTTTGAAAAATGACCGGGTTCGGATCGACTTGCGACCGTTGAAAAGATTGCAAACGAAAAGATAGTCGGGAGCAGTAGAGAAAGGAATGGCTAGAGTCAAGGCGAAGAAAAGCGGGGAATTGAGTCACATGACACAGCCCATCCTCCCGTCTTGCAATCATGAATCCATGATGCGGATGCGACCTGAGCTTTTCATGAGAGCATTGTTATGATGGGGCTCTCACGTTTTCCGGCTCTGGATGGATCCAAAACTCTGCCTGTCTCCAAGCGGTCCAAATATCTGATTAGTACATGTAGAAACATCCCTCAGTCACCGAAGACCGACCGCTCGTTCTGGCAAATCAGTCTCCAAGTGCTACGAACTTTGCGCAATATGACCTGCCTTCAGGCTTTAAGGCACGAAATCTAAATTACTCCGTAATGCTGACCACATCCCCATATGTCGCGAATCAATTCATGGGAGCGGTCGCCGTCCCCGCATGACTCAAAAAACAGCCTATTCCGCATGAATTCACTGGTCACCGGCCACTGCCGAGGCATTTATGAGCGTGTGGACATTTCCTTAACGCTTGTACTAATATAAGTAGGCAACGTGGAGTTGTGGACGAAGGGCTGTCCGTTCCTCATGCCAAATAATGGCCCTCACGAGGATCCTTACACCCTATATACAGAGAGAACATTCATTGCCTCAAATTTCGTGGCTGCCATTGGCTATGGTGCTGCATTGTCATTTCTGCTCCATCAATAACTATTGAACTTTTCAAAAGGTGCTCTAGTCGTGTTATATTGTCTTTGCGCGTCTTATCTGGTGAATCAACGAAAAAATCGAGGAAGAGCCGTGTTACTTCGCCTGGCATACATTACGGTCCTCATTCTACTTGCATCGTATATCACCTTCGTGCCTATTTGGATGACCGGGAACGTATACATCGACAATCGCAACTATCCCGGTGGACCGATGGCATATATAACGGTGATTGAAGACATGCCAATAAGTATCGCATACTATGCAGCAATTTTCATCATATCTTTCCTCTCTGACCTACTCGTGGTTCGTCTGCATCTTATGTACGCGCGTTTGCGCTCGTGTTCACATTGATTCATAGTTTTGGCGCTGCTGGGTCATCTGGAGCTCCCTTGGAAAGATGGCATCCTATGCCGTGATGGCTCTCCCCGCTGTCGTGCTCCTCGCGTCCTTTGGTATTTATCAATCATGTTTGTTGCAAAGTTAGCTTGACTGACCTGTCAGCTTTGGGGACCATATGGCTTGCACGGTCTAGTCAACCCGCATTCTCGATATATAGCACCGAGGCCCTCGTCTTTGGTACCGCCTATTTCCTGACATCGGTCAGTGTCAATGTTGTCGTCACTGGTCTTATCATCTTGCGCTTGCTTCTCCATCGTCGAGCACTTTCGCATCTGTTACCGCCAGATTTCTTCAAAGGTTACCTGTCCGTGGCCGCGATCGTCGTCGAGTCTGCACTATTGTACTCCATCTTCGGTGTGGCGTTCATTGTCACTTATGCTGTGAATAATCCGATAAGTCAAGTGTTCACGAGTATATCTCTAACATGTCAGGTATTGATATGTTTCATCTTGCGAATTATGTTATTGATTGATGCCACATTTGAAGCAAATAGCTGGATATTTAATCATTTTACGAGTTGCCCAAGGACGCGCATGGACTTCCACTACTCTTACAAGTGAAACAATTGCTGGAAACATCACAACCATACACTTCAACCATGATGACGACGACAGTCACTGTCTTGATGAATTGCCTCGAGCCGCCACGATGTCTAGCCTGGACGTCTAACGAGAAACTATACCTTCTGGGACCCTGATTGATACCTGCTTGTAGTAAATCCTTACTAATGACTAATGTAGTATATGTCATGTAAAGGGAATCTTTTGTAGTGGACGCTCCTCGCAATGAAAGCTGTATTATTTGCCTGTGTAATAAAATCGGACTAATGATTGAAGGGTGCGCATGTTACATTATTGTTGAACAAATTGGCACGCATCTAATCCCAACCCCCCCGAATGAAAGCTGGTATACCATAAAGTACTACATTCGTATATCCATAACAAGCTGTAATTAAGAGTGCGGGGGGGACTGAAAAAAGTCATGGGGGTGGGACCTAAAAATGGCCCAGAAGTTCTTTCCGTTAAAATTCAATGGAGACTAACAAGAACTAGTTACTAAAAGGGAAGAGGAACGGACGGAAAGGAAGATCGTGGTTTACGTTTGATTTGATCGGTATTTCGTTAGATATCAAAGAATGGTCTCTCGTTGTCTTGCTGCTGCTTCTGGGCGAATGGATTGTGACTAGAAACTCCTGTTCGCTGAGAGACGACTGCACGTCCTGCATCGGTATAGCCGTATCTGTCAACAAAAAAAAGAAAAAGTGAGCAACGTGGATCTATAATATTCAAGTTCCTATGCGCCCCACGAACCTCAGAGCACCGATGTTGCCGAACGTGTCTTGTCCATCATCGCGACTAGCAAACAGGTCTGCGAGACGCTGTTCGTGCTCTGTGGTTTCTCTCCTTCCTTGTACGTCGAGTGTAGGGCGCGGACTCTGCCGAGGGTGGGATGCTGGGGTCGAGGGCATGGACAATGATGATAGACTAGATGTGGAGTGCGTGTCGTACGTTCCGCGTAGGTTGAATTGCGGCTGTTGCTTCTGCGTAGACTGAAATGGCGTCCCAGTCAACTGGGGTGGCGCAAACGGGTTGTTTGAACTAGCAAAATTTATGGACCAATTTTACAGACAACTACAACCGGCCGCTTACCCAAAGCCAGTGGGCTGCGCAGAAAGCTGTTGGGCTTGTAGGAATAGATTATGTTGTTGTTGTTGCTGCTGCTGCTGCTGGTGGTGCTGTTGTTGTTGCTGCTGTTGTAGTTGAAGCTGCTGAAGTTGATCCTGTTGCGCTTGGAGCAACTGTTGTTGGCGTAACCATTCTTCCTGTTGTTGTGCCTGTTGTTGCACTTGCTGCTGTTGAAGGAATAACTGTTGCTGACGTAAATACTCTGCCTAATGACTGGGATGAGAGTCTCGAAGGTGAATGTAACATGTAGTGATATACCTGAGCTGCTTCCTGTTCAGCTTGTTGAAGGTATGGATTGAAAGACGTATATTGTGTCTGAACAGCCGTAAACTGAGGCTGAACTTGTGTGAACTGAGGCTGCAATCCAACAGCATAGGGTGTAGGGTCGGTGAAT